>OY770104.1:10840420-12040420 GCA_963669365.1 Verbascum thapsus
AGTATTGCACTATTGCATTATAGATATACTGCACTATATCTATAATAGTAGTTCTTAAATAAACTATTATTTTATATAATAAGCAAAATAATATTTAATATATTTATAGTGAACTATTCATTACTATTCATATATATATTTCTTATATATAGAATATTGCCACATATTATAATTTATAAACATTTGTTCTATATATTATTTATAAATACTCACTATATATATCCCGTCTCTATATTGACTATAGAAATTACACATATATATATATATGCATAGATAGTTATATATATATTCTGTAAGTGTTATATGATATATAATATATTACTTTTAATGATATATAAAACTACATTGTTATAAGAAAGGATAAATAAAAGAAGAATGCTAAAGAGCGAAAGAGAGAGTGTGTGTGCTGAGATTAGACAACTCATGATGCGTGAGAGTGTAAACTGTAAACTTGTTTCTGGCCAAGTGCCATTTTTGGCCAAATTTTTTCATTTTTTTTTTTTTTGATAAAAAATTAATCTAGCCATACACTATTTGGTCCAAAATATTGGCCAAAATGCCTCCAAAACAAATCCAAATATTACCTTTGTTTTCGATGAATTTTGAAAATCAACTCGGTTAAAAAAAGTATGTATAAAATAATAAAGTTACTTGAGTCTTATTCATATTCAACCGATTAACACAAACTCAAATATAATTTATAAAACTCGATTATAATTTAAATAAATTTAAATAATTATGTATTAGATTCGACACAATTCAAATTTATATCTAACTCCATTAACAGAATCTACCAATAAAAGACATTGACTATATGAGAATATTCTATTAATGCAAATAATAAATTAAAATTCAGAGGATGCATGTGTTGCCAGCCGTATACAGATATCTCATGCAAACTCACCGACACTGGTGTCAAAGGTTACTAGGTTGGTAGGTGACCCTATGGGAATGTTTAAATTCTTTTTTATATTTCATTTTTCTTTTTGTCAAATATACATAAATAAACTTATATATAAATCAAGTATAATTATTTAATTCAGGGGTAACCCCTGGTAGAGTTGGTAAGGGCATGTGAATGTTGTGGCCTTGGTCACGGTTCGAATCCTGATGAGGGAATGCCTATTTGCCTTCTCTACTGTGAGCCTGTCAGCTATGGGCAACCTAGGCTGGTTTACCACTCTTGTGTGGTTTGCAGGCTATTACACAAGAGCGGGGTTTACCCAGTGCGCACCTAACGGTAGCGGCTGCGGGTTCCCTTGTCATAAAAAAAAAAGTATAATTATTTAATTCAAATCGTAACACATAAACGTTTTACTAAGCATAGATCAGAAAAAAAATTACACTTTTCATCTCGTGATTTGCCCAAATAGTTTAGTCATATATATTATATGTTGTGATGCACAGACACTTCAAAAAATCACAACGTGTCGTGTCGGACACTTGATCAGACACGACACTCGTCCGACACTCTCCGACACCGTGTCCAATATAAAAATAAATTTGTCTGCTTCAATAAAATAAAATATGAACACCGTAATGGATGCAGTTAAATAGTATGTCTACTACGTATGCATTATTTGTGACACTTAATGTTATTTCACTTATTTTTTGTGATTTTGAAAACTGAAGTATTTATTTTCCTTTCAAACATATATAACTTTACAAATCAAATACAAATTTATATCGTACCTTAGTCATTCTTATAGTTTATTTCTCTAACTAGTTGTTTAAATTAGAATGAAAAGATTAATTTATATGTTTAACGTAAATTAATGAACATATATATGTATATTAATTTATATATACACATTTTATTAGCAGTTTTGAGGCCGTGTTGTGTCCTAACATTTTTAAAATGTCGTGTCTTGTGTCCGTATCGTGTCATGCAACGTGTCCCGTGTCCGTGCATCATAGATTATAAGTTTCTCACATCTACTATCAGAATTTTCAAAATGTAACATATGTAGTCATCTAAAATTTAATGCACATTTCTGATAGTTAACATTTTGATCGATTTTTTTTAAAAAAATTATGTATGGATACATTCACACAAAAAGTATATTTAATATAACAATATTTCTATTCGATATCGCATATCTCTTACAAAATCTTCCCAAATTTTGTCAAAATATTGAGTAAGGGAATTGACCATTTGATTTTGTATGATGAGACTAAAACTTGAACATTTTGAAATTATGAACAATGTGAAAAATACATAATGAATGTGATCTAAATTAAACTTTTGCTAAGTTAGTAAGTTAGTAAAAAAAATACAATATATTTTATGCTTAGATTACAAGAGTGTTCTTTATATATATATATATATATATATATATATATTGACTTCCAAACCATTTTATTTCTTCTTTTATAATGTGTGGACTAGATAATGACATTCTCCATTTTTTTTTTGGGTTAAATTAGAGTTGAAATCAAATTTGATAATAAATTACTGCATATCATGTATAGTTTAGAATAAAATTCTTGGTCTTTTCTAGGTAAACATTGTGACACATACGATGTCTTACCATATCCTAAACACGATTAAGATACTAATATAGAAATTAAAGTAAAAAATGAAAATCCTATATATCTATAGCATTGTTGCATTTACACAGACACCATTTTTATACATGTATATAAGTATGTTTTTTGTCTTTATATATTACAACTATGTTTTGAAGTCTACGTATTCACAATTACACATAATTACAATTTACATCATGGCTGACGTATGCCCGTATTTATATGGATATTTACACGGGCTAATCCAGAGGTATTGTTTAATTTAATGTTTTCTATTTAACAAATTATATCTAACTTTCTATAATTTTATTTAATGTTGTAAGGTTTGATTGGACATAGTAAATAGACAAAAATGTCCTAACAGAATTGTGCATTATGTTTATATACTTGGCTACAACTTTTGGCAAAAAATAACATTGTCATAACAACACTTTTAAGGCAAGGGTTGAATCCCTTTCACCCAATTTAAATTTATTTTGAAAATAAAAAAATGTAAATATTTACATTTGCGCAATCATATGTTACACAATATTACAAATAACACCTATATCTTATCAACATTATAAAGAACACTAAAAAATGGTATAATTGTTCAAAAAGAATTGCATTTCCACATTCAAAACTAATTGGGGGTATTTTTGAAAATTCGACATAATATTTAACAGTGTCGTACAAAAACCCTAATCAAAATACCGACTACCGAAAGAAATGAAACTAGGAGATGTTTAGTGTAATTTATTAAACTAAATAATGTTATTTTGTAATTAACTAATATCGTGGGGATACCTAATGTAATTATCCCTATGTATATAGTACATATGGATTTGTTTATTCTAGCTAAGTTATTGTTTCAATGCACAAGAAATGATGCGTCAATGGGGAACGAGGAGTGCACATGCAATAACATCATGGTTCATATTTACATCAAGCACGAGTCCTTAATCAATGTCTTATGTGAAATTTTGGAATTTGATTAGGGCAACTTATTGCATTAAATTACACGAATTATATATGTAATTATTTATTTATCTTTTGAATTAATGTTAAAATTTCTTCAACCCCTTTAACTACTGGGTTTTCGAACATCTATCATAGCTAAGAATTGAAATGAAAAATGATCAGTCGAATTATTCAATAACATATAATAGTTTGTTTAAACTCAATTTGCTAAAAGCAAATCAAGTATGGAATTGAATAAGATAACAATTATCAACTCAGTAATGGATTTGTTAAGAAGCTTTTTAGCAAAATAATATGGTCATTTAGTTTGTGTTGATTAAAATACAATTCGCATTTTAATCAAATTAAATTCAAACATAAAAATAAATAAAGTCTATCTCTACTCTAATGGCGAAGCTGGAATCTGACTATATTACAGATTTTTTATATGTAGGTTATTATTATTTTAATATCTATGACATGTATTATGTATCACAACTAATTCATTAAAGAAAAACTCAAACATAACATTTTGTGTTCTATTAAAACATAGACAAAGGCAAATCAAATATATATTACTATACTTTTTTTAGATGATGGAAATTCACAGTCCTACTATTAGGTGTCAACTGAGTAAGCTTCAGTTTTGTGTAATAATTTACGAATTATAAGAGAATTAAAATAACTGAGACGTCAATATGCATTTATTCAAGAGGAATCAAACTCGTGAGCAAAATCAAAGCCATAAGATTCAATTGAACTGACGTGAAAGTTAGTACCATATATATATATATAATATATATATATATTATTATTATACTTAACTGTATGAAGTCTGCATGTCTACTTCTCCAATTCATTCAGCCAGCCTTTTAGCATAACTAAGAACTTTCTTCACAAAAATATAGTCTTTTCCTTCTACCAATTTCCAATTTTAATTTCATAATTGCAGTTTTCTTCCTTCTATACACCAATACATTGTTCATCTCACCTGAATAAACTCTTGATATATATCAATGAAAAATTCAGGATACTTATACGTTACAATTACATGTTTACACATTCTATTTCTGTCACAAAACTGCACTTCAAGTATTCAAAGTATTGGGAAATTAAACCCCGGATTTAAATCTTCTCAAATTTTCTACATAGACAATGATGGATTATTCCTACTATCCAACAATTCAAATTTTGCTTTTGGTTTCACCACAACCAAAGATGTAACTTCATTTCTGCTCGTTGTGATTCACAAGAGCAGCTCAACTATAGTTTGGTCAGCCAATGAAAACTCCCCAGTCAAGAACATCGATAGCTTCATCTTCGACAAAACTGGAAACGCTTATTTACAAAGTGGAAACTCGTCGATTTGGTCCACAAATACTGCTAACAAAGGGGTTTCTTCATTACAATTACTTGATACTGGAAATCTTGTAATGATTGGAAATAATGGATATGTAATATGGCAAAGTTTTAGCTATCCCACGAATACGCTTTTATCGAACCAAATATTCTATAAAGGGATGAAACTTGTAAGTCATTCTGGATCGAATAACTTGAGCTATTCTCTCGAGATTAGATCCAACGATATGTTTCTTTTCGCGGGTTTTAGTCCTTTACAACCGTACTGGTCGTTAACGAGTGATAGCCGTATAACGGTCAATAAGAAAGGCGGTGAGGTCACTTCAGCTGTCATTTCTGATAATTCTTGGAAATTTTATGATCCAAACAAGGTGTTACTTTGGCAGTTCATTTTTTCAGAAGTTTCTAATGAAAATGCAACTTGGGTTGCAGTTTTGAGTGACGATGGTTTCATAACGTTTTCGATGCTTGAAGGAGGTTCGTCCGATGAAACCTCATCAAAAATACCTGAAGATCAGTGCAATAGACCTGCAGCATGTGATCCTTACTATGTATGCTATCCTGGTAATAAGTGTCAATGTCCTTTATCTCTTCCATCTTGCAGGTCCATGAATTACGCCTCGTGTCATAAGTTTAAGGACAATGTGGAGCTCGTTAACATCGGTAATGATCTAAGTTACTTAGCCCTAAGATTTGTTCAACCTTTTAAACAGACAACTTTAGATGGCTGCAAATCTTCTTGTCTTAAGAACTGTTCTTGTGGTGCTATGTTCTTTGAGGGAAGTTCAGGAAAGTGTTTTCTGTTTAATGAGATAGGAAGCATGAAAGTATCGATTAATACCGGCGGGTCCCACTACGATTCGTTCGTCAAAATCTCCACCAGTCGAGCCCGTTTGGGAAAAGGTGGCCACGGTGTTCATAAACGCTTTTTAATAATCGTTATCGTTGTTATTGTGGCGTTTATTGTTCTATTAAGTTCTCTTTCGGTAGGGTTTCGTATATACCGAAAGGAGAAGAAGGAAGTTTTGGGTAGTTGTAAAGATGGGTCCGAGGAGGATAATTTCTTGGAAGGTTTATCCGGTATGCCGGTTCGTTTTAGCTACAAAGATCTTCAATTGGCTACAAATAATTTCACAGTGATACTAGGCCGTGGAGGGTTCGGGTCGGTTTATAAGGGTACCCTACCCGATGGGACCCAATTGGCTGTGAAGAAACTCGAAGGTATCGGTCAAGGTAAGAAAGAGTTTCGGGCCGAAGTTAGCATCATAGGTAGCATTCATCATGTTCACTTGGTGAGACTCAAAGGCTTTTGTGTTGAAGGAAGCCATAGACTTCTTGCATACGAATACATGTCGAACGGGTCGTTGGATAGATGGCTTTTCAAGAAGAAAAAGTTGGATTGGCAAACAAGGTATAATATCGCGGTGGATATGGCTAAGGGCTTAGCTTATCTTCATGAAGATTGTGATGTAAAGATCGTTCATTGTGACATAAAACCCGAGAATGTGCTTCTTGACTACCGTTTTAAGGCTAAAGTCTCCGATTTTGGCTTGGCCAAGCTTATGACTAGAGAACAAAGCCATGTTTTTACGACGTTAAGGGGCACTAGAGGGTATTTAGCGCCAGAATGGATCACAAACTACGCTATATCAGAAAAGAGCGATGTTTACAGTTATGGGATGGTACTGCTCGAGTTGATTGGCGGTCGAAAGAACTTCGACCCCAATGAAAGCTCGGGAAAATCCCACTTCCCATCACATGCTTTCCAAATGTTTGAAGAAGGCAAAATGAAGGAGATTGTTGATGCCACAATGGAGATAGATGAAGAGGATGAGAGGGTTAATGTGGTGATTTGTGTTGCTTTGTGGTGCATACAAGATGATATGGATCTAAGGCCACCAATGACTAGAGTGGTGCAAATGCTCGAAGGGGTATGTCCCGTCCCGGTCCCGCCAATAGCTTCTCGGGTTGGGTCCCGGGATAACTCGACTTGCTTGAAGCCGGTTAGTGAGGGGGGAAATCCATTTGGGCCGTCGGATTGGAATAGTGACACGTATATTTCAACGGTTCGTCTCTCTGGTCCTAGATAAGACTGGTCGTAAGAGATTGTAACTGGGCTAATCGAAATTATTAGAACCCACTTAGGGTTCGTTGTATTTGAATTTAAGAGTCTCGAGATGTCTATGTAGAATCGTAGAAGAAATAATATGCATAAAGAATTATTTAAAAATTCAAATAAACATGTTTAACATTTCTCGAGAGTTGATATTGGCACTCCACTAAATACATTATTGGTATAGTGAAACAATGCATAGTAGATTATCGCTCGTATCTTATGAACCATGGCTTCTATATGCCATGTTCGCAAACAACCATTATTTCACGGAAGTCCTAATATGTTCTACATTGGCAAAACACTGTTAAACTCGCGTGTTATTTAAGATTCATGTTGAATACCAATCTAACCCGAATAATCCTAGTCACAGATCTAGGACCGTGGCTATTCCCATTTGTCGCCTTACCATCCATACAACGTGTCAACCATATAAATAGAGCTGATTACAAAGTACAAACAAGGGAGAAATATTGAGAGAAGCTTAACGAGTTTTATTAGCATAATAGAGTATAATTCCACATTCTACAATATCGAGCTAAGTACAACTCATATATGAACCTTACAAACAAATTGACTATGATTATAGACTTGACCAAGTTACATAAGTAGTTTGGGTAAACCCAGGGTGCAGTCTATAAACATTATACAAACTACTTAGGCTCGAACAAGAATATCTCGTCTTGATTTGGGTGTTCGTTATTTTACGACTTAAATTAATTACCTTTTAATTTATTTTTTTAAATAATTATCAAAATTGCCCTTATATTAAGTACAAGTAAGATTATATGATCTCATGATTTAAAATATATGAAATGAAGATTTATCGCTATTTTATTGAGTTGTTCTAATGTATTTTGGATAACAGAGAAACTCGTAGCCGCTACTTTTAGGGTGCGCACTGGACAAAACTCGTTTATGTATAATAGTCTGTATACCACAAATTTACTCAAGAGAGTTAAATCAGCCTAAATTGTACATAGCTGACAGACTCGTTGTAGAGAAAGCTAATAGATATTCTTTTAGAAGGAATCGAACCGTGATCAAAGTTGTTTTCATGTTGAACAAACTAAAAGATGGATCAAATCCTTCTATAATGAAAAGAAATTTAAAAATAAGACCAAATTATGGATACCAAATATATAATAAATTAATTCAATTTGTTCAAGGACACTGATTATACAATGAAAAAAAATTAAAATGGAGCTTATAAATTATTTTATGACGTGTTAAAATCAATTTTGTTTTAAATAGAAGAAGTCACTTTTTCTTTTTCTTTCTTTCCACGTTGATCACTCTTTTTAGCATAGGGATGGATGATAGTGGGTGGCCTAGCTCTAACCAAATATGGTCAAATGCAAATGGATCATTAGTTGTCCTAACCAAATATGATCAAATGCAAATAGATCATTAGTTGTCCAAAACGTTGAATCCTCAACCCTAAGGGTTCCCTATGTCCCGGCCCGACAGAGCTATGGGAGGAATAAATTATGGTAACCCAACCAATCACAGGGGCTAGACCATTGCCCACTGCGCACAAGGAGTCACCCCTCACTTGAGAGGTTGCTCCCACACCGTCGCTGGTGGGACTCGATCCTTGGTCATTGTCCAAACTTCACTCTTTTGTGATCTAGCTGCCCATGCGGGCGATCATTAGTTAAATGAATCATATATTTTTGGTGCAAATTTATCAAATTTGATCAAACTATTTAAAACCAACTTTATCAAATTTTACACTATTATAAGACGAAAAACTCTAAGAAATAACGAAAATAAAAAGTTCGCTTAGAACAAACGATATGCAAATACACTGCACTAATTTTTAGGAGTAAATTTTAAAGATTCACGTGAGTCTAAGTTTCGAAAATTATCCATTATATATGCTAAATGATAATGGATGTGTTTGGAAGCACTTTTCAAATGGGCTTTTGGAGATAAAAGTCCATTTGCAAACATGTTAGTTGTTTGGTGAAAAATTCAAATGGACTTTTAGAATAAGTGACTTTTTTCAAAAGCCCATTTTGGAGAAGTGCATATTAGTGACTTTTGAAAATTTTATTCCAGCGCTTATTGAGAAGTTATATAAAAAGTTAGTCCCACCAAACACTTTACATTTTTAAAAGCACTTATTTAAAATGTCCTTTTGGAAAAAGCCCATTTCACAAATGGACTTCTAATTGAAAAGTGAATCCAAACACATCCATTATATTTTGTGATAGATAATTTTGGAAATTTCGAATTTTAAAAAAATCATATAAAATCACCTATGTATTAGGTGGCACATCACGATGTGGACCCCTCTTGACCTTTCACTTGAAACAGTTTGTAGTTCATGGGCCCTTAAATCCCAGATTTTCTGGATACCACACATATAATATATATGTATATATCTTTACTTGTATAATTATGAATATATTCTTGATCATGGGCCGTAGACAAAGTTTGACTATTTTTCACTATTAAATTATGTAGCTTTATGCGGGACAAATGCAAATAACCTTCGTGTGAAATTTTTTATTGGCTGAAAATCCCTGTGAAAAAAATATAGGCTAAAAACCCCCTGTAAAATTTTTAAACTGCATGAAACCCCCTGTGAAAAAAATATAGCATAAAACCCCCTGTAAAATTTTCAAATTGCATGAAACCCCATGTCAAAAAAAATATAACCTAAAAATTCCTTGTAAAATTTTACCATTACGAAATATAATTATATTGAAAATTAATTGTTGGATAAAGTTTAATTAATATCCTAAAATTTGATTATTAGTACTATTAATTAATTTGTAAATTTAAAACTTTTACATGGTGTTTTTAGGCTATATTTTTTTTTTCACAAGGGGTTTCATGCAATTTGAAAATTTCACAGGAGGTTTTTAGCCAATTTTTTTTCACAGAGGGTTTTATGCAATTAAAAAATTTCACAGGGGTTTTTAGCCTATATTTTTTTCACAGGGAGTTTCAGCTAATA
The DNA here is from genome assembly GCA_963669365.1 of Verbascum thapsus. Classification (NCBI taxonomy): domain Eukaryota; kingdom Viridiplantae; phylum Streptophyta; class Magnoliopsida; order Lamiales; family Scrophulariaceae; genus Verbascum; species Verbascum thapsus. The sequence continues at coordinate 10,850,329 of OY770104.1, forward strand.
AAATATTTCACGTGGAGGTTATTTGCATTTATCCGAATTTTATGCATTAGTCATTATTCCTTCTATCATTAATTGAATATGATTATATTATTCAATTTCTACTCTATAATTATTATAATTAAAATGTGAAACCGATTCTATTATATTTGATAAACTACAAGAAAATGTCCATTTTTAGAGCAACAAAGCTTAAAAATTGGTAATATTTTTTTTAAAATTTGGAAAATTGAGGATTATATGTCACGGAGTTTAAGCAAAATTCAATGTTGATATTGGTTATTAACAATTTATTATAAGTGCAAAATAAAATAAAATAAAATGAAATAAAGTTTTTAAATTAATCATTCTTCTATTATTTGGGTGGGAATGTGATAAGATTGACTGATTGAGATTAAGACAAAAGCAACCGACGATAAACATTTGTTTGCTTTAGTGACTTCACTTGTTTGTTTTTTCTGAACTAAACTTATCCTTTTTCCTTTTTTAATTTAAATCCAATTTTTGTGCAAAACATTGATTCTTTTTTAGAAAATAATTATAGATGATGTTGGTTATTTTTTATGGTATAAATATTAGGGGAATTTGAACGAAATTATCGTATATGGGGCAAAAGAATAATATCACAAAAATAAGGAAAGTAAAATATCACAAGCTAAATAATTATTTGCCCATATTTTATATTTTATGCTACACATAAACATCACTTTCACTCTTCCTTATTTTTGCATATTATTATTTCTAGACAATCCGAAAAATTAGTTTTGTATCCATTTTTTTAGAGTGTGTGTTATACACATTTTTTATATATCATTGAAATTTTTGCTTTCTCAAATTTTGATAAAAAAAAAATTACTTGTAATTAATTAATTTTAATGAATTTATTATATCCATAACTTTTTAAATAAAAACAATGAAAAATTAGTGATATTAAAATAATGGTATATAATATTCTTTTTCTTTTTCATCATTTTAGATCACCAAATTTTGAAAAATAACGCTACAAATTATTCTCATTCAAAATCATATTCATATTTTTTCAATGTCACTTTTTAACTCCAATATAACCAACTACCAATCATTACATTTACCATTTTAAATAATTACCAGTTAATAATTATTTAATGTATCACATATCAACTAATCATTATTGATTTGATACAATTTATTACTTCCATTCATTAAAAAAAACATAAACATACATAAAAACATATCACATTATTTTTACACAGCTCTACATAATATGTACTTAATAAATGTTCAAAATTCTTACTAAAAACATAAATACATATATCCTTAAATAATCACTTTGACTTACCTTTTGGGGGTTACTGTCATATTTTTCAATGCTAGTAATTATCATTTTTTCTTCTCGAAGTATTCAATGGATCATTAATTTCGGGGACGAATATGGCCATTTAATTACTAGTGGTATTAGGTCTAAAAGCCTTTTCTAAACAAATATAAAATATGCATATCCATAAATTGTTAGATAACATGGGATATTATTACGTCATCGCTTATGATAATTTTATCCCAAAATTCCATATTTTATTTAAAATCAATAGTTAATTTTATTTGAACATTATTTATATCAGCCTAGGTCAAACGAGCTTTAATCAATTCGAAAAAGACTCGTATAGTTTGATTATTTCATACATATTTTTGTTATTTTTTAATTAATCGAGTCGAGTTGAGTTCAAGCCGAATTTTAAAATTTATTGAATACAGAAAGGTTGTTCAAGCTTGATTTGATAAGTCAATGGTTCAAACTGGAACGAGTTTTTATCAATCAAACTCGAGTCAAACATCAAATAGTTTTTAATTTGATTTTCATATTTTAAAATTAAACCCCAATATACTTAGAGAGGGCAACTTTAACCCCACATCTCCCTAATTAAAACCCTTTTCCTCTATGCAAAGTGCTCATTTCCCCCCTTTTTTATCATCAAAATATAGTATTCAAGTAAAATGTCTCTTTTAATCTCATTTAGATGCATAAAAGTTATTCCATAGACAACTTGAAGAATATATAATTCTGAAGGCCACTACTTGATGTATGAAATTTTAAAGTATTATTTGGATAATCTTAATTACAAAATTAAAACGACAAAAGCATTGTGTCTTTGATTTTTCTATTTCTTTACTTAATAATTGTGTCTTTGAACATTAACCATTAATTATCCCTGCAGCCCTTAATACTCTTGCAAATCGAAAGAATGTGAATAAAATTAAGAAAAACTTATCATTGGATTACAAATTGTAATTTGGGTTCCATAATATTTAAAAACTGAAAAAGGTAATTAGTATAAAAGTTGAGTAAAATTATAAATAAATCGAGTTAATTTTAAATCAAATTTGTAGAACATGTCAAAATTAGGCTTTTAACACATCAAATATTGGACTAACAAGATATTTAAAGTTACCAAACCGAGCCAGCTCATGAGCTGGTTCAGCTTGGCTCCAACGAGCTCAACTAAAGTTTGAGTTTTTCGAACTCGAACCGAGTTTCATGAGCTCGAGTTTGAGCCTAATTCGCTCCAAAAAAAAGAGTTTGCAAGCTTTTCAATTTTTAATAAAAACTTCAAAATTTTCCCTAACAATTTTAGGTTGCTGAGTCAGGCTCGAGCTCGATTCCAATTTGACCTACAACCAATAAAATCACGAAGCTCGCTCGTTTACACCTTTACTTGAAGCGATTAGTTTCGAAGTAGGTCTAATTTGGATTTTTTTTGGGTTCAAAACAAAAGTAAAATAAATTGCTTTGAAAAAGAGCAAAAATATTGATGAGGTGCTCTAGGTTTATGTTTTTGATAAGCTGATTAATTCCAACCCTAAACCATATTTGACTATTAATTTGGTGTTGGGGTTAGCGTTAATCCATGTCCACACGTGGGGGGTTGAAGAATGTCCTTTTTTATAATAAAAAATTTATGTATTAATATAGGTCAAAAACCCTATATACAAAAATATAAAATAAGATTCTATATGGCATAAAAGGAATGATCGATAAAACTCATCACTAATCATTAAAATACAATCATCTGCTATATAAGATTTATATTCGCAAGTAAAAGAGTATCATTGATACGATCATGATTGAAATATTTGCTTAGAAAGAAGCACTCTAAAGGTGCCAAAAATGGAATTTTGAGAATTTGAATAGTTATAACCGCCTCTAGGTGAAGATTGAGGCTCGGTCCAATTTCCATAATAATAAATCTCTGCCAAGTCTGGTGCCTAGTAAAACAACTTGAATAATATCATCATTGAGTTCCATTGTACTTACTTTAACTGTAAGAGCATTTACTAATCGGATCGGTTAGTTCGGATACTAATCGAGTTCGGGTTATTCCGATTAACCCGAACTCGACAATTCAACCCGAATGCCCACCCCTATCTGTGATCACGGATAATTCCACGCCAGAGCGAATCAAAAAGTTCAAATGTGAATTCAACATCAATCTTTCTCACACATTGTGTGAGAAGGCCTACACTATATTTCTTATATTGTAAGAAATATAGACATTTAAGACCATTAATGTATTTCTTATAATGTAAGAAATATAATAAGATATTTAACACCATTAATGACTGATATTTTGATATAAATTGGCTCGACAATATAATTACACATATATTAATCAAAATCAAACAATGAATAAAAATTCATTTAAAATATGATCAAATTACATAACTTATTAACATTTTGAGAAATTATATATCACTAATATAACAAATAAAATAAAATATTTATATAACTTACATTATTATTCATTTTCAAATAATTTTTTCTCCATTTATTTCCTTATCGGATAGTGACCTGGCATGGATTTGAATAGAGCTGGAACAGACTTAAAAACCACCAGAAACAAACACACCTTTGCCTCTCTGTTTTCTTCTTCTTAGTATTATTATTATTCATTTTTTCTGAAAAAAAAAATAAAAACAATTTCCCAAAAAAAGAAAAACATTTCTTCAGAATTTCAAGATCATTTCAAAGTTCAGACAATAAATCTGACCAGAAAAAGACCCATTTAAAAATCTCTCAGATCTTTTTAATCCTTAGCCGATTTAATGGCCTTTTGATACTCTTTTTCTCGCCCACAAATGCTCTAAAAGGTAAGTGTTTTTTTTCTTCTAAGCAGTACTATCGTTTGCCACTGCGATGAGATTGTGAAAATGTGTGCAATTAGTTGGATGTAATGTTTTTGGGTTTTGAATCTAAATCTTAGAATGGGTTAAAGATGGGATCTTTGAGGAGTTCCGGAGATCTAGTGTTAAGGGTTTATTTTACTGTTCTGTTTTTCTGGAATTTTTTTGTCTTCTTGTCCGTTTTTTTCCTGCTAAATTCTTCAGTTTGTGGAGTTCTATTGTATACTTTCTGTACTACTAGTATTAGCTTGCTTTAATACTATTGGGACAAGATTTATTCTCCTTTATTGTTATTGATTTCTATTTGAAATGGGTTTTACTTCGTCTTGTTTAGCTTTTGAGTTTGGATATCTTAGTCTCAAGACTCTCAACAAAGATTTTATGTTGCATTTTTGGTTCATTAAGATGAACATTTTCTTCTAATATTCTGCTTAGTGTTTTTAAGTTCAGTTTGGTGCTACATTGCAGTAGTTGTCTGGCTTTTATCTTGAGGATTAGCTTTTGCTATAGCCTATATGTAATACGTTTGCCACAGCTAAGTTCCTCTTAATGTAGTCAAACTAAAATTATTCTTCATTGTATGTGACATTTCCGACATTTAGGCTTAATTTTCGGAATCAAATGGATATAGGCCTTATTTCACTTGTGTACTTGAGAAAAACTTAAAGTGTGTGTTTGGATTGAGTGATTTGGATTTGGGGAGGGGATTTGGAGTAAGGATTTGAAATGACACCTAAATTGGAGTCATTTGGAATCCACCGTAGTTATGGAGAAAATAGGTCAAAATGAATGACAAATGAATTGAAATCCATCGTAATATGAATTCATCCAAACGAACTTAAATGGATTTGTCGATGAAAATCCTTCATTCCAAACACACCCTAAATGAGAGATATCCTTGTTATTTGCAAGACTAATGATATGAATTTCTTACTTTGTTAGATAAATAAGCGTGATGGATGCTGATAGAAACATTACCATGTCTGGTTACGAGGCGGAGTTTGAAAACAGCCTTCATGAGCCGCTCTTTATCTCTGAGAATGTAAATGGAACTTCTAGTGGCAGCTTAGGCATTGAAGGATTGACTGAGAATCTTGACAATGCTGTGAAGTTGAATGATCCTTCATTAGGCTCTGTTGAAGCAACTACAGAAGAACCTGCTTTGCTACCCAAAACCAGCGTACCCAAGGTAAAAGACTCTTAATGCTCTGTTTGGTTCAAAGATATAAACAAGATATGCTTAAACATAGGAAACCAAACCAAAGAAATACAAAATTGTACACTCGTTAAGATATGGTTGTATTGGAGTGTGAGTTATGAGTACATGATCCTTTTAATCTATGGTTAAGTTGTGATTGTTTCTCTCCACTACATGATGTTTGCTTTCCCATAATATTTTCCTGAACTACCAAAAATATTTTTCCGAGAAAATTGTAATATTGGTTCCATTTTGTAGGGTCTAATACAATTCTATTGCGAAGATAATCCCACATATCTTATTGCAATTTTGGTCACATCTGTTAAAAAATGGATTGAATTTCACGCGTGACATACAAGCAATGGCGTGGATTTTAATGAAATTTATGCAAATCAAGTATGCATGTGACCAAACTAACAGTTGGGACTGAAAATTCAAAAGGATCGCCTATGAGATTAGTTTGCAAGTTGTATACAATTGGTCTAAAATTGCAATAAGATCATACTGCAAAATTTACCTTATTTCCCTGGAACTTTTGTGCTTTCCTTATTATCAAAATCCTTGTGCCAAATAGATATAAATGATTTGTTGAGCTAGCTAATTCTTGTGAATCTTCACTATGCAATAATTTATGTACATTTAGGAACTTGGAGTTAAAGAGTCTACCGAATCTAAGAATTCCAAACCACTAAAGATAACGGGGAAGGCCAAGAACGGAAAACCTTTAAGCCCGGGACCCACTGCAACTACAGGCTTGAGAAAGGGCAAAGATGGGAAAGAGATGGTGAAACCTTCTGTTGCTTCAAATGGTGCCATTGCTTCAAAATCACGTCCCAAACCGACTTCTGTTCTCATAACTAAAAGTAAACCAGTCAATGATAAGCAAACTGCTGACAACTCAAAACCAGCGCCCGTTCAGCATAATCAAGATAATTCGAAGGTAAAGCTGATATATATATATATATATATATATATATATATATGAAATGCCAAAAGATAAGGCAATGTTTGGATTTGTTTTGGGCACCATTTTGGTTGGATTATTTGACCAACTCATGTTTGTTTCTCCATATTTTGGGCCCAAAATTGGTTCAAAATTTGGACAAAAAAAAGGTATACTTTTTCAACCCATCAATCAGAGTTGTCCCCACTTTTCTAGGTGCTGCATTTCTCTCTCTAGCCTCCACTAAACCCATATGGCCGTATCTTTCTCTCCCTCCCTCTCTTTTTATGTGATATTGTTTTATAAATCATCATTTGTATGTATATATATAATTCTATTTCTATAATTAAGTATTAAAAACAAAATATTATAATACAATTTTTAATCACATAAATTAACAAATGCATATATATAATTTGCTTGCTCCTATAAATTTTATTTCCTTTCAAATTAAACCAAAACACCATCCCACATATTTATACCTTAATTTATTTATCACATGTCTATAGCATTTTGCCCCTCAAAATTATATTTTCATATAATTTAAATCTAAAAATAACTTAATGCCAAATCTTATAAATAAATCAATGTTCAATATATAAAATAAATAATAAAATATGATTTTAGTATCATAGATAAAGATAAGATATGTTAGTATAAAAGAATCTCACATAAATTTTTATAATAATTTTACATTATTTTATTTTATATATGTTAATACTTTTCATTTAATTTTAGATACTTGTGTTATACATATAACTATTAATTTATTTACGTAAATATTTAATAATTTATTTATTTATTTTAAATTATAATATAAGCAAATATATATTCATATATATTATTATTATCATCTTAATATTATAATATAACTTTCAATCATTATTTAATTACTAACAGACAAAAACTGTCATGATTTGACTGCTACAGTAACTTATATTCCCTCTCAAAACAAAACCAAACACTATCTCACCAAAAAACCCAATCAAAAATCAATTTTCCAATTAAACCAAACACTATCTCACCAAAAATGCACGTGTCCCCAAAAATTTCTCACCAATAATTCTCACCAAAATACCCAACAAAAACAAAACCAAACATACCCTAAATTTTTGGGTGTGGGTTTTATCTTCCTTTTATAGAACGTAATTCTTGTTCTAATCTCAAGCAGCAGCATGCACATCCTGAAGCAACATCGTCTTCTACAAGCAGCGCACCTTCTGAAGAACTTTTGTATGTTCTTTTCTACTAATGATTAAATTCCGTTTTCTCGTTTGATTTTTCTTACACTTAATTTGGCACATTTTACCAATATTTCCCATTTTGATGGTAGAAGAAATGTAATATATAAGGCTTAATTTCATTTACCACCTCTGTGGTATGGCCTAATTACAGATAGGCCCCTCTTACATTTCTATTGCAATGTGAATTGTATATTTCCTGGTAATTGCTCTAAATGTGAGTTGTGTCCCGACTTCAGGGAGAAGACAAAGCTTAAGGCCCTTAAAAAAGGTATTGCCATTAAAGCTGAAGAAATGTCACAGTCTTCTACGTATCCTTTGAGAGTTTATGACGTCGTATATTTCATTCTTTAATATTGATATATCATATTTCCAATCATTTTTCTGATGCAAAGGTTGTGCTTTCTTTATCATGGCTAACCAGATGTTTTCTTTATGCACCGTTAGATTGAATACAATTTTGTCGGGCGTTCCTCTTATATGACATCATCATTTTAAATGTTTGGGTAAATTACACATCCACTCCTTGTGTGCGACCCAAATTGCGAAAAAAACACCCTCAGATTTGAGAAATTACCTTAAACTTCTTCCATGTCAGTAAAAGTATATTTCAATGTGACCCCCTATCACATTACAATTTCACTTTTCACCCCATATGAGTAAAAGCATATTACAATTTCACCCCGACAAGAGTGGTTTTGGTAATTTGCAAAACCTCAAGACCAATTACTATTACACAATAACTGGGGTTATTTTTGCAATTATCGCATCATCATATCCTCATTCAATGGCTAAAATTCTTAGTTGGGTAGTATTTGCGAAACTGCATTTATCCTTAAACTACTTTTTAGAAGTCCTACTTCTGGGGATGCCAAGCCTCGCAAAGTGGGTACTCTTCCGACTTATGGTTTCAGTTTTAAATGTTACGAAAGGGCTGAGAAAAGAAGAGAGGTTAGTATTTTCTTTTATATCAGTGTGTTTCAGCCTTTATTGCATGATATGGAGCTATATGCGTTTTTGCGTTCTTGTTTTTGCAGTTCTATTCAAAACTTGAGGAGAAGATTCATGCAAAGGAAGTAGAGAAGAGTAATTTGCAAGCCAAGAGTAAGGTGTGTTTCTTAATTTCTTATATCATATTATGGCTGTAAAATTTAGGCGGTGAATTATGATATTGAGTATCTTTTAACTATTTATTCTATACGTAAACAGGAATCACAGGAAGCCGAGATCAAAATGTTCAGAAAGACATTGGCATTTAAAGCAACACCGATGCCAAGTTTCTATCAGGAACCTGCGCCTCCAAAAGTGGAATTAAAGAAGGTAAATTGATGTTTATTGCATGTGCTGGTGCAAATTTTCGTTTGCTTTATGTATTATAATCTGTTGTGTTCAAAATATGATCATGCCGTGAAACAAAGGATTTTAATATTTTTATTAGGGGTGGCAAAATGGGTCCGGAACCATGGTTTGAACCCAATTAAAGTAGTTTGCGTTTGGTTGGTTCCTAAGAAATTATTTTTGGTTCCTAATTGGTTCCAACTTGGTTTTTTTGTTGGGTCTAACTAATTTCAAGTTAGGCCCAAACCGCTTGTCAATAATTATAAAGAACAAAATGTAAGGTATTGAGTCGGGTTCGGCTTGGTTCCGTTTCGGGTTGACTTTGGTTCCGTTTTGGGTTGAGTTGGTTCCACCTTAAAACCATTTAAGAACCCAACCCATTTAAGAATCGAACCGTTGGAACCAATTTGCCACCTCTAATTTTTATCATGGTGAGCCGCTATGGTAAAAACAAAAATGAAGGGATAGTTTTAATTGACACCTCCAATGTGAGACTTCATAACGAAAAACACTCCCCGAGGTTTGTGAAACTACCGCAACTTCCTCTTTCATTAAAAGCATATTACAATTTCACCCACCAAATTTTTCGATTATGTGAACCCTCATGGGGCTTGAGCTAATTACCTAATAAGTGAGGGACATGCAACTTTAATTATCCCAGAAAAGCCCTTTAAACATTGGATGAAAATTTTGTGCTTAAGGCAATAAAGTGTTTCCAATCCAATATTTGCATGTGCTTATCATGTGATAGTCTATGCGTAACTTCTATCGGAACGATCTTTTTCATATAGATACCTACTACAAGAGCCAAATCTCCTAAACTTGGTCGAAAAAAGACTTCATCTACTGTTGAATCGGAAGAAAATGACAACCTTAGTGCACGTCCGGGTAGGTTGAGCCTGGATGAGAAAGTGACACAAAGTAACGTTGCCAAAGCACCACCTATTGCCCATGTCAAGAAACCGCTAAGAAAGTCTCTTCCTAAATTGCCCTCAGAAAAGACCACATTATCCAATGAAAAGAAAAAAACGACTACCCGTAAGGTCATAACTCCCAAGGAAACGAGCGAAGCTGCATCTGATACACAAAAAGCAGAGACGGGCCCCACTGATAAACCAAACGAGACGGGCCCCACTGATAAACCAAATGAGATGGGCCCCACTGATAAACCAAACGAGACGGGCCCCACTGATAAACCAAACGAGACGGGCCCCACTGATGAACCAAACGAGACTCAGCCAAACGTAGATAATATACCTGCCCTTGAAGCTCAAGAACAATTGTAGTGTGTGTTGCATCGATGCAGTGGCAGTAAGTTGTATATCTCTTAAAGTGGGCTTTCGATTCGATGTTTTGCCTTAAAAAGTATGTTTGAATAAGTCTTGATTCATCCAAGAATGAAGGCATGGAGGGGGACAGTACAGTAAAGGGTTGGCTTGTCATTTTATCCATAGTCAGCGATGAATTCCCATTGTGTGTTTTGATCTCTGTTTTAAGCTCTGCTGAGTGTGGTGAATTTGTCGTTCTAAGTTATGTTTAGTTATGATCGTTGAGTCGAAGTGAAAATTTTGCTTAAATTTGGCTGTTTTTAGATTTTACTTTGGGCTTGTACTGTTTTTAAATTTGTTTTAGATGAAAACACCAAACAGAAAACTCCATCCTTATTCAGGTGTATTACATATGTTTGGTTTTGCTCTCTGCTTTTCTTTTTCCTCATTTTGTTCTTTACTTGAGCTTGTCTGACTATAAGTTTATAACAGTTATTGTTACTCAGTTTGAAACATACAAGGAGGGACTGTAATAAATGAATGGATGTAATAAGAAACCATCTTTGTTTCTTTTCTAACAGCATCCTTAAGTAGTGAGAATAGGTGGAAGATATTCAGATTTCCTGCCAAGAACTCGAGCTTTCGTATCTGGAAAAAACTCGAACCCTGGCAGAGCTGTAATCTCACCAGTCCTGGAAATAGAAACAGGGTAGCTCAAAAGATGGCCTGGAATGATTTCCATTTCGCTTGTGTAATGTTTCCAATTTTCATCAGCAATCTCGTTGATATTCCTCACACATTCCAAGTTTTCGGGCTGATAAAACTTGTCGTCTTCTCGTAGAAGATGCTCACACCATAAGGCCATCCTCAGGCCAAATATCTGACCCCTAACGGGCTCTGGCCCGTTTGCCAGGTGGTGCGGCTGAAAACCGCCCATCGCTATCTCTGAGTCTCGTCTACCGTCCATTGATCGTTGGTTGATGTTTGCTGATCCGATGATTATGTATTCATCATCCACTGTGTAACATTAGAAGTAAACTAAAGATCTTGATTAAACTTGATGCAGTTATATGTACTAAGGGTGGCAATTTGGGTCCAAATTCATGAAACCAACCCAACTAAACTAGGTTTTAGTTGAGTTGGGTCTTAACTTTTATTATATTGGTTTTAGTTAGGTCCATTTGAAGTGTAAATTGGGCCCAATCTGGTTCTGATATGGGTCCAAACTAGGTCCAACTTGATTTTTGTGTAAAAAGTTGATTTGTGTGGGTAATGAGTGTTGTGAGTGTAAAAAATTATACTGAACTTATTTAAAATATCTTGTATTATATGTTTGGGTCTAATTTGGGTCCTTGTTGGGTCCAATTTGGGTCCTTATTGGGTCCAACAATAATGCATGTGTTTTGTTATTGGACCCAACCCACTTTCAACCCAACCCAGATGGACCCAATCCAAACTCAACCCGATTCAACCCAATTGCCACCCCTATTATTATGTACTTACAATATTGAAATTTGTTTACTCACCAATCATCATTTTCGAATGAACATATATCATGAATCGCCTCGACTGTTGAGCTCGACTGTAATCCGTATCAGGTTCAGGTTTCTCAGGAGGTTCATATTCTCCAGGCATCTTGATTTCCCTATTGCCAAGGCAGAAAAACGATAAATAATCTCTGTAATTGACATTCTCGAGCCCTTTTGCACGTAAGGCGTTAGCAATATCCGAATACATCATCTCCATTGTTCGTCTCTGCCAATCCAGGATCGCCTGAACTGAACCACTCTCCGGTATCCCTTCAGGCCACATGGGAATCACAACGTAAACCGTAAATCTTTCACCTGCCTGGATTTTGCTCACGATCTTCAACGAAAGTTCTTTCGGTATAAGATGCAAAGCATTTATTTCCTCGATCCGTATATCTCCTGTTTTTTTCCAGTCAAATGAGCTCCCAATGAAATACTGATTCTCAATGTATATAAAGTTTTTCGCTCTGCGTATAGCGTGTATATACGCGTCTTGAATGCTTCGATCTATAACGTTATCTTTTCCGCTAACCAGGCCGACTTCACATGCTTCCTCGGGTTTTTCTGGAAGCCCGAAAGCGGCCCCACCGTCGATCGATCTGAATATTTGGACATTCCAGGTTTCCCTGTCTTGTTCTGAACTGGTAATAACTTCTGTTGGCTGAATAATAAACTTATCCAATTCATTAATGGAAAACAAATATTGACTCCCAACTTGTTTTCTCCATCTTTGCTCGAAATTATACAGCACGTCCCATGCAACGGGCCCTTCGACCCGACAGTGGATATCGTGCCAGGGCTCTCTCGGCCCGCCTTTTCTGATCGAAGAACCTGTTAGGAATATGACGCCAATTATGAATAAACACCCGAAAGAAAACACAATAAAGAATTTTGACTATGTCTGAGGCGCTACTAAGCCAGGATTTTCACTGTATTTTTCGTAAGAATGTTACAATGAGAGAATAGGGCTATTTATACAGCAGAACCTGGAAAATTCGGCTGATGATAATCGTCTTTATGAACTGTGTCCAATGTTCCGAAAAGTGAATGATCCCTCGTGTCATATCGTCCATCACAAAGATCGATCCCTCCGAGAAAACTCACGATTCGTCGTTTAAGCGTTTTTTCTCCAGGGATTTTGCTGTCAACCACAACTGTCTTCTGGTGATGTGTAAACATACTCGAAACCTGCAAGCCCTGGAAAATACTCGAGCCCGAATCAGGGTTTCGTGGGCACAAAACGCAACGAACGTTCGTGTTTTGAAAATAATCTCGTGTTTCTTGATCGTGAGTTGCCATTAAACCATCCCTTTTGAAATCTGGAACTGAAGTTCTATCATCCCACACAAGCATAAGAACATTAACACCTTCATCTGCTTTTTTCTTCAAGATCTCTCCGAGAATCATGTCCCCACCGGGCTTTTGCCTCTTTGGATCGCGTATCAACGTGATTTTCGTGTAAACAGACCAACCCGTTATGTAGATCAAATGTTTCGCGTCGTTAATCGCGTCAAAAATATCCTCGAAACATCTTTGAGGACGATAATACCCCTGAGAGCTTAGAAACTGAGTTATACTGTCATCAGGGACATGCGCATCGGGATACAACGAAACAGTACAGTTTCGTCTTTGTCTGAAGAACGTATAAGGGACCCCACCAAACGACGGCGTTTTTATACCTTGATTCCAGTTAGTTAAATCTCGTGTGACATCGAAAAACTGGAGTTTTACATGGATTTTTGAATTTCCATGAATAGGGTTTTTATCTTCATCGAGTATATGGAGCCATTTATCGACTTCGTGTCCAGTTATGATATCCTCGACAGGTAAATATGCTCGACCGATTAGTATAGCGCCAACTGGATTATCGTCTTTGACTGTGAAAACTATGTTTGAGACATTATGAGCACAGTATATGTGAAAATCCTCGTACCAACGAGGATTTGAGGGCTCGTTTTGGATTTTTCGGGTTCTACCGACTCGTGCTCGTTCTAAGTCGATTGTGGCGTAGAGTCTTGTTCCTACAACCTGGGTCGAATTTTTTACGAGGTTTTTTTTAGATTGTAATATATTGTGATTTAATTGTGGATGATTGAAAAATGAAATGTACCTGAGGGCTGCAAAGAACAAATCTTTTGAAGTTTGATAAGAATCTTTTTGTCACTTTTTGTGGATTGCCTGTCTGAGAAGTAGCAATGGCCAAACAATAGAATTTAGCAATATAAGAACTGCAGGATACATCTTTTGTATGTAACACAATCCTCTCATATCACTAGTTAAATCTTAAGCCTCTGTTTGTTTATGTTTTTGAGATAAAATTTTGAAATTTTATCGGGAATTGTGTATTACAGAAACTCGTGTGAAAATGAATAGTGATAGATTGATGGATGATGTATATAATAATTGTATTAGTTGTGTATATAATGATTATGTGAATAAAACATAAAGAAATATAGATAAAAAAAATTGTAAAGTGTAAGATAAAGTGAAATAATGATTAATTTGATTGGTAAATGTGTGAAAGGTTGTATATATGATTGATAAGTTTGTTATGTAGCATATTGTTAAGTTTATTTTAAATTTTATAATTTAAAAAGTTGAAATGGATTTTGAAAACATAAACAAACAAGGCTAAATTCTTACAAATGTGACTTGTTAATGAGCCTAACTAGATTTGAGGCTTGTAAGTCGTAAGCTCGATTTGAAAATTTTCAAGCTTGAATTTGGTTCAAAAATGAGCTTAAACCAACTCGTATTATATTATATTATATATAAAGATAATAAAATATTATTTTAAAAATAATATACTAACCATGCATGTAAAATTTTATAAATATCACTCACAATTTATAAATCAAAATCAATAGTTAATAAGATTATATAAATAAGTTGAATTAATAAAGTGCATAAATCAATCCATCGTATTTTAATTATAAAAGTTCTTTCCAATTAAAATAATTCGGTTGCGGTGGTTTTGAAGTGTTTTAAATTTGTTTGTATTAAAAAGATAACAAAATTAGACTTACATAGTAAACCCGACTAATACCCGGCTTGAAACTCATCAAAGCCAAGTTCAAGTTTTGAACAATCAAACCAAACCCGAATTTCCAAATAGACAAAATTTTAAATAAGTTGTTTAGGTTCAACTTGTACCATCCTAAGTCCTAATTTTTTTCTTATATGAGTTAGGACTTAGGACCATATAAATATACTTAAAACATTTGCATGAAACTCTAGATCATAAACAAAAAAAGATTATCTGCTACATATATCATTATATCTAACTAAAAATAAGAGAATATATATATATATATGAAATACATACCGTGCCACATAAATGAAAGCCACATCCACCATGCAATCTATCAGCTTCAAATATGGTTGCATGAAGCGTCCCATGAAGCAAACGTGGAGCCATTTTTTTCACCTAAAAAAACATGTGAAATTCAATACTTTTTTTTTTTCTTGCCCACTTTTTATAGACTTGTATTAAAGATGAAAGCATATGAGAAATGAAGATGAACTTGAATATATATATGGGAACAATCTTGTACATTCTTTTTATCTACCAAAAATTCTTTTCCATATGTTATTTTTGGAGAAAAGTTGTCTCTAGAAAGAACCCTTTAGGGCCAATAATATATATATATATATATATATATATATATATATATAGCCCATGTAGAAGAATCTAAGAGATTGACCTTTTTAGAAGAAAGAAATAACTTTTGCTTTGGGTTCTACAATTCTTTCATGAATGTTAGCGTATTAGCAATTTCATATTTTTGACCCCATGAATAGTCATGGTATAAATATATTTATTTAATCTCACTTTCGAAATATGCTCCAATATATATAATATATATATATATATATATATATATAGATACACGGAAATAGAAACGAATTTGATAAGGAATCATAAGAGAATGAATGAAAATGGAAGTAATGTAAGATTGTTTGATTGGGCAAAGTCAAATGGCAAGCAAAGATGATAGCTTGGCGCAAGGGGTTTTGCCCTTTCTTTGAAATTTGGGCCATAGTATCAAAATTCTTTAGACTTTATGCATAAGAATATAATCTCACTATTGTTATATATCCTTAATTTTTTCTATTTTGGTAATCCACGCCACTAGTTAGTTAACAACTAAATATGAAAAATTCGTCACAAGTGTAATACAAAATCTTATTAAAAATTATGGTAAAAAATCGAATAAAAGGTATGAACATAAGAAATAAAATGATTCATAGATATACGTACAAATATAAAATGGGTATTGAGGAGTAAATGACTAATTTTATATTAAATTGTAAGATATATTACTATATTTTCTTTTACTCTATAAAATAATATTTTATGTAAATTAATGAAATAAATAATATTATGATAAATTATCAAGATGCATAGTATTTAAAAATTAAATGATTTGAGCGGGTCACGCCATCTTATGACCCGACCCATGACCCAAAATATTAGGATTTAAGATCGTGTTGCAAAGCCCAGTTGTCAAAATATGAATAATGACCGATTTAGCACCCGACACATGCTCATTTGTGGGGGCTTTGGAGAAATTATCGCAGAAACACTCTCCAAAACTCACCTCCTATATCCTATGAGCCACACATAATTGCGGAATGGATCTTCTATCCCAATGTACCAAAGTGTTCATTTAAAAATAAAATATAAATAATAATTCAAATAAAACAGACACTTGTCAATCCCACAATGATATGACACAATTACATTACTTGTTAATTACAATACACTTGATTTCAAATAAATAAATATATAAACAGTTTAATCTTTTGAGTGCAATCTATAAGATTTTTAGTTCAATCTTTGGTTAACCTAATGATCAACGGTTTATTCAAAATTGTTTAACGAGATTCCAGCTAAAATAACTATGTTTGTTTATGTTTTTGAGTAAAAAATTTAAAATTTTCTTGGAAATTGCGTACTATTAAAATTCGTGTGAAAATGATAGTTGTTTGTTTATGTTTTTAAAAATATATTGAAAGTTGTGAAATATGTCAAATCAATATTGATAGGTTGATGGATGATGTGTAGAATGATTATTTTGATTGTGTACATAATGATTATATGAATAAAAATGAAAGAAATATAAATTGTTTAACGAGATTCAAGATAAAATAAAAGTGATTTGGGCAGACAAAGATTTTATTTGGAAATTTTGGAAAATATATACATGCCCTACCCTTGGAACTATCTTCAGACAAAGACAATGATGTCTTGACTTTGGCTACTAAAAAAACATCTTGTGCTTTTGGAACATATGCAAAGGTGTATGAAAGTAAAAAGAAATCCTGCCGAATATTATAATAAATGATACAAAATCTTTATTATAAGATGGAAGAAATATGCTCAACATATTCTCATTCCTCCAATTTTCAATCTTCTTTCATCAACTTGACATTAGTTTATTATTCATATCTAGGATAAGGATAGGCAAATCTTATTTGGGCACCAGGAATTGATTAATTTTAGAGTCGTCCCGAATATAAAGTGTTCTGTATTATATTATTTATATATGAATAGTAAATTTTACGTGAGTATATTTACATGGACAAATGAGATTATACACTTAATTGTTGTTCAAATCGATTAGTCCATCTCGAAACTCATAGTCCTTTAAATAAGATATTGTCTTTTGCTCTTAAGAACTTTTTCGTTGCTTGCTTATTTAGTGCACGTTTTAGCCCATAGTTTTTAATATACGATCACTTGTTGTTTCATATTCATTTTATTTCAAATTTCAGACTTAGCAATATATTATTCGACTCGACCTGATATTTGCTATTTTGACCGCCTCGTTTGGAGTGTGTGCAATTTTTTTTTATTAAGTCTATAATAAAAATACGTCTTTTTATTTTAATAGTATGAATCTCACATAATTAGGATTGAATAACGTGAATTATAGTTGTTCTTGGATTCGAGATAATGTATTATGTGCACAAACTAATTTCAACAATCAACCCACTCGGCTTGACTCGAATTGATTCGAGTGCTTATGCGCCCTTAACTCAGAGGGGGGAATTGACAATTTGCTACAAAACAAAGGGTCAAAATGCAAATTAAGCATAAACCAACCAACTACAAACGACCTCAAACCAATGGGAATATTTAACAGTCGCAAAGATATATTCTCTCGGATATTCCCGCGGCGAATATTCTATTGCTCCCATTTTCTCGATCCCTTTTTATATATAAACATATACACACCCTTCAATCTTCTGCTCCTTCTACTCTACTTTTTCGGATTTTTTATTGATCGATATTCGTGAGATGAAGTTTTGGAAGATTTTGCAGAAATTGCTGGATGAAATATTTCCAGATTGGCAGGACAAATTCATTTCGTATAAAGATTTGAAAAAGCAGCTGAAATTGATCTGTCCGGTTATGGATTCGGGTAAAGATCTTGTGGATGATGATGATACGCAGCCTAATAAACGGCCGAGGTTGACAGATGAGCGATCGGACGGCGGAGATGAGGTGAAGGAGGTTACCGAGGAGATGCAGAATTTTGTGAAGCTTTTGGAAGGGGAGATCAAGAAGTTTAATGGGTTTTTCGTGGATAAAGAGGAAGAGTATATTATCAGATTCACGGTATGATTTTTCATCGAAATTAATTTTTCTGCTTTGTGCAATTTCGATTTTTTTTTTGATTTTGTGTATGTTTGAGTGAATTCATGTGTGTAATTTCCTTTATTTGCGCTTTCGTTTGGGTACATGATTTATCAGATTATTATAGTGAAAGTGAATAGAAAAAGCTAATTTATAAACACTGGTGCACTTTCCTTTCTAGCATATATCAAATATAGTTGAATGCAAAAGGACGAATGAACATTCGATTAGCTAATATCTTCCATAATCGTTTCAAAACAAGAAATTTTTTATTAAAAAGCGGCATCTTATATGAAGAAGTGGAGAGGATTCAAGAGAGATAGAAGGGAGTGTTTTACCAAACGATCGACTGATTAGATTGGGGCTAGCTATGATATGATCTTGGTGGAAAAAAATAGTTTGAAGTCCAAGTTCAGGATTTGGTGTATTATGCTTTTCGTAGAGCCTTTGGTTGTTATATGCTCTTTGGTGGGCTTCGTCCTGAGGTACTCTGTTGAATTGTTCTCGATTCTCAGAAAATGTTTTATGTTGTACTAGTTAATATTGATTAAAAATATATGCTTTCCGACCAGTCGAGAGATTAGATCATGTACTGCAATTTTCAATTTGGACTAAAGCAAATTCATCGTCTGAGGATCAGACTGGTTTGTGTCACTCGAACATTATACATTAGCTAATCTCTATATAGTGGCAATTATCAGAGTAGATATGAGACTATCTTAAGAAATTCAAGTTTTTGTGTAACATAATATCATCTGATGGCTCGGCTGTTGGATATAGAAGATCGTTAAGATCAGCTAAAGTTGAGTTTCTAAGTATGCCACATATAACTAGACATATGGGCACTATGTCGATTGGTGTGTTAAATCATTGTAAAACTTAAAAATGTAAATAGAAAATATAGTCTCAAACTCAGTCCTTTAACTTCTATATTATTGAAACCGCCCTTTTATTTCCATATTTTTTGTGATCTTTATTTTTATGGTGGGTTTTTGGTTGATTATAGCTGCTGAAAGATGATGTTGCTGAGGCTAAGAATTCGAAAGAAGAGCTGATGAAAGTAGGAAGAAAGATGGTAGATTTTCATGGAGAGATGATTTTGCTGGAAAACTACAGTGCTCTTAACTACACTGGTATTTTATCCCATTCTTGGAAACTTGTTTACTATGCTAAAGGATTGTTTGAAAACTCTTAAAATTTAAAATTAGTGATTATCAACTGATCCCTTGAAATAATCTGTTTGAGAGCGTTTGCAAATTTAACTTGAGATTTGGATTCTCATAACAACAGTGATTATTATGTATAATCACTAATTTGGTAAAGTGACGACTCATTAAGGTATTTTGAAACAAATTTATTTTGGATATATTTATCACTTCTTTCGCAAATTAGATTGCATTTATCACTTATGTTTGCAAACTCTACCCACTTTTTTCTAATTATTTCCGATTTATAATCACTTTTTAAATATCTAAATTAACAACATATAAGAAGCTTGATTTTTAGTGCCATAATTCTTACCAAATGTATTTGCTGTGAGCAGGACTTCTGAAGATCCTAAAGAAGTATGATAAGAGAAGTGGCGAACTAATTCGACTGCCTTTCATCCAAAAGGTTCTACACGAGCCATTCTTTAGGACCGAAGTAATAAAGAAACTAGTAAAGGAATGTGAAATAATGATTTATAGTATCTTCTCACGGCACGAGCAATTGGCCCCACCAGAAGATACTACTGATCTGAAAGAAGGTTTCATTGGCCAGCCAGTTGGTGAGGACGAGACTGAAAAAGTAGTTAGAGTTCCCGAAAAACTCTCAGAGATCAAATGCATGGAGAATTTGTATTTGAGGCTTAGTATATCAGCTTTGAATACAATGAAGGAAATGAGAAGTGGAAGTTCGACTGTGAGTATGTTTTCATTGCCACCAATGCAAGGTACCCTCTTTGACGAATCGCGAAAGTAGAACGTTATGTGTTGTAGATCGAAAATTAACGTTAATTTTAGATAACTGTGTTGAAAATAACAGCGTTGTGTTTTAGAATTTGATGAATATGTTGTGAAAGCATAGAACTTATATGAGGCCAAGAGATGTTGTGTAAGAAAGCTTTCTGTCAGCTTAGGTAGTAGTTAGCATGTATACACTTCTTGATAGAGTGTTCAAATTTGCCTGAGTTTATTATTTTCTGGCTTCCTAATTTCTTGGTAATTTGAAAATTGATGAAAGGACTGCTAACTCATGACAAGCTTTTGCAGCTTTAGTACATAGTGAGTTTTATAGTATTCATTATATCTTACATGGAAATTCTATAATAGTTCGTATCCAATGTACCGGTCTGGTCTGTTTAATGGGGATGTGTTTTGGTAAAACACTTCAAAATTGAGGATGTGTTTTGGTAAAACACTTCATTTTGCCCCTATATCATGTTTATTGAAGATTGTTCTTTTTATTTGACAAGTAAATGACGTAAATATATATAGCCTGATTAAAATAATTCATATATGTAAATATCGTTCAACAATTGATGAAGCTAAAACTAAAATAGAAAAATTAAGTATTGATTGATATAAAAGGTTGAATGTGTATTTGGATAAATTAAGTTAATTGAGAATTGAAAGCTTAGATAATAGTATAATTAAATAAACTTTTATGTAAATTCACGCTTCAAATATATCTTATATGCATTGAGCACTTCATTTTTTTTTATTCATAAATTGAATTATGTATGTATTTGCAATAGCCCATAACTATAGCTTAATTAATAATGAATACTTGTAATCCCCCTTTTTTTCGGCTCTATCTTTTTATTTATTTCTTTTCTAAAGCACCATAAGATATTTGTTGTCTAGAACATTTTGATGCATCTCCTTTTTGATAATCAATTTCGTTCTCCAATAATAGGTTTGATATTAATGTACAATTATAAAATAGTTGGCTTGGCCCGCATGGGCAGCCCAGTTGGTCACAGAAGGGTGAAGTTTGGACAATGACCAAGGATCGAGTCCCACCAACGGCAGTGTGGGAGCAACCTCATAAGTGAGGGGGGCTTCTTGTGCGCAGTGGGCACTGGTCTAGCCCCTGTGATTGACTGGGTTACCATGATTTATTTCTCACATAGCTCTGTTGGGCTGGGGCATGGGGGCCTTGGGTTTGGGGATTCAACCTTTGGACAATAAAATAATTGACTTGACATAAAAAGAATCTTTAATATATGTTTTCACTTTTTAAAATTCCACATAGTTTCTATGTTTAGTAAATATCATCACAATGCATTTTAGTTATGTTGATAAAATAGAACTGTCATATACTTGTATTATGGAATGTTTGTTGCAAAAAAATTTAGCACCCTCATGGAGCAAATTAGTTTTAAGGATTGAGGATAGATTATCACATTAATAATTGTTGTGTTCGTTTATATTTTCGAAAATCAAGTTGTAATGCAAAATTTGCAACAAATTAAACATCATGAGTCAAGAATCATTGATTTATTTCATACACTTAAAATGACAAACTATAGCCTTATTTGTATATGTTTTCAAATGTCATTTTTAAAATTTTAAATTACAAAATTCTAAATAAACATAATACACCAAATTATCATTAAAATTTTGTCAACTCTATTTTTCAACATCCTATTATAACTACATATACATCATTTCATACATTTACCAATTAAATAATTTATTATAATCATTATTCCTGCTTCTCTTTCATACTATACAATTTTTTATTTATATTTTTTTATTCACATAATCATTATATACACAACTAACACAATCATTCTACACATCTTCCATCAACTTATCAGTGTTAATTTGACATATTTTACAAATTTTAACCTATTTTTTAAAACATAAATAAATACTTACCATTCTTACAATTTATAATATGCAACTGCCAAAAAAAATTCAAAACTTCTACAAAAAACAAACAATTAGGGCCCAATTGGATGGCATATCCATCTCAAAGTATTTTTTTTGGTGATAAAAATGAGAAAATTTAATTTCAAGGATAAGAAATATGGTTTGAGAAGTAAGTTTTGATGAAATATTTTTAGAGAAAAATATGTAATGATTATGGTTGATGTGATATTTTTTTGTTGTGAGAAATTTGTTTGAGTTAATATATATTTATAGTCAAATTCATTGATTTAGACATTAAAAAATAGTCATAATGGATCTTATTTTGAATGTTGTGTTATTTTACATTTTAATATGTAATTAATTTAATTTTTGGAGTTGAAATATAATCGAAAAAACCCTTTTTATCGATAATGTTAACTGTCAAATCATGAACAGTGAACATAATTTTTCTCTCTTTTTTTAAAGAATTTCTTTTGGAATTTTCATGAATTTTGAGAGATTTTTTTAAAGAAATTTTTTCTGAGATACCAACCAAGTGTGTTTTGTGAGATTTTCTACTATGAAATAATTTTTTGGGAGATTGAATGGCCAACCAATTAACCCCTTATTACCCATGTTAGTTGGTAAAAAGTGTTGAAATATTGACCCAATTCTCGTGTCTCATTTTTCATTTGGTTCTCACCCTAATAATCAAGCCCATCTTCTATTTGGCAGCCCCCTTCATCTCCCCAAAATTGAACGATCAGTTTCTCTATGACCCGGTTTTCTATTCGTCTCTCACAATCTGACTTTTGGGTTTCTATACGACTGCTATAAAAGAGTGCTTCCCCCCACTTCTTTATTCACACCAACATAGGGACAAAAAGTATCGGTAGAAATACAAAGTCTTCTCTTTTCTTCCCAAATCGATTTTCGTGACTTGATAGCCTTATTTTGGGTTTGAATGTGAAAGTTCTTGTGGTGCCTTGAGCTTGGGTGTTTGATTACTTGTGAATGCGAATTGAGTGCGCTTCATGCTACACTATATGATCGAATATAGAAACGAGCTTGAAATTTCTGAGCCAACGAAATGGACAACAGTCGATACCCAACAAAAAGTAATGAAGATTGATTCAGAGTCATTTCCACTAAATATTATTTTTTAATTACAAATAAATATTGATAAATCCTATGTTAAATTGAAAATATGTTTCATACCAATACTTGTTAGCTCAATAAAGAACGAGGCACAAGCACCTATTAAAAGGTCGATGGTTCGATTCTCTTTACCAAAGTGAGGATAATAATTATGAATAGTTTATAATTACTTTTATAAATGTTATTTAGTTCTAAAA
This sequence comes from Verbascum thapsus, assembly GCA_963669365.1. NCBI lineage: Eukaryota > Viridiplantae > Streptophyta > Magnoliopsida > Lamiales > Scrophulariaceae > Verbascum > Verbascum thapsus. Next base: position 10,873,835 of record OY770104.1, read on the forward strand.
TGTATGTGACGATAATAGATAAAAAAAGATAAAAAAAGAAAATATCCTCTATCATTAAGTAAGATGAAACTTAGATGCATAATTTGAGAATGTGATCATAATAATAAAAAAGTATTACTTCAATCATCTTGAAATATCATTTTCAGATTTTATTTACACTCCCACTAAAAAAAGAAATAGTCCAGAATTAAAATCACAGATCTAAATTCAATTCAAAATAATATAAATATTCAAGTATATTTAATTTATTTTTTTCAAAACCCTAAAAACACCTATTGTAATTATCGCAATCTTTCAAGGGCATAAGAGTAAACTCGAATAAACCATATCTTTGTTCAATAATTAGGCCGCCTCAGTTTTCCTACTAACGTTTTTCTCTGCAGATATTTTTCTTCCGAAACCCTAATTCCAGACGTACCTTACGAGACCTATCAATTTTAATCCGATCCAACAGGTAAATCAATCGGAACCCTAGCTATGCTCATACTTAGTGTGTTTTGCGCGTAAATTTAGTATATATTTGTAATCGTTTAATGGTTTTCTAATTATCATTTCTTGTTAGTATTAGAGTTGTGGAAGATTAAAGTTTTTGCTTATCGATCTGTTGTTTACTCTAGCAGACAGGTTAAAAATGGCAGATATTAAGGAGAACGATGCGTACGAAGAGGAGCTTCTGGACTACGAGGAAGAAGACGAAAAAGCCCCTGACTCTGTCGGCGCCAAAGTCAACGGCGAGTCTGTAAAGAAGTAAGTTTCAATTGAATCTCGCAATTTTATTTAAATTTGAATGTTTTATTGAATTCATTATGTCTCCATGAATCAGGATTTTGGTTAGATTTATGAATTTTTAAGTCTTTTTTGGAACTTATGATTTCATATATAATATGGATCTGTTTAAAATAGGTTTTATAATAGAAAAGTAATTGATTTTGTGGTAGATTTGTGCTTTAGTCTAGCTTGAGAGCTGCATAGGGTTAAGTTGGACAAGATCTGCAGCTCCCCTGTTGTTTGTTTCAGTAAAGTACGGTTTTACAATCGAGTTCAGAACTACTTGTAAAAAAATGATACATTTGGTCTACTGTGACGCAATTGATTCGCAGCTGTGTGTGCTATTCATTGTACTGCAGTTACTTAACATCTTCATATATATTCTATTGCAGGGGTTATGTAGGTATCCACAGTTCGGGATTCAGAGACTTCCTCTTGAAGCCAGAGCTCTTACGGGCTATTGTGGATTCAGGATTTGAGCATCCATCAGAAGGCAAGATACTTCTTTGTTTGCTAAGTTGCATTGATTAGCCTTGCATTACACACCATTCAGTTTAGTTTTTGAAAATGTTTCAACTGACTTGTCATGGCTAGATCCTTGCATCAAGGAGTGAGTTTTGCTAAATTTTTTAGCTGCCTGGAATTTAATCCGTTTAAAACTCTATTTGGCGAAAGTACTTTATGTTCCTGTATTCTTGTATTCTTGAACTCAGTTCTTTAATGGCCTCATCATTTATTTAATATAGGTTTTCTATTGTTCTAATTGTTACACCAAGCTTTCTGGATTCTTGCTTGCTTTTATAGTGAACAAAGTTCATTCCACTCCCGATGTGTGTGGGTTGGATGTAGAATTGACTCTGTATTTCTGATACTGTTCTTGCTTCTATCTCTTGCTATTATATTTTTCAGGAAAATGTTTTCGATATATTAATGATATCTTCTTAAAGAAGCTTGTTCATCCTGTTCTTGACATACATATTGCCCATGTCATATCCTTTTGTAGTACAATGTTGTACTTTTCATGTGTTTCCCGTGTTCTTAATTCTTTATAGTGAATTCATATACGTAGTCTGTGACTTACAAAAGTTTGGGATATTTTGTTTTTCAGGTAAATCACTAATATCACTATACCTTGGAGAAGTTGAATGATAAAACCTTTTTTAATTGAAACTGAGGCTTCCTTGGATCGAATTTCTTTGGTTCTTCATCAGTTCAACACGAGTGCATACCTCAAGCAATTTTGGGAATGGATGTTATTTGCCAAGCAAAGTCTGGCATGGGGAAAACTGCAGTATTTGTTCTTTCAACATTGCAGCAAATTGAACCCGTTGCAGGTCAAGTTGCTGCTCTAGTTCTATGTCATACAAGGGAATTGGCTTACCAGGTATGTGCTCTGTTCGTAAACATTTTTGCTTTTGGAATTTAGAAGTTTCAATATTATGTCTCTGTATGAAATATGAATATGGGAGAAGATTAATTGACTGCACTATCGGATAAAAGTACAATAATCTTGTTACCTAGCAACTGCTTAGTCACTTACTTGCATTACCTCTTTCCCTCATTTTCAGATCTGTCACGAATTTGAGCGCTTCAGCACGTATTTGCCGGATATCAAAATAGCTGTCTTCTATGGTGGCGTAAGCATCAAAATCCACAAAGATCTTCTGAAGAATGAATGTCCTCACATTGTCGTGGGAACACCGGGGAGGGTACTTGCTCTAGCAAGAGACAAGGATCTTTCTTTAAAAAATGTGAGGCACTTCATTCTGGATGAATGCGACAAGATGCTTGAGTCTCTTGGTATGCTTGTAACATTTTATTTATTGAGCTTTGTCATGGCAGCATTCTCTTTTCTCTCTTATCAAAAGAAGATGGAAACCACTATTATTTACTATTTCAAATGGTATTTTGTTTCCCAGATATGAGGAGAGATGTGCAGGAGATCTTCAAGATGACCCCCCATGATAAGCAAGTTATGATGTTTTCAGCTACGCTCAGCAAGGAGATTCGACCAGTTTGCAAGAAATTCATGCAAGATGTAATGTCCTGTGTCCAGTCCTACTTGAATTTTGAAGTCTGCCATGTTTCCATTTTTCCAGCTTTCTGCAAGCAACGTGTTTGTCAAGGATGCAGTGGTTGAGGCACTGTACACTTGCCATGCCATGTGTTTATCTATTCAACTACTGATTCTTTTGAAAGGTTCCAGTAGACAGGGGCATAGAGGGTCAACTAATAGTGCCTTGCACTTAGCTTTTTTTTTTTTAAATATCTTTAGCTATTGTTCTGTTTCATTCATTTTTATGGAGAAAAATGCAAAAAGGAGTTGTCTAGGAGGGGGAAGTTGGGCTTTTACATTTATGTATTTACTTTTAGCAGCAGTGGTGACACTGGTTGGTGTGAGTGGTAAAGTATCTGCAAGCACTTGATTCAGATGGATGGGAACCTCAATCGGCAACGTTCATCCATCAATTCATTTCATAGTGGATACCATTAGCTTCTCATGGGCGCCTAATATGCTTTACTATTAACATTTCTTCCTTTCAGCCTATGGAAATTTATGTGGACGACGAAGCAAAGTTGACCCTTCATGGTCTTGTACAGGTGTGATATTGACAGATAGATTATTCTCTTTATTCCTTTTACATTACTTTTTCTCTTCAATAATATTCTTGAATATCAGCACTACATCAAATTGAGTGAGCTGGAGAAAAACCGGAAGCTGAACGATTTGCTCGATGCGTTGGACTTCAATCAAGTTGTCATCTTCGTCAAAAGCGTCAGTAGAGCTGCGGAGCTGAACAAGTTACTCGTGGAGTGCAACTTTCCATCTATCTGCATTCACTCTGGAATGTCACAAGAAGAAAGGTTTGTCTGAGTTATATGAACTATAACTTGAGAGATCAAGTTCATCTTTCTGAGTGATTGTTGTTCATTTGTTTGCTATATCTTCAATGAACGAGATGAGTTAAGTTTCTAGTTAGAAGTCACATGAGTTGAGTATGTTATCTGAAGCTGTGTTAAAGATATTTCTGAATGTTGGATCATTAACGGTTGGATATTGATTTATCAACGCATTGTTAGTGCACCAAAATGATTCATTGAACTTTATACTATTTGATGCTACACTGTTTATTCCTTTGTTTCGAGAACTGAATGTTTGAATTTTCTTCGCCTGCATAGCTGTGATCAAGATATAAATATTGGATTTGTTCACAAGTAATGTAAGATAAATGTGTCTTTTCAGTTTGAATTGTCTGTTATTCTGAATGGGTGTGATTTGTAGATTGACTCGGTACAAGGGATTCAAGGAGGGCCACAAGAGGATACTTGTAGCAACAGATTTAGTTGGAAGAGGAATTGACATAGAACGAGTGAACATTGTGATTAACTATGATATGCCTGATTCTGCAGACACTTATCTGCACCGGGTATAGTTATCTGTTCTTTTTCCATTTCAATCTCAAGGTCTTTGACGCGTTTGAACAATTGGCCTGATTTTCCTTTCATTTTCTCCTGTACTAGGTTGGTAGAGCTGGGAGGTTTGGAACTAAAGGTCTGGCCATCACATTTGTTTCTTCTGCATCGGATTCTGGCGTTCTGAATCAGGTACAGTATTACGATACTAAGTTCATTTGTGGATTTTCCTCGACCGCTTGCATTTATGAGGTGGCCTTATGTGTTTCAGGTTCAGGAGAGGTTTGAAGTTGATATTAAAGAACTTCCAGAGCAAATTGATACATCTACATACAGTGAGTCTTTTTTCGTTCAATATTGTAATAAATTTTGTTCTTTGGTAGGGAGAAAACTGGTTGTTTTGAACATACTCAAATGTTAGCTTATCTTACACTATCTTTTGATGTTGTGCAGTGCCGTCTTAGGTATTATAGCAAGATGTACAAGTGTCTGCATGAAAGAGAGAAGGAAGTGTCCTCTGTTATTGAGCTTTCGTCATGGACTTTGTTGGAAGAGTTTAGTTATTCAGAGGTTTAACAATGCTATATGTGATTGTACCCTACATTAAACTTTTGGCTAGCCTATCTTTAGATCATTTACGTTAATCAATCATCACATTAAACATTCATTTCTGATAGTTACTATGTAATATGTGCTCTGAATTTGTTTGCTACTAGTTTTATGGATTGCTCCGTTTCTCAGATTAGTTCTCCAATGAGTCTTACCTAACAGTTAGCTACTGCTCATTGTGGTAAGTCAGATTTGGTAATTGCATTCGATTTCCAGATGGCATGCTTTTACAAGTTTTAATGTGAAGCGCTTTTAGGTGTTGAAATGGCTTAAATTGTGTTAGCTTTTTACTGTTAAACAATCATATGGTTCTCTTGTTTCTCTGTCCTGGGGTTGGATGGATAGGGGTGAAAATGAGTCGAGTCGAGCTGAACGCATAAGTGTTCAAGCTTGTTTGAATTACAATCGAGGTTTAAAAATTGTGTTTGAATTTGGTTTGATTGTTCATCGAGCTGAGCTCAAACGAGCTTTAATCGAGCCGATCACGAGTTGAGCTCGAGTAGTTTGAATATTTTGTACATATATTTTTTTTTTTTGCTAATCGAGTCGAGCTCGAGTCGAGCTTTAAAATTTATCGTATATAAAAAGTTGTTCAAGCTTGGTTTGGTAAAATGTCGAATCGAGCTTTTAACATCGAGCTCGAATTGAGCATCGAATATCGAGTTAAATTTTCACCCTTATAGTTGGATATACCATGGATGGATGTATGGCATTCAACAGGTTCCAACTTTTGTTAAAGATCATTTTTTTTTTCGAGTTCATAGATACTCTTTGGAGATACCTAACTATATTCAGTCCATGATCGACAATTAGTTCAGATGAAGCTATCAAAGATATTGGAATTTACTTAACTATCATAATGCAAGATTACTACCTAATAAACAATGTAAGCATGTCTAAGCTAGTAATTTAAATCTCCCCCGCTACTTCTTGAATTACCTTAATAAGTCATATTAATGATCAAGCAACTACAAATATTCAACACTCAACAATAGAATACTCATAATGAGGAAAAACTCTTATCACCAACTCACTAAGAACAGAAGATTACATCTTAAACCCCAGAAAATAAATTAGCAATTATAATTAAAGAAGAAGAAAATTCATGTTCAACAATGGAGGAATACAGAAATACAAGAGTACAAGAAAATCTAAAAAAATCATTTCAGAATTCAAGAAATCCTCTTCCAATCCTCACAATTAAGTGATTGATGGCAATTTATCATATTTACCAAAAGAACCAAAACAATCATCATCTAATTTGCACGACTTGATTTAGTACTACCAAATTGATCACTGACCATATTGGCCTTTCCAATTACTACTAGCATGTTGCTTCTTTAAGTGCTACAGTGGACAAAGTCCAACAAATTTGGTTCATAGTCATAGAACTATAACCACATTTCCCAATGAGACATACTCATGTAGAATTCCGAAAACGATGATGTTTTACCAGAAGTCTCTACACGAACATAATCCATCTCTAAAGTGGTGAAAACGATTTCTATCTCTTACAACTATATCTCGATTATACACCATAGATATGAACTTAGTAGCCGTGTGGCAATCATCACAAACCCGCAAGTTTTTCACAATCCGTATCACATACCCTGGTTTCGTTTTAAGAAGCGCAAATGCAATGGCGAGCTTTTCACTGTGCTTATTAAGAGCACCCTCTTTATCTTCTTCATCAATATCAAGCAACACATTTGATGTTGTTGCAACATATCCAGCTTTTCTAATCTTTTTCTCAATTTCATCAACCATTTCATAGATCTTTTTATACTCTTTATGGGTTTTATCTCCGGCAATAAACTCGTAAATCCCATCACCAAGCTCGATCAAACTACTTCCCGGGACCTTCTTAATACCCTTTTTCATCATTGTTTCTCTAACTCTGGTTTTCTTTTCCCAAGCTGACATTTTAGCGTAAATGCTCGAAAGTAGAACGTAATTAGACTCTTGTGTTGGCTCGTTTAGAATGAGATTCTTAGTTATCCTTTCGCCAAGATTTAACTCACCTTGAGCCCGACATGCGAATATTAACGTTCTCCAGATAACGGGATTTGGTGCTAAAGCCATCTTATCTATGAACTCCATTGCCTCTTTTACTAATCCAGCCCGGCTTAACAAATCCACCATACATCCGTAATGCTCTATCCTAGGAGCAATTCCAAAATCGTTCATCATTGAATTGAAATACGTTTTGCCCTCTTCGACTAAACCAGAATGGCTGCAAGCGGAGAGCAAACCGATGAATGCCACGTCATCTGGGCCCACCCCGGATCTTTTCATCTCCTCGAAGAGCGAAATGGCCTTCGAACCATACCCATGCAATGCCATACCGAAAATAACAGAGGTCCAAGAAACGACGCTTCTTTTGCTATCAGACATGTCCCTAAACAACCTTAATGCCCTATCAACATCGCCACACTTGGCAAACATGTCGATTAGCGCATTGCACAGCTCAGGTCCTGGCTCAATGTTCTCCTTCTTGATATAAGACTCGACCCATCTCCCAAGCTCGAGGGCACCCAAATCAGCACATGCCGATAGCACCATCACTAGAGTAACCTCATCAGGCCTCACCCCATCAATCTGCATACTTCTGAACACTCTTATAGCTTCACTTGACATTCCCCATCTCACATATCCACCAATCATCGTGCTCCAAGAAACTGAATTTCTATCAGGCATTTCATCGAACATCTTCTCCGCAAACTCAATCGCGTTCCCGCAGCTGCAGTACATGCGAATCATAGTGTTCAGAACATGAGTATCGCCACAAAACCCGAGTTTCATAACCGACCCGTGAACCATTTTGCCTAAACTCAACTCCCCGATGCCAGCACAAGCCTTGAGCACGAAAGGGTAGGTATAGTTATTAGGCTCTACACAATGTTCAAGCATTTTGTTATAGTAACATATAGCAGTAGACTTACAATTACTAGTCTCTGCGTAAGCTTTAATAACAGTGTTGAAAAGGAAAGAATCATAACATTGAGGATTTGAGTCTTTGGAGAAGATAAAAGAACAGGCATAGTTAATAGCATTAAGGTCTGAAGATATGGATGCGAATTTTGTGAGGACTAAAGGGTTGTTATGGAGACCAAGCTTGAGAATGTTTGCTTGAACTTGATTGAGTTTGAAGATGGAATTGCAGAGCTGAAGGAGACAGATAGAGTTCTGTTCTGCTGCTCTTTTGTACATTCTAAAGTTTCAGAATTTACATTATTTCATCAGGAAGAAAGTCTCCATGTCTAACAAATGTACATTCAAGGTGAATGTGTGTACAATACATTGATTTATGCTCTTTGAAAGAATAGGAAACATTCTAGTGCAGCTATGACAGAGCTATGTTATAATGTATTATTTTTCTTATTGCCTTTATTTTCCTTCTATTTTTTGGTTGCAAATGTTTATATTACAAATTATCAAACAATAATAATCATAAAAAACGTGGACCAAAACGAAACATGTTGATCGAAGTGACGACGCTTTCAAATATAAATAGTTTCTACATACGTTATTATTAATTAAAGCGAATATATAAATAATTTACCGTGTATAATACGAAATTCTTGTAATATCATTAATTTTATAGTGCATGCATGTCCTAATAAATATTCAAAATTTCCAATGAAAACAAAAGCAAAAAAGGACCTAAGAATGACAAATACAAAATAGTGACACACACCAACCTTCTTCTTAAGTTGTTGGCTGAAAGTGTGGCCACGTCACTGTCCCTTTACTTTTGGGGACCAATTTGCAAATAATGACAACTTATGACGATGCTTAATAACTAACCTCAAACCAATACAACCTCACTTCTCTTCTGTTCTGTTCATTCATATTTCATACTACTGTTAATTCTGTTGATCTCTCGACATAGCAAAATAAACAGAAACAACAAATTCGGAGAAAATGAGAAAGATCTCGTTAAAAATTCTATCTCATTACAGATTATTATCATTATTTTGCAATCGACCCTATAAACCTGGCCTTACCCATTTTCGGCTTTATTGTGATCGCCCATATTCTTCTCTTTCCAGCCCTCCTGGTTAGTGATTGTATGTCTGGTAAATGTATTTGTGTTTATGGCTTCATTATTTAATGTGGGTTTTCTTTAAATTTGTTTTATTTATTGGAAATTGTTATGTGTGTTTCTCTTTTTATATTTCAGTTTCATTGATTGCTTAATTGATTTGGTTTGTTAGGAATCAAATCATTGATTGTGTGTTATATATACATGGCAAGCTCAATTTTGAATGCTTTGATTTGGGCGGGGAACAACTTGTGAATTTATACTTAATGAATCATATGAATGGACTCGGATTAAAACCGCAAAAAGGATCAACTTTCTTGGGGCTGTATTTTGTGCTTTCTACAATTATGATTTTACGGTTAGTGTGTTGTGTTCATGTCATGATTCTTGAAATGTGTTCAACCACATTCAACTCTTTTTAAAGATTTTTTGGTGTTGAAAGGAATCATGATTTGTTGATATGTTGCCTTTCAAATTGTTTGGTGACTAGCATTTCAATTCGGAATTAGAATTATAATCGGTCCCATCCAAATGCAGATGAATCTTAACCAAGTTCCGTTTCTAATCATCGAAACTTGACATTGTTCTGCTTGTGCAATTTTCCCCATAAGATCTTAAATTCTCATTCTCCGTTCCATTGCAGGACCGCTTGCTCATTACAAGAGTCTCGTTAATCAAGGAAAATTGCAAAATGATCCTTACCAAGAGAAAGTTGCTTTTGAACTTGATAAATTGCTGGGGAGACTGGATCAATATGAGAAAGATATGGAGGAATATCATGTATGACTTACGTTTAAGACGATGCTCTTATTTCTTCTTCTCAATTCTTTATCTATGAAGTCCATGCTTTCTTATATCTATGTTTATTCTTAGGCAAACCTCGCCAAATGGGAAGAAAATCGGGAAAAAGAAAGGCGAAGGCTTTTGATGAAGGAGGCCGAGGCGAAACAGCAAGGAGGTGAATCTGTAAATAAGCGCCGAAATTTTTTCCAAAACTTGATGTCAAGGTACTGTTGTATATATATATATATATATATATATATATATATATATATATATATATATATATATATATATATATCAAGGTTCTTTTTTTTGTAATGTGAAACTTGAAGTCTGAAGATTGAGTTGAAAATCTTACACCTTTATCAAACCAATTGTTTCTTTAGTGATGGGCTTTTTCCTTGAATCAGCACGAGATCTGAAAATGTGGAACCAGGCGTGGGGAAATGGGTTTCATATCTTAATAGAGAAAGGAAGTTAGATTCGTTAGTTGGTCAGCGTCCCACAGCCCCTACAGCTCCAAAAGGATTATACTTATATGGAAATGTTGGAAGTGGTTTGTTTTTTAATCTTACTCAAATCTTATATCGTTATTGCAATTTTCTTGTGCATTCATGCAACTTGAGTTTATCATAGTTCACTCGTGTGAAAGTGAAACTGGAAAATTCGTGCTCAAATCTTGTTTGGCAAACCGAAGTTGTTGAATGAGATGTGTTATTACAGTCTCCTCGTGTTTAGGCTAGATTTTAGTCTCATTACAAATCTTGTTTAGGCTAGAGTTTTTGTATGAAACTAAAACCAGTGTGCATTATTTAGGAAAGACAATGCTTATGGATATGTTCTTTAGTGCGACGGACGGAATTGTTAAGCACCGGAGAAGGCTTCACTTTCACGAGGCAAGTGCTTGCTTCCACTTCCAATGATGAACTTGTACTATTTTATCATTTAAAATGGTGTAAAAAAAATCAAATCAGTTCGATCATTAGAAAATGAAGATCATCAGACTTTTGGTTATTCATGTTTGGGACAGTTTATTAAACTTTAATCAAGTTTTTTTTTTTTTTACAATTAAGACCCTGTAAGTTAATTTATACTCTGCAGGCTATGCTTCAAATAAATTATCTGATGCATGAAGTATGGAAGAAACAAAAGATGGAAAAGTCTCCTCAATCTAGCATTGCCAACTGGGTTATGAATCTTCCTTTCGATACGAAAATTAAGGAATGGATAGTCGAAGAAGAAAGATACAAGCAAGATATGAAGATGAAAAATATACTTCCAGCTGTCGCTGACAAATTTCTTGTCGATGGACAAGGAAATCGAAGAGGAGCTAGTGTTCTTTGTTTTGATGAAATTCAGGTTAAAACCTTATACATTGTCTGAATGATTTTCATATGTCTTAACCAAATCCATATATGTCTGAATGACTTTCTGTTACAGACGGTTGATGTATTTGCTATCATAGCCTTATCTGGAATTGTAAGCAGATTATTGAGTACAGGAACTGTTCTTGTGGCTACTAGTAACCGTGCACCACGAGACTTAAATCAGGTATGCTCATGATTTTGTCACATTTTTATAAAGTTTTATTTAGACCTAAACCCAATTTCTCGTTTTCGTAAAGGATGGCATGCAAAAAGAGATATTTCAAGAGTTTGTGGACAGACTTGACGAGCACTGTGAAAATGTTCTGATTGGAAGTGAAATCGATTACCGTCGTCATATAGCACAAAGTTCAATGGATCAGGCAAGATCATGCATATACATATATATCTATATATATATATGTATCTATATATATAATTGTCTTTATTATTTGAATGGTAATAGCGGTATGTCTAAATTTCTCCATATCATTCAGAGTCTTGTAACAAAATCGTTCATTTATTCCTTCTTTTCCAATTCTTGCTCAGGAATATGAAAATTGAGCTTGACGTTTATGATTTAATTTAAGATTTTATTCTATTTAATTATTAAATTCCTTCATTTATCTTTCAGACTCATTACTTTTGGCCTCTAGACAGCACCAAAATGAAAGCATATGAAAATACATGGAACATGGTTGTGGAACAGTCAGGAGGGAAAGTCACTTCTCAGACTCTTTTGGTGATGTTTGGAAGGTACTTATAGTCTTATACCATAAAAACTGTCGATTCGAAGTATACTTGGAAAGTTGATAATGATTCATGTTTTTCTTACATATATCATCAGAACACTGGAAGTCTTCAAGAGCTGTAATGGAGTTGCTCGGTTCACATTTGAATATCTATGTGGTCGGCCGGTATGTTCTTGATGAAGATTTATATTAAAAATTTTATTTTGTTCGCATGAAGGGTGGATCGATTTATATCTATAGAAACTTGTCTTCTTGAGGTCCATTCAGATATGATATGTGATTTAATGATTTTTGTTTCGCATTTTGTTGTAAGAAGACGTCTTCCTGGACTGTGAAAATGAAGTTTTACCTTTTAAAATGCAAATACATATGAGAAAAATCTCCGGACCATGACATCTATGGTAAATAATCAAATATAGATATAAAAGACAGCTCTCTACGGTCCATTCAACTAATGTAAATATTTGTATAGATAGATATATTTAAATGCTTAAAAATGCAGTTAAAATGAAATATATATACATATCTAACTTTAATTCAATTGAATGAAGTATGAAAGTAAAACGTTATGTGGAAGTCCGTAGGATGTTTGAATTACATATTGTGCTGTGTTTTTATGATTTTTATCATATTTTTTTATCATCCAAGTCATATAGAAGTCTCATATTGAGCATGCAGGTAGGTGCAGCTGATTACATTGCCATTGCTAAAAGCTACCACACAGTCTTCATATCAGATATTCCTGTTATGAGTATGCGTATCCGAGACAAGGTAAGATCATTTCCTCTCTTCTTTTAACTTCTATATTAGATATGCAATACACATACAATGTATATATATGTATATATGTGTGTATAAAATGAATGTAGTTTTATAGTGTTGATTAAATACACTTTTCATTTGTCAGGCGAGGAGATTTATCACCCTTGTCGATGAATTATACAATCATCATTGCTGCCTATATTGTTCAGCTGCTGCTTCAATAGACGATTTATTTCAAGGAACTGAAGAAGGAACACTGTTTGATTTAGAGAGGCAAGTGCTGTATATATATATATATATATATATATATATATCTTACTGCAATTCCTGATAACATGATCCACTGTTTTTGGTCAAAACGAGAACTGAATCTCTGTGTGTTATCGTTTTCCAGCTTTCAATTCGAAACAGAAACAGAAGGCACTAAGCTGAGACGAGACGTTTTGGCAGAAGGAAATGTGAGTTCATCAGGACCAACCACAGGAATTATTTCCCTTTTATCTGGTCAAGAAGAGATGTTTGCGTTTCAAAGAGCTGTAAGTTCTTTTTCTTGTTTCACTAAGGGTGTGTTTGGATTGAAGGATTGAAATCTATGGATTTCAAATTCGTCAACAAATCCATGAAGTTCGTTTTGGATGTATCCAAATTATAATGGATTTCAAATCACTCGTCATTCACTTTGAACAGTGGATTTCAAATGACTCCATTTTAGGTGTCATTTCAAATCCTTCCTCTAAATCCCCTCCCCAAATCCAAATCACTCAATCCAAACACACCAGTATCTCATTCAATATACGGCTTCTAAATTCTGAAATCTGCTGCAGGTTTCGAGGTTGATTGAAATGCAAAGTCCATTATACCTTGAAGGGGTTCGTCAAATTCATCCTTATTTTCATGTAAACCAAACGGGTCCTGAGATAGACATTACTGATGCTGTTCCTTCTTAAGTGAGCATGCTGTGTTTGTTGTATCCTCAACTTCATTCTCTTTTCTTCAATAATTTCTGACTGTGTTTTGTTTATTTATAGATTAGATAAAATTCACAAATTGATATTGCAGTATATAAAGGGAAAGCCAAGCTAATAAAGCCTAATTCTAGTTGTTTTTCTTTTTTGGTAATTATTTTGAGGATATCTTTTTTCTGTCCTAAGTATATGTAGTCTGCATCTTCATTGACTTCTCTATTTCACAGTGGATGGTGGAGGCAGAAAAAATTGCCCTATAATTTTTTTATTTTTGACATCTTGACCCCCAAAATCTGAAAATATCAAAGTTTGTCATCAATTTTTTATGTTCGTTCTACCAAACTCTAAATTCTAGCTCCAAAATGATAGCAGGGATTTGTCAAATATCATGCCTTTGGAATGCCACCTCTACGATGAAAAAATTATTTAGAGATTTTTTGTTAAAAAAGTGTTTGGATGGCACATTAGTAATTTCTCTCTCTGTATAAATTGAAATTCAAGATAATTTTGAAAAAAAAAAAAAAATGAGAAAAAGTAACTTTCACATGTTCATGATTTCATAATTTATCTAGGAGGGTTTTCCGGCTATCTCAAATGTCAAATTAGTCATAATTTCATGCAAAATATATATATATATATATATATATATATATATTACATTTTTTTTTGTCTACATGGACGAGTCCATATATTTACAAAAAATTATATTTAAATATCAATTTTAACAAATTTCTCACTATCAAGTCAATTATAATGATTACATATTTTTCTTGAATCGTTGAAACACACCTTTAACATTGAATTATGGCGCAAATATGAACCTACCTACAAAGATCGAGTGATCAATAATCTCAATAGGAAAAATTTAAAAAAAAAATTCATAGTAGTATCATTGACAAATATCTGGTATGTGAACCATACATTAATATACTACAAAAAATTTAAATTATCGATTTCCCATTTAAGAAGAGTACCAATTTCAATAGCTAATACACAGTTTCCAACAATAATTACTACACAATAATAACCAAACAAATTGTGACGACCTATACTGATGAACACAAATTCCTGACATACACCTCATACAAAAAACATTAAATAGATTGAAATGGCGAAAACTTACTTTAGTGTTTGATGAATTTCATTCATCACTCACTTGGGGCAATGTAGACTGATACAACATAATTTAAGGACCCTTCTCGCCGTATATACACGAAGTCACGAAGGCCATGCATCTCAAATCAAATCGATCCAACAAAACAAATTCCGAAAATACCCTTAGCAGTTGACACCACATTGACCTTGTGCAGCTCTTCTGGTAGCTTCAGACGTAAACGGGTCGATCCGAACCCAAAGCAAAGAGAAGATGGAAGCAAGCAGAATAGACCACACGATAACAATGGTGGGCGTGCGGTTTTGCCTGCCCAACAAACCTTTGAGGAAAGGGTACAGATGGACAATCACCCAAATGGCGAAAAACAATTTCCCGAAAAGCGGGCCCCACGATTGGTACCCGCTGTTTATAGCATACGATACGCCAGCCACAATTCCAACCAAGTTCACAATAAGGACCGTGGTGGGTGGGATGAGAAGAGACGTCCATTTGAACACGTAAAGCTCTGCAAAGTCCCCATCTTCATCGGACGCTTTGGATGTGACCGTGAAATTGGTGTCGATTCCGGCTAACACTTTCAAGAGACCTTGGAACACGGCAAAGAGATGGGCCGAAGTTCCACCGATGACCCAAAATTGCTCGTTTCTCCACCAATCCTCGACACTAACACCGCCCCACCTCATTTCGAGTATACCCGTGGCGAAAATGGAGACGAAGAGGAGAATAAACCACATGCTAGCGAAATTGCTTATCTACACAACAAAGGAAATAGAGTTAGAAGGGGAAAGTGAGTCCTCTTAGTTACATCAAACCCTATAGTTTCAAAGAGAACTAAAGGGAAAAAATATTGATTCCATTGGGTAGGGACCGTAGGGTAAGTTGCAACTTTGGTCCTATTGCTTTTAAAGATGTACAAGTAGTCCATAAGATTGTCCCTTTTTTTTGGCAATTTTGGTTTCAGCCGTTAAGAATAGATGGGATTTTACATGTCGCATGCACGCCCATTGAAGAGTTTAGTAATGGTTACATGCAACAGATTTCATGTGTTTCATAAAAGTTGAGTGTAAAATGGCATCAAGTGGGACTAATCTTGGAAGTTCATAACCAATATGACTGAAATTGCAAAGGAAGTTGAACATCTTATAAGATGATTGGGAGCTTATAAACTCTATCAAACTGTTTTACTAATTCTTTAAAGACAACTTATAAGACCTCAAGAAAAGATGTTTAGGTCTTATAAGATGTTTTTATATAAGTAATCCAACCTCACCTTATTTATAGGATCTTATAATATCAAACATATTATAAGCTCCTAAAACACGTTATAAGATGTAAGAGCTTGTAAGATATTTAAATAAGCTTAGCCAACAATACCCTCTAAACTGCAATTTTCCCGCAAACTAAATATGAAACTCATAATTTTCAACCATCTAGGAACAGAGGTAGATTCATTGTCTTGGTGCCTGGAATCTATATTTGGGCATACTAGGACACTTTAAAACAATCCAAACACTCGAGTAATGAGAGAAAAAAATGTTGCATACCTCGGGAATGATAAATTTGTTGGTGAGAAGACAGATAGCAGGAAGAATACAATAAGCAAGCAAGGGAATAGATGTGAGCGGATAAACTATGGTGTTGATATATGCGAGCCTCTCCAACAGTTGTAGTCTACCGCTGTAGCCATACCATATAGGACAATGCCTGCTTAGAAGAATTTCAATGGATCCCAGAGCCCACCTAAGGACTTGGTTCAAACGATCCGAAAGATTGATGGGAGCCGACCCCTTGAATGCTGGACGAGGAGGCATACAATAGATAGAAATCCATCCTCGTGCGTGCATCTTGAAGCCCGTTAAAATATCTTCTGTCACAGAACCGTAAATCCACCCAATCTGAAAGAATCCAAATTTTAATGATATGTGTTCATTCTAGATGACATAGAGTTATAATTCTACATGGTCTGCAATAAGGGATTATCACACACAACACTGATTCACTTATGAGATTAGATCATAAAAACTTCAAACCCAAAAAAAAGGAGTGAAATTATAATATGCTTGACAGGGGTTGAAATTGCAAGATGCATATACTGACTGTGAAAGTTATGGTTTCTCAAGATCTCATGCATTTACATATTTCACCCTTGTAATAAAATTGAACTAAAATTAAACTCGAAATTGCAATATGCATTTAGTGACCGAAAGTTATGGTAATTTCTCAACACTTAAGAGTGTTTTTTGTAATTAGGGTCTCATGGAGAAGGTGTTCACATAATTCACTTCTGTAATAAAATTAAGCTAAAACATGTACCTCTTTGCCCCACTCGGTTTTGTCCTCATATCCACAGCTAATGACATGGATTGCTTCTTTCAAGAGAACAGAGGGATTTGTTGATGGTGGTATGCCTCCGTATTCCATAAAAGTGGCGGCAATGAAGACTGGAGATTGACCAAATCGTTTCTCTAAGCTCTTCTGAGACATAAGAAGTGACTTCTCATCATCATATCCTGTCAAGTGCATTGTATGCAATTGGTATCAATCACCACAATATTAAATTGACTTTCCTATGAAGATTCTACAATAAAACCCGGAAAATTTGAGAATTTTGTTTTGGTAAAACAAAAGGTTTGGGAGAGCTCAACATCAGAGAAGACCCAAATTAAATCAAAGAGGAAAAATAACACACATGTAAGCCATAAAGGAATGAAAAACATTAACCTCGTAGGCTAAAGTATTGTCCAAATAAAAGTAATAAGCTGACCATTAAAGCCTACCTTCCATACCCTCTTCAATGTCCTCCATGTTGAATATAGGAATGTTTGACTCAGTTCTTTTTGCTGCTCGTTTCTTATCAATGTACTTTTTATTGCCACTCCTTCCCTTCTTCCTTGGACCACAACAGCTTTTGACAATAATATTCGGTTGCAAATCTTCTTCTGTTAGGACTGGATCATACCCATAAAGAGCTTGTCTATTAAAGCAACACCCAGTTCCCACATAAACAGGTCCCTGAAGGCCATCCAGTCCTTTCAAGTTGATCTGTGGTGACGAATGTTTTAACATTAATATCACAAAGATAACACTGAGAGCTGAAGAACATTAAGGTTTCGTTTGGATTGAGGGATGATTTGGACCCAAGTATTTCAAACAAACTCCAATTTTGAGTGTGATTCAAATCATGATCGAAAAAAGGGTTACTTACATGAAACCCCATCACGTATTGAGTAATTGCCCTCATGAGGTTTTACAAATTACCAATAGAGCCTTGCCAGTTCTTGACAACTCCAAAAACAGGGGGTGAAATTGTGATATAGTTTATTAATAGAGTGGAAGTTATGGTGATTTATAAAACCTCGGGGTATTTTTCGTAATTAGGGTCTAATGCGGAAGGTGTCTATGTAATTAACCCTTGAAAAAATGACTCAAAATGGTAGGACTTGATCCACATTAGTGAAAAGTATGCAAACAAGTGGACTGCATCAGTTGTTATGGAATTCAAATCCTTAGCTCTTATATCCTCTAATCCAAACGCAACATACAGTTCACTTACATCGAAGAAGACTATATTTCGGTTAGCATATCTATCGTGCAAGTCAATGCCATCAAAACGCTGTGGGAATTGCACGTAGCAAGTCTTCCTTCCAATAACAGGATCCATCATAAAACACATGGCTTCTTTAAGAGCTTTGCTGTTGTTGAAGTAATGATCACAATCAACATTCAGAATATATGCTCCATTTGTGAGTACAGCAGAGACACGAATCTGAAAGCACAAACCAAAACAGTAAGCACATAGAAATTCATGAATTACAATGAAACCAGAAAGAAAAATGCAAAAACTAAACCAAACAATAGGACGGACGATGCGGTTTGGATTTAGAATCTCATTTGCTCAGTATGCTAGAATTCACAACTCATGTCCCAGAGAACTTTTGATGAAAATTAATTTTAAAATAATATTCAAAAGGGTGTAAACATCAAACTGAATTAGATACGACAGTATCCATGGGGAATAATCAATGACCTACCAAAGCATTCATAGCTCCCGCTTTCTTGTGATGTTGGAATCTGGGACGCTTCTCACGAGAAACATAAACCAGACGAGGTAACTCGTTTCCATCTGTATCAAAGCCCCCACTATGCCCCAGAAAGACCTGTTAATTAAACAGGCAGTTACAGATTAGAAGAAGATAAATAGATGAGGAAAAATATTGAACACATAAATCCATCAGAAAAATACCTGGATCATTCCTGGATGATCTCGAGTGTTATTTCCAGGCCAAGGAGTTCCATCTTGCATTGTCCATCCTTCCTCAGGCATCTTTTGAGCCTTTGCAACAAGAGCATTGATCCTTACCTTAAATTCTTCATATTCTCTCTGCAGAATAGAAGTCGTAAATGAAGTTATGCACATTTTCACTTGTTTCCTGCCTTACTATTGGTGTGAATATCCACAAAAGTTTTCAGCCACTGCAATCCGTCCAGCTTGTTTTCTACCATTAATGACTAATTAAGAAATTTGAGCTTTGTATACTTGAAATGTTCTCCATTGTGTTATAAGTCTATGCTAACACAATGGTTAAGAATAACGTATTGAAACGGTTAATTAGTAGGTTAAGAAATAAAGTGACTAATTTGAAGAATTAAGAATCAGCATTTCTTCACTCACTTTCATTGCTCTCCGCTCTTTCACAAAGGAGGGCTGAATTTTGTCCTCAAGGTAATCTATCTTCTGGGCAAAATAGAATTCAGGAGCCCTTGGCTCAATGTGGTGCTTCTTGCAGAAAGGTACCCACTTCTTAGCAAACTCTGCAGTTTCAGAGAGGCCTTCGAAGGTCAGCATTGCTGCACCATCATCTGAGACATAGCACGAGACTTTGTCTACAGGGTAATCCACAGAAAGGATGGACAACACAGTGTTAGCAGTTACAATTGGAGGCTCTTTCATTGGATCCACTGTACTCACAAACACATCGATCGGTACTAACTGGGAAGGCTCCCCCTCTCTATCATATCTGAGGACAAATAAGACGAATTTTAGCATCGAATCAGAAAGAAAAAAAGAATTCCCTATGGAGTACCATGAATAATTCCTAGAGAGCTACAGTTCCATGTCCTGGTATTATCAGATTATCACAACCATTCATGCATGGTGGATTGCACGTGAATCCCAATTTTACCAGGAGTTGTACAGTACAAGGAGTTTACTTCAAATATTGTATGAAATCCACTAACCTCAAAGCCAGTCTATCGAGAAAGGTTTCGCGGTTAATGGGGTACCATTTTGGAAACTGATCCAAAATCCAGGATAACGCAAACCAAATCTCACAGATAACTGATGTCAACCACAAGGGATAAGCATCCTTCACCGGATGAGTAACACGGTATTGCAAGAAAAATCCCAGGATTATCAATCGAAGAATGATTATAACACGATACGGAGTCATATGAGAAGAAGAAACAGGAACAATACGGCTCATTGGTAGACGAGCATCATCAACCCTGTCAACAAACAGAGTGTTATGACTTTTCAGCTAATCGAGGCAGGAGCTTCCCGAAAATAATACAATGTCATTTATAATTATCACTACTATATTAGCAAAATATATGTGCTTACATTTGTAGTACTTCTCCATTTGACCCTGTGCCTTCAATATCTCCTTTCCCTTCACTGTATTTGTTGTTCATTTGCACTATATTTTTCTCCTGTTTTAGTTTCCAACCCTCCACCCTCTCCTTCCAGTCAACATTTCCGAGTCCATAAGAATTTAAGTCTTTAGAAGGGTCAACAATTCTTACAGGAACTGTAGAAATTAATGATATTGTTAGTTTTTTACATACAACGAAAATCTAAGACATATTGGTTAATGAACAAATAACAATGTGTTACCAGGCCGCCGTGGATCAACATAAGAAAGCGAGTGAACACGGTCTCCCGGGCCCAAAGGCCCAGACGTACTTCTGACCGAATGAGTGTCTTGGATAGAAGGAGGAATCTCACCAGAGACCTACAAATTATGAAAAAATATATTATTGCCTAATATCTAGTAAAACTTGCTCGGCAAAGAGGGATTGTGATTTAGGACATCATCAGTTGCAGATTCAAGATACTTTATGTAATATTTGGAGAATAAAATTGCATTGAAAACAATTTCCTTCAACTTACTGGCTGCCCATTGGTGAGAAGAGCGATTGATTGTTGAGATTCATGTCTGGAAGATGCAGATAACTCCGAATCACCTCCATGCCATTGAGATCTACCCTTGTTCTTCCTTTGAGAATAACTAAACTCATTCTCCAAATCATCAATATCCTCTTCATCATCATCGCCATCAACTCTTGGACTCCCTAAGAGATGCAGAATCAATAAGTTACTAAACCTCCACATGTAAAAAATAAACAGTAAAAGAGCTAAAGCAATTATGTGTACGACTGGAAAAAACAAATCGAACTTATGGATACTTGACTCAAAATGGATCAATCAAAAGCTTGTTTAAGCAATTCATAATACTTAACAAACTTGAAAACATTTTTCTCAACCAGTAAGATTTGAACCTTCACACATACTTGATGCGGTTCAAAACTGATCAAATGTGTGTATAAATATCAAACTATATCCGCTTGATTCATATTCGATTTGATTAAAGTTCATTCAAGCTAGATTCAACAACAATCAAACCAATCTTAAACAAACTTGAGCAGTAACTTTTTTGACTCGACTGGATTCATCTACACAACTAATTATGAGAAGTAGACTAACCTTTGTGTCTCTTGTACCTAGTCTTGCACTGGGGGCATGCCTGATTTCCATCTTTCCTCTCATATTCATAACAAACTCGACAAACCGGAAAGGCACATTCATTGCAAGCAACAAAAACTTCACCTTTATCAGTCACTCCAACAGTATCACCACAAATCTGGCATATCTGCCCATTCAAATTCTTCATGGGCTTTGGCTGCATAAAATCCCAAGAAATCAATCAGTCACACACTCAAATAAACATTTTTAAGATCTCAAGTTATCAGTCCAATTAGTCAAAAAGCAGTCTAAATTGTCTGACTCTGATAGTAGTTTATCAGTTCTTTCACTGATTCAACAAGTAAAAACCAAACTATCCAGAATTTTACACTTTCAGCTGATCACCACCAGTTTCCAAGAAAATTAAAACTACGAGTCATCATGGATCAAGTTGAAAGAGAACAAGAGAATAGAAACCTTAATACAATTAATCAAAAAAGTAATAAGTTTTTATTACCTGATTTGAACACAAATTAAGGCTCATCTTACTCTAATTTAACAAACTCACAGATCTATACACATCAGCATTTGAAAAATCACATGCAAAAAATAAAAAAAAAATAAAATCACAAAATAAAATGCTCAATAAACAACGTCAATATACTTCCAAAGCTAACCACAAACACAGTTCTAATCCATATCAAGATCCAAAAAATCAGCTCCATAATCACTTCAACACTACCCACCGCAATCAGATCCAAACGTTAAAAAACATTAAATTCTAGAGAGAGAGGGAGAGCGTACATCACTGTCAGAGTCATGGCGAATTCTAACGAGCTCATTACGCTTGTGCGATCCAGCAACCATGCCTGCATTTGCCTCCATTTTTACCTCAATTACCGCTACTATAACACGAAAATTTCTGTTGAATATAACTGAATAATAACAAGATATTGAAATGAAAATTTCGGGCGTCAGAAGAAGAAGACGACGATCATTTGGTAATTATTATGATTCTTAGCCTTCATTCAATCTCTCTCTCTACTGATCTTCACCTTCCATTACACTTATGCTCTGTCTTTTTATCACTTTCTTCAATTCTTTTTGGCTCCGTTTGTTTGACTGGGAATGGAATCTAAAATAGGAATAAGATTTCTAGTAATTTGATTACTAGATATCTGATTCCATTAATAGTGTTTGGTTTCTGCAAAAAAATTGGGTAAGGATATATATATTTTTTTCTTTTTTATATTTTGTTCAAATACATATAATAAAGAATGGAATCTAAAATTAAAGACTTTGACATAAATACCCTTATTTTAAATCATTTTTGTATAATCTAATTATAAATTTTATGACAAAGTAGAATATTTGATATTATATATATACATAAGTGTATATACATATATATATATATATTTAATTTGGTTAAATAATAAAGAATAAATAAGATATCAATTTGGTTCAATTGCATTATCCTCTTTTAGAAAAATGATAATTAAATTGAACATGCTTATTTTTTATTTACATATTGTTCGACTTTTAAAAAAATTACATGTATGCATTTTTCATATACCAATGCATTGATAATTATTTTAAGTCGAAAACATATTATTGTTAATAAATAAAATATATTAATCATATGTGACTAACAACCATTTCAAAAGTACTATCGCAAAAACAACATAGCAATTTTTCAATTTCATTCAATAAATAAATATCAAATAAAATGAAATTACGATCTATTTTGACAATGAAAATATTCTAAATAAATTAAAAATACGAAACTATTTCTTCATAAATAATAACTTAAATGAAATGAAAAAATAAATAACTATTTTGTTGATTTTGTATTATATTTGATATAAGGGTAGTAATGACATTAAAGTAGTGCATTTATGATTACCTTGATATGGTAATCACATTACCTCCATAAAACAAGGTAATGTAATTCCCTTATTTGAGATGATAATTCCCATATTTTGGGAATTAGATTGCATTCCATAATATCAAATAAAAAATACCAAACAAGGTTATTTGATTTTTGGGAATCATATTCCCCATTTTTATTCCATTCCCTTGACAAACAAACGGAGCCTTTATTTTTTATAATAAATTTTGGGGTTTTAAAATAATAATAATAACGTAAGGGTTATTTACTTGCTGGGTCGGTTGACGGTATTCGGCTGTCGGCTTTTTGGTGGTTATAAATTTCAACAACTTTCGAAATAAAATCTTACTTTTAATCCGATTTTATAAAAATCTACTGATTGTTTTTTTGAAATTTTAGAAATATTTTAGTACTTTTATTAAAATTAGAAATTTTTCATAATTTAAAATAAAAGTAAATTGATTTATTT
Organism: Verbascum thapsus; assembly: GCA_963669365.1. Taxonomy (NCBI): domain Eukaryota; kingdom Viridiplantae; phylum Streptophyta; class Magnoliopsida; order Lamiales; family Scrophulariaceae; genus Verbascum; species Verbascum thapsus. The sequence continues at coordinate 10,897,513 of OY770104.1, forward strand.
AAGAAGTTTTGACAAAATTTTAAAATTTTCTGAAATATTGACTGAAACCCAAAAATTTTATCTAAGTTTTTCAAAATTTAAAATATTTTTTAATTATTTTAATTTTGTAAATATTTTGTATAAGCTTATAAATCAATCCACATTTACTATAAGTACTTTCATAAAGTTTGGCCTATTATTAATTCACAAATTTAACTTTCTTATACCATGGGTAATATTATTTCATGAATCTTATATTAATTAAATTTGGACTCTAGCATTATAACACTCTTTTAATTTCGATTCCTAAAAATAAAATTTGATGACGATAACATTTTAATTAATGTTTTTGAGTTTGAAATGGAATCCTTTCCATGTTTCATCGATCATCCTGGAATGCTATGTGGTTATAATTGATAACTTGTATATATTAAAATTATGGAGCTTCGTTTAATGAAGCTTCAATGAATTTTGTTATTATTTTACTTTCACATTATTATTTATTTATACTTTTTGCAGAATATATTTAGTCATATCACTTAACAAAACTCATTATAAATATATTAAGGTAATTAAACTCATACAAAATTTTATTAAAAACTCATACAAAAAAATACGGTAAGGTAATTAAACTCATCCAAAAAAACTTTCAAGTATATCAATAAGTTTCTATAATTTCTCTAAAATTAAAATAAAAAATTTAAACATTCCCAAAATTTATACATGAATTTTCATAAATTTACCGTCTTCAAATTTCTGTTGATATCGAGATTTAATACCCTTTAGAATTTAGAATAACTTGAAAGGATAGGTTTAGTGGTAATTACTTCTATTCTAATTGTTTTTAACAAAAAAAAAAAAGTGAATAAAGGCAATTTTAATCACATATTCGATACAGCGAATTAAAGTATATTTTTTAAATCGAAAAGGAAATCAAGCTCACACTTTTTTTTAACATATTTTTACCAACCCAGTCAACTTATATCTTAGCGAATCTTCTATTCTAGTGGAATACTAAAGAGTGCTTATCCTTAAAAATCGTTTATGTAGTTTATATAAACAAAATTGTTATTTTTATTTTTTGTAATTTTTTTCGGATTGTAATGAAAATAATAAAATAGTAACGAAATTCAGCTTAAATATGTACATATTTTTTTTAAATATATTTCCTCATAGTACAGAACCAATGAGATCTTGACACGTGGCTGTACTCTTGCTGTAACCGGAAGTTGCCGGTTCCTCTCTCCCGACAAAACTAAGGACCTGTCGGTGGATCTCTCTAATTCGTTATTGCTAAATGGTCCTTCATCTTATCCGTATTTTCATTAGACCCGTTCCTATTAGGGATATTAAAGAAATTAGGAAAATTTCCAAATTTTTCCCCAAGTTTTAATCTTGTCCTTACGGTAAGTCTATATTAAAAATCTGGGCAAATGAAGGGAAATTTGGCAATTATGGTCCATAATTATCAATTGAAAAATCAAACAAAACATAGAAACTCCAAAATTGCCCATGAAATCTTAGTAAAAAAAGTTGGAAATAGTGTTGATATTGTATAAAATGACGTTTTATTAGAATCCGATGTAAAAAATGATTGAAGTAGTTGTAGAATAAGATAAAATAATGAAAAAATATAGTTAATGATGACATAGTATAATATGATTGAGAATGTGTAAGGTGTGGTACAAATTGAGAATGAATATTTTTAAAACATAAAATTAGTTTGAGTGAATTTTTATCTTATAAATGAATTTCTAACTCCACTTGGACTAATTGAGGTGTCATGAGAGTTGGTGAGGATTCTTATATATATATATATATATGTTACGGTCATGAGTCGTGCAATGATGCTCGATTTGACGGTCCAATAAGTTAAGCTCATGGTCTAACAAAGTACTAGAAATACCACTAATTAATTAATATCGTATCTGATTTACACTCTAAAAATTAAAAACACTAAATATTTTCCAAGTCTTCTAAGATCGAGGAGTATAATATTTGACAACTACGAAATACGTGATCATATCAAAGTAGGTACGTAGGCAACTCGAAGTTACTGAGTGCAACCTCAATCCATTATAACATTAAGTAGTCTTTTTTGGTCTGATTATGAGGGTGTTTGGCTAAACTTATTTAAAACATCTTATAAGTTCTTGCACCTTATAAGACGTTTTAAGAGCTTATAAGATATTTGGTCTTATTTAAAAAATAAGCTTTTAAGTGTTTGGATAAAATAAGACAATTGTACTTATAAGATGTTTTCAAATGTTATACAAGATAATTTGTGCAATAATAAAATAAACATTTTTTGAAGAAATGTATTGTTGGAAAGGATAAGGTTAACTAGAGTTATTTGTGTATTTTAAAAATATAAACAACATTTAAAATGTAAAATTTTGAAATAAGGTGAGTTTGACCAACTTGTTTTTTATTTGCTTATAAGACCCAAACATCTTATTTTTTGGTCTTATAAGCTCTTTTTAAAAGAAATTACCCAAACACTTTCATAGAGCTTATAAGCTCTCAAACATCTTATAAGATGTTTGAAAGAGCTTATAAGTTTAGCCAAACACCCTTTATATCACATCCCCTTACGGTGCGTTTGGATCGACGGATTTGCATTTGAGGAGTGGATTTGGAAGAAGGATTTCAAATGACACCTAAATTGGTGTCATTTGAAATCCACCATAGTTGTGGAGAAAAGAGCTTAAAATGAGTGGCGAGGGATTTGAAATCCATCATCATCCAAACGAACTTCAAAGGATTTGTTGATGAATTTTCAAATCACTCGATCCAAACACGCCCTCAAATTTTCCACACAAAAAAAGTTGCAAAATCACACAACTACAAGAGTGCTTTAACATTATTGCAGTTATATTATAGTACCTAACTTGGTGATGGCTGAATTAAGCCACAAAAATATAAATTTGTGACATATTGCTACAATACTAAGATGGTTTTAATTTAGTTCGAGGGAATAAAAAAGTCATAAAAAGGGAATGAATTTTGCATGTAAACCCATTTGAAAGAGGTGATTAATTAGTAATAAGAGGTCGAATGAATTATTTGTCTAAATTAAATTATCAAATTTATCAAACAGTCCACAACAACCATTGCGTTTGATCAACTTGATACTTTTGTCAAACAACAAAAAATTCTATTACAATTTTATTTAAACTTCAAAAAAATAAAAATAAAATGTCTATTATATCCTTTCGTATGTCGGTTGTCAAATTTATTTCAAATTTGACACAAAATTTGCCAACTATATTGTCAAATTCCACCACTGACAAATTATTATATATGTAACGAATTATTACAAGAGTTGTTACTGTTGTGATAAGAGAAATTGGAGTTACCAACCAATGGCATATTTATTTGAGAGAGAAAGGATTGTGGCGATTCCAGATAAAATTGGACGTGGATGAAATGAATAGAAAAGATACAATCAAAATAAAGAATATGAAACACACACTATTGTTTGTTCTAGGCTTGTTTTCTTATTTTTAGTTTTGGTGGGTAAAATATATATTCTTATATCAAATTATGTATTTATTTTATTGCGTAGATTTCCTTATATTTTTAATTAAATTCTGAGTAGTAGTGAACCTTATTAAGTACTCAAATTTTCTTTTAAATTAAGTTTGTTAAGTTTATCAAATAATCCACATCGAGCTTAACTACTTGACATTTTTGTCAAGCTGCCGAATATTCTAATATGAACTTTTTTAAGTTCAAAAACTTTAATTATTTATTTAAACCCCTTCTAAACCATTATGTCGTTCAGACCAACAAAACGAGTAAAGGGTACTTGACCTCGAAACACAACTAATCACCCAACGTACAATATTAGGGTAACACCCCCCCCCCCCCTCTCCCACTTAGGGATGTAAGACGAGACGATACGAGCCAAGCCGAGAGCCGGGTCGTCTCGGCTCGATCGAGCTCGAACACATTTTTCTTTGAGTTTTTAATTTTTTAAATATATTATTATATTAATAAATATATATTATATAATTAAAAAATATTTAAAAAATTCAAAAATTGAATTTTCCCGCGGCTCGAGCTCGAACCAAAGCTCCTGAGCTCGAAAATTTTGGGCTCGATGAGCTCGAGCTCGTATAGTAAAGCTTTAGTTCGAGCTTGAAAAAATTGCCGGCTCGTTTACACCTATACTCCCACTCCGTGAGTTAAAAAAACAAAAAAACTGAAAATATGCCTATTTTATTATAAATATTTGTGGCTAAAGGCGCATTTTGGAAGCCTGCAATATTAAGATGAGTTAAAAGCGCATAAACAATCATTTTTATATTCTTATTCATTATTATTTGACTTCTAATTTCGGACATTCTTAACAACGCGATTCACAACACACTATTTGACAATCTTCTGCAATGGCGATTACTACTACTCCGACGAAGATAACGCCATCGAAGGGGAAATGGAGCAACATATACAAATATGCTTCTCGCATCTTTTTCTTCCTAATCATTCTTCAGGTGCCTCTTTTCAGGTAACAATTTTTTTTTAAAAAAGACATAGATTATGCATCTTTCGCATTCATTTTAGCCACCATTTGAATTTCTGTACAGATGGAATATTGGTTTTTTTTGTGTGGAATTTTGCATGACTTATAGTTGAATCTGATATTATCCACGTTTAAGCATCTGATCTAAACCTTTCCTTCGGAATGTTTTGAAATAATCCGAAATCTTAGTTTGATTCATGTGAATGTTCAAATCAATTGAGGAAGAAGATATTACTTTGCGAGATCTGGATTGATTTGTTTGGAATTGTCTACTTTTCGCTTATTATTTGTTTAATGTTGTGAGCTGGTGATTTATGCTAATTAATGTAAGATAAATTGTTTAAACATATGTTAAAATCCTTTTCACGTGGTTTTGAGTTTTTCTGCTTTCTGTTCTACTAACTAAGATCTGACTCCGGTTTGAAAAACTTGTAAATATGAGGCCAAAAACAATTGTCATACATTGAGTTTAGTACCTAGTTGTTCAATCAATCTATCGATTATGGTATGATGGACATCTTAAATGCATTTTTAGCAAATCATATCATTTGATGGATTGAAGTTAGCTGCTTAGCTCCAGCTAATGAATGTGCTTTACTTCTGATTCTAAGTTGCTTGTCTATCTACGCAAGCAGATAACCAATTGGTTTTACTGCAAGATATCAAGTTCATGATTAGTGATAGCTGAAAGCTACTTGTATTGGCGTGTCTCAAAATCAGCATCTTCAAGAACGGGTCGTGCCTCCCACTTTGGTATTATCCAAGTGAGGTCATGTACCATTAGATTAACATGGCGATGTCATCATTTTACTTTATGAATCGCCATATTCCCATCCAATTGCTCACCACCATATTGAACAGTACCCAAGTTGGCAATATGAAATTTATCCTTTGACAAAAAAAAGAAGAAGTTGAAGTTGCCATGACTTAATCTGTAAAATTAATCATACAGTTACAACCATCTTTCATGTTTTCTGTTATTTTGAATCAAGGGAAAAGCTAGAGCATATTTATTTTATCTTGGCGATGATATTTGTTTTCGTATTTTTCATTGGGTTCCACTGCCCATTGTCTATATCTTTTCAGGGTTCAATGTAGATCTGGCATGTGCACCACACCTATTCACGTAACATCTTCACAGTTGATTGCTAGCGAGATCTTTCCTCTTCCAGTGGTAAAGGGCCTTCTCTATCCTGGAGCTGTTGTGAACGGTCTCATTACAAACATGACTGTGCCAAGCTGGGGTGATCTGCTAAGTATATATAACTTGACTGACATAAAGGATGCCTCTGCATTTACTGACCTGCAGCGCTTGGAGGTTAGGCTTTTACTCCTCACTTCTCTTTGCTGCTCTCATAAATTTCATTAGTTTATAGATTGTTGTAAACTAATGAAGTTATAGAAGGAAATTCGAAGTAGAATCACACATACAAAAAGAGAGGATTTAATATTTGTGCTGGTTGTATTTTCATGGAGCAATTTTAGTTCAATTGTCTATACCCTTGCAAAATTAGTCTCATTAGACGTTTTGCACTTTTCAGTCTTATAGTTTAATAACAGACGCAAACTGTGAGTTTATCCATGTCCCTTTCACGTCACTATTACTAAATACTTAATTCCATTGACCAAAACTGGAATAAACGCTATTTTGTGGGACCATTATTGTAATTCTCCTTAGCTTAATGGTTGTGTTCAGTTCTGGGTTGTCCTTAAAATGCTTCAAATTGCTACCACCAGGTTCTTGCTGGAAGTTACTTCTGTGTGGCTGGTTCACTGATTGGTATACTAAAAGCTGGTAGGATGAGCATGTTTGGAACTCTGCTAGTTATATGGGGTCTCGTCAAGGAGGGAATTCTTGGAAAGCCAGAGAACTCAGATCCAGCAAAAGCAGTGTTCGTTTACCCCACAATGTTGATAGCCCTTTTTTGTGCTTTCTTTTCAGTAAAATATGATATGAAGAAGGTGGCTAGAAGTACCCCAGCTCAACCTGTTGCTAAGCCTTTGAAAAGCTCAAAAAAATCGAAGCTGAAATAACTCAGCAATATTATGTTTCAGCTGCTGAAATTTGTTTGTTCAGGGACTTATTGATGGACACTTAATCATGTTTACTGGGTTGAGTAGAGGTTAATCGACTGCACGAGGAAGGAGATTATGTTCAAAGTACACGGGAAAGAACAGATTTTCACGCTTTCGACTTTGGTAGAAAGGGAAGTTGTAAGTGTAAATTTTGCATTATGGCCCTGTTGTTCTTAGTTCTTACTCCAACTGTTTGATTTACTTAAACTTGTAATTCAAATTTCAATCTTCTTCACTAGTGTGACTTTTGTCAGTTAATTACTTGACCTAGAGGGTGTTGGGCTAAGCTTATAAGTTCTTTTAAACATTTTATAAGATGTTTGAAAGCTTACAGTGTTTGGATAATCACTTTTAAAAAGAGCTTATAAGACCAAAAAATAAGATGTTTGGGTCTTATAAGCAAATAAAAAATAAGTTAGCCAAATCCACCTTATTTTAAAATCTTAAACTTGGGATGTTGTTTATATTTTTAAAAGGCATAAATAACTCCAATTAATTTTCTTCTTTCCAACAATACCCTTTTCCGAAAAATATTTAATTTTATTCTTGCACAAATTCTCTCTTTAACATTTGAAAACATCTAATAAGTCCAATAGACTTATTTTATTCAAACACTTAACAACTTATTTTTTAAATAAGACCAAACATCTTATAAGCTCTTAAAACATCTTATAAGGTGTAACAACTTATAAGATGTTTTAAATAAGCTTAGCAAAACACCCTCTGATAATTTGTGTAATGTTTCAAGTAGGCTGACTTTGGTATCCCATATTAGTTTGGGTTTTGCCTTTTTTTTCCTCTCAATTTTGTCAAAGAATTTAGTGGCTGATAAATTCATTCTATAGAATCTGAAATCCAGTTCATGAACTGTTCAAACTTAATGAGATTATTAATTTGAATTAAACACAATTTCATTCATTGATTCATTTATATTCCTACTAAGTTGTTTTTTCTATGGGATTTGGAAATTCATTTCAAATGTGATATAATTAGAGCCCATTCAAACTCAACAAAATTAGAGATCAAATCAAATTCAAACATAATTTTTCAAACTATAACAAAAATTTTAACCTCAAACTGACATGAACAATGACTGGCTCACCTCAATTTTGTTTACATCCATACAGATGAATAAATACACACTAGTCTTCACTCTTCATATACCTGGTAGCCAAAGATCAACACCCTGAGAACAAAGCTGTAACAAGACTACAAATGATTGAAGAAACTTGAGCTATCATCATGTAAAAGAAAACTATAAGTTTACATCTACATATAAAAAAAAATGTAGTAGCTAAAAAGGGGGCACAAAAATTACAAAAAAGAGGTCAATACAAAATCTTTCAAATTAATGATACAAATATACCTACCTTCCCCTTCCACTTTTACCTTTTTCCCCCTTCTGCAGAGAATAATCCTACTCCATTTTTTCCCATTTACAGATATTTCTTTTTTCTAATCTTGTCCAAAAATCTCATATGCCTTACTGATTCAGTATACGACAACTCGGAGGAGCCCTGGCTGTGGCTCAGTGTAGTCGAGGCCTTCGTCTTCTAGAAGGTAACGCTGAACAGCAACGGGAAGTCGAGCTGGCGTGCGTGAACCCCTTGTGTGGTGACCGGTTCCAACACATATGTAAACGAGCAACCGTTGATCTGCTGACCTGGCAGCGTTCCTCATTACTACAAGCTCGCGCTTTAGCACATGAAGAGCTTCGCTCACGTGTAGACCATGTAGGTCGATCATTCGCTCTCTCCCGTTTGTCTGAATTTCTGAGTTCCTGTAAGAGAGTTGGAAGTATTCACATTATATCTAACAATGGCACGATACATTTATGGGGCCCATACAAAGTAGTAAAGGGATACATAGTAGATGTAAGTCTGCCAAAGCAAACGAGTTCATTGCCAGAAATGGTATATTCTTAGGAGGTCCAAAGATTCAAGGTTTACGAAAACTCCTAATCGTCCATGTCAAGTAAAAGAAACCATGTGGAGTGCACCATACACAGACGTGCACGGTCATGATTAGGGGTGGCAAAATGGGTCCGGAACCATGGTTCCAACCCAATTAAACTAGTTTGGGTTGGGTTGGTTCCTAACTGGTTTCAACTTGATTCCAAGTTGGGTCCTACTAATTTCAAGTTGGGTTCAACTAAAGAACAAAATGTAAGGTATTGAATCGGGTTGGACTTGGTTCCCTTTTGGGTTGAGTTTGGTCCCACCTTAAAACCATTCAAAACCCAACCCATTTAAGAACCATTCAACCAACCAAAACCCAACCCACCCGTTTGCCACCTATAGTCATGATTATCCCAGACTTGAAGCTTTGAAACTAGGGCCACACCCAAGACAAAATTGACCAAATTGCTCCGCTCAAGATTGTCGGGCCACAATAACGGAGCACGAGCTCGAGATTAAAAATAAAATGAAATAATAATATATATAGTTAAACATGAATCAGTATTAATTTACTAACTTTATTATGATAAGTACTAATTAAATAGTTATAAATATAATTAAATATATCATTATATACATCTAACACATAAATAATTAAAATATTCATTTACAGGCTCAAGAGTCTTTGTGAACAGGTATATAGCCTTAATTTCATTTACAGGCCTCAAGTCAAGCTATAATCGAGCCAGTTTGACTTGATGCCCGCCCCTACTTGAGACTAGGGGTGTTCACGAGTCGAGCTGGCTCGCGAGCTCGACGAGCCGGCTCGAAAATAGCTCGATTCGAGCTCGAAAAAATTCGAGCTCGAGCTCGAGCCTAAAATAGCTTGTTCGCCAGCTCGTGAGCCGGCTTGCGAGCTGGAATTAAAAATTAATTTTTAATTAATATATATAAAAAATAAACATTTATTCATATATTTTTATATAATATAATATATTATAATAATATATGTATAAATAATAATATTTTTAACATTAATTATAACTATATTTAATAATATTTGAATAAATATAAAATTAATAATAATTTTTTTAAAAAATATATTATTTTTCTTTTTAAAAAATATTATTTTATAAAAAAAATTATTATTTTATTAAAAAAAATTATTTTTTTGAGCTCGAGCTCGATCTCGCCTCGGCTCGAGTTCGGCTCGAGTTTGGCTCGAGCTCGAGCTCGAAAATTGTGGCTCGAGAACGAGCTCGAATTTTTGGCCCAGCTCGGCTCGAGCTCGACTCGTGAACACCCCTACTTGAGACTCCCACAGATCAAGCTTCGCACATGGAGTACTTATACTTTCTAAGGGGGCCATCTCTTGATTACTATTTTTCATCTACATGTATTAACAAAGCATAAATGACACGGCCAACTGTTAACATCATCGACATGCAATATCGACGTGAAACAAAAGTAAGAGCAAATATGTGTCTGCAAATAACGAACCTCTGACGATAAATAGTTTCTTGAGCCTTCCCATGAGCTGCTTTCATCTGCATGTTGTGAAACTGTCCTTTAACGCTCAAGTCCTTGGCTAAGGCCTTGTTACCAACGAGGTATGCCTGTCGTGCCTAATCTCACACACAAGTTTTAAGATACGATCAATACAGAAACCGAAATACATAAAATGTGAAAAAAGAAAATACATAAGTATCTCATAAAACTTCATGATTCATCAGCATATTCTTTCCAATCTTTTCTTGTTTTCTCTATCAAGTAGAATAGCTAACTGTCCAGGTCCAGAAAAAGGGACCTGCAAACTTGATAATCATAGCTTATGGATGAAAGAATTTGCTTTTCAACCTTTTAAACATATATACTCACAAAACTTACCTGTTCAAAGTATGCATTACGCACGCGTGCATGATCACGAGCTTCCTCCCGCATTTCAGAATACATATTTGCTGCCAGCTCAACAAAGTTAAAGCATATCTACTTGCATACATTTCAAACATTTTTTTATGCAACGCAAATTAAAATCTAACGCTATAGAATTCTTACCAACTGCTTCTCCAGTTTCCAGCCAGATTGGAGACGCATGAGCTGATCCCCGATTCGGCCCCCTGCTATACGAGCTTGCCAGTACTTGAGAACTTCTACTTGATCCAATACTTGTTTGTGTAGAACCATTTCTATCATACTTCCAAATGCTAGAATCTTGAGACGCCATTTTCCTTACAGCTGCAGCAAAATCTGTGGCACCTCTTGATGGAATGGAGGAATTTGATCTGAATAATAGTGGGCCTTCCGTTTCTGAAGCACGATAAGGACCATGAAATTTTGCCAAACCGTTTTGACTACCAGCAAGAGCGGGAAAATCCATTGCACTAAGATTTGGAGCAGACAAGGCCTTTGGATTCAGAGTCTGGTTCAAGCCTCCGTCAACTTGAAGCTGCAGTAGAAAGCATAATATAAAGCCAAATAGAAAACTGCAAAGCCGTTATTTCCATGAAAAAAAGTTCTAGAAAAGCAACACATTGGAAAAGCAGAAATTCATACTGAACAAGAAACAATACCTTCATAAAATTAAGAGTAAATAACATAGACACCACATGCGCGAGAGACTAATTACGAAAACACCTCAAAGTCTAAGAAATTACCAATTTCTTCTTATAGTAAAAGAATACAACAATTTCACCCTCCTGTCAACAAAATCAAATTACAATTGCACCCTCTATTTGCCATGATTTGACAGAAGGTGCCTTAGTAGTTTGCAAAGCCTAAGGAGGCTCGTGGAAATTGACCAGTAAGTGAGGGGTGAGTGTAATTGTCCCAAAATTAATGAGAATTTTCTTTTAAAAAAAGACATTTCACAACTTGGGCAAATAGAACTAAAAGGGAAGACAAGAGGTAGCCAAACATTATATAGTGAGCCATAATCCAAGTCTTGTGAAGTATTTCAAAGGTTGAAAAAATGACTTAGAAGAATGCAAATCATAGAAAGTTTCATGTGAAAGTGAAACTAACAATTTATGCAAGCATGTGTCTTTCCTAAAAGAGATTAGCAATAATACACCACAATTTCCATGCTTCATCAGATATCTTCTTGGATGCACAAAAAACAAATCTTGCAATAAACATCAGTACTTAAATATAATCTCAGATAACTACTTTGCTCAAGATATTTCTTAAGTTAACTATTTTAATAAACACCTAGTTTTTTCCTCATAAAAAAACAAGATGTCTATTCAAGTTATTAAAAAATTAACATTTTTCCTTTAATTATGTGTCAAAGCAATTAGCCAATTACGTCTCATTTACAACTGCAATTAGCAGTGGGCAAATGCTGAGGAAACAGCCTACCTCAAGCTGAGTAAGCATCTCAATTGTTAGGTTTAAATCCCCACCATTAGCAAAGTACACCTCAGCAAGACTTTCAGCTGCAAAACCAGGAAACTGTAAGGCCAAAAATTCAAGAGGGTTCACATCTGCATTCTCCATAAATAACTGCTCATTTGACATGTCCCCCAATAAACCATTTCTCGTATTTCCATTATGAAGAGGCCCTTCTCTTGCAAGAACCTGATCATTGCTGACAATATGTTTATCCCAAGGATTAGTGATCGACGGCTGAAATTCTCTAGGCGATGAATATCCACCGTAGGATGAGGCAGAATATCTCATCTTGTCAGAATAACTGTTACCATTAAAAGGACGGGGGGATAATCCTTGTTGCTCTTTCAACATAAAGCCATTGCCAGTTGAAGCAGAGAATCTTGACCCTTCATTAACATCATTCAAGGATAAGCTTGACAATAACAAGCCATTGATTTCTTGGGTATTATCATCTGTGCCCATGAAATTAAAGTCGGGAGTAATGTCATCTGGTAGCTGATCTCGCCAGTATTGTTTGGCCTCATCATCAGAATTATTTGAAGCTGATGACTCTGATCGATCCAATATACCTTTCCCTGGTGTGGAGATAGCAATTTTTGAGTTTGCTTCCACACTGCTATCGGCAGCAGATGATGACCTGAGAAAAGAAGGAACAAATTCTGTGGCATTGGGATTTAAAGATGTTTTTGCAGCACTCAGCCTTTTGTCGCCAGAAGAAGCTCCGTAGCTCGATAAGAACATTCTTGTTTATTTTGTAAATAGAAAAAAACTATGAATCTTCACGTAAAGAACCGAGAACTTGTTAAATTTTGTCGAAATGTTTGAGTTTGGTTCAGCCGAGCCCTGGAGATGAATACATTCTTCCATGTTAGAAATCTAAATGCTGCACAAATTTGATATTTCCAACCTCTTATAGCTCAAGATGAAGAACATAAGAAAAACCATCAAAGAAAACTGTGAAAACAATTCAGCAACTCATAAAAATAGTGGTCTTAAAGAGACATTATATTCATTGTAAAAATTCATGTAGCAATTAGATCGTATGATCAAATTATGGAACTTAAAAAACCCTCAGATTCATCATAGAAATCTAACTGTACAGCAACTATAAAGTATAAATTGCAACAGTTAAACATTAATTAACATTAAGCACATGCAATCATAAATTACAGTAAAAACCAAAAAAGGACAATAATAAATCATGAAAAAATCAACAGAAAACAAATTAAACACACTTTAAACTCACCGAAGAAATAATTATAACTTGCAACTGAAAACACAAAATTATTCAATTGAAATTCCAAAAATCCAGCAGAACAGAAATCAGTTAAGAAAAACGACAAGACACAATAACCACAACTTAGAACTTCAATCGCACAGCTTATCTCAATAGATCTCTTAATATCAAAACCCCATAAATCAACATATTAAAATACAAGATTTAAACATAACAAAAAGATGAAACAAGATCCGGGTCCAGTGAATATACCTTTGCGAAGCTCTATGATGAAATAAACCATGTCAAACACATCCATATCCACACATTTACAAAAAAAAAAAAAAAAAGATGAGATTTTGAAAATGATTCAAAGCCAAAAAAACACTGTAATTTCAGAAAAAATGGTGTTTGTGTATATCAAACACAGAAAAAGAGAAGAATTTTTACTATTTTTCTTGGGATTCTTCAGCTGTGAGGTGGGGTGGGGTGTAGTTTTGTTCTGTCTGATCTTTCTATCTCTATTTCAGGCTTTTCATTTCATTCTCTCTAAACTCCGTTTTCTATCTTTCTTTATTTGCTTTTTAGCCCCTTTACTTTTTTTATTTTCAGGGCTTTCAGTTTTTAACACTCTTTTGAAGTTTTCAGCCCACAAAATATGATATTATCATTTTTGAAAATCGCATATATAAGATAAATATTATAATCATTGAATTTGTTCATGCATAATTTTTACCTGTTCAATTATTGGTTTCTTTGTTATGTTCTATGATTCATTTATTTATTTATTTTTCTTCTAATAGGGCTAAGAGATTGTCCTTTGATAGATGTTGTGTATGTACTATTGGAATATGGAATATACCAACTAATAATTGAAGAGTAAGCGGTGCTAGAAAATAAGATCTATGTAGAAACAAGTTATTAAATTTTGGCACATGTATGATATTAGGTTAGTAAATTTATGAAAATTTCTATAAATTTTTAGAGAATATTCAAAAAATTAGTTCTGATTTTAAAGAAATCATGAAAATTTATATTTAAAAAAAAGATTGAAATTTACAATGAAATCTTAAATCATTCCAATTATCATCTTTATTCATCTTTTAATAATATTTTGCATAATACATGCATAATTAATTTTATCAAATAATATAACTAAAGCATACTGTAAAAAAAAAAATTTGAGAAAAAGCTTTATTGGTGAGTGACAACGTTTGTCCCTTGCTAGAAGTTGTGTGTTCCTTTTCTAAATCAATCTAAAAATTCGATTGAAATTCAAAATTTTCACCAAAACCCCAAATTCCTCGAAATTAAAAAGAAGATTTAATTTCTTATATTTTAAAATATTTATAACTAAAATTAGTGTCAAATTATCCATCATATTAAAAGGAAAGATAATAAATGACCAATTATGTAAAGCTCGATTTTACTCGAAATCCTCGAAAACCCGAAGTTCGGCCCACATTTCAATTGAAAAAGGTCTACATTTAGAAATGAGGATGTTGTAACAACTCTATCTATAGAGAAGGCAACAAATTGGTTGATTTCCGGTCATTCTTTATATTCTCTGAAATGACCTCGATTTTAGTTATACAATTATCACGATACATGTCATATGATTTGTGTGAGATTCAAAATATACAGAATATAAACTCTCATTACGTATAATCATAAAATCATTTAAAATATTCAATTCAATCGTAACTACTCATTAAAAATGTATCTCTCATCAAAACTCTACCATAATGTTAAAAGTAGGTTGATGAATTGATGTCATTCACCACATGGATGACTAGTCCAAAAATTTCTTTAGTGTGAAATAGTTAAAAACTTGAGTAAAACCTTAACCAACTATATGGCATCTTTTGTCCAGGAATATTGTATTTTTGGTACATCAATGTGGCTTGCACGTTTATTTAATACACTAATATGGAGGTGGCAATTTGAGTACATTATTGTGGGGTAGGTCTAGCAATTTGAGTACAAATTTCGCCGGAAAATTGAAAAGTCGCCGGAAAATGTCATGTGCCGCGCATGTGACATTCGATTTGGGAATTTTGACTACAATTTGGGGATTTTTAACAATTTTGACCAAAATTAAGTGATATTGACTGATTTTTTTAGAAAAGTTGACCAATTTTGACTAATAAATAACTTTGACCAATTTAACTAATTTATAATTTCTTTTAACCATTATTATTTTTTCTTTTCTTCATTTTTTCCATCTTCTTCGTCATCTAAACATTCTGCCCAAGAAACCCTAAACCCAAGAACACCATGCCACTACTCCACCACCCTCTCCACCTGACCACCACGGCACCACCTGACCACCCCCGAAAGTTGGAGGAGCTTAAAGCCATTTGTTGTCTCCTTCGCTACCAAGTGGTCCTCCGGCAAGCTCATTATGATCTTGGACGCAAGGGGGAATTTTTGAAGCTTTTAAGGTAAACAAGAATGGAGCAAAATCCGAATCAGGTGGTGGAGAAGAGTTCGATGGTGACGGCGGTGCCATTGAGTGGTTGGTGTAGACGTCGATGGTGGTGGGCAGAGGTTGTTGGTTGGTGAAAGGGGCTGGTGATAGGTGGTGGTGGTGGTGGTGATGGAGAATTGGAGTTTGGGGAAGAAGACAAAAAAAAATCCCCAAATTAAAGGTCAAAATTCCCAAAATTAAAGGTCAAAATCCCTAAATTAATTGGATAATTTCGGTCAAAATCAATAAAATGTTCAATTTCAGTCAAAATTCCAAAACTGTAGTCAAAATTCCCAAATTAAAGGTCAAAATCCCCAATTTTAGTCAAAATTAATCAATTTTTCGGTAAAAATCGAATATTCCGTCGAAAATCGAATATTCCGGCGAAATTTGTACTCAAATTGCCAGACCTACCCCACAATAATGTAATCAAATTGTCACCCCCCATATTAGTGTATTAAATAAACGTGCATACCACATTGATGTATCAAAAATGCAATATTCCCTCTTTTGTCCCTTTTCTCATATTTTACACATCAAAAAAGCTACTAATAAAGATAGTCCACATTGTATGTTGGATATAATGCTATAGATTCAATGGTTATAATATTGGGGAAATTCGTGTATATATATATATATTTGACGTGAGATATTACGTTCAGTATATTCAATATGAAAATAAATTAATATTTTTATTAATTTTTATTGTATCTTTATATGTAATTGAGGCACATATCGATCGTGGATACTTAAATCACACAATCCATTATAATATAATGGTGAAAATAGACCCTTGAACTCAATCCACTATTCCCACGAAACAGTGAGAAAGTTAAATTGCTCATGTGCAAACAAGTAGGGAAAATATTGAAATAGATTGAATCTAATAATTTTAGTGCCTATTTTTCCACACAATAAGGTATAATCAGTAATTCAGTTTGATCTCCATATATAATTATGTTTAGTACATATCCGAATCATTAGACTCAATTTATTACTGAATTAACCTAACAAATTAATGGGAAATTCTATCTCGGACCCATACCAATGGGGCCGGTCCTTCTCCACCACACAATTGTGGTGGGGTGGGTGATTTTTGTATGGGTGGTGGAGTCCGTTACCTTAGCTTGTGCAGTCCATACACTCCGTGATTTCAAATAGTATGCATTCACCCAACGAATCCACAGTGTGTCAGCCTTCTGAGCAATATTCCAGATAATCTTAAACACAGCTGCCATGTTCCATTTTTCAATCGAAATAATTCCAAGACCTCCTTCATCTTTCGGGCTACACACATCCTCCCATTTAACCGCGGCTGAGACATTACCGGTTGTCTTGCCACTCCATAGGAACCTTCTACACATTGCATCAATTTCCTGGATAACCGTTATGGGTAACGGAACCACCCACCCCACCAAAATTGTGTGGTGGAGAAGGACCGGCCCCATTGGTATTGGTCTGGGATAGAATTTCCCCAAATTAATATAGGTCCAAATGGAGAAAGAAACAAAAATGAGGACATATAATGATAAAGAATAGCAGAGTACAATCTTATTAGCAGAGAGTGACACATCACCACGGGTACGTGATTCACGTGGGTGTCTCTAAACGTCTTCGTTAAAGCTTGGGGCACTGCCAGTGACTTTTCTTAATCACCTGTACTAGGGTGCATGTTACCATCACTACACCCCTTCATCAAACATGTTCTCACATTAGAACTATGATGTACGGATACGGGACACGAGATACGGCGCACGACACGACACGGACATGGAACACGTCATTTTAAAAATATTAAGACACGACATGGCCTCGAACTTTTTAATAAAATATGTATAAATATATTAATATACATATATATTTTCATTAATTTACGTTAGATATATAAATTAGTCTTTTAATTCTAATTTAAATGACTGGTTAGAGAAATAAACTATAAGAATGACTATTGTACATTATAAATTTGTATTTGATTTGCAAAGTTATATATGATTGAAAGAAAAATAAATACTTCAGTTTTTGAAATCACAAAAAATAAATGAAATAATATCAAGTGTCACAAATAATACATACATAATAGACATACACTCTAACCGCATCCATTACGGTGTTCATATTTTATTTTTTTATTTTATTTAAGCAGACAAATTTATTTTTATATTGGACACGGTGTCGGAGAGTGTCGGACGAGTGTCATGTCCGATCAGGTGTTCAACATGACACGTTGTAATTTTTTGAAGTGTCCGTGCATTAGAGCATTAGAACAATAAGAAATATAATTAAAAAAAAGGTTTGTTTTATTTCCAATTAGAACAAAATTCCACAATGTTGGATCAAATCCTTTGATTGAATGTGTGATCAAATCCTTTGATTGAATGTGAGTTGAAAAGGTTATCTTAATCAAATCTTAGCATACATAATTAATCTCATGACAAATAACGTAACACATTTGCCCATAGTGAAAACTAATATATATTTATATTTCGATAGAAAAACAACTAATTGAACAAAGCCTAATGTATTTAGGGATATTCATAGTATATCTGTAATGTGGTTCTAGTTGATTTTACATTGGTCCAATTACAATACAATGGTGCACTAGGAGTATTGCTAATGATGTATCATAGTCATACGTCTAAGGGGTGAGTGCTTTCTCGTGGGTGGTGGGAGATGAATCATAGTCATAAATGGTTTGTTCCATCACCATCTTATCCTTCTATATTTAGTTCGAATCGTCGTGTCATTTTGTGCTCGTCTATAAAAACGTGTTTTTATTTTGACTACGACCTCTTCAATTCGAGGGCTCTTCACAGTAACACAGTTATACACAATATGATTATAATTTACTTGTCATGAATCATCATCGGGACTCAGTCAATGGATTATAAAGCATTTATCATGACCCAACCATCAAAGATGACCCTCAAATTCAAGATTTTTCGTGTATTTTTGTCATTTCAGACGGTGAGATAGCAAAAGTGGTTGGGCTTTACGGGCTCAACAAAAAAGTTCAACACTCGAATGAATACAAAATTGTGCAAGTGCAGTATTGGTCCCAACTTGGGCATAAATGAGTTGAGCATGATGATTACACAAGCTCGAGCTTGTCGACTTAATTTTGAGAGCTCGGCCGCTGATTTAAAATTATATAGGGAAAATTTTGAAGTTTGAATTTTATTAATTATTTGATTTTTATTGATATAATAATAATTAGTTAAAAATTGAAAAGCTTGTGAGTTTAGATCGTGAGCTCGACTTTGTATTTGTATTCAGAGAGAAGCGGGCTCGAGCTCGAACTCGTGAAGCTCGACTTTGTATTCAGTGAGCCGAGCTTGGCTCAGTTTACAATCCTAGTCCCATCTTTTCACTAAATTTTGTCACATGTAAAGTCATTTAGCAGTTAAGTTGGACTTGTTTGCAAATTCTCAAAAATATATGGGGTTATATGAAATTTTCTCTTTCTACTCATTTTTTGTCCTTTTCTCATTCGTTGTATTTATTCTTCCCCATTAGACTCTAACCACTTCTATATGTTGCCCTAACCTCGATTGATGATGTTTGTGTTAACTAAGAACAATGACCAAGCCAATCCTAAATAGGATTTCTTTCTATTATTGTAATAACAATTTGTTTTTAGTTATCTCTAAAGGCATTTCTTCGTATTATTTTTATACTATTTATAATTGTTTGATAAACTTCCTAGAATTTACTACTACATAGATATAAAAAAGTAAGGCCTTGTTTGTTTAGGTTTTCAAATTTCCATTTTCAAATTTTTAAATTCCAAAATTCAAAATAAACTTAAACCAAATTCTCATCTTAATTCCTCTTTTTCAACTCTACTTTTTCAATCTCCTATTTAAATAACTATGAATCATATATACATTACTTCACATATTTATCAATCAAATCATTTATTATAATCATTTATTAACTTCTCTTTCATACTTAATAATTTTTTATTCATACTTTTTTATTTGTTATTCACATAATCATTATATACACCACTAATATAATTATTCTATACATTATCTATCAACCTACTGTATCACTGTCGATTTGACATGTCTTACAACTTTCAACCTATTTTTAAAAACATAAACAAACGACTACCGTTCTCACATGAATTTCAATAGTACGCTGTTCCCGAGAAAATTTTAAAATTTCATCTATAAAACATAAATCTTTCTAAATTATTTTGTCTTCTATTTTCCAAAATTATTTCTAATTTTTTTTTTAATCTCTTATTTCATGATTTTTTCTTTTTTCCTCTTTTAATTTTTTCTGACTATTTCTCAAAGCACGTCATATATTATGAGAAACTTGCGAAACGATCCAACATAACGGATACATGACCTCCTCACAAATTTCATCAAAAATTTATTGTTGGGGGCCAATGTTGAGCATTCATGTGCGACCATTTTTGTTGAGTTCTTAAATTTTTCGGACCACTTTTTAAACCCTTATATCACGCGAAATCAAAAGTGCAATTTTCGTGGCCAAGATCACAAGAGTGCACCAAACTCCTCCGATCATTAAGTACCCAGATTTTAGCTCATCAACTGTAAAATATGTTGAAAATCACAAAGATTTACTGTAATACATATGAGCCAACCATTGTTGATCACATCTTTACACACGTGTGTATATATATATATATATATATATTCATCCTTACATATACGAATTGTAAAATCAAGAAGAAAAAATTGAGGGCCAAAAAGGGCTCTCTGAAATGTATATGATATTCAAGCTTCTGATAATAGGTGAAGTTAATGAAGAAGAAGCTGACTGGGAAAAAGAAAGATAACTTTTTTTTTTTTACAATAAATCCAGCTTCAAACAAAAGGGTTCTAAAAACCCACTAGAATTTAAGGATTTCAACTACAATCTATCAGTTACAATAAATTTTCAGGTAATAATTATCCATCTGCATATCTTTAATGTATATGTATACATTGCCATTAAACCCACAATTTAATTTTCCCTATTCGAAATTCAAAAAACACTGAGTATCCGTTACTAATTTCTGTATATAAATACACATTTTCTGTACTTCCAGAAACCCTTCTTCTTCCTTAACTAGTTTTCAATGGAGATTTCAGCAGCCATGATGAAAGTCGCGTTTGCGAAATGCGACTGTTGCGGGCTGACAGAGGAGTGTACGGAGGGCTACATAAAGCGCGTTTGTGATCGTTTTTCAGGAAGATGGATTTGCGGGCTCTGTTCTGAGGCTGTAAAAGACGAGGTTGTAAGATCGGAGGAAAGGATTGGAAATGAAGAGGCTTTGAATCAGCACATGAATTTCTGTAAGAAGTTTAAGAATTTAAGCCCACCTAAGAATCCTACTGAAGATTTGATTTCTGCCATGAAACAGCTGATGTTCAAGAGCTTGGATTCGCCTCGTTCCAGCCCGGTTAAAAAACTCGTTTTCGTTCGAAACGAAGCTTGTTTGCCTGCTGTGGATGCTTGCGATATTTGATTGGATTTTCATGTTCTTGAATTTGTGTTTTAGGTGTTTTAGTTGGTAGTTTGTAATGCTTGTGCTGTTTCTAATTTTATGTTCTTAATTGTTTTGTTTCAGTTTTTTCAAAAACAATTTGACTAACAACTTAATTTGATTGTTAATTTTATCGAGCTCAAATATTCTAAAATTTAAATGAACATAATCTACTTTCCGATAAAATTTCAATTATTGAAAAAAGAATACATTTTTTCCTCTCTTTATATATTAACAAAACAAGCTCAAACAATTTTACCGATTAATATCAAGCTCTGATAATTTGATTATTTTTTAAATCCCTAACGTTGCGTTTGGATCGATGGATTTTGATTTGAGGAAGGGATATGGAGGAAGGATTTCAAATGACACCTAAAATGATGTCATTTGAAATCCACCGTAGTTGTGGAGAAAAGAGCTTAAAATGAATGGCGAAGGATTTGAAATCCATCATCATCCAAACGAACTTAAATGAATTTGTCGATGAATTTGAAATCCATGGATTTCAAATCACTCGATCCAAACACACCCTATTCTACCAAAGAATCTGGAAGTGTGTTGGCACCGAAAAGATTTTTAAAATGAAGAATAGTAATTCAAAAATTGTTTAATCAGAAAGAATAGTAGTTCAACAATAAATACAAAGCCATAGAATCAAAATATCCCAATCCAACAAACTGTCACATTTTTACCCCAACTTGATTTTTATTCTTGTATATTTGTTATTTGTGTACCTCATCTTTATTGTACTTTGCCTTTTAGTTCTTATTTTCGAGATCGTAAATGCACTCAAAAATATGTTCTCAAATTCAATTCATTTCTCTAGCTACTACGACACTATTGTTAGAGTTACTAAATTACATAAATTACCATGGGATGCTCCAATTAGGAAGGCCGGGAGACCAGTAGAGCATGCAAGGAAGAAGGAACCAGGAGAGAAAATCATCCACAATGAATTAGGAAAGAAACTTAAAAGAGGTGGCTCAAAGTATAATTGTTCAATCTGTGGGGGGATCGGGGCACAACAAAAAGGGATACAAGTCAAAAACAAAAATTGCAATGGTTCCAAATACAAGATTTAAACCTCATGTAAGAACTTGATTTTACTTATATATTTATATTTATATTTATAATTCTAATGAGCTATTTAATGTTGTACTAAAAATATTACGTATAATTCTATTACAGGTTAAGGAGAACTCATCAACAAAAATTTCCAATATTTGATTTCTAAAGTTTATTTTTATTATGATAATTGAAGTAAATTTGGTATAAAGATAAACTTATTTTTTTTTATCATAGTTATGATGATATGAGTGTCGCCTCAACAAGAATATACAACATGACGGCAACAAGCACAATTGCGACGCAACACAATGATGGCTTTTCAACCGTGACAAGGATATATAAGAATTAGAGTTTATTTTAAATTTTATGTTTGGATGATTTTTTTATTCATTAATTTAAAATTAGGTATTGAGCTTAATTTAGATTCATTCAGGATTGAATATGGAAGAGAATTTGGAGTTGTTTTATATTAGATTTGAGGCTTTCTTTAAATTTTTTTGGGTTACAGATGGATTGGAGAGTTGCCGTTAAGATTATAATTGTCAGACAATGAATTAAATACAAAAATCATGCACATTAGTTTGTAGTCCTAAGAATGTCGGGCATGCTTTAATTGTTTCTGTTAATAATTTTGAAATTTTATATTTGTTCAACTTGTTTCTGCTCCTCCTCACGTCAAGAACCACTGTCAAGGTTCATTAGGTTTGTTTGGCATGATGATGAGGTCAAATGAAAATTTTGGCACTTTGTCTATATTTTGGAAACTATTATTTGGATTTGAAATCCTATTTTTCTTTTTTCAATTTTGCCCATCAAGAATCATCATTTTTTTTGCTAAAATTTGGTCGGGGTGCAAAGTGCCAAACTTGTTACATTTTCAGAGTGAAGACCGCAATTTTTTTAATTTCAGGGTGGAGATTGCTTAATTAGCTTATTCTCGGGGTGCAATATGTAAATTACCCAAGTTTTGTTCCAAATCTTATACACCCTGAGAAATTTTAGATTATCTTTTGAAACTAAGTCATATTCAATTAAATTGATATTTTTACACAAATTCTATCATTTTTAACTAATACAATCAAACTCTAACCAAACTTCAAAGGCATAGGCCTTGTTTGTTTATGTTTTCAAATTCCATTTTTAAGTTTTTAAATCACAAAATTCAAAATAAACTTAACACGCCAAATTTTCATCTTAATTTCCTTTTTTTCAACTCTACTTTCCAATCTCTTATATAACTAACTGTAAGAAAGATCGAGAAATTTTCTTATATTATTGTTCAACATTATATCATCATATATATACATAAACTCTAGCCTATATATAAGAAAACTGAATAAATCAAATCTTTAAATATCTGCCTAAATATATGCATCCCTATTTTAACACTCCCCCTCAAGTTGGAGCATAGATGTTAATCATGACCAACTTGTTACAAAGATAATCAATTTGAACCCCATTTAGAGTTTTGGTCAATAGATCTCCTAGTTGGTCTTCCGTCTTCACATATCCTGCTGAAATTAAGTTTTCTTGCACTTTTTCTCGAACAAAATGACAGTCAATCTCAATGTGTTTCGTTCGTTCATAAAACACGGGATTATAGGTAATGTGAAGAGCTGCTTGGTTATTACACCAAAGTTTTGCCGGCTTCGAAACTTTAATACCAACTTCAGTTAACAACTGATATATCCATATTATCTCACATGTAGACTGCGCCATAGCTCTATATTCCGATTCTGCACTAGAACGAGATACGATATTTTGTTTCTTACTTTTCCATGAAATCAAATTCCCTCCAAAGAAAACACAGTAGCCTGTAATGGACCTTCGGTCGATTTTAGATCCTGCCCAATCTGCATCTAAAAAGCATTCTATACGAGTGTGACCATGATTTTTGTACAATATACTTTGTCCAGGAACTCCCTTCAAGTAGCACAAAATATGTTCTAAAGCCGCCCACTGATCAACAGTTGGTGAAGATATAAATTGACTCACAGTGCTAACAACATATGCAATATCCGGACGAGTTACTGTGAGATAGTTTAGTTTACCAATCAATCTCCTACATTTCTCTGGATTTTTGAATAAGTTTCCATCCTTTGTGAGTTGCAGGTTTGGCTGCAACGGACTGTTGCATGGTTTAGCTCCTAACTTTCCTGTTTCGGTTAATAAATCAAGCACGTATTTTCTTTGAGATAAAAAGATGCCTTTCTTACTCCTTAAAACCTCAACTCCAGTACTTTAATGGCCCTAAATCTTTGATGTAAAACTGACTGTGAAGAAATGATTTCAGAGATGATATTCTCATAGCATCACTTCTCGTGATAATAATGTCGTCCACATATACAACAAGAAGAATAATACTAAATGACGAGTAATTATAAAACACTGAATGGTGAGGGGTGATTTCTTAGTTTCGTCCAGTCATTAATAACTTGATTACTTTTAGATAATAGTAGATGGAAACAATTCCCCGAAAATGAAACCTTCACTTCAGATATTGTCCGACCTTCTCAAAAAGTCGTACGTGTACGTTACTGCAAGTGGATGTGGAGTTGAACCACAGAAGGATTATCAGTCCTGTTGAGCTAGCCTTTCCACTTTTTTTTTAGACTATTAGTCATAAATATCCGCTTTGAAATCGTCCGCCCTACACCAACCCTCCCAGTTTATGCAACCTTTTCCATTTGAGTTGGGAAGAACGACGAAGTCCATCAGAACCGTCCAATGAAGAATAAGAGGAGAGCAAAGCGTCCCCTGGCCTTGGGAAGGCCACCTCCTACAATAGGTCTGGTGGGTGTCGAATCCAACAAAAATAAAAACCTACTTTAAAAAGATTTGTAATCAGCGATAAGTAGGGTCGATCCACAAGGGATGGTGTAAAATTCAATTCCTAAATTACTAATATCGATAAAAAGGGGAGTTTTGAGATTTGATTAACTAATTAAAACAAAAAGACATAAATTAAAAAGCACGAGATTTAAAAACGCAGATTCAAAAGACGCAAATAAAACAGAATTCGGATTTTCAATATGATGGGAAATTCTGGTCTTCAGATTTTCGCGGTATTGATTCAATTAATTCGATCATTGATGCAATGATAATTCAATATTTTATAGATAAATTGGCTATAGTTATTAACAAGCTCTAATAACCTAGTCTTTCATTAAGTCGTTGATAACCAAAACAAGCTCTTTGATTACTCCTCTTACCAATCAGACAACCCTAAATATGCTCTTAGGATTTAGCCTATTGATAGCATGCAACACCAATTCTAGCCAACAAACACATAAGCTCGGTTTATTTAGACCATATTACTAATTTCCATAACGACTAATCGAAAAAGATTAAATAATCAACGTCGTTAACTGCTACAAAATTAGGGTTCATCAGTCACGGATTTAGTCCTAAATAGCTAAATACAATTTTAAAGATTAAATAATTGATCAGGTTATCTAACCTATCGAAATAAATTATCAACGGAGCTCAGGGAAAAAGTAAATACCTAACAGAGAAATTACGGTACAATTCGATCTCACAAATTTAAAGAATCAAACCTTGATGAATCCTCGACTAGAAGTATGAGTTTAGCAACTCATAATCGAACGTATGCAAAAATTAATAAAAATCGAAAGCTGGAAATTTTTTAAAGGGAAAACGATGCTTGAATTAAAACATGCGTTCCTATGTTCGCTTTTAATCATTGAACATAACATAAACTTCATACGGCACAAAAATTCAATCAAAGCATGCTCATTTATCCAAGTCTAACCGTTCAAAAGAAACACAAATTAAAGTAGTCTAAAAATGCCAAAAACTTAAAAAATTTTGTTTCACATAGTCGCAATTAAGCAAAAAGACACAAAGGCTCACACAATCGCATAGGAAAACTCCCCCCCACACTTAAATCATGCATTGCCCTCAATGAATAAGACATAAACAAACATGCAACGCAATAAAAATAAAGGATCAAGGAGGGGGACTTCCCTACGACATCACTTAGTCGTGATGTTCAAGCGATCGGTGATTAATTTCAGCGTAGATGTGATGGATTGAATTTGGCTGGCGAGATTGTCAAGTTGCTCTTGAATTGGTGGCCGAGCAGATTTCGGTGGAGTTGGACGGTCGGTAGCCGCACTAGTAGTGGCCTGGTCTTCGGGCGGTGAAGGAGCAGGAGTGGAACGAGCCGCGGTCGTATATGACCGAGTTTGGCGAGGAGTTGCGGTTGCGGGAGTGTGTTGACCGGGCAGCATGAAAGAGTATCGGCCGTGGTCGGCTATGATGATGCCCATTCGTGTGAGGCATGCAATGTCCAGCGGTTCCATATCGCAAGCAAGCCGCATGTCCGTGTCCTGCACGTCCAGATGACCAAGTGAAACAGCGATGTGTGTAATAATCGATCATAATATTAATGGCCTTTTTCGATTACCCGCGGACTCAAATTGTTTGGCCAACCAAACACCTAAGTTAATAAAGACTTTATTTTTCATACACCAAAGTATGAAAAATTCGGCCTTTGTTAACGTCCCGGAGTTGTCCCATCGACCCGAAAAATTAAAAGCTAGAAAACGTTGAAGAAGTTTCAAAATGGGGTCTTTTAAAAATGAAGCTTTCGACGAGCTCGAGTTATAGGCATCGCGACAGACCGACCATTCATCCCAAAGTTTACAAGGTTTGAAATCGCTACAATAATCAATTGTTGAATTCAAATAAACGGGCGATTTTGCAAACTCATGTGAAACGAAGCTAAGTTTGATATTAAATTCCGTGATTGAAAAACTAAAATTTTTGCCCATTAACTGGAACTTAATAACCCCGGGAGTCGACAATGTTAAATCAGATTTCATTTTAAATTGGAATGTCGTATAACACTCTCGGGTCAACTCAACAAATGCGGGGCAACGAATATCAAAATACGGGTGCAGTCCAACACCGTCAACCAAATCCAAAATTTCCTCACGCACTTGTAAAACTTCTAATGTATGTAAATCGAAATACTTACAGGGCACTATTGCACGGGTCGAGATTTTTACGTACCGTTTGCGGTCGGTGGTGGAGCGAAAAGTGCAATGTCCGCCAGTTGAGGCATTGGGCAGAATGTTTCTGCCGAGTCCCATTCGGGTGCAGCCTTAGACGGGAGTGCGGACAGGTGCAGCGGGTGCAGTTGGTGGAGATGAAGCAGGGGAGCTATTAGAACTCGGCTCCGGAGCTGGCATTGAATCGGTTGGTGGATTCGAGGATGCCGGTGTTTCGTCCGGAGGTGGCGGTGATGGTGTACATAGACGGCGTCGCTTTTGTGGTGGAGCAACGGCAGTTGCGGTCGTGGGGCGGCCTCGTGAAGTAGAAGGCCCTGCGGTCTGAGTAGCGGGAGGTGCTGCTGGCGGAGTATTAGTCAGAGGCGCGGCAGGTGTCGCCGTTGGTGTGGGTTGAGCTTGAGGCACGGGATTGACGTTGGCTTGTGCGGTCTTTCTTGCAAGGTAGAGTTGCCGGAGCTTCGAGCTGTATATCTTTGCCCTCGGTGGTCGTGGTGGACGGTTAGGCTTCGGTGGAGCCGGGTCATAGTCCGTCGAGTCCAACGAAGGTGGACTATCGGGGGTTGTCCGTCGACCGTCCTGAGCGGCAGTAGATGTTGGAGCAGGGGTTCAGCGGCCGGTTCTGGAGATGACTCCGATGAGGGGTCCAAAATCAGGGGTTTTTCAGCAGAGGTGGGCGGAACCCTAGGGTTAGTGCGCCACTGGTTACGAGTGGACCGGCGGAGGGTACGGCGTGGCGGTGGTGATGGTGACTGTGAAGAGGTGTGTTCGGCTGCGGCTGAGGGTTCAGTATGTTCAGTGGTTGGAGGCGGTTGAGTCGGGCTAGGGCTGTGTGGCGGAGCAGTGGTGGTATTCACAGTCTAAGTGTTGGAGGTCGAAGCGACGATCGGCGGTGGTTCGTTTAGGGCCAGCGATGGGTTCCCGGTAGGGTTTTCAGTGGGCATCGATTGCGGGCGATTTTCAGTAGGGTTAGGGTTTGTAATGTTCGAAGCCGAGGGTGGTGAAGAAGGTTCGCCAGGGTTGTCCATGGTGGAGAATGTGTCGCCCATGGTGCTGCGGTGAAATCGACTGAAGAAGACGACTGGAAAACCTGCAATATGCGTCGGAGAAGAAGGTAAGCAATAGCGTGATTTTTGTTTTTCAGAAATTGGGGGGAAAGATGGGATTAGGGTTTGTCTTTTTGCGGTTTTATATTTTCCATTTTTTTTGTATATATATATATATAAATATATATAAGAATGAAAAATTGAAGTGTGCGAAATAGAAGGTTTTGAAGTTTTAGGCGTGGGCACGCTTAATTCTTCAAAGTCTTCTGTTAAAATTGAAAGTGCAAAACAGAAGGGATTCGTAAGTTAGGCGTAGGCACGCTTAACTTTTGAAATGGTTCTGTAAAAAAATAAAGCTGAAAATAAAAGACAACTAAATAATGGAAAGAAAAACTCATGGGTTGCCTCCCATGCAACGCCATTCTTTAACATCGTTGGCTAGACGCTGCTACAAGGTTATGTAGCCTTCTTCATTGGTTCTAAGTCCGTTGTTTCGACATCGTATTTTTGAAATCCTTCGTAAAAAGGTTTCAAACGATGTCCGTTTACCTTGAAAGTTTTACCCGTTGTTGGACTTTGAACATTAACTGCACCATAAGAAAATTTATCAGTAACAATAAATGGCCCAACCCAACGAGAACGAAGTTTACCAAGAAATAATTTTAAACAGGAATGAAAAAGGACTTTTTGCCCTATGACAAAATCTTTTCTCATGATTGTTTTATCTCGGAAAGCTTTCGTTTTTTCTTTGTATAGCTTTGCGTTCTCATACGCCTCATTCCGAATTTCTTCGAGTTCTTGTAGTTGCAACATTCGATGAATTCCCGATTCATCCAAATTCATGTTGAGTTGTTTTATCACCCAAAACGCTTTATGCTCTAACTCAACGGGAAGATGGCATGGTTTCCCAAAAACTATACGGAACGGGGACATTCCGATTGGTGTTTTATACGCCGTTCTATACGGCCACAGAGCGTTATCTAGCCTTGTACTCCAATCCTTCCTATTTGGGTTGACCGTTTTCTCAAGTATAGATTTGATTTCTCGGTTTGACACTTCGGCTTGTACGTTTGTTTGAGGATGGTAGGAAGTGAAAATTCGATGAGTTACATTGTACTTTTTCAAAAGCGATTCTAATACCTTGTTGCAAAAGTGTGTTCCTCGGTCACTGATTATAGCTCTTGGCGTTCCGAACCTAGAAAAAATATTAGACCGGAGAACCTAGAAAAAATATTAGACCGGACAAAATTCACAACATCCTTAGCGTTATCAGTTTCGTGGCTTTAGCCTCGACCCATTTAGAAACATAATCCATCGCAAGTAATATATAATTAAAACCGAAAGAAGTGGGAAAGGGGCCCATAAAATCAATACCCCAAACATCGAAAATTTCACAAACATGTATTGGATTTAGTGGTATTTGATCTCTATGTCCTAAGTTACCCGTCTTTTGACAATTTTCACATGTTTTGCAGAATACGTGTGAATCATGAAATAAGCTTGGCCAAAAGAAACCACTCTCGAGAACTTTGTGAGCGGTACGTTTTGAGCCAAAGTGTCCTCCACAAGGAAAAGTATGACAGAAACGAAGGATATAGTGTACATCACTTTCCGGAACGCATCTTCGCATGACTTGGTCCGGCAATGTTTCCAAAGGTACGGTTCATCCCATACATAGTACTTAGACTCACTTTTAATTTTATCTTTTTGAGTTCGAGTTAAGTCCTCTAGTAAAGTCTTAGTTACCAAATAATTCACAATATCTACGTACCATGGAAATTCGGAGTTTATCGCGAAGAGGTGCTCATCGGGAAACTCGTCTCTAAGTGGCATGGATTCTTCGCAATTGATTAACCGACTTAAGTGATCCACCACTAGATTTTCAGCTCTTTTTTATCTTTAATTTCTAAGTTGAATTCTTGGAGTAGAAGGATCCATCGTATAAGTCGCGGTTTCGCCTCCTTCTTGCTTAGCAAATATCGTAAAGCTGCATGATTAGAATAAATAATAACTTTAGTACCAAGTAAGTAAGATTGAAATTTTTTTAAAGCATAAATAATGGCAAAAAGTTCTTTTTCCGTCGTTGAATAGTTGCATTGAGCACTATCCAAAGTTCTCGAGGCATAATATATAACGTGTGGCGTTTTATCAACTCATTGTCCAAGGACGGCTCCGACAGCTTAGTTGTTGGCGTCGCACATTATCTCGAATGGTAGACTCCAATTGGGTGGTTTCACTATCGGCGCGGTGGTTAGAAGGTGTTTGAGTGTGTTGAAGGCGTTTCGACATTCTTCATCGAACTCAAAGGTGACGTCCTTATGCAATAAATTGCACAAGGGTCTGCTAATTTTTGCGAAGTCTTTGATGAAGCGTCGATAAGATCCTGCATGTCCAAGAAAAGAGCGAATCTCCCGCACGCATGTGGGGTAAGGCAAGGTTTTAATAACGTCAATTTTCACTTTATCAACTTCTAACCCTCTAGGCGAAACAATGTGACCTAAAATATTATCTTGTTCTACCATAAAGTGACATTTTTCGTAGTTAAGTACAAGGTTCGATTTAATATATTGGTCTAAAATTTTCCTTAGGTTGGTTAGACATGAATCGAAGGAATCACCGTGTACCGTAAAATCATCCATAAATACCTCAATGATGTCTTCAACGTAGTCGGAAAATATACTAACCATGCATCTTTGAAAAGTTGCCGGAGCATTGCATAAACCAAACGGCATTCTTCGATATGCGAATGTGCCAAAAGGACAAGTGAACGTCGTTTTCTCTTGATCTTTCGGTGCTACTGGGATTTGATGAAAACCTGAATAGCCATCCAAACAACAAAAGTAAGATCGACCAGCTAAACGTTCTAACATTTGATCAATAAAAGGAAGAGGGAAGTGATCCTTACGAGTCGAAGTATTTAAACCTCGATAATCAATACATACCCTCCAACCGTTTTGAACACGGGTTGGAACTAACTCACCCTCTGTATTTTCGACCACGGTAATACCGGTTATCTTAGGAATGACTTGAACCGGACTTACCCCAGCACTATCGGAAATTGGATAGATAATATCTGCATCGAGAAGCTTTTGTACCTCGTTCTTCACCACTTCCATCATTGGCGGGTTTAGGCGTCTTTGAGCTTGAATTTCGGGTTTAGCTCCTTCTTCCATTAGTATTCGATGCATGCATATGGAAGGGCTAATCCCTTTAATGTCGGCTATAGTCCAGCCGATTGCCTCTTTGTAATTCCTTAATGATCGTAGCAGTTGCTCTTCTTGTAGAGGAGTTAATTTATTCGACACGATCATCGGCAAAGTTTCTCCTTCCCCTAGATACAAATACTTAAGATGCTCGGAAAGTTCCTTAAGTTCCAATTTAGGTGCCTGCACAATCGAAGAAAGAAGTTTAGAAGTAGAAATCGGTAATGAAATACGAGAAACGTTTAAAGGTAAAGAAGGAATGGAATCGAGGGCTGATTTAGCATTCTCTAGTTCCTCGGATAGTTCGAAATCTCGCTCTTTTGTCTCGAAGTCAGTCGCCGTTAATACGACTTGCATGGGGTCTTCGTTCTCTAACTCGAACATAACCTGCGCTAGACAATCGTCAACGTCTATATCAAAAACAGAATGAACATCCATAGGGTATTTCATGGATTCATATATATTAAATTGTATAACATCACCATCAAATTCCATAGTAAGTGTACCATCATCTGCGTTGATTTTTGTTCTAGACATTTTCAAAAAGTGTCTTCCTAGTAAAATAGGTGCGGACTTACCAAAATCATTATGACCTATATCGACCACATAAAAATCAGCAGAAAATATCAAGTTGTCAATTTGTACCAAAATATCTTCTAAGACACCATCGGGGTAAGCATTAGACCTATCGGCTAGTTGAATAACTACACCGGTTTCTTTCAATTTTCCTACATTAAGTGATTCGTATATCGATCGTGGCATAACATTGATTGATGCTCCTAAGTCTAACATAGCTTTTTCAATTCGAATGCTACCTATTTTATAGGGAATCGTGAACATACCCGGATCCTTACACTTAGGTGGTAATTTCTTTTGAAACACTGCGGATACGTTCTCACCTACGTGTATCCTCTCATTGCCTATAAGCTTTCTCTTCGTCATGCACAATTCCTTAAAGAACTTAGCATAACGAGGTATTTGCTTAATGGCATCGAGAAGCGAAATATTTACCTCAACCTTTCGGAATGTTTCGAGTATCTCTTTTTCTTGCTCCTCTTTCTTTGACTTGGCAAATCGACCTGGGAAAGGTGGTTGAATCACAAGTTTCATAGGTTTCTGCTTGACAACAGGCTCCTCTTCCTTTTCCAATTCTTTTTCAAGTTCGCGTTTGAAGTGTTCTCGACAAAAGCGTTCTGAGATTTAGCCGTGGACGACGTCGGGATTGGCATTGTCATTAGCGTTGGCATTGGCACCATTAGTGGGTCATCATTAGCAACATTGTCCATTGATTCGTTTTCTTCCTCTGAATTGCTAGAAGAAAACGTAGATTCAATCCTGGACGATGAACCGTGCGAATTAGTGAAGTGACGTTGCCTTGTCTCTTTTCGTAGTCGGCGGGCTCGTTTTTCGATCTCGGGATCGTATTCGAATTCACTTCCACGAAAGGTCCTAGGCATACAAAAACTAAAAACAAAACTAAAACGAAAATATTAGCAACAACGGAAATAAATATATAACACCGTTCCCCGGCAAAGGCACCAAAATTTGGTGGGTGTCGAATCCAACAAAAATAAAAACCTACTTTAAAAAGATTTATAATCAGCGATAAGTAGGGTCGATCTAGAGGGAATGGTGTAAAATTCAATTCCTAAATTACTAATATCGATATAAAGGGGGGTTTTGAGATTTGATTAACTAATTAAAACAAAAAGACATAAATTAAAAAGCACGAGATTTAAAAACGCAGATTCAAAAGACGCAAATAAAACAGAATTTGGATTTTCAATATGATGGGAAATTCTAGTCTTCAGATTTTCGCGGTATTGATTCAATTAATTCGATCATTGATGCAATGATAATTCAATGTTTTATAGATAAATTGGCTATAGTAATTAACAAGCTCTAATAACCTAGTCTTTCCTTAAGTCGTCGATAACCAAAACAAGCTCTTTGATTACTCATCTTACCAATCAGACAACCCTAAATAAGCTCTTAGAATTTAGCCTATCGATAGCATGCACGTATTAGAAACACACCAATTCTAGCCAACAAACACATAAGATCGGTTTATTTAGACCAGATTACTAATTCCCATAACGACTAATCGAAAACGATTAAATAATCAACGTCGCTAACTGTTACAAAATTAGGGTTCACCAGTCACGGATTTAGTTCTAAATAGCTAAATACGATTTCAAAGATTAAATAATTGATCAGGTTATCTAACCTATCGAAACATATTATCAACAGAGCTCAAGGAAAAAGTAAATACCTAATAAAAGAGAAATTACGGCACAATTCGATCTCACGAATTTAAAGAATCAAACCTTGATGAATCCTCGACTAGAAGTATGAGTTTAGCAACTCCTAATCGAACGTATGCAAAAATTAATAAAAATCGAAAGTTGGAAATTTTTTAAAGGGAAAACGATGCTTGAATTAAAAACAGAATTAAAAAGTGTCTTGTGGAATAAAATTCCACATACTTATAATAGTAGAATCCTAATGTAAAAGGTAACTAACCAAGATTAGGATCCTAACAAACTTAACAAAATCAAATCTTGCAAAATCTAGAAATAAGAAAATAAAATCCTAACAAATAAAAGGAAATAAATCCCAACAAAGTGTCTTTAACAGTAATAAAACGGATATAGAATCCGGGTTTGACAGTTGGGTAACCGAATCTTGAGTCCGAATCTTGAAACTGAATTTTTCCCGAATTTCTCGCCTTTTTGGTTTTCCAGGCAGAAGCAATTGGAGATTTAAGCGTGGGCACGCTTAACTCTTCTAAGCCTTCTGCTGCCTTCTTTTGTCAAACTCTTTTCTTCGTCCTTTTTCCTCTTTTTCGTATCTTTTGATTCTTTCTCCTTTTAATCTTCATAAATCCAATTATTAACCTAAAGTCACAAAATAAGAAGAGTAAACATAACAATCAACCCAAATATAAACATGTAAAATACGCACAAAATACGACTTAACAAGGTCATTGATCAGACTTACACTTGTTCATTCCAAACTTCTCAATTACCTTACTAAATTTCCCAAACCAAGCACGAGGGCTTTGTTTTAAACCATAAAGAGACTTCCGAAGATGACAAACTTTCTCATACTCCTCCTGAGCAACAAACCTGGGTGGTTGCTCCATATAAACCTCCTCCAATAAGTCGCCATATAAGAAAGCATTCTTGATGTCTAACTGATACAAGGCCAATCATGAGAGGCAGCAAGAGATAAGAATAAACGAGCAGAAGTGAGCTTAGCCACGAGAGAAAAAGTGTCACAGTAATCTACACCATAAGTTTGGGCGTAGCCTTTGGCAACAAAGCAAGCTTTAAGCCGAGCAACAGATCCATCAGGATTAACTTTAATAGCAAAAATCCACTTGCATCCAATAGCGTTCTTACCTGCATATAAACTCACTAGATTCCAAGTACAATTAACATCTAAAGCATTCATCTCCTCTATCATTGCCGCACGCCAACCAAGATGAGACAAGGCTTTATTAACAGTTTTAGAAAGAGACAAAGAATCAAGTGAGGCAACAAAAACGCATGACGAAGGTGACAAATGATCATATGAAACAAATGATGAAATGGGATAAGTACATTGTCGTTTACCTTTACGAAGAGCGATAAGAAGATCACTTTCTGATGGATCCGATGGCGAAGTCGAAATCGGTTTAGGACATGTAATGGGAGGATTCTGTCATCTGGAATAAACATGATGAATAGGTGGGCGAGATGGTGATGGTGCTGGAGGTGGTAAAGGTGGGGTAGCGATAGTGCCAGATCGATAGGTGACCTCATAAACTAACAAACTATATTCGCCTCTAGACCTTCGGTAGGAGTTGAAGTAGGAAAGAAAGGACAATGGTCCATAAATGTAACATTGATAGAGACAAGAAACTTATTAAGTGTAGGACAATAACAACGATACCCTTTCTGTAACCGAGAGCACCCCAAAAAAACACGTTTGAGAGACTTAGGATCTAATTTAGTAACATGTAGACGAACATCACTGACAAAACAAGTACTACCAAACAAGTGAGATTCAATAGAGAACAAAGGTTTTGTAGGGTAAAGGACTTTGTAAGGGATCTCACCACGAAGAACAGAAGAAGGCATGCGATTAATTAGAAAACAGGCAGTGGAGATAGCATCAACTCAGAAAGTCTTAGGGACATGTGTTTAAAATAAGAGCACCCGAGCTATCTCAAGTAGATGCCTATTTTTTTGTTCAGCCACAACATTTTGAGATGGTGTGTCAACACATGATGACTGATGAAGAATGCCATGCTTAAGCATATAAGTCTGGAAGGATTTAGAAAAATATTCTATGGGATTATCACTTCGCAAAATACGCACAACTGTTTGGCGTTATGTGTGAATTTCGACACAAAAGGCGGTAAAATGGATAAAAAGTTCAGAACGGTGCTTCATGAAGTAAACCCAAGTCATGCGAGAAAAATCATCCACGAAAGTAACGAAGTATCAAAAACCAGTTTTAGACACAACAAGACAGGGACTCCAAACATCGGAATGAACCAACTCAAACTTAGAGCTTACTCTATTATGGACACGAGGGACAGAAGGTAGACGATGATGTTTGGCAAAGTGGCACAACTCACAGTCTAAAGATGAAATATCATGGAATTGGGGACAAAGCTTCTTTAGTACCTGCAAAGATGGATGTCCTAACAGACAGTGAGCCTCAAAAGGAGTTATGACAGCCGAGCAAGTAATGGACCTGGACACTTGCTCCGGAATATTCAGAATGTAGAGACCTCCTGATACATGTCCTTTATCAATAATCTGCTTCGTCATAAGATCCTGAAACAAACAATAATATGGAAATAAAGTGACACAACAATTTAGAGCACGTGTAATTTGACTGAGAGATATTAAGTTAAAGAGAAATTAGGTAGATGTAAAACACGTGAGAGGAAAATAGATGGGCTAGGATGAGCGGTACCAAAACCAATAACATTAGGCGTAGAACCGTCAGCTAACGTTACTTTAGGCACAGAGACGTGCGGGGTAAATTGGGTAAACAAATTGGGATTACTTGTCATATGATCAGATGCACCGGAGTCAATGACCCATCGTGAGGAAGAGGAAAGGAGGTTCGTATGTGGTAAAACTGACTCAGCAATGACACTAATAAATGAGATGAAGCGCTCAATGTTTCTTTGTACTGATGGAATAGCGAGTTCAGATGCAGAGACGGAAAACATCGGTTGATCATCCATAATATACCAAAACCTCAAACCAAAAACAGCCTTAACCAGCCCAAAACAGCAAAATTCTGCTGCAAAGAAAAAAAAGGACTGAAATAGGGAAAAACGGCCCGAAGAAACGGACCTAGATCCGTGTAAACTCACAATGTCGCAAAACGAACCACGTATGAACCAAGATTGAAGCAAGGCGATGCCGGATACCGGACCAACGGCTACTTTGTCACGGCCCAGCCCAAGACTAAGTCCAATCAACCATTCAATTTGGGTTTTATAAGTCATTAATAAATATTTTTCATATTTCTAAATTATTGGGCTTCCAACTATAGTTTACTCTAACCATAGTTTAATAAAAAATTCTTTTTTCTTTAAAGTAGAAATTATTTCAAAAATAATATTCAAAATTTCAACAATTTCAAAATATTACATGAACAAAAAAGTATATATAGTAAAAAATGAATGTAATTATTGTTATCATAGAATTTATGATTCAAATATTGCCCTTATAAATTGTAATGATTAAAATATCAGTGCCCTTGAAACTATTGTAGAGAGGGGAAGACTAAATTTAAATAGATACAACAAATACTAA
Source organism: Verbascum thapsus (assembly GCA_963669365.1). Classification (NCBI taxonomy): domain Eukaryota; kingdom Viridiplantae; phylum Streptophyta; class Magnoliopsida; order Lamiales; family Scrophulariaceae; genus Verbascum; species Verbascum thapsus. Next base: position 10,934,745 of record OY770104.1, read on the forward strand.
TTGAAATCTGATATTCTAAGAAAACAAATATATTGAAAGTGGAAGTAATTGCATCATTTAACTAACTAATTGGATCATACAAATTGCTCTACAGTGCTAGAGAATGCGAAATTGAGAGACAATACTAATCCTAATTTTAAGGCATATCTTAAATTTTAAATTAAAAAATTCGGAATTCCAAATATCTTATTCAACCAATTAATATTTGGGAAAATTACAAATACCTCCCCTCTAGAATGTCGAAATTCCAAAAAATACCCAAAAACGACCATAATTACAAATACCTCCCCTGATGGGCGCTGCCCATATTTTTGCTTGCCCGAAAGGGTGAAAAGTCCAAAATGCCCCTATAATTTATGAGAAAAAAATTAAAAAATACAAAACAAATTGTAAAATATGAAATGACCGAAATACCCTTCCCTCCATTTACATCAAAATGTTTACTTATCACATTTTCTTTTCCCTCCATTTCATTCCCTCCATTTTCTTTCTACTCATCGCCTTGTAGCGTGCTTTTCTGACCACCTCTCCGGCCAAGTTTGTTACCGTTTGAACCGCCTTGAAACAAGCTTTCCAACCGTACAAACTGATCCCCAAATACACCCATGTAGCCTGAGTTACAACCAAAAAAGCTACATACGCAGATTCGCGCTTTTTTTGTGCAGTCTATTTCGTGGCCGGATTTCTCCCTGCTCCGGCCACCTCCCGGTGCGTTCTTGGTACTTTTAGACTCGCATTGAAACCAGCTTTCAAACCGTACAAGCCATTCCTCAAACATAGCCCTGTAGCTGAGTTACAATCTCAAACGCAATTTGTGCAGATTCGCGTCTTCCGCGCAGTCGCTGATTCGTGGCCGGATTTCTCCTTGCTTCGGCCACCTCCCGGAGCATTCTTGGTACCATTCAAACCGCCTTGAAACACTCTTTCCAACCGTACAGGGATCATTCAGTTCATTGCACCACAGCCATCGTTTCGATTAAACGTGAACTGAATCTGAAAATTTTTACTGTAGCAGCGGGATTCCTTTCAGGTTTTTGCTTCGTTTCTGATTTGGTTTCGAAGGGATACCTCTTGGGCTTTGTTGGAGACATCTCAAGGATCGTTTTGATATCAATTTCGGGCACTACCATCCCTTGTTGCTCGATTTTGGTTTTTGAATTTTTCAAAAATCAGATTTCCCGCCCAGATTCGACGCAGTTGCTGTTTTTGCTTGTTTGATCATATTTCAGGTTTCTCCACAAAAATTTGAGCCCTGAGTTTTGTTATACTCTTTGTTACGGTCATTTTGGTATATTGAACTCCCGATTCCGTTGAGTATTCAAGGATTTATTGGTTTCTCGTTCGGGCGCGCAGTTTGCTTCAACGAGCAGATTTTTTTCGGGTTTTCGGGTTTTTGCATCTTTCAGCTTTTGGAGCTTTTGGGAGCTGAAATTCATCATGAGAAAGAAAAATTTCGTCTCCTCGATTCTCTCAATTGTTTTAGGGTTTAATAGTTGGTAATTAATTAATCATCTACTTGAAACTATATGAGTAAAGTGTTGTCATTTTTATTTGTTTAATGTTTATAGATAATTCCATTATATTGTTTTATCTATTGTTTAAAATTTCGTTACCTTCTAAACCATGGCGTTTATATGCGAAAGCAAATTGTAAACTTGTGAATTATCTTGTTGATAAATCATACGAACATATTACATTTGGAACCCCTCAAACGATCAAACAATAACATAGACAACCCCTATAATGATCATATCATAGCTAAGAAAAAAGTATTACATTTACACCCCTTGAGGGTATTTTCGTCAAAAAAATATGATATCATTGGAAAGTGGATGATGTCATCAATTGATGACGTCATCAGGGGTAAAATAAGAAAAGTACAAAAGTTTTTTGCTGACATCATCAAAAAGCTGACCCAAAAAAAAGACAGGGGGTGCCCGTGGTATGCAAAATATTTTGTAAGGGAGGTACATGTAATTATGGTCGTTTTTGGGTGTTTTTTAGAATTTCGACATTCTAGAGGGGAGGTATTTGTAATTTTTCCTTAATATTTTTATCGAGAATTTTAAAAAAAATTATAAGCCAATAAATTGAAGTCAGTTGCAGCAGTAAAACAAAAAATTTATTATTTTTTTAATATAAAAAATGATTGTTAAAATACTTAAACTACTTTTCTCAAAAAGAATATAATGAACTATAATTTCAGTAAATTTTAGTAAAATCAAAATTTGGAGGCCCAAATTGGTAACATATATAAATTGGGTTCGATATTTTCCGCCCATAATGAAAAATGTGTGCGCGATTAGTGGGGGCTGCTGCGCACATCGCGGCTGCACAGCGACACAGCTGCGTGCGCGAGCAGCGCGGCTGCGCGACAACGCAGCTGCCTGCGCATCACGCATTCGACGTGTGTGCGTGTGCATTTTTCTTTTTCGGTCATTATCGTTGATTTGGTTTTGTTACATATCGAACGATGATGTTATGCATTGGCATAAAACTTAATTATGTTATTTTTCTTATGAATTTTTTATTCAATAATGATTATGGAATCATTAATTTTTGGTCAAAGAATATTTGATCGAAAAAAATGGTCTTAATTAAGTTTAAGGAAATCATGAATTGCTAAAGAAAATTAGAACAAAATTAATAAAGTTTTAAATGTTGGATTTCAAAGAATTTAAAATTCCATTAATTTATAAGTCGAATTAATTTTATGGATCGATAAATTTATGATTCTTTATATCTCATGTGTTGGCATGCCTATGTGATATAGTGATTTATCGATTATGGAGCATGCTAGTTTTGGGGAGTCGCGATGACAGTGAGACTGAAGAGGCATGATGATGCATTACTATAAACGTATTCTGAATAGCGCATTAGCAGGAGCAATTGGAGTATGACGGAATAAGGGAAAAGGCGTTGGGCGATGATGATACTGAGACCTCTTCATTGCTGCTGTTGATGCTGATACCAATGACCTCCTTAGCCGCACCGCCATTGATGCGCAGCTTCTTCTACAACTCGTTGCCATCGGAGACCACTTACAGATCAATCAACGGAAAATTTTGTTCCTTTTCTACTGAGAAATTTGTAGTATTTGTGATGTTACAAAAGATTTGTGTTTTGGCGCTGGAAGCTTGGAGAAAGAACAGGCATGGCCGCTACTTCAGAATTCGCTAGAACTTTTTTATTACTGAAAATTACAAACAGACCCTCAAATTTGTTGGGTAACTACTAAACCCGCCATATTTATTAGAAATTACCAGTACACCCCTAAGATTTAAATTGTAAGATTTTAAATAACAAGAAATGTATTGAGGGATCTTGTATACTTTTTAATAAACGAGAGAAATCTCGTTAGTTATTTTATTTTTTTATATAATAAATGAGAGGGCTTGTGTAATTTTCTCGTTTCATTTATATATATAAATATTCTAAAAGAATAATTATATAACAATAAATTATATATATATATTTATTATATAATTGAAAATAATTATAATTTAATAGCCTATAGCAAATAATTTCTTAGATAAACAAATATGTCATTTACTCTTTAGTTATTATATAATTTTCTCTTTTCTTTTTTCATTCTTTTTTGATAATCTTTTAAGATAATTTATTTTTATCACTCTAAAATCTTACAATAATACTTGGTTGTTTTACTCCTGTTAGTAAATGTATAAAGTACTGGGGGCAACCCTAGGTAGAATTAGTAAGGGCATATGGACGTTGTGGCTTAGGTTACGGGTTCGAATCCTGATGAGGGAATGTCTATTTGTCTTTTCTACTGTGAGTCTGTCAGCTATGGGCTGCTGGTTTACCTCTCTTGTGTAGTTTGCAAGCTATTATACAAGAGCGGAGTTTACTCAATGCGCACCTCACGGTGAAAGCTGCGGGTTTCCCTCGTCATCCAAAATAAATGTATAAAGTACTATTCAACATGAAAATAAAATTATAAAGTTTAAAAGAAAAATTTGAACATTTTAATACTTTTCACCTTTCGTCATCCAAAATAAAAGTATAAAGTACTATTCAACATGAAAATAAAATTATAAAGTTTAAAAGAAAAATTTGAGCATTTTAATACTTTTAACCTTTTTCCCAAATGACCTTATTTCTTAATTTGTTTCTTATTTTCACTAGTAGTACATATATCAATTGATTCAATTACAGTAGAAACTCGATAAGTTAATACTCGATTATTTAATTATTTCTTTAAGATAATATTTTTGGCCGGTCCCGACTCGGGGATAGGCTGCTAAATTAATAATTCTCTAAAATAAAAAGATAACACATTTTTTATAATTTCTATAGACCCCATATAAAATATAAATTAATAATTCCTTATATATTACATATTACATGAATGATTTATGAAGATTTCCTGAAAAATGACTTAATTGACTTTTTTTTTTGTTGAAATCAATTTTACATTGAATCTCGTCTCTAATTTTTCTTATCATTGTAAGACCTTCTAGTGTTGTTGTCAATGACGAAAGTATTTCGCAATTGGATTTGCACAAACATTCATAGCTCATGCTAAAATTGCAAGAATCATTGCATCTAACACATTTATTTTTGCTGGATTTGGAACCCTAATTCATAGCCCACCAATAGACTTTTATAAAATTGCCGTTCCATCTTAAAAACTCGTATAAGCCCCGCGTCACAGTGTTGAATTTTTTAAGTTGTGTTTTGTGGCAAAAAAATAATTCAACATTTTGCAATCATTCAATAATTTTTGGTTAAGGTGGGGAATTATCCACGATCAAGAGAATTTTTCTTCCAACCATTTTTTTATCAAGTTGGCGAACATATTCTTCAAATAACACCCAAGTCATTCAAACTGTTTGTTACCACGGTACTCACAATTCAAATTGTTCAAGTTTACATTTTTGAAGCACCTTGATTTAGCATATTTCCCAATAATCCATAAAAAATTTTCATTATAAATTAATAAAATATTAATTAATATATAAATTAATAATTATTAATTTATCGATTAATTAATAACTCTATTAATTAATAAATTTTGGTGAACCCATAAATATAAATTTATAGAGTTTCTACTGTAAATAGTTTACATTACACCAAATTATTTTGCATACAAACTAAATCTCAAGTTGAAACGTATTTGTAAATAGGAAAAGAATAATATCATAAAATAAAACAAAAAAAAATTAATAAGCAGGAGTATTTTGAAGGAAAAAACGAGCACGGTCCATGTTGGACGCTACAGATATTTCATACCAACAAACTCATCCAACTCGTGGAATTTTCTAGCTCGTTCTCGTCTTGTGGCTTGCCAGCTCGTTTCCCGAATTTCCTCTTGATTCGATCTGATTATTCAAAAAAAATATCGATATCAACTCATCATCATTGACCCACAATGTAGATTAGGAGTGATAATTTGGATTCATATATATATTTGAAACCAAACCTAACTAAGTTTTCAATGGGTTAGGTCCTAACATTTTAACATTATAGTTACAATTGAGTCGGTTTTAATAATATTTGGGTCCGGGTTTTAAATTGGGTCTAAATTGGGTCCAACCTATTTTTCACTTTAAGTCAATAATCTACATTTTACACTCTACGAAAACCCCTTACATCACTTTAATTCATAATGGGTCCTTATTAGGTCTATTTTGGTCCTTATTAGGTTCACTTTGGGTCGTTACTGGTCCAACTATAATGCATAATTTTTTACATTGGACCCAACCCACTTTAAGTCCAACCCATTGGACCCAACCGAAACCCAACCCATTCAACCCAATTGCCATCACTACATGTAGATTATATCATCAACTAAGACCAGAGTTTACCCATTCCACCAGAAGCAGCAATATGTAAAAGCAAAGCAAGAGAATTTTCACTTCCAACAATCCTATAAAAAAGAAATGAAAAAAAATTCGATAAAAGACGACAAAACTAGAAGAATGACCCTCGTTTGGTGAAACGTAAACTTGATTCTCATATAGTGTTGCACTGGCAAAACTTCCCCAAAGTAGCTTGATTGAGTTTAAGTAATAGTGCTCCTTGACATCCCTCAACCATTGTCATCTTTTCCAAGTCACCTTGGTCTAATTTTTGCGGGGACATGATATCTGCAATGTAGAATATTAAAATGTTGTCATATAAAACATTAATAAGAAGGGGTGTATGTTGGGATCGAATAGCCCCATGAGTGAAAATCTCGCAGCGGAAGCAACAGTTTAAAATTTTAATACGAGTTCACTCAAAAGCCAATACATATGCTAAATCGAATTAAAGCGCGAAAACAATAAATACAATTATACCCTTTTTCGCTTCCTTAAGTATCGGTTTCTATCTACGGCCTTTTTCATATCCCCTTTAATGCCGGTTGATATTCCATAGCACTTCTCAGAACTTCTCAGCACTTCTCAGAACTTCTCAGAGCTTCTCAGAACTTCTCAACACTTCTCAGAACTTCTCAGCACTTTAGCCTGCGTGATCAACCGAGATCTCTAGCACCCCAATTGTTGTGCCTCTAAGCGTTGTATCCACACCTTGAACGCTTCCCTCGTCAAAAACAATCGTGCTAGCGATTCGTAATTACGACTATGTTAAGGATCGTATGTATGGTGATGGAATTTTCTAGAGGAAGGCTATGGAAATCCTTAAAACAATAATATGGAGAAAACCCTAATTATGATAACTCAAAAATTATCAGTAATGTATCAATGAATCAGATCTCATTGAATGAAGAATAAAGAACCCTATGTCCAGAACATAAGGGAACGTTTTTTCTCTTCTCCGGAATAGAGAGAAAAAACGTTCTCTACATTTATTAGGATCCAAGAGTTCTAATCCTTGTAGACTTCTATTCTCTCACTTCAAATCTTGATCTTTTTGGATTTACCTTTATCCAAAAATCTCCATATTAATTCTTTTGAGACTTTCCTTTTATTTCAACCCAAATCTCAACTTCCTCTTTTGATTTATTAATTGGGCTTTCAATTAATAAACTCCTTGGGCCTAGCCCATTAATTAATTAATCATAAGATCAATTAAAAAATCCAATTAATTAATTCAAGCCCAAGACTTAATTAATTAATTAATTAATTCCATCATGGATCAATATCCAATATTAATCCACATAAGGCCCAATTCGAAATTGGCCATGCAATACATACAACCGGGAAACTTATTCAAGTTTGTGTGTGACCCCTTAGGTTCATTCGAAAGCTAGCAGTGAGACCATTTCCCAAACGGCTCGGTAATCAATTAGACAATTATTACCTCAATTAATTATTATGCCAAACAATTAATCTTGGTCATGAACTAACCACCAATTAATTCATAACTCTCACAGATTGAGTTCGATGTCTAGCAACGTCGACTCAACCCCTAGATTCAAATGATTATAATAGACCTCTCCTGATCACGATCGTAGCATGTGTCTCATCCTTCTGTCAGATCTCCCGATTAAATCTAGGATTTGGTTGCCAGTCGAAATCCTACTAATTTAATCATATGACTATGTCAATTGGCAAATGACGACTTATGTCAACTAAGCAAGGATCACACACCTTCTTATTGACTTGCTTCGGCCGAAGACTTCCAGTCAAGTCATTCCCAAGACAGCATAGGAGATTCACTAATCAAACGATTAGAGACAGATCCTATCTTGGAATCGCCTGCCAAATCGCATGACCAGACTACACCCAAAATAGCCCATTATTTGATTATCCTGTAATCATGAACTAGATCAAAGTGCAGTGGGTCATGCATTTGAACAGCCGCGATCCCTCAAGTCATGAGGATCACCACATGCCTACGTGACCGTGGAATTTCATATTCGACACGTCCACCAATATGAATTTCCACTGGGGTTGCTCAATTCACCATCCGCGATGTGAACCCTCATACGTTGCATAGGTTCCCAACCAATACCCATGGAACAAGGTACATTCCTCCAAGGAAATGCAACGTACAAGCAAGTCTTAACGAGTCATTGATATCCCTATCTCAATAACTCTACGACTTGGAACTATTTTAGGATTACAGCCGTTCGAGTACATCCCATGATCACCATCCAATGCGTGACCGTACCCATAGCTCTATGTAACCCAAGGGACTTTATTACATACATGTAAAGACATACGATATATAATAAAGAAGATGCCATATAATAATAACGATTTAAACAAGACTGTTCTCATAGTGTTGCTAAGTATTTGACAACCAATTGGCTTGCCGGGCACCCAACACTAACAATCTCCCACTTGCCCTAAAGCCAGTTGCCCATGTATCTAAGGCACATCCTAGATGTCCTTCAAATACCTTTGGCTCAAGGGTTTGGTGAAGGGGTTTGCTATATTATCTATCGAGTCTATACGTTCCACTCGAACGTCACCTCTACCAATGATCACTCAGATCCATTGGCATCGCCTCTTATGTTTGGATCTTTGATGAGACCTTGGCTTCTTTGCTTTCGCATTAGCCTCATTGTTATCACTGTATTGGCATACATGATCAACAATGAATGGAATTACCCCAACTCTTAGGCGTATTTCCTATCCAAACAACCATCTTAGCAATTTCTATTGCTATGTACTCACTCTCTATGATGAGCTTCAGTTGCAGTCTCCCACTTGGAGACTTTCTAACTTAGAGCTCCACCAACGAGTACGAATATGTATCCGGATATCGACTTCAAGTCAACTACGACTGACTGAAGAACCAGTGTCTATAAAGCACTCCAGTTCCAATTCTCCCATTGCTATATATCAAGAAAACATCCTTTTAGTCTTCCTAAGAAACTTAAGGATCGTTTCCATGACAGTCCAAAGGTCAACCCTTGGATTAGCATGATATCGACTTTTCACATTCAGTGCATAAGTCACATCAGACCTAGTACATAGCATAGCATACATCTTTGTTTCTAATAGCAAACACATAATGTATGTGAGACATTTTCCCTCTTTCTTCAGATGCCTTAGGTGACACCATCTTAGAAAGGTAGAAACTATGTCTCATTGGCAAGAATCCCCTCTTGGATTCTTCCATGCTGAATCCTTTCAGCACACTATCTATGTACAACGACTAGGAGAGTCCCAACATCTTATTGCTTCTATCTCGGTATATCCATATACCCAGCACATAAGATGTCTCTCACAAGTCTTTCTTGGAGAATTGTGTCGACAACCATCATTTGACTGATTGCAACATCCCTACATTGTTTCCAATGAGTAGGATGCCATCAATTTAAAGGACAAGAAAACGCAACCTTGCTCCCACTATCCTTCTTGTACACACACTCGGTCTATACGTACTTTGACGAATCCATACAACTTTATAGTTTCATCAAAAAGTATATTCCAGCTTCGGGAAACTAGTTCAAGTCCAAAATGAACCTTTTAGCTTACACACTTTGTGTTCGCTCCTACTAGATGTAAAGGCTTTCGGCTGCGTTACTCTTCCTCAATGTTTCCATTAAGAAAAGTAATTTTACATCTATCTGTCAAATCTCTTAATCGAGATATGCAGCATTTGACAAGAAGTGTCAGAATGGATTTCGGCATCGCTACTGGCGAAAAAGTTTCTCTCATAATCAATTACTTGCTTTTGAGAATAACTCTTCCCCACGAGGCGATCCTTATAGGTTACCACCTCTCCATATACCACAAGCTTTCGCTTATAGCCCCAATTGCAGCCGATAGGCCTAAAGCCTTCAGTTGGGTCTACCAAGGTCCATACCTTGTTTGTGTACATGGAGTCCATCTCGAATCTCACAACTTCTTGTCAAATTTTCCCGAATCGATGTCCAACATCGTCTTCCCATAATATTTTGGATCAACATCCAAGGGAAGTTTGTGTACTTAAAGTAAGTGGCATCGTCTAGTCCTTAACCATGGTCTTTGTGAGAGCTTGTGGTTCATGAGTTTCCCCAAGTTCTATACTTGTGCCACTAAGAGTACCCTTTCCAAAAGGGTTGGCATCACAAGAAACAAATATATTTTGTTCCTTCAAGCTATAAAAATAGTATCCATACAATTCTTTTGGATACCCCACAAATTTACATACAGTGGATCTTGAATCCAACTTATCTCCCACTAACTGCTTGACAGCAGAGCACCCCAATACCTTAAGTATTTATCAGGCGTTTTTCTAAACCACATCTCAAATGAGGTTTCAGGCACACTTTAAGACGGAACTTTTAATTATATATGTGCAGCAACCTCCAGGGCCTAGCCCTAGAAGGTTGGAGGTAAGTCTATAAACTCATAATGGACCGAACCATATCCATCATTGTTCGATTTCCATGCTCAGACACACCTTAATATGTGGTGTTCCAAGCAGAGTTCATTATGAGAGAATTCCAAATTCTTTTAGATAGTCTATGAATTCACTGGATAAATATTCTACTCCTCGATCAAATCAAAGAGCTCTAATATTTTTACCAGTCTGCTTCTCTACTTCATGTCTAACTCTTTTCAAAAATTCAGACTTGTATCTCACAAGATACAGATAACCACACCAAGAACCATTGGTAAGTTATGAAGTAGGAGCAGTTCACTCATTAGACCACATACATCCAAATGGACCGAGTCCAAGGCGCCGGTGGCATACTCCATTTGCCTTTCAAATGATGATTTGGTCATCTTCCCTTTTAGACAGAATTCAACAAGTTGGCATGTCATCTTAATCTCTAAGATTTAGTAGACAACTAACTTTCTAATTCTATCTTTGGAAGCATGTCCTAATCTTGCATGCCACAAGTATGTGTCAGTTAGACTATTAGACTTACGTTTGCTCACATTGTTACTTTGTTGAATACGCATAGTAGAAATTCTTGGGGATATAGTATATAAATCATATGTTAAATTTGCTTCCAAAATTAACCAAACAACATAGACAACCCTTTGTCTTTTATTGATAAATAATATCCCTCTCTATCCAAAACAAGGACAGAGATAATGTTCTTTGTTAAATCTAGAACAAAATAACAATTATTTAATACTATTTTCTACTATCTATCTCTAAGTAGACGTCCCAATGGCTATGGCAGCTATCATTGCTCCATTCCCCAGCCTTAGGGTCATCTGTACTATACTTAGAGATTTACTTCTTGTCATCACTTGTAACCATTACAAAGATGAGCACCACAACTGGTGTCTAATATTCAAGAAGTAGTGTTAATCAAAAGATTAACTTCAACAAATAACATACAAGCACTAGCCTTCACAGGCTTTGCAAAGTTCCTCTTTTAAGTATCCTTCGGAACCATAGTTGTAACATACGCCACTAGTTTTCGTTCTCTAAGAACTCTACACTAGTCGGCAGAATTAGGACCAGAAAGCTAAGTTCGTTTTATAAGATACATGCGAGTGGTTTCTTAACTATTAAGAATTAGGCGTATAGATAAATATCATTCAGTTTTAATACGTTATACACATATATCATGGACTTGTAATAATATGTGTTCTCCCACTATTTTATTCGAATCCTATCACCCTCATGAAAGAATACGAGAAGATAGACATCTTCTTAGTGGGCTTGAGATCTAACCATAACTATCATACACCCCGATTTTACGAGCCCATATAATATTTATGATTAGTAGACTCGCCCGCCCTTCCACAACTCTTTTGTGGTTCTCAAGATGGTTTTGCCTCACCTTTCATATACACCCCGATTTTACGAGCCCATATACTAATCAGTGTTAAGTCTAACCCACCAAATTATCGTAACTAATAAACCCATCCAAGTGTCCCACGACTCGTAGCCAACACTTGGACTAGCGTATTCCTACGGGCCTGTAAAAAGGCTTAGTAGACCACAGCCTTCTAGGCACCATACCCGCCCCTACGACTCGCAGTCGACGAATATGGTTTTCGCGGCATTTCACATGTTCTACTAGTGGTGGAAGGCAGGGTATAACAAAACTTTCGGTCTTTGTTATTTCCATTCTAGACTTAATATTTAAATGAGGGAATTCAACATGCAAGGTCTCATCAGTTTTAGCGCTTAATCTCATCCTAAGGTGATCATGCAAAACATATCACATAAAAGGCATAAGAAAAAACCTAAAACTAGCATGCTCGATAACGGTAAATAAAAGCATATCACATAATAGCATGCCAACATATGAGATATCATAAGCATTAAATTTACCGAGAATTTTAATAATCAATTCAATTCGTAAGTTCATGCGTTTCGAAATAATTCTGAAAATTTATAATTTTAAAATTTAAAACCCGGAAAACATAGGCCCAAGCTAGGCCCGCACGGCCCAGCCGTGCGGGCTGCTGCGCAGCAGCCGCACAGCATGGCTGTGCAGCCATGCGCATGCTGCATATACGCACGCTGCGCGGCCCAGCGCGCAGCCCAGCTGCGCGCTGTCGCGCAGCATGGCTGCGCAGCCATGCGCGCGCAGCAGGCTGCGTGCGCGTCGCCGCGCAGCCTCATTGCCCGCGGTGCTGCCGCACAGTATGGCTACGCAGCCATGCACGTATCCCAGATACGCGCGCTACCAGCCTTCTGTTGTGCGCATTGTTTCCCCGTTTTGTTTTTCAAAACCATGCAACAAACAATCAAATCGATTAAACAAAATTCATACAAACAGATATATAAACCGATACAGACTAACTTTATATCGATTTAGCATATAACATGGCTCTGATACCACTGTTGGGATCGAATAGCCCCATGAGTGAAAATCTCGCAGCGGAAGCAACAGTTTAAAATTTTAATACGAGTTAACTCAAAAGCCAATACATATGCTAAATCGAATTAAAGCGCGAAAACAATAAATACAATTATACCCTTTTTCGCTTCCTTAAGTATCGGTTTCTATCTACGGCCTTTTTCATATCCCCTTTAATGCCGGTTGATATTCCATAGCACTTCTCAGCACTTCTCAGAACTTCTCAGCACTTCTCAGAACTTCTCAGAACTTCTCAGCACTTCTCAGAACTTCTCAGCACTTCTCAAAACTTCTCAGCACTTTAGCCTGCGTGATCAACCGAGATCTCTAGCACCCCAATTGTTGTGCCTCTAAGCGTTGTATCCACACCTTGAACGCTTCCCTCGTCAAAAACAATCGTGCTAGCGATTCGTAATTACGACTATGTTAAGGATCGTATGTATGGTGATGGAATTTTCTAGAGGAAGGCTATGGAAATCCTTAAAACAATAATATGGAGAAAACCCTAATTATGATAACTCAAAAATTATCAGTAATGTATCAATGAATCAGATCTCATTGAATGAAGAATAAAGAACCCTATGTCCAGAACATAAGGGAACGTTTTTTCTCTTCTCCGGAATAGAGAGAAAAAACGTTCTCTACATTTATTAGGATCCAAGAGTTCTAATCCTTGTAGACTTCTATTCTCTCACTTCAAATCTTGATCTTTTTGGATTTACCTTTATCCAAAAATCTCCATATTAATTCTTTTGAGACTTTCCTTTTATTTCAACCCAAATCTCAACTTCCTCTTTTGATTTATTAATTGGGCTTTCAATTAATAAACTCCTTGGGCCTAGCCCATTAATTAATTAATCATAAGATCAATTAAAAAATCCAATTAATTAATTCAAGCCCAAGACTTAATTAATTAATTAATTAATTCCATCATGGATCAATATCCAATATTAATCCACATAAGGCCCAATTCGAAATTGGCCATGCAATACATACAACCGGGAAACTTATTCAAGTTTGTGTGTGACCCCTTAGGTTCATTCGAAAGCTAGCAGTGAGACCATTTCCCAAACGGCTCGGTAATCAATTAGACAATTATTACCTCAATTAATTATTATGCCAAACAATTAATCTTGGTCATGAACTAACCACCAATTAATTCATAACTCTCACAGATTGAGTTCGATGTCTAGCAACGTCGACTCAACCCCTAGATTCAAATGATTATAATAGACCTCTCCTGATCACGATCGTAGCATGTGTCTCATCCTTCTGTCAGATCTCCCGATTAAATCTAGGATTTGGTTGCCAGTCGAAATCCTACTAATTTAATCATATGACTATGTCAATTGGCAAATGACGACTTATGTCAACTAAGCAAGGATCACACACCTTCTTATTGACTTGCTTCGGCCGAAGACTTCCAGTCAAGTCATTCCCAAGACAGCATAGGAGATTCACTAATCAAACGATTAGAGACAGATCCTATCTTGGAATCGCCTGCCAAATCGCATGACCAGACTACACCCAAAATAGCCCATTATTTGATTATCCTGTAATCATGAACTAGATCAAAGTGCAGTGGGTCATGCATTTGAACAGCCGCGATCCCTCAAGTCATGAGGATCACCACATGCCTACGTGACCGTGGAATTTCATATTCGACACGTCCACCAATATGAATTTCCACTGGGGTTGCTCAATTCACCATCCGCGATGTGAACCCTCATACGTTGCATAGGTTCCCAACCAATACCCATGGAACAAGGTACATTCCTCCAAGGAAATGCAACGTACAAGCAAGTCTTAACGAGTCATTGATATCCCTATCTCAATAACTCTACGACTTGGAACTATTTTAGGATTACAGCCGTTCGAGTACATCCCATGATCACCATCCAATGCGTGACCGTACCCATAGCTCTATGTAACCCAAGGGACTTTATTACATACATGTAAAGACATACGATATATAATAAAGAAGATGCCATATAATAATAACGATTTAAACAAGACTGTTCTCATAGTGTTGCTAAGTATTTGACAACCAATTGGCTTGCCGGGCACCCAACACTAACAGTGTAAACGAGCATAGCTCGAGGTATATACACAGAGACGCTAAGGAACTCAAGACATTAAGCGCCAAAAAAGATAGCAAAACAACTAACAAACTAAGGAGCACTTATTGACAACCAAGAAAGAAGACATGATATAGAAACTCATTCTTAATAAACAACATATCTACCTAAATAAGAGCCACAACCAAGGTTAGAATGTGTATATTTATGAGAATTTATAGCTTAAACTGAAAATTGCTTAATTTTACATAAAAACTTTTCTTTAGGGAACACAAGTCCAGCCCATGTATTAGCCATTGTTCATGACATAACTTGTAAAATTATGGAATGAGGTTCACTAATTTGTCTCCATGTTGACAGAAAATCGACTTTCAGTGAGAGTGGTAAAATTATAATATACGAGCCTTAAGATACAAACAATACAAGCAATCACCTACATAAGTAAACATAAGAAGTAGGAATAACTAAATGACGAAAAATTATCACCTTTCCTTGTGATCTTGCGGCACCTTAAGATCCATTGATTAAAGGCTCATTTAGAAAACCGTTAAACGGAATATTCTGCTTGAAATACGCTCCTTTTTGCAAAAATCGTTTGTATCCTTGGGCTCACAATTTTTTTCTACTTAGAGCTTGATGTGAATTTCTTAATCATATCAAGAACAGTGGGATTATGTTCTTTCATAAGCAACAATTCAAATGTTAATGGATCAGGGGAGAAGTCTCTCCCTATCATTGTATCAAGAAACTTCGTTGCCTCGTCAAATTCACCACTCTTGAGCATTCCCCGTAAAATAATATTATAGGTAACCCTATTGGGAAAACAATTTCTTTGTTCCATTTCCAGCAAAATACCTTTAGCTTCCTCTAGTAGCCCTTCTTGGCAACATCCACTTATCATTGTACTGTATGTTATAACATTAGGTTCCAATCCTTTGGAAGGAAGATCAGCAAGAAGGGCTCGGGCAGTACCCAGTTTTTTAGCTTTGCACAATCCATCGATCACAATAGTGTAGTAAGCTATATGAAGATTTAATCCTTTCTTCTCTATCTCATCTAACAACGACAATGCTCGTTCCAAAAGCCCATTACCACACAAACCATTCAACATATTACAGTAAGTATAAAAATCCAGGTTTTTGTTGGCTGCTTGCATTTCATCAAGAATTTGCAGCGCAGTGGAACATCTACGCGCACGAAACAGACCTTGCAATACGGTATTATACGTGCCAACATTAGGTTCCAACCCCTTAAAAGGCATCTCGCGGAATAAATGCATGGCTTCATCGATTTTCATCTTTTTGAAGTATCCATTGATCAAAGTGCTATAGCTTATGGTATTAGGTATAACGCCCTTCCCGGGCATAGAGTTGAAAATATTCCTTGCTTCGTCCACTCGGCCTTGCAAACAATATCCATCCATCAACGCATTGTATGTCAATACATTAGGAACTTGATTTTTTTGAATCATGATATTGAGTACATCGTGTGCCTTATCCAGTAAGCCTTCTTTACATAGAGCATCAATCAAGATAGTATATGTAACCACATCTGGATATATGCTGCAATCCACCATCTCCTTCCACAACACTTCAACTTCTTTCCATCTACTTAAAGTAGATAAGCCACTAATCAAGACACTATAGGTGATAACACTGCGTTTAATACCTTTTTTAGGCATTTCATCAAAAATCTTCATGGCAGAATCTACCATTCTATTTGTGCATAAACTGCCAATAACCATGTTGTATTGATGAGAATCAGGGCTATAACTCCCTTTCTCCATTACTCTAAGCAACTCAATAGCCATTGCAGTATTACCTGCCTTGCAGAGTCCATTTATCACGACTCCAAATAAAACCTTATCCACTTCGCAAAGCCCTTCAGTCACTATCTTCCTAAACAGTTTTTGGGCCTCGAAAACCCTATTTTCTCGAAACAACCCCTTTAACAAAGGACTGAATGTGGCCTCACTGGGTGTGTGGCCAAGCTTGAAGGACACACCTAACATGGATAGACCAAAATCGACCCTATCAGAACTGCTGTAACAGTTAATCACAATACTTAATGTGTAAATACTAACTGGAACACCCAAGTTATAGATATCTCTGAAAATGGAAATTGCAACATTGTACTCTTTGAGCTTCACAAGGCGCGAAAGGAGATTATTAAAAGATGAAACACTAGGCATAGGCTTCATTTTGATCATTGTTCTATAAACACTTAGTGCCTCATCTGGCCCATATAAATCACCGAATTCAAACCTCAACTTCTCAGGTGAAGTGCCGTTTGAGACCAAATTTGAACTGAAACATCGAAAATTGGACATAAATTGAAGTGATTTTTGGGAGAATAAACTGAAATTACCTGATTTAAAGCAACATCGGCAAGAACATGAACATCTAAGCTGCGTCAAGCCCACTTTCCGCATATCTTTCTACTGTACCGCACCTTAAACAGATACACAAATCGGGGACGAAGAGAGAGCTCTGAGAGTCGCACAAAATCTACATAAATGATTCTTTATGAACTGAACTAAAATTCGATTCTTGTTGCATTTGGTTATTTGATATTTTGATGAATCGAAGTATCATTTTTGTTGTTTCATTGTATGTATATGCACCGTATTTATACAACGGGTAGAAAATCTTTACATAGCATTTTGGTACACAATTAATAAAAAATTATATTTGAGTCCCCAATAATTGTAAATTATGACAAATATGTCTGTTCGACAATAGTTGAAATATTTCGTTAGAGAATTTGGTTACGCGATAATTATTATTTGGTTCCGTTAGAGAATTTGGTTCCGTTGAAATTAGGGGTGTAAGTCGAGCCGAGCCGGCTCCCGAGCCGGCTCGAGCTCGATCAAACGAGCTCGGCTTGAACTCGAGTTTTTCGAGCTCGAGCCGAGCTTCACGAGCTCGAACTTTTAACCGAGCTCGAGCTCGAGCCCAATTATTTTTAAAAAAAGCTCGCGAGCCCGGCTCACGAGCTTTTTATTATTTAATATATATATATATATATTTTTTAATTATATTAATAATTATATATTAAATAATTAATAAATATATATTAAATAATTAATAAATAAATAAATAAAAATTCAAAATTTAAATTTCCCGCCGAAAATTTCAAATTTCAAACGGGCTCGGCTCGAGTTCGGGCTCGAGCTCGCGAGCTTGGGTTCGGCTCGAGCTCGAACTTAAGCTCACGAGCTCGAGCCCGAGCTCGAAAATTATGAGCTCGACGAGCTCGAGCTCGAGCTTGGCAAAATTCCCAAGCTCGTCTCGAGCTTGGCAAAATTCCCAAGCTCGACTCGAGCTCGGCTCATTTACACCCCTAGTTGAAATATTACAAAAAATTGGCGGTTGAATACAATTTTGTTTACTTCATTAGCCGTACAATTTATTATTTTTAACTAGTAGTGTTAAGTATTAAAATTTATCAAATAAAAAAAATTCACTTCTTAACTCTTGACTTATTTTTCTACTGCATCTTCTCAAAAATAAAATAAGTTTAATAGTCATCTATTAACTAACAAACATAAATAATGATATAGATTATAGCCAAACTCTTCAATAATATATATATATGGAAATTTATAAGCTCTTAAAAATAAGTTAGAAATCCTTAAAAAGTAAAATAATTACAATCCATTCATTTAAATTCCTCAAAATTTATGAATCTGAATTTCCTGACCATTTCAATTATCAAAATTCCTTAAGGGTGTGTTTGGATCAAGTGATTTGAAATCCTATTAGTGTTGGGTGCCCGGCAAGCCAATTGGTTGTCAAATAATTAGCAACACTACAAGAACAGTCTTGTTTAAATCGTTATTTATTATATGACATCTTCTTTATTATATATCTATGTCTTTACATATATGTAATAAAATCCTTTGGGTTACATAGAGTTATGGGTACGGTCACGCATTGGATGGTGATCATGGGATGTACTCAAACACGGCTGTAATCCTAAAAGTGTTCCAAGTTATAGAGTCATTGAAATAGGGATATCAATGACTCATCAAGACTTGCTTGTACGTTGCATTTCCTTGGAGGAATGTACCTTGTTCCATAGGTATTGGTTGGGAACCTATGCAACGTATAAGGGCTCACATCGCGGATGGTGAATTGAGCAACCCCAGTGGAAATTTATATTGGTGGATGTGTCGAATATGAAATTCCACGGTCACGTAGGCTTGTGATGATCCTCACGACTTGAGGGATCGCAGCTGTTCAAATGCATGACCCACTGCACTTTGATTTAGTTCATGATTACATGGATAATCACAAATGAGCTATTTTGGGTATAGTCTGGTTGTGTGATTTGGCAGGCGATTCCAAGATGGGATCTGTCTCTAATCTATGATTAGTGAATCTTCTATGCTGTCTTGGGAATGACTAGACTTGAAGTCTTTGGCCAAAGCAAGTCAATAAGAAGGTATGATCCTTGCTTCGTTGACATAAGTCATCATTCGCCAATTGACATAATCATATGATTGAATTAGTAGAGTTTGAGAAATCAATTCCAACATTTGTACTTTAATCTCAAATCTCATATTTTTATATAAACTTTGTTGTTTAAATATTAGGTTTCATTTTTAAGAATATTAATATAAGATATTATCAAGAATGTGTTCTTTTGACTTTTATATTTTTAAATCCTAAAAATTTTGTGGGGAAGACGATGAACAGTATAAGCAGACCGGTGTTCAGGCTAACCGGTCTACCCAGTCGGTCTAATCGGACATTTACAATATCTAGACTGATCAGATCGGTATACCAATCTTCCCAGTCTGACACGTCCGACTGCCCCAGTTTTCCCAGTTTATTCAGCCGGCTCACATGTATTTCTTTTTTTTTTCTTATAGAACAATGTTTGAGATTCCTTTATATTACTGATATGATGGTAAATTGAACAAAAGAGAGGATAAATCATATGAATGATTGTCAAGAAATGATCAAATGATGAGCATATTAATACTAGACGATCCAAAGAAAATAAAACTTTCAGAGCTTCATGATCGTATATGCGAAAGGAATTGGGTGGATCGGACAACTACGGAAATAAAATTGAGTTATATTCCTTTGTTCCATAACGTCATAAGTCTGATACATATCACAGATGATTTTGAAGCCAAATGTTATTTTTTGGATCGTTGTAATATATCAATATGTAGAAGTATTTTATATGTCGAGTTGATGAAGAATGAGGAACTTGAGACAGAAAATGACAAATGAATTTTTGAAATTGTCTGGTAGACCAATCTAACAAATTATTTAACAAATTAACGACTTGATTGACTGGTAGACCAATCTAACTCGATCGGTCGATGTAGAGACCAAAATCCTTTCGATCAGGCCAATCGGCATATTAGTCTCCCCAATCGACTGATTTAGAGACTAAAAGATCATTCAAACAAATTATCAACTGGACTGACTAATGGACCAGATTCAGTCTAACAACCGAGAAGATTGTTAACCCATTCTGACCAATTATGTAATGATTATAATAAATAACTTGCAATAATTACTAGTCATGCCAATGCATTGAACACCAATTAGTATATTGTAACAAAGAACTTTATTACTAATCTTCTATATAATTACTAGTCATGCCAATGCATTGAAGACCAATTAGTATATTGTAACAAAGAATAAATTAAGTTTCTTATAAATACGTAGAAGAGGTATACATGTTAAATTAAGAATACTCAAGTTTTCTTGAATATAATGTAATCAATCTACTACTAGAAGACTAATTGAATATTTTCAATATATCATCCAGAATCCAGCTAAGTGTGTATAATCTTCGGTTATATTGTTATTTTAAATTAATATTAACCCTAAACCTTAAACCCTAATCCGTAACCCCTAAACCCTAACCCCTAAAACAAATTGTTAATTAAAAGGTAATCAATCATATTGTTTTCTTTAAAAGAAACTTAATTTGTTATTTATTATAATAAATGTCATTAATAAAGTAATACATATTGGGATTTTTATTAATTATATTTTTTATTTTCTGTATCAGCCGACCGATCAGACCAATAAACCAATTTTCCTAGTCGGATGTATATTGCAAGAGTTTTTCACCTCTGCATTGCCCGAATAGGAAGATTGGAGTACCGATCATCTCGGTCGGAGATTTATTGTGATTTTTTTATTCTATACTGGCCGACTGGTCATACTGGTATGCCAATCGTCCTAGTCGGCACCTTATTGCAAGAGTTTTAAGTTTTCGCATTGGCAGATTGGGAAGACTAGAATACCAGTCGTCTCGGTCGGACATTTATTGTGATTTTTTGATTCTATACTGGCCGACTGGTCATACTAGTATGCCAATAATCCTAGTCGGTATTTTATTGTAAGAATTTTGTATTTTATAGTAAGAATTTTGATTCTCTGCATTGGTCGACTGGGAAGACTGAACTACCGATCATCCCGGTCGGACATTTATTGTGATTCTTTTTTATTATGTAATTACAGACTGGTCATATTGGTATGCCAATCTAGGAAGCATCTTATTGCAAGAGTTTTAAGTCTCTGTATTGGCCAACTGGGAAGACTAGAACACCGGTTGCCCCGATCGAAAATTTCAAAAATTCCTTTGTCATTTCATGTCTCAAGTTCCTCATTCTTGATCAACTCGACATATAAAATGCTTCTACATTTTAATGTATCACAACAATTCAAAAAATAACACTTAGCTTCAAAATCATTTATGACATGTATCAGACTTGTGACGTTATGAAACAAAGGAATATAACTCAATTTTATTTTCATAGTTGTCTGATCCACCTGATTTCTTTTGCATATACGATCATGAATTTCTGAAAGTTTTATCTTATTTGTATTATCTAATATTAATATGCTCGTCATTTGATCATTTCTTGACAATTATTCATATGATTTATCATTTCTTTTATTCCATTCACCATCATATCGATAATATAAGGAATCTCAAACATTTTTCTATAAGAAAAGAAAGAAATACATATGAGCCAATTGGAAAAATTGGGAAGACCGGGGGCAGACTGGGAGGATTGGTCTACCGAACTGATCGGTCTGTCCGTCCAGAGACTGTAAAAGTCCGATTGGACCGACTGGGTAGAACGGTTAACCTGAATACCGGTCTGCTAATACTGTTCATCGTCTTCCCTATAAAATTTTACGATTTTTGAGTAAAAAAAAGGCAAAATAACACATTTTTAATAATATCTCATGTTAATATTCTTAAAAATGAAACTTAATCTTTAAACAACAAAGTTTATATAAAAATTTGATATTTGTGATGAAAATCTCAATTTTGGAGTTGATTCTCAAACTTTTGAGGTTAACTATATCTTCAATTTTTCTTTGCATATACGGGATTCTTGATTGAAAAGTTATTGCAAGAATCTAATGAACAATTTCAAAATATCCAATAGTCCCATTTTGGAGTTTATAATATCTCATGCTTTTAAACCCTTTCTCCCCTTCTCCCATGTTTTCTCTGATTTTTGTTCTTTTAATTTCTCTTTTGTGATGTAGGATATTTTTTAAAAGGGCACTTTTGTCCTTTCACCATAAAATTGTGTAAAATAAATAAAAAGTAGTATTTTATTTATTTGAAGGCTATATATTAAATGAGTGCATCTTTTAAGGCTATACACCAAATTTATCCCGGGTCGGATCCTCTCCACACATGTTATTCACGTGACACATATTTGATCCCACATCACAGGTGTATGACGAAATGGCTTACAGAGATGTGTTTTGATGGACTAGTTCAACTGTTTTTTCCTGAAATGCCATTTCTAAAGGATGAATCTGGGGCTGAAATATTATCTCTATTATGTCCCTGATCGACATTAGTAACTTTCGTTGTCTTTGATTCTCTATTTTCCGGTTATTTGGGTTTTGATTTGATATTTGTACAAGTTTAATCTTGAGACCTTGTTTTGATTCAGTTTGTAGCTGAACAAGCACCAACAGTTTGATCAGGGTTCTACACCTTTCTGCAGGTCCTGTTATCTACTCAATTGAGCGAGATATTTGAAGACATCTATTGTGTCTGATCTGGTCAGATATTCGTGTGTATTAATTTGATGACTGTACTCGTGATAACAAGCTGCCTACGTACCACTTGGGGATCAAGTCAAACGTAGTTCTAATAATTGAGGATCGTATAGCATATTCAGCTCGTAGTGGTACAGAACATCCGTCCCCACATAAGCATTGAATGAGGTATATATAGTTTTCTTATTCCACTGTTCATGACTTGACATCTGGTTAAATATCTTATTGCCATCTGTCTTAAATGTGGTGGTCCACGTGTAATAGTATTTGTGGATCGGGTATAATGGATACCCGGGTTCGGATATAGTGGATATCCGGGTTATGACCCAACAACGAAGTGAGGAAGTCAATACGAAGTAAGGAAGTCAACCACTTCGTATCGTCGTATCCGGGTCATCTCGTATAGACTAGTCTTGATAAAAAGTCTCTAATGGCCATTTCTTACCTAATCATATAGTCCCCCAGATCGTGTCGTCATATTTATTTTTGTACGTATGATTGACTCGATCTAGCTCGTAGGCTAAATGTGGTCTCGAAATTAAATCAAGCCGTCACTTTTTTATTTCTCTCTTCTTTTATTTTATTTTATTATTATTATTATTATTATTATTATTATTATTATTATTATTATTATATATATATATATATATATATTTTTTTTTTTTTTGTAAAGGAAACGTGGCCCAATCCGATTCGAGAATTCAAAAAGGTTGTTCAATCTAATCCTTTGAAATTCAAATTTTGGGATTGATCTGAGCCGTTTATTCTCCCGCCTTTTCAGACTATATATATGTAGCTTTTCACTAACAATCAACATCATTTTCTCAAATCTTTTAGGAGGTTCTCTATCTATCAAGCAACTCGTCTCGTTGTGCCATCATCATCTCGTTTTCTAGGTACTCTTCTTCCTTTCTCATTTTATTTCTGATTTTCTTCATCGACTTGTTAATGTCGGGTTCTCCACCATCCAATAACTCATCAGGGGAATTCCCCATCCCTTCTAGTTCGTCATTAGGGTCCTTAGGTGATCTAGGTCCTCTTCTCGAGGAGTACGACTTAGCTAATCCTTACCTACAACGAGGTGAGCCCAGGCCTGAACCTTCTATTCCCCAGACATCCAATTCGAGTGACGAATACGATTACTCATATCTGGCTTATGAATTAGATCAGGTAGCCTCAGAGGGGGACGATCCCAACTCAGATCACCTCCCCGCAAATACCCATCCTTGGGTTAATTGTTCCTCAGTTCTTACTGAGGATAGTCTAGAACTCATCAAACAGCAATATTACATTCCTGAGGAATTCAACCTCGTCGTACCTCACGCAGATGAGCGTATGTATCGTCCTCCCCCAGGTTACAGGACCTTTCACCTAGCCCATCTCGCCTGTGGGGTGAGATTTCCTCTTCATCCCGTCACAAAGATGATACTTTTTTATCTTGATCTCTGTCCCACTCAGCTTCTTCCTAATTCATATCGTCATATTAACTCATTCATCGTATTAATGCGAGCCTGGAAGCAAGAACCCGACCTTGCTAATTTTTTGTATATGTATCGACTTTGTCGGTCTGGTTCTGGTGAAAAGGGTTTCTTTTACTTTTCACCTCGTACTCCTGGGACTCGTGTACTCAGCTCGTCCCCTTCTTCCCACGGGGTATGGAAAGACAAATTTTTCTTCATTAGTTATCCTGACCGAGCCAGTTGGGGAGTTCCTAGGAAGTGGCGCCTTACACCACCTCAACTTGTGGATGTGGGTAGTCCCACTTGGGAACCCCATTTCGTTAGTAGTCATTTTCAATGGCATTATGACCCAAAAATTCTTCTTGCGGAACCCGTTTTGGTACGATGTGGTATAAGTCCAGCTCCCATTCCTCATACCAAAGTTGGTAAGGCCACATATTAACGACATGTTTTCATCTATTTATTCTTCGTATTTATCATGTCTTCTTTCTTATTACAGGAATGGCTGAACTACGAGCTCGCTTCATGAAATCCTTGGCTAAACGAGCGGCTGGCACTTCGTCTCAACCCACCACAGATGCTGGGGGCTCGACTAGTTCTGCCCGGCCTACTCAGGGCGGAAAAACTCTATCCTCCCAAGCTCGAGTTCCTTCATCCCGTGCTCGAGAAGGAATTACCATTGGCCGAACTAGTCGAGACAACGACCCTCCTCAAATTCCAGAAGAAACGGACTGCCAGACTCGAGCTCAGGCTGAGCGTCGTAAAAAGTCGAGGCACGATTCTTCAAACTTACAGACTCTTCTGAGTAGAAGTGCCGGAGCATCGCCTGCTGCAGCGCTCGAGATTGTAGAGCAGTACGAAACCTTCCTTGGCCGCGATCGAGTTTTTCAACAGGGTGAGAGGGAAGCTCCCCCTGTTGTACCAGATCAACCTCGACTTATTCCCGATTGGAGGGTGCATCCAAATAGCTCCGGCCTATCTTCTGATGGAGGTAAGGTGGCCTCCGAGATAATGCGTCATATATCGTTATCTGCGGACAAGGCTCAACTCGTGCATACTCCCCATACTATTATTGAGGATATGGTTCAAGAAGGGTTGTACAAGGTTCGTCTTAACTCCGTTCATACTTCAATTCGTTTTTGTCTTCTCTTTTTCTTCTATATATATACATCTCTTGACTTCTTTGCTTATGCAGGCCTCTCTTGGGGCACATCTGCTTTCTCTCAACGTATCGTATCTGAGGCATGAAAACGCTGAGGTGCATCAAAATTTTAATGAATACCGTCGACGACACGAGGCGGACTTAGAGGGGGCTCGACGGTTATCTAAAGAGGCTAAGGCGCTAACTTCGAAGATGACTGATCTCGAAGCAGTCAACCATTCATTAAAGGAGGAATTGAAGAAAACCCAGGACGAACTGAGGGCTGCTGTCATATCGTCTGAGAAACGATATGCAGATGGTCTTGCTGAGGGAAAGCAGGCCTTCTTGGAATCTGAAGAGTATACCCGTAATATAAACGAGGCGAGGTTTGGTGGTGCCCGGGATTTTAAAAATTCTACCACCTACGGGGCATTACTCGTAGAGCCAATGGCGGATTTTGTCTACGATGGATTCATGAAGGCTGTTGATTATATGAAAAAGGATCAGCTGGTCGTTCCGGGTTTTGATCTTCAAACTTTCCAAAAACGCCTTGCTGATGTACCACTTCGTGAATCCATCGCCATCCTGCCTACCGAGCTTGTTGAGTTTCCAGAGTTCAAAAGTTTGGGCCCCAGTGATGCTGAAGATGATGATACCGGAATGCCGGGGGTTGACATACCCATGGTCGAGGTGACTGAAACCGAAGTGCCCCCAGATCAATAATGCCTCGTAGTATTTATTAGTTTGTTGGATTTCATTTGAGTAACTTTTAGGTTTTCCTAGATTAAGTTTCTTTGTAATGCACTTCTCATGGTCTTTATTTCTATAATATTTATCCCTTTTAAAATTCCTTTACGACTTTGAATCTTATCCTCTATGCATTTCGTATCAAGTTTTTTAGAAGATAACTGATTCGATATGCTCGAGTTAATAGCGTATAAATTGCTAAAAATAAAGTAACAAGATCGAACGCGTAATTTTGCTTTTTAACAATGTATGAGGTGATAATGTTCATTGCTCGTGACTTTTGTTTTTTTTTTTATTAATAATCTTGAAGTCGACGAATCGAGGTTGCGAAGTCATCTCGTTCCATTAAATATGTTGAGTTACAAGATATTTACATTTGAAGACCATTTGACGCCTTCTGATCTTACTCCTATCCAATCACGAGATGAGCAAAAAGAGACAAAATTATCGATATTGATTGTATATTCAGCTATCGAAACAGGTTGGAATGTTGCCCAATCTACGTATAGAATTTACGGAGATTGTGCACATTCCACGAACGGGGCAGTTCTTTACCCTCCATGCTTTCTAGTCGATACGTTCCCGACTTCGTCGCTTTTATCACCTTATATGGGCCTTCCCAGTTAGCATCTAATTTTCCAACGTGCCGTGAAACCTCCACCTTTTTTAATACTAAGTCACCAACCTGGAAACATCTATTCTTCACCTTCTTATTGTATGCCCGAGCCATAGCAGCTTTCTGAATCAGTATTTTGGCGTATGCTCGTTCTCTCACTTCATCGATGACATCCAACTCGAACGTTCGTTCTGCAACATTGGTCTCACCGTCGTAACTTGCGACACGGTGTGACACTTCGCCTATTTCAGCAGGAATTACAGCCTCTGAACCATACACTAAGCAGAATGGGGTTTCACCCGTTGATGTCCGAGGTGTAGTTCTGTATGCCCATAATACCCCGGGCAACTCGTCAGCCCAATTGCCTTTTCTTCCTTCCAATCGAGATTTCAAGTGCTGAAGTAGGATCCGATTTGCTACCTCTGTTTGACCATTTGCCTGTGGATTTCCTACTGCCGTGAAATTCTGTTGAATTTTGTATTCTGCACACCACTTCACTACGTTTTTGCTGTTGAATTGAGTGCCATTATCTGAGATCAGGATTCGAGGTACCCCAAAGCGACATACAATATTCCTCCATATAAATTTCATTACCTCATTATCTGTGATTTTCGCCACGGCTTCCGCCTCAATCCACTTCGTGAAATGTTCTATGGCCACGATTATGAATTTCCGTTGCCCCGAAGCGAGTGGGAATGGTCCCAGTATGTCAATTCCCCATTGATCAAAGGGGTAAGCAATTTTTATTGGTTCCATCTCTACCGCGGGCTGATGTGTCAGGCTCGAATATAATTGACAGCTTTGGCATCGTCTCGAAAAACGAAGTGAGTCTTTAACCAACGTCGGCCAATAATATCCTTGTCTCAGGACTTTTTGAGCCAAGGCTCTCCCTCCCGAGTGGTTCCCACAACTTCCTCCGTGGATTTCCTTCAACACATACTCTACTTCGTCTTTGTCAAGGCAACGGAGTAATGGTCCCATCGAGGATCGCTTATATAGCCTTCCATCCATCATGGTATATTTTGAGGCTTTATAAACGATCCTTCGGGCTACCTGTTTGTCCTCCGGTAGTGTTTTATGCATCAAATACGCTTGTATCTCCGCCCTCCAATCACTTACCTCATGCATGGTTACCACCTCTTTGGTCTGAACCACTTCACTATTCTGCGGCTGAACAGCCACCATTAATGTCACCATTTTATTCCTTGACCCAACCATCGAACTGGCAAACTTGGACAACGAATCTGCCCTATCATTCTCCTCACGAGGTATTTGGAAAATATTTACCCTCGTGAATTGAACCATCAATTTCCTAACACCTTCAAGATATGAAATCAAACTTAATTCCCGTGCTTCGTATGATCCATTTATTTGGTTCGCTACGACTTGCGAATCGGTGTAAACATCTAATACCTCAACCTTGAGTTCCTTAGCCATTTTCAGACCTGTAGTCATGGCCTCGTAATTTAGAATATGTTATAGGGTTAATGACAAAGAACTCGTCTTTAACGATGTATACCTGTAGTCATGGCCTCGTATTCGGCTTCATTATTTGTGACTTCAAAATCCAATTTAATAGCGAACTCATAATCGTTCCCTGCAAGAGGAAGATCTGTTCAGTTTTGCAACTCGTTGTGTCATTTACAAATTTTTAGCACCAGTAATTTTTATTAACGTGAATAACCTCGTGAGTCGTGTAACCACACTCCTACACCGCCTTTTTGAGACGTGGATGACCCATCCACATGTAACATCCATGGCCTGGAATTTTTTGTAATCAGAAGCAAAAGTACATTTTTAGTATACACATCGTTTCGTTTGAGATTTGCATGTAATATTGTAAAATTATACAACCTTCTGAGTCCCCCAAATCGTTAGGGGTTGTCATTTCAACAACGAACTCAGCTAAAGCCTGTGCCTTTATGGCAGTTCGTGGTCTGTATTCCAAGGAAAATTCCCCCAGTTCTACCGCCCACTTAACAAGTCGTCCAGATACATCAGGATTTGATAGGACTTGTCTCAATGGCTGATCAGTCAATACGATGATTTGATGGGATTGAAAATATGGTCTCAGCTTACGAGCTGCCGTCATAAGGGCCAATGCCCACTTTTCGATCTGCGAGTAATTCCTCTCAGCCCCAATCATGGTCTTGCTTACATAATATACCGGGCGGTGATCCCCTTTTAAGTCACGAACTAATACCGCACTTACTGTGTTTTCTGAAACGGCAAGGTATACTATGAGTGGTTCGTTTTCCACAGGTTTTGTTAACAACGGTGCAGATGTGAGATACTCCTTGAGGCTTTTGAATGCAGCTTCGCATTCACTCGTCCATTCAAAATGCTTAACATTTTTTAAGATTTTGAAAAAGGGGAGCCCCTTATCAGCAGACCTCGAAATGAACCGGCTCAAACTAGCCATCTTTCCTGTCAGGATTTGCACCTCGGCTACAGACCTTGGGGATTGCATATTCAATATTGCTTGAATTTTCTCAGGATTGGCTTCGATCCCTCGTTGCGTTACCATATATCCTAGGAACTTTCCACCCCTAACCCCAAAGGTGCATTTTTTTGGGTTTAGCTTCATACCATACTCTCTCATTATTGCAAATGATCTTTCCAAATGTCCCAAATGTTCCATCTCGTCTTTGCTTTTGACCAGCATGTCATCGACATACACTTCCATTGTACGTCCAATTTCTTCTTTGAACATCTGGTTTACCAACCTCTGATAAGTTGCTCCTGCGTTTCTTAACCCAAACGGCATAACATTGTAGCAATACACCCCTTTTGATGTTACAAATGAAGTCTTGTCACGGTCTTCTGGTGCCATTCTTATCTGATTGAAACCTTGGTATGCATCCATCATACTTAGGAGTGCACATTCGGCAGTCGAATCTACCAGAAGGTCGATGCGAGGTAGAGGGTATGGGTCTCGTGGGCACGCCTTGTTCAAGTCAGTGTAATCAATACACATCCTCCATTGTCCTGAAATCTTTGGGACGAGAACTACATTAGCCAGCCATTCAGTGTAAGTTATTTCTCTATTATATCCTGCCTTAAGTAGTTTATCCACCTCTTCTTCGATAATCTTATTACGATCTGACCCGAAGTTCCTCCTTTTTTGTTTTACCGGTTTAACTTTTGGGTCAATATTCAATCTATGCATGATGACATCTGACGAAATACCTCCAAAATCAGATGATTCCCAGGCGAACATGTCGATGTTGGCTCGAAGGAAATCTGTCACAAGCGTCTCGAGGATGACAGGCATTTGGGTACCTATATTTGTAAACTTTTCTCCATCTCCCAGTACTAACTCGAGTTTTCTGTGCTCAGCAGGTTCAACTCTATTTCTTTCGGGCTTAACTCGCTTTCTTATTGGCTCTTCCTTTTTGGTGACCCCAAATCTGACTACATGAGTAGTTTCCACGACATTTTCAATTTTTTCCTTCCGAGTCTTTTTCAACGATACGGCATAGCAGTCTCTGGCAGCTCGTTGGTCGCACTTCACTTCCCCCACCCCTTCTTCAGTCACAAATTTCATCTTTAAGTGTGACGTGGATACGATAGCCTTGAACTGATTTAATCCAGGTCGTCCTAATATCACATTATATGCAAAGGGGCATTCGACTACTAAATATCGTATCATCATTGTTTTTCGCCTTGGTTCCATACCTATCGAAGTGGGTAGGTCTATAGTGCCGAGAGGTATGATTTCCGACCCACCGAACCCAACTAGGGGTGTAGCAATTGGTTGCAGATTATCCATCGGAATTTTCATCCTTTCCAAAACCGTTGAGAAGATGATGTCAACCGAACTGCCATTATCCACCAAGACCTTATGTACTGCAAAGTTTGCAATATCCATTGTTACCACCATCGGATCATTATGCGGTAGCATCACTCCCTCATAATCGTGATCCCCGAAGGTAATTTCCCCCGTCATCCTTTGTACATTGTATACTGTTGCCTTGCCGTGCGTCTCGTAACTCACTAGTTCCCGAGCATATCGTTTCCTCGCATTCCGCGAGTCACCATTCACCGGACCTCCGGCTATCGTATTTATATCTCCATAACGAGGTCGGTTATCGTTTCGGTCAACCAAATTCTCTTTACGAGTTCCTTCCGGTTCATCTCGTCGTCGATCATGTCTGTAATTTTGATCACGTCTTTGATACTCCCCATGTCTTTTCTCTCCCACTTCATATCTCCGAGTCGACACCTCGGTCCGCACTTCCCTACCTTCGTTCTTGTCATTCGTCTTCCTTTCATCGTGAGCCCGTTCCACAAATTCCCGAAGGTATCCCTGTTTAATCAATCTTTCTATCTCGTCTTTCAATTGGCGGCAATCCTCCGTATCATGTCCGATGTCCTTGTGGAATTTGCAATATTTTCCATTGCTCTTCCTCTTTGGATCGAATCTCATCTTTCGAGGGAGTTCCACGCTGATGCCCGTTGCTTCAATGGCCATCAACGCTTTCGTTCTCGAGGTATTCAGCGGCGTATAACTATCAAATCTGTTCCGCCGATGCTCCGCACCTCTCTCGTTCTTCGCCTCATCTTTCTTTTGAACTGCTTTGTCCTTGTTCTGTTTTAGGGCAGATGACTCGGCTCGCTTCATCCTATACATCTCATCCTCGTAGATGTATTGTTGAGCCACTTGCATCATCTCTTCAGGGGTTCGTGGTGGATTGCGCGTGAGCGCGCCTGCCAATGGTCCCATTCTGAGACCATTAATAAAGAGTTGCACAATCACCTCGTGTTGTACACCCTGGACATCCAATGCTTCGTTATTGAAGCGATCGACAAACTCCCTTAACGTTTCATCGTCCTTTTGTTTAATGCCCAATAGGTGAGAAACTGACTTTTTTGTTTTTCGCTTACTGGCGAAGTGATATTCGAATTTTTGGACAAGTTGGTCGTACGAATTAATAGATCCGGAAGGTTGGTTTACAAACCAATCTTGTGCCCTGCCATTCAATGTGGTTGCGAATATTCGCGCATTTAGAGCGTCACTTAAACCATGTAATGTCATTAAGGTTTCGAATGTGACGAGATGCTCGCGTGGGTCTGTTGTGCCTCCATATTTCGGCAAATCGGGAATCCTACAGTTTGTAGGCATAAGCTCAGATAATATCTCCATACCGAAGGGATTATTCCTTCGTTGAATGGACGAGAAGTTCCTTTCTGCCACCTCGTCCCCTCTATCTCTGTTTGACAGCCCTCCATCAGGTCTTTCTTTTACTACTGACGAGCTCTTACTATAATGCCCTGAATATGTAGAATCTGTTTCATCATCATAGTCACCTGTATCCTCATGAAGTTTATAACCTCCCCTCATACTGTCTTGTTGAGCGAACAATCTTCTTCTTGTCCCTCGCTCGCGGCGATCTTCCCCTTGTTCCCCGCTAGGGTCAAGTTCTGGGAATTGCCGTCTCCGAGTATCTCTCTCGTGGCGATGTTCCCCTTGTTCCCTGTCAGGGTCAAGTTCTGGGAATTGCCCTCTCGGGACACTCGGGGGAGGATGAGTTGTGCCGACATTTGGTGTGACGGGTTGTTTTGACATCCATTCCTGAAATTTTTCTTGTACTCTTCTATCAAATTCCGATTCAGTCATCGTGATCATCCTCTCTTGTGTTTCTGTTGCTACGGGGTGTGATATATCTTCTCTTTGGCCGACATCTCCTATTTCCATCGGCTCCTTTCCCAGTCGATGGTGTTCTTGCTCCATGTCAATTCGTTTGACAATTTAATGGGTTCCCACAGACGGCGCCAAACTGATCTGGTCAGATATTCGTGTGTATTAATTTGATGACTGTACTCGTGATAACAAGCTGCCTACGTACCACTTGGGGATCAAGTCAAACGTAGTTCTAATAATTGAGGATCGTATAGCATATTCAGCTCGTAGTGGTACAGAACATCCGTCCCCACATAAGCATTGAATGAGGTATATATAGTTTTCTTATTCCACTGTTCATGACTTGACATCTGGTTAAATATCTTATTGCCATCTGTCTTAAATGTGGTGGTCCACGTGTAATAGTATTTGTGGATCGGGTATAATGGATACCCGGGTTCGGATATAGTGGATATCCGGGTTATGACCCAACAACGAAGTGAGGAAGTCAATACGAAGTAAGGAAGTCAACCACTTCGTATCGTCGTATCCGGGTCATCTCGTATAGACTAGTCTTGATAAAAAGTCTCTAATGACCATTTCTTACCTAATCAGTGTCCATACTTCATATCTCACACATATTGTCTTCATGTTTCAGATCTCACACACACAATTTGAGCTCATACAACTGTTATGATTTCTATGCTACAAACATCATCTGTTGATCCTCACAGTCAAGCAAGTTCAAGCCCAGATGACAAATGTATAAAAGTTGAAGACACTATTTTTTGGGCAAAGATAGGCTCATGTGTTCATTCTTAAAACATCAGCTTGCTACTTGTTTCTCGACAGTTGCAAGAAAATACAAAGATATATCATAAGTTCAATTATCATACAAAAAGAAAATATAGGAAAATTGCACTTTTCGTCGTGTAATTCTGTCCCAATTTAATTTCAGTCAAATTTGCAACAAATTTTCTCACATATTGCCTTATAATTTTTAAAATATCTCATAATTAATCTCATCGTCTAAAATTAAAATTTAATGAGTTAGAAATGTGGAATAATTTATGAGTCATCATTCTCTTGTAGCTTGACCAAGACCTTATTTATTCATCACTTCTTTATCAATGTTTTATTATAATAAATTTGTAACTTAATTATGATATTAATTTGTAACTAGAGGAAATATCTTATAATCAAAAACACGTCATTGTGCTAAAAGTTAAAACCCACTATAAAGACGTAACCATTATTTCTTATATATTTGATAAGGCAAAGTACCATCGTAATTTGGGTTCTAAATGGGCGGGGAAATACTTATCAAAAAATATTTTATTTGAACTAGACCTGAACCCGATCATATATTCGACGGGTCCAAAAAGAGTTAGATCGAACGAATCGGGCAAACTTCAGATATAGATCCGCGAGTATTTTCAAATGGTAAACTTCGAGTAATGTTCAGGTAAAATGCCCACGGGTAAAAATAGATCCGAACCTGAACTATTTAATACATTGCTAGTTATGAAACTCCTATAATCGTGTCCGAAAGTGGAGTTACAAATTCATTTTTGTAATTAAAGTTATTAATGTGCAATAATAAAACGCCAACAAATCAAAACAAATATCACCCTCTTTTCCCATTGTTTTTTCGTCAATCAACAAAAAAAAAAAACATAAAGATATTCAATTTTCAATAAATTTAATAAGATGGCAAGAATCCATCTTCTCTTTCATTCTAGCTATAATAGCCTTTGCGATAGCTATGATGACTGAAGCCCGCAAGATCAAACCATTCTACGGCGGCATACACCCAATACACCTCCACGCGCCGCCCTCCGCCACCAAAAACCACGGACAACACGCGGTGGGACCTTCCGGAACATTCCACTTTGCTCCCGGGCCCGCCCCTTTCTCCGCCGTCGACCTCTTGCGCCGCCACCGCCGACCGCACACCGTACACAAGCATCTGCCAACCCTCGGTGCCGGAATACATGGACACCCCGCGGCGGCACCCTCCGGCGGTAAATAGATAGCATGGACGTAGGGGAAATCCTAATTGTAGTCCCACAGGATAAGCCGGTTTTCAGATTGGTCCCAAACTTTACACTTTTCTTAATATAGTCCCAATAATCGTTAATTTTTGCTAATCTAGTCCCGCCGTTAATCAACGTTAGTCCCGTAGGATTTTAACGTTAGTCCCGTAAAATTTCAACCTTCGTCCTATTTAATGGTTTCGATTAAAAGTTTTAAAATTGTGCTTTTTCAGGGGATAATTACATTCAGATCTTGAACTTTGTAACTTAATAACAATTTTGTGATCTATCCGCAAAATGGTATCAGAGCCTTAGGTTTTATTGATGAAATAATTAATTATTATTGCATATTTACTCTATTCTCTAACGGAGGAGATTAAAACAAGAATGGAACATAAGAACATATGTTCAACAAGTTACGAAAAGAGAGATTTTTGTCCTACATGGACAGAAATCGATACTAACACTGATACCTCTAAGATTACCCACGATCTTAGAGAAGTTCAAAAAACGGTTCAAGATTATGGTCATAGGTTGATCTGTCTACCTATGAAAATAGAGCATTTGAACCAAAAGATGGATGAGATATTACAGATCATCCCCGATCTGAAAACCTCAATAGTAGATCTGAAAAAAGAAATTTCAGATCTAAGTGAAAAACGGAAGGGTCGTATTGGATCATCCAATACGGAGCGTATCCGTGATGCTTTTGGGCCAGTACCCCTTTTGCACCAGAAAGGTAAGGCAACGGAAATTCCGCGGCCCAAAACACAAGAAGATAAAATTAATGAAATCCTCAAAAGGATTAATTAATGGAAATCTCACGAGTAGATCTATCCGATCTACAAGAATTGGCTGAATCTTTCTCCCAGTTAGGGATGGTAGATTTAGTCAATGTTAAACCTAACGAGGTGACAACTATGGTGCCACCAGCACTACCACCTCCGGAAGGAAGCACAGCATCTAATAATCCTCCAGAGGATAGCTCGATGCGTGAGGGTGTGGATTTCCACACTAATGCGACGCCAACTTTCGTTGGAACGCGTCTCAAGGAGAATCCAGGAAGAAATCCAAAAAGGGTACCAGAAAATACACCATGGGCTAGGACGATGTCCCAGCCCTTGCACCCTTATGGAACTATTCTAAATCTGGATATCATCGTTTTTTGAAATATCGAAAAAATAATCGATGAATGGGTAGCTTCCATGAAAATAGCGGCCACCACTCTAGAACTTGACAAAGAAAACTTCGTCAGACTGATAGAATTGAGTCTAGAGGGATCAGTCAAGATTGGTTGGGACCAAATACCTGCCTCAACCAAACAAGGAGTTCTGGATGGTGAATCCAAAAGCACCATTGCAGAAAGATTCGGAAGGCTTATAAAGCTTCATTTCATCGGAGATGGATACTTCGATGAAAGTAATTCCGAAAAAACTAGAGAGAACATGCAAGCTCTCTTTGGGATGGAGTTAAGAAATATTTGTGCAATAGATGAATATATCTATTGGTTTCGCAAATACTTCTTTCAAAGTGGAGTCACAACAGATGTAGCAGCACCTTTGTTCTTCGCCAAGATTTGCAGTCCATGGCGAGAAATGCTGATACAAAGTTATAAGGTTCCCGAAGGCCAGCTAGATTCGGTAGCAAGGAGAATGTCTTTCCTCAAAGACAAATTAAAAGACTGGTGTGCTCAAGCTTCGCTCCAGAAAAACATGAAGAAGCTGAGAGGAAAGATAAAGAGAACTCCTCTTTGTTGCGAAAACAACGATTTCCCAACAATTATTGGGGAAACAAGTGAGCAAAAGAAGAAGAGAAAAAAGGAGAGTAACACCGACAATCGGGGTTACAGAAATAAACCTTCGTTTAAACGAAGATCATGGTGGTCTAAAACCAAGGGCCGATCTTATAAATCGGGCCAAAGGCAAGGACCCATGAGGGCATCCTCACATGGATCTCGACAATCTGATCGAAGATCCAGTGACCGAACCCCAACTCGACGGACTTTCAAAAGAGCTCACACAAGAGCTAATGAAAGTTTCAAAGACTGTAACTGTTGGACGTGCGGAGCAAAGGGACATATCTCCCCGGATTGTCCGCAAAAGCGAGAAGTCCGCCAATTTGAGGCTACAGCCGATATATTGGATGCAGTCTTTTATGGTGATTTGGTACCAATCTACCAATTCGAAAATTTCCCCTCAGACGAAAGTGTATATGAGGAAGAAATTGAAGGAGATTCGGATGGATCTTCAACCGAATCAGACTAAATACAACGAAGGAGATAGGCTTCAGACTTCTGATAGCCTTTTTGGATTCTTTTCAAGAATGTCGGTTTCAAATCGAACACTGGAAAGAATTATGAGGCAAGACTCCAATATTGGACCTTATGATGGGTTTAGAATTGAAAGTTTTGGCCGAGTCCTAAATCAAATAGGACTAAACCAAAGAAAACACCACATCATATACAAAGTAAGTTCGGGAGAATTTGCAATTCCGATGGAACTTACAGGAAATGTGATGGATATGCAACTAATTCCTAAAGAAGAGATTCTTGAGGAATTAGGCAGGCTACGGGAAGAAGTAGCAGTAACAATGAAATGGATCCATATAGGAACCATTGAGGTTGTCATAAAAGCCACTTTTAAGGAAGGAATTGATTCAGAAATCCATTTATCGATAATGGATAGGAGAATCAATAACCTAAGAGATGGCTGCCTTGGTACAATGGTAGGGAATTTATATGCAGGAAAACTTATGTTTGATATTCATCCAAGAATTACATATAACCTAGCAGACCAAGATTTTAGTCGTGTCTTAACCCTTCATCAAGATTTCAAAAGAAAGGATCTTATGAAGGAAGGAAATAGGCCGTATTCTATAACTTATAGAATAGCATATGCTCTTTCCAACACACATCATTCGGATCTTTTCCTACGGAAAGAGTATATTGAAATTCCTCGAATCTTCAAGGAATTTGCTAAAGTTATGACACCTGATCCAATTCAAATACCTAGAATTGGAGGAGTTGACATTATCATAAAAGACCATCCTGTCCTAAATAGAACACTTAGTTCTAGGATGGAATTTAACAGTCGGATGTCCTTCTAGGAAGAAAGGATACAAGGTTTTAAGGGAAAGGAGTTGCTCATGGATGCAACTCCGCAAGTCATTAGGGTAGATAATGTAAAATTTAGATGCCCTGAAGGATGGAAGGAAGTTCAGGTATTATTCGACATCACAAAAATGGAAAATTATTTCCCTTGTGATGACTTATATCACTTGCAGCAAACAACGGTTGGCAAATATGAAGGTATGCTAGAAATGGCGGGCCAAGAAGTATTTGTAGTAGGTCTAGCTGGACGAGAACCAGGAGTGGTAACCCTGGGTCTAAGTTTCCTCGAGGATCATAAACCTTGGGGACGAAAAGGGAAAGGTATGGAATTCAGTTTGGATGGTCATCTCATCAGAGTAGAATGACTAGCCCATTTTCTATATACATTTCCATAGGTGTTATTTATGATCAATATAAGACAGAATATTTCTCTGCGTATATTGATTCTGGTTCAGGTATTTGCACAACAAAACCCGGAGTTTTTCCTAGCAATGCTATGGAAACATTACCTATTATTGCAGGTAGAGATTTTTCAAGGAAAATCCTTATACTCAATAAAGGTAAACGAGAAACCAAAATCATGATGGGAGGAGCATTTGGTACACCTTGGTTTAAGGTAAAAATGCCTCCAATTTACTTTCATGATACTGGAGCAGATATCTTGTTAGGTAATAACTTTATCCAAACATTTGCAAGATATGTGCAAGATAATAAGAGAAATTTATTAATCTTTACCACTAACTGTGGAAGTGAGATTCAGGTTCTGCGGCGAGAAAAGGCATTTAATCGCATAATGCCAATAAATTTTCGCAGCAAACGTGGTGATAATGAGGCCAAATTAACTAATCCTAAAATGCAGGATAAAAGAAAATTTGGTGAAGCACTGTTGTCTTTCAGACAACAAGGTTTCTGTGGTGATGGATATAGTGAGGCTACTGAAGAAGAAATTCAATTCTTCAAAAATGCCTTACAAGACAAGAAACATGATTGGTATATGGACGAAGAGAGTAAGCTCTCTCTCGAACATGTTAAAAGGCTAATCCAAAGGAATTACAATGAGGATCCTTTGGCTTGGTGGAACAAAAACAAGATCGAAGCTACTCTAAAGGTTAAGGACCAATGTAAGTATGAGTATGTTCGATACAAGCATATCCAGATGAATATGATGGATAAGAAAGATATGCAAATGATTATCAAAGAGCATATCGATCTTAAACTCATTGAACCTGGAGTCTCGGCTTATAGTAGCCCTGGTTTCCTTGTAAGAAATCATGGTGAAATAAAAAGGGGAAAAGCTAGACTAGTAATCAACTATCAAGGTATCAATAAGATATTAGAATTTGATGGTTACTATATCCCTAGTAGAGAACACTTAATTGATTGCATCAAAGGTGCTAAAGTGTTTTCAAAATTTGATTGCAAATCTGGTTTCTATCAGATTAAGTTAGAAAATGAATCTAGGAAATATACAGCATTTTCTACACCACAAGGACAGTATATCTGGAACGTGCTACCTATGGGTCTTGCCAATGCACCGCAGATATACCAAAGAAAAATGGATAATCTGTTTAAAGATTATTTTGAATTTATGTTTGTTTATATTGATGATATTTTGATTGCATCTAAAAACATGAACGAACATATTAAACATTTAGAGATCTTTTCAAATGCATGTCATAAGGAAGGATTAGTGCTCTCTGAAAAGAAAGCAATTATTGGAGTCAATAGGATTGAGTTTCTTGGTATTCTCATTGACGAAGCAGGTATTGAACTTCAGGAGCACATTGTGGAGAAAATCCGCAATTTTCCCGATATTCTTAAAGATAAAAAACAGCTTCAAAGTTTTTTAGGAGTTGTTAACTTTGCAGGAATCTTTATCAAAAATCTTGCGAAGTATAGAAAGGATTTTCGACCTCTATTAAAAGAAACAGAAAGTTCAAAATGGAAGTGGGAAGAAATTCACACTCAAAGAATTCGCGAGCTAAAACAAGTTTGTAATAATTTACCAAAACTCGCAATTCCTCAAGATAATGATGATTTAGTTATTTATACAGACGCTAATGATTTTCATTGGGCAGCGGTACTAATGAAAAAGACTACTACAGGGGAAGAACCTTGTAGATATGCAGGGGGGTTGTTCACAGAACAACAAGCCGCACTTTGGCATATTAATGAAAAGGAATTCTTTGCTGTTTGGAAGGCTTTCAAAAAATGGCCATTATTTCTCTTAGCAAAGAAATTCATTTTAAAAGTTGATAATACGAATGTTAAGGCTTTTCTGAAAAACAAATTAGAATCAAAAATAGAAAAAGCCCGTATTATGAGATGGCAAGCAGAATGTCAATACTATTGTTTTGATATTATCATTGTGAAATCTCATGAAAATGTACTTGCAGATTTCCTAACAAGAGATGGAAACAGCTGAAGCAAATTCCGTCCTTACAAGGTATAGGCATCTCAGGGAAAACCTTGAGGAGCTAGACAAGCAATTTGGTCAGCTATCAGTTAATGCTGAGGCAGCTGGACAAATACAACGAGCTGATTTGGACACTGTCCAGAATTCAATCAGGAGTTTAATATATGCCTCAGGGTCCCTATTTGAGGCATTACAAGAACTAATTCGAAAGGCATCTACTTCGGTGATGACCCGAGAATTAAGAGAGCGGGCCTCTAACCCTGCGCGTAGAGTACAGGTCTCTATACCTGTAGCAGCAGATTCAAGTACTGCTTGCCCAAGTCCCATATCAGACTCTGATAAAGGGGAAATAATTGAACAACTGGAAGAGAAATCTCCGGTTGTTCCAAGTCAACCCAGCACCTCTGGGGTTAAAGAGGGGGAGATTAACCTTAGGCCACAGACAGGCACCTCTAAGGTTAATACTAACGAGGTTAATTTGCATTGGCAGGTTTACCAGAGATCATGGGAAAAATTGATCTCAAGAAAGGGGATAAATCCGGGAAAAACAATCGTCGATACATCCGGAAAATATCCCAGGGTTTGGATGCGAGAAGGGTCAAAACCCGACGAGGTTCGCGAATGGTATGATTTTGGGGCACTCGCCTCGATCCATACTATGTCACCAGGATTTCCGGAAATTTCTAAATTACCGGAATGGATTAGTGAAGCTGTGTTTGACTCATGGCAAAATAATCCACATCTAAAGAGAGGAGATGTTCTGGAGATAAAATTCTTATCAATTGCTCCAGAAATTGCAGGCAAGGGATCTCATCCGGCGTTTCATTTCATGAAATTACAGAGACCCGATATAGCGGCCTACAATAGAGTTAAGGTCGAGACAAGAGAGGCTCCTTTGGTGGCTTCAATCAATGAAGATGACATTTCCACCCGAAGAGCGTGGGGATTCTGGGTCTGTCTAACCGAGATGGACAAAGTGAAGTATCCATTCAAAATCTTTTCCAACAAGATTAATGGATCATTCTTGTTAAACTCCATGACAGAAAAAAGTACCGAATTCGCAGAAAATCTTTTTGAACAAAAAAGGACGCTAATTTGGATGAACAAGTTACCGGCAACGGAAAACACAAGGAAGAAAACATGCAATATGATGCATGTGGGTCAATGGCTCAATCATATTTGTTCAAGTTGTGAGCTCCAGGAGAAACCTTTGTTCGACACACGAATCAGGGTTACAAAAGAAAAACCCGACCGTGAACAAGATAAGGGTAAAAGAACAAGAAATCCGCGGGGTTTTTACAAACCGCGGTAAAAAATTCTAAATGTAAAAAACAAAGAAGGACCTAATTAACGTAGGTCCAATGTAAATTTTAATTTCAGAGTGAGACAGCTGAAAAAAAAAATATATATATATATATATATATATATATATACACAGCTGTGAAATAAACAAGTGGGATGACGAACGCAGTGACGCACGCCTCCATGATAAGGACTGGCCAACCAACGGGCCATGCTTTTCAAAAAAGAAAAGAAGATCAGCCACAACTTTTTCAAAAAGAATGGC
Organism: Verbascum thapsus; assembly: GCA_963669365.1. Taxonomy (NCBI): domain Eukaryota; kingdom Viridiplantae; phylum Streptophyta; class Magnoliopsida; order Lamiales; family Scrophulariaceae; genus Verbascum; species Verbascum thapsus. The sequence goes on from OY770104.1 coordinate 10,976,280, forward strand.
AGACAAAGATAAAGATAAGGGACCGACCACGATAAAAGATGATAAGAGTGTCGGCAAACATTTTACAAGTTTGGAATCCACATTTGGAATCCGTGGTTGAAGGCTATAAAAGGAAGGCATTAAGCAGATGGAGATCATCAAAAATTTTCTCCAACTCTTCTCAACATATCTTCTTGCATAGTCTTTAAAATAAAATCATTTCCTATATTGTAATATTTTCTTTTCTGTATTTTAAATTTCGAGTGAATGGGGATTTCCCCCAATTTGTAAGTCCTCATATGAGAGGCTAAAAAGTTATCTCCTCCAATAGCGGAGTAGAATATAATATGTAATTTTAATTTTATTTCATCAATAAAAGTTTGAGGCTTTTGTTCAACTTGTTTCCCAGAACTTCAAATAAACATTTATCCTGTAATATCTCCTACGCCCTAAGGTAGGAAACGAAATAGGGCTGTGCTTTGTATTGCTGAAGGAGCTAAGACTCACGAACCACCTTCTGTGGTCGAGTGGTTGGAGGGAGTCCGTAAAACCGGAGGCTTGGAATACCCGGCAATAAGGAGGTCAAACAGAGGTATGAATTTATGAATGTTTACTTTTATTTCGGAAGCATGTTGGGCCTGATTCTTGGTTGTTGGACAAAATTGTGTTAAGTATCAAGTTAAAAGAAGTAAGATGTAATTTCTCCACTTTTCAGAAAGTATGGGACCATTTTTGAAACTCTTCAAAAGTATGGGACCATTTTGAAACCACCGTTAACTCTAACGGAAAAGATAACGGAAATGGGACTTGTTCTGCTAATCTTCAAATTTATGGGACCAACCTGGTAATCTTTCAAAGCTATGGGACTGATGATGAACTATGGGACCAAGTTTGCAACAAAATCAAAACTAATGGGACTCTTCCTAAAAATGCATAAAGCACGGGACTGACTTGAAAATGGCCCTATCGGGTGGGACTACAATTAGGATTTCCCCCATGGACGTAATACAGCCTTTGAATGGAGAGTTATGATATATTTAAAATTCTTATTTAATAAGCTGTGATTTGGACAACAAGAAAAATTTACAATTTTTATATATGAACTAATAGATACATTTATTTAGTGATCGATTTTAGTCTAAATTTATAAATAATCAAGAGCTAAATGCATAAATAATCAAGAACAATGATAACTCGATACTCGATTCGAGCTCGACCGCTAAAAGCTCAGTTGGGGCTCGGTTCGACACTTTATCAAATCAAGCTTGAATAACTTTTTTTGTTCGATAAATTTTAAAGCTCGACTCGAGCTCAGTAAAAAATTACAAAAATATGTACAAAATATTCAAACTACTCGAGCTCGACTCGTGATCGACTCGGTTAAAGCTCGTTTGAGCTCGGCTCGATGAACAATCAAACCAAATTCAAACACAATTTCTAAAACTCGATTGTAATTCAAACAAACTTGAACACTTATGCGTTCGGCTCCATCCAATTCATTTTCAACCTTGTAGATGGATAGATATCATTATTTTTCACTTTAATATCACTCTTTTTCTCTTTAGTTTTTCTAAGAAATATAAACGAAATATACATATATATACACATTTTAATTTTTTAAAGTCTAACTCTAACTTGGACTCATACTCAACCTTTTCGATTAGGACCATTAGGTATCCTATATTATATTTTTAAGTATCTTATGTTTTTAGTAATATATATTTACATATAATTACTTATATGAATAAATAAATAATGCTATAATATATGTCAAAAAAGAAAAACAAATCGTCGCCTGAGAGATTCGAACTCTCGCGGGGAAACCCCATGTACTTAGCAGGCACACGCCTTAACCACTCGGCCAAAGCGACTTTATGAAAATGGAACTTTTTATTTTTAATTATTCTAATCCACTAGAAATGATTTATTTTGGCAACGATTAAAATCACTCTTAACATACTCTAATTAATATAATATTCCAACATGAGGCAGTTTTTGCAATTATTCCCATTATTTAATTTTTTTATTTTAAAATCATTACAATATTAGTCCTGTGGATCATATAAATAACTACATATAAAGAGGGTGAATTCTCCAAAAAAAAGAAAAATGATGTACCTAAAAAAATAGATGAAAAGGACTAACATGCACAGTGGCAAAAAAACTGCAATCTTGTCGGTCTCATAAACATGATATTTTGCTATTTCTGTTTTATTGGGCCTCAATTTTATAAGTGGAGGCGTGGAGCTAGACTTCTTTAGTGATTAATCTCGCCACTTAAATATATATAAAAAGAAAAATGTCATTTGACAAGTATTTCAAGTATGCATAAGTGCAAAACTCTACCTTTCTCAATCTATATCTGTGTATATTAATATTTATAGGAATAAATATAAATTCAATATTTTATATTAATAAAAAAATATTTGAGTTCGAGTTCAGCTCGGCTCGATTCAAGTTCGAATTTGAACTCAAATTTCTCTAGCCCATCGATATTTTTTGCCACACTGGCTCGTGAACATCCTAACCGAGCTCACATGAACAATTTTCTCTAGATTTCTTTCATATATATATATATATATATATATATAGTCTAATTGTGAATTAGACTTACTTAATATTTATATTTCTTATTAATAAATTAAGTTATTCTCCAATTATATTGAATTTTAGCTCGTGACCTCAAACTTGAACTCAACGTTTCTAACTTAGGTAAAAAAAAAATGAGTTAGAATGTCAACTCAAACTCGACTCAATCAAAACTGACTACAATTTACCAATGGCCCATTTTTATTTAATTCATAAAAGTTGACAAATCATCTATATATATTTATAAATGAGCAGCAAAATTTCTTCCTTGATAAACTTCCAACACTGAATACTAATTTCTCAAAAGAAAAACAAATGGCAGCTCCCTGTCTGAGCGTCGTCTCCCTCTACGGCAGGTTCCTCCGCCGCTGCCTCACCGCCGCCGGCCTTTCCTCTCAAACCATAGAAATCGACGCCGACACCACCGTCCATTTCTGGGGACCTACCGCCGCTACATCAAAACCTCCGTTGATCCTCATCCACGGCTTTGGACCTCGCGGAATATGGCAATGGCGGCCGCAAATCTCCTTCTTCGCTCGACAATTCGACGTCTATGTGCCCGATTTGCTGTTCTTCGGCGACTCATACACCAAGTCTTCTGAGAGATCCGAGATTTTCCAGGCGATCGCCGTCGCGAAGCTTCTAGAAAAGCTAGGGATTCGTAGGTATGGTGTGCGAGAAGTTATTAAGTGCAAAATTCATGCCCCAATTTTTTTAATTTTAAACATAGTTTAATCATACAATTAATATACACTTTTGTTCGATTACTAAAAGGTACTCCGTTATCGGAACGAGCTACGGTGGATTTGTGGCGTATAGAATAGCGTCGATGTGGCCGGAGAGGGTGGAGAAGGTGGTGATCGCTAGCTCCGCCGTGAACATGCGGCGGGGCGACAATAGTGCGCTGCTGAAGAGAGCAAAGGTGGATAAAATTGAGGATCTCATGCTGCCTACCGCCGCCGGACAGCTGCGGACGTCGATGGGGTTGTCTGTTTTCCGGCGAGTATACATGCCTGATTTCGTCCTCAATGATTTCATTGACGTAAGTCACTTTTTCATAACATTATTATTTCTGAAATATTACACTTAAACCCCTCATTTATTGTGTAATTTTTATAATCCATCCTTACTTATTGGAAATTATCAGCATACTCCTTAATTGTTAAACACACAGGGAATATAACTGTAAAATTTACTTAATATGAGGTGTCATGTTGTTAATTCACATTACTTGGAGAAATTTTGGTAATTATATAATAAGTTAGGGGGTTTATGTGTAATTTTCTCTTGGTCGTTTTTCTTCCATTTGATTTTATAAAATTATATGCATACTCTGCACTTGTTGGGTAATTACCATAAATTTTTTAAATTTTGAAAATTACCAAACACACTCTCCAACAATTAAACAAAATAAGCGGGGAAGTTTATTTTTATTAACATATAAATGAATTTTGAATATATTTATCCTAATGAAGAAAACTATGAATAATTTTTATATTTTCAATTAATTATTTATAATTATATTCTCATGCAAAGTTGTTCCATATACAAGTAAAACCTCTATAAATTAATAACCTTGGGACCATGAAATTTTATTAATTTAGAGAGATATTAATATATCGATAAATTAATATTTTATTAATTAAAAGAGAGACCTTTTAAATTGAGCAAATTTATTAGTACATATGTATTGAAAATAAATGAATTCATATATATTTCATTGATTAAATTCATGCATCAACCAATTCTTTGTAACTAATTAAATATATTCATGTATAATATCAATTTATTGTATACAATTAATTATTATATTCATGGACGCATGACGCATGTATCAATTCATGTGCATTACTTAAATATATACGTTTATATTAATTCGTTGCACTTAAATAACTATTATAGTTAATTAAATATATTCATGCATGATGAATGAAACATATATTATATAAATCTCAATATGGAAATAAAATAATTCATAACACCCAACCAAGTAACAATAGATTCATATTTTAGCAAATTACCATAATATTTATAATGTAATATTTATGAATTATTAATTTAAAGTTTTAATGGGACCTAATATTTATAAAGGGATTTTCTGAAAAATTATTATCTTATTATCTTATCGAATTTGATGATTTTTTACAAAGGCCCAAGTCGAGACCGGAAGATTTTATTATTTTAGAGAGTTTATTAATTTATAAAGTATTAATTTATAGAGATTTTTCTTTATAATCTACCAAATAAATGTACTTTGATGTATAACATATGGTACACGTGTCATTGTTTAGCTGTCCTTTAGTTAATAAATTTGTCAGTTGTTGGGAAGTGTGGAAGTATAACATTTTATTGTTTAGGTTTATTTAATTCATTAAATTTGAAAAAACAAATTGGCATTGGTTTTATTGTCAATTTAACAAGTCTGTTCAAATTCTTGTTTTAAATATAAAAAAACTTTTATAATTTGATTTACTATAGTACCAAAAACGAACTATTAATTTGATTCAGTGAATAATTTAATTTATTTATTTACCCTAATAATTAATATGTTAATAATGAGACTGAGCTTTGTTGGTCCAACCCAACATTTATTAATTTCTTGGCTACTCAACTACTTACCTAAGACTCCACTAATTAGGTCACCCTATTTTGACTCTTTGAGCAAACATCCAACCGACCTGATGAACAAAATAACAAGAAATTGTCGTCAGCTATTACACAAACTTTTTTGTACAAAAATTAATTAATTTATAATAATAATTAATTCCCATAATATGAATTTATATTTTGTTATGTATTTGGGAATCAAATGTGCCCAGAAATTTTATGGTGAGAACAAGAGAGAAAAGATGGAACTATTGAAAGGATTAACACTTGGACAGGATGACAATATAAGCATATCACCCCTTTCACAGGTATATTTAATTTTTTTGTGAAATAATTTACTATATATATTTATATAATTTAATAATTTGTACCTACTTTTTTATGAAATAAATTTGTTTTTTAAAATGCAGGAAGTATTGATTGTGTGGGGAGAGCATGACCAAATATTTTTATTAGAGAGAGCCATTGAACTCAAGAAGTAAGTATTATTAATATTTTGGTCTTCTAGTCTAATATAATTAATAATGTTTTTATATAAAATAATTTCAAGTTGATTGTATCAGATTTTATAGTTCAAAAAGCTTATAAAAGTGACCAATAATCAATTAAATATTGCCAAGTATATATGATATACCGATCTCAAAGTCTATCAAAAAATTGGGTTTTAAATTTTCACCAAAAAGACATTATTATTATATATATTAAATGTTGAAATAATAATATTGGTTTTTTGAGTGCAGATTGCTAGGGGAGAAAACCAGATTAGAAATCATGAAGAACACATCACATGTTCCTCATCTTGAACATGCTGGATTGTTCAACACCATTGTTTACAATTTCTTACAGAATCTGTCATAAATTTATCCTTTTTTTTTTGTCTGTTTGTTTGAGTATATCTGTAATAATAATTTCATCTTTGATATTTGTGATATTTCTTTTAAACAATATTTGAGTTCTCAATATTACTTTCTAGTTTCTAAATTCAAACCCGACATTCTGAAAATATTGAACCAGAAATTTTGTCAAGGGGGTACGATTGAGCTCAAAGAAATACAAATATTTTACCATGTAATTTTAAACACTTAATTATTATTTTTTAATTGCATTCGTTTTTCTCCAAGTCAATATTATTACTGAAGTTTAATGTAAATGAAAAAGTATTTCTTACTAATTACAAAACCATAAATAAATCTGACATGTTTTTGTAACTAATCTTATTAAAATCTAGTTTCTAAAACAAAATGGAAAGTGATCTAAACATTAATAAAAACAAAACACTCTAACGTCAAAATAGTAAAAATGACAATCATCTGTCATATTTTCATCACTATAATATCCAGTTTCATAGAAATCGATTATTAAAAGATAATAAATGGAAATAGAAATGTTAATATTATGTATGAGAGAAGACAAAGACAAACATATGAAAATTACTAGCTTGAATGAAACATTAGTAGATAAGAAATTATATTCTTTAGGCCATATGAATTTGTTTAGTAATATTTCATGGCCTCATGGGGCAAAGTTTTGTACTTTTCATATAGTTATATTCTAAATATAATATTTATAAACAGGAGGCACCATGAGTTCCAAGAACTCTTCTTCTCTCTCTCTCTCTTTCTCTTTCTCTTTCTCTTTCTCTTTCTCTTTCTCATAGTTTCAAAATCAAAAATGTCATTGCATACATATATGAAATATATAATACATAGATATGATATAATATATCTATAACTAAAATTTAAATATGTAATTATATATATATATATATAAAAGGCGTCAGTCGCGGGTCTTCAATCTCACTCACTTTTTTTCCTTTCAAACACAACATTATATACATACAATATGATACATATCTGATATATTATATAAACAAATAATTATATTTCAGATTTGATATTTTAGATATATATATATATATGATTTTATATTCAGTTGTGGGATATGCATTTCTTAGTATTATATTATAATTAATATATTTTACAAATTATATGTATTCATCCTTTCAAATACAACATTATATGCATACAATATGATACATATACATACATATTGATATATTATATAAACAAATAATAAATTTCAGATTTGATATTTTATATATATATATGATTTTATATTCAGTTTTGGGATATGCATTTCTTAGTACTATATTATAATATAATATATTTTACAAATTATATGTATTCAATATATTGTAGCAGGTCATTTTGATGAGAATTTCTGGACATAGGAGTTTGAAGAAGACGAATAGAGATGTTGAATATGTTGGAAAATTATAGCCTGTGCTTGTTTATATTTCTTTGGTAGGCTTTTAGGGAGATTGGTTGGTATTGGTAGGCAAAGTTGGGTATAATTTTGAACTCTTGTACAGTTGTTTTATCTGTAATATACTTACTATTTTACCGAAAAAATATATTGTATCTAAGTAATATTTAAATTATATAATAAAATATATTTTACAATATATATTACATAAATATATAATTATTAAATATAAAAAAACAAAATTAATTGAATTTGGGTCTGGGCATAGCCCACCCTAGAGGTGTTCACGAGCCGAGCTGGGCCAAAAATTCGAGCTCAAGCTCGAGCCACAATTTTCGAGCTCGAGCTCGACGAGCTGCAGAAAAGTGATTTCAAGCTCGAGCTCATTCGAACTCGAGCCGAACTCGAGCCGAGTCGAGCTCAGGCTCAAAAAAATAATTTTTTCTATAAAAAATATTTTTTTAAAATATATTATTAATGATATATTTATTCATATATAATTAAATATAGTTATAATTATGTCCAAAATATTATTATTTATATATGTATTATTATAATATATCATATTATATAAAAATATGTGAATACATGTTTATTTTTTATATATATTAATTAATTTTTTTTTTTTTTATTCCAACTCACGAGCTAGCGAACATACATTTTCAGGCACGAGCTCAGCTCGATTGAAAAGCTCAGCTCGATAGGCTCAACTCGAGCTTGAATTTTTTCAATATCGAGTCGAGCTATTTTCGAACCAACTCGCCGAGCTTATGAACACCCCTAGCCCACCCAATGACAGCCCTAGGTGGACATATACTCTAGACATATGAGAAGTGTACGAAGCAACATCAAAAACGAAGGTGCTGGTTTTCGGCCCTAACTACATATGAGTTCGCGGTAATTTTCCATGTATCCCAAATCAAAAGATGTTGCATTGACACAAGATAGTACTTGGAGCCTGATAAAACTTGCTGAGAGGTTGGTTTATTGATAGTCAAGGAGTAATCACACTAATAGGATACATATCACGAAAATAATTTACCATATTCATAACATCAGGCAGCCTATTTCAAGGACCAACACTTCATACAAACTGGAGAACATTTAATATACACGAAAGCATCATAAGGTCTACATACTAGATGTTTTCTATCTACAATACAAATAATGTTCAATTGGTGCTTTGGCTCTTTATTGCATCATGTCGGTGCTAAGCTGCTAAAGATGCGTTTCAAGCTCAGGCATGCCGCACGTAGAGTTCCCATGCTCGATGGAGATATCTGTCAAGTTGACACAAAAAGAAATATTGGAAAACATTTCCATATTCTACCTAGGATAGGAATGGTGACTTTTGGTCCCCCACACACACACACATATATATTATATATATATATATATATGCATGTGGATCTCCACTTGGTGCTAAACATGAATCCATCTCACCTTTGGACAAAAGCGGACATCAAGCGTCTCAAGCATATTACATTGAGTTATGGCAGCTTCGACAGCTTCCTCGTTGATATTACACGACTGGTGATCAAGATGTGCAAAAAAACCAAAGGGAGAAAAAGGAGTTAGAAATCACGCCAACGAAAAGGTCAACTTTAACTAACATGTACAATCGTGCATTATTTAGTCCACGTGACCATTGCCAGCGGAAACTTTTGGAATGTTCCATTCGAGCAAGGGCGCAAAGTGAACAAATTTTCGTACAATAGGGTGCAAAGTGAACAAATTTTCGTACAATAGGGTGCAAAGTGCTTTGGGGGGGTTGCTTTTTACCCAATATTAAATAAGAATCTCGACAAGAAAGGTATCTGTGCATATGGTCAGCTTTTATTAACAGAACTCCTTGCACATGAATACTACCATAGCAATTACTACAATATTAAGAGTCCGATGAAAACATACCTGAAGAAAAAGACTGGTCAATCTTGGACAGTCTAGTTTCAAAATTTCCAAGGAGTTGCAATTGCTGAACAAGATAACAATAATCACACTGATCAAATTGACAATTGTGGCTATCAGAAGCAACATAATAATATGGTCGGATAAAATGGGGTCATTCACAGGAGTTCCTAAGGACAACTAGAAGTAGGTGTGACATGAACCAAACTTGAGCTTGGGCCGAGTTGAGTCGAGCTCAAGCCCAAAAGTAAAAGATACTACGTATATATATATATAATATTTCTTTGGAGTATGTTATTAAATACACCATCTTAAATATAAATATACATCAAATATAGTACTGATATATTATTCTATATATCATATATCTAAGAATAAAAAGATATTATTTATTTCTTTACTGCCTTGCGAGCCTGCAAATAGGTATAAGTGGGTTCAAGCTCGGCTCAAGCTCGAAAAAACAAAGCTCGAGACGAGCTCCAATAGAGCCGGCTGACTCGATGCTCACCACTAATCACAATCAATAAACTTGTAGGATCTACGCAATATCCCACAATACAAAAATGGTTATAAATAAAATAGCACTTAAGGTCCGGGGAGCTCCAGGAAATCACTTAGTAAAACATACCTCAAATTAAGAACGAACAAATTGCAACATGATAAGTCAACTTCCACCAAATTTGAAGAGAGCGAGAGGTTTAGCGATGATAGATTGAAACATCTCGCTGTAGCCGGAATAATCACCTTCTTGATATTTGGGCAACCAACACAGTTGAGGTTCTGCAGCAAACGGTCAGTTTCGTCCTGAGGCGGGAGATTTTCAAGAGAATAAGAGTCATATGACCCGTTAAAAGTGTTCATTTCAGACAATCTTTCAATGCCAAAGCCCCAATCCAAGTCGTGCATGTTGACACATCCATTCAAGCTGATATGAGTCAAATGTTTACAGCAAGCAAGCAATTCTTCTATTGCTGACTGGCAGAGTGTACCATAGGACAAGTCCAGTTCACAAAGAGCTGGGAGAGCACTGCCTTTGTAGAGAGGCTCCAAGGATGTATCACTAAGATACTTGCACGCTTGCAATTTTAGCACCTACAGAATTGTTATGAATAAATAAATCATGTAAAGCATTCAGATAGACTTCATTCTGTTCACTAGAGGTGTTTGGCTAAGCTTATTTGAGCAGTCTTCTAAACTTTCATATGTTATACGGTTTTCTTGGAGCTAGCAGGACATTTGATCCAATTTTCAAAATGAGTTTGTGAGTGCTTGGCTAATATAAGATCATGGAGCTCATAATGTTTTAATATGTCAATTGTGTAATAACATAGTTAAACGAAAGGGGTTTGTAATATCTTAGCTTCTTATTAAGGAAATTTGTGAGACCTTGTGCGATAATAACTACCAACCAAAGGCCCGATTGGATGGTATATCCATATCAGAAAAAACAAACTCATGATAAAAGTGAGGAAAAAGTGACTTTAGGAAAAAGAAATGTTGTGTGAGATGCGTGTTTGGATGAGTTTATATTAGAGAAAAATACGTTATAATTATGGTTGATGTGATATGTTTTTTGTTGTGAAAAATTTGTTTGACCTGGTATTTTAATATAATTTATAGTAAAAAAATTTAGTCAAACTCATCAATTTAGACGTTAAAAAATAGTCGGATCTTATTATTTTTAAACATTGCGTTATTTTACATAAGAATATGTGATTAATTTGAATTTTGGTGTTGAAAAATAGTCGAAAAAAGACTTTTAAATCGATGGTGTAAATTGTCAAATCATAAATAGAAAAAACTATTGTTTCTCCTTTTCTTTTCAAGAATTTCTTCAAAATTATTGAGAGATTTTTATTTGAATAAATTTTTTATGCTATACTAAACAACATTTTTTGGAATTTTTTATTCTGAAACATTTTTTTGTGGATTGGATTTTTCAACCAATTGAAGCCTAAATGTTTTGTCTGGCCTGATATCTAAAAATATGAATAGAAACCATGTATCTGTTGGAAAAACAACACAATAGAAGTAACAGAGACAAATTACCTTCAGATACAAACAGGAGTCGAAAACAGGCTGCAAATTAATCAAGAAAGTGTAGGATAGATCAAGGTAGGTCAAGCTTAGCAGGAAGCGCAAAGATGAAAGTCCATCAGGGCCAACAGAGGGGCATGACATTAATACCAAGGATTCAATAATCGGACACGATGATGTCGTAGCAGATAAACACTCATCCTTGAGTTGGCTACACACATCAAGTATAAGAATATCAGTTAAACACGCTGAAGAATTTCATTTTTTTTTTTTTGGTTTATGGATAATTACAATGATGAAGAATATACTATCAAGCGTTGACATGTATCAAGCATTGACATGTGATAAAGAATTACTACATTACAAAAATCACCTGCAGAAAGATGCATCCAAAGATGTCAGAAGTGGGCAATGAATGGATGCCTCCGATAGTACACCACACCCCTTCAATTCAAGTGAAACCATCTGTGGCGCTTCAATATAGAGTTCATTCAATTTTGGACATATCCCCAGATTTAGGGACTTGAGGCCAACCTGAAATTGTAATATGAAAGAGGCAGAAGCATGATAAGCAAAACAAGTTGGTAGAAAAACATTACCAAAAAGAAAAGAAAGGAAAAGAACAGGTGCAAATACGATTTAGAAATACTTCATTCGAAGATTTCCATTATTGATTCTTATTACCCAGGTGAAGGTTCAAGACAGCAATCAAACATAATGGACTTCCAATAGCATCCCAAAGGATGGGTAACGAAGTGAATAAGACAGCTACTTACAGGTGAAAATGATGCTCCCTCAAGATGATCACATCCATCCAAGGAGACATGCTCAAGATAAGGGCATCTGAGTTCAAGAGAAGTTATTGAACGGCAACCAGCAAGTGAGAGACTAACTAAAGATGTACTGCAGAAACTCAATGCCGTCAAGCTCTGACAAAGTGCAATACATTCGATTAGATACGATAACTATACAAAATACACACGGCCAAGAGCGAATAAGGTAATGCATATATGAAGAATCCGTAACAGAAGATAACTTAATTAGTTCTGTTATGAGAAAGGAATTGTATGACAACTGTGGAGTCTGTGGTAAAGTGGACAACAAAACAGGTAAATACTAAAAACTAAAGAAATGTAATTTTAAAGCTTCTCAAATATGCACAACAAAAAAGAAACTGCTAAATTATCATGTGAACTAAAACATATGCAAATCAAATGTGTATATTGTCCCGACATTGCCAACACTAGATCCTATTGAAGTTTTGAGGAACTTTAAGTGCAAATAACCTATTAGACATTCTTTTTCCTGCAAATATATATTAATGAGAAGAAGGTAAATAAAAATTTATTAATACACAAGAATAATTGCTGACAATAATCAAGTTTCATAAATTGACGAAATTGTAACGATAGGCCACAAAAAAGGCGTTGGAAGATACAAAGACAAACCTCACAACTATCAAGAACCAATGACCTCAATACTGGACAGCCTCCTCCGCTACTGAAAACTTCACAGATGGAATTGGTCAAAGACTCACACTCAGTAAGGTCAACTTCTTGCAAGCAATGACATTGCAATGACAACATGGTCAAGCTTTCTTGCTTTTGCAAAACCAATTTCTGCAGCAAAAAATTTAGGAGGCATAGTTATTCCTATGATTTAACTACAGTAAAGGATAAAAACATTTCCTTCAGTGAAGGGACAGCAATTTGGAGGGAAAAAAGTATTTGAGGCATGGCATACTTTGAGTGCATTTGATGTAATACTGATTCTCTGGAGAGAAGGACAATTAGAAACTGTAATTGATGACAGCACACTGCTTCTTAACATTAAATCAACAAATCTGCAAAGATGCAGTAAAGAGTTACTCTCTGAAAAGGATTAAATGTTAAGGCTCAGAGTGCAGGATTACGACATACTTGCGACAGTGTACAAGCCTTATATTTTGCAGGCGTGGCAGATCCAAAGATACAGATGTCAATAAACTGCAATTATCCAGCTCAAGAACCTAACATAGATGCATAATTCCTGACATCAGCAACTTTAATACTAGCAAAAAGTTTAAATCATGAATAATTAAGAAAAGCTCAAGACAAGAGTTCATTCAGACCTCAAGCATATCACTGCGAGCTACAGCAGCCATTGAAGCTGATGTTATACCCTCACAGCTGTGAAGCTTGAGAACAGTCAACATAGGCAATACCACAGACTTTTAAAGAAGAATAACATGTTAGATGGTGTCTAAACATATAATATCAGCGAACAGAAGATTAAAAAAATAGAGAGAGATCTTACTTCTAGAGAGATGTTTGAGCAGTATGAAGCATCCAGCACGCGGAGGTGTCCACAAGACTGAGCTATGTCTCGTAGTGTCTCATCACTGACACATGAACAATTTGACATATCCAATGATTCCAAAAGTGGACATGATGTCGCTGCTGAACGAATTGCAGCATCTGAAAGCTTGTGACAAGAAGCTATATCGAGCTCGCGCAGAAGAGGGCAATTGAGAACAGCATGTGGCATACTACTGCGCTTCAGAGACAAGGTCTCAAGCTGTGGGCACCTGAAAAGAACCAAGATTAATATATCATTGAAGAGTTCAAAGAAATTTTAAAACATAACAAAATGATAATCACCTGATGGAAACACGAAGTACACGGCATTTCACTATCTGAAGATCATGCAATCTATCATGATGTATAGATAATTCCTGAATACCGTTACCCAAAGTAGCATCATTCAAAGTTAAACTCCTCAGCACGTGGCAATCGGTTAATGCTTCGAAAAACTCCTCGCCTAACAAGCCTTTGCCAACAGTTAAAACCTCAAGATTTCTGAGATATATCATCAGAATCAGAAACAATTTACAGGTTATCGTGTTGAAATTTATCGTAACAGACTAATATCCAAATTACCTCAATGAAAAGACTGCTTCCATTACTAGGGAATGGATATCAGGAGTACCATAAAGATTTACTGAAGTAGCATTTGGATATCGTCGACACATATCCTCAACTGAAACAACAAAAAAATAAATGAAGTATATATGTATTAGTAAAAACTGACATGGAGATAATAATGAAGGCGCTAACGATGCAACAAGTGTAAAAACCACTAGGTTAAACTTAGAGAATTTATGTTATAGGGTTCAAGTTATGTCCATCAAATAGTTTAGGCTATGTTTGTTTATGTTTTTAGTTGAAATTTTGAAAATTTCTCAGGAACCGCGTAATACATACTACGTACTGCGTATTATGGAGATTTGCGTGAGAGAATGGTTGGTGTTTGTTTATGTTTTTATAAATGGGTTGAAAGTTATAAAATATATCAGATATAGTGATGGGTTGAGGGAAGATGTGTTTAATGATTGTGTTAGTTGTGTATATAAGATTATGTGAATAAAAAATAATAAAATTTAAATTAAAAATTGTAAAGTATAAAAGAGAGAGAAAGAGAAATAATGATTATAATAAATGATTTTGATTGGTTTATGAGTGAAATAATGTATATATGATTAATAGGTAGTTATATAAGTGACTCAAAATGTAAAGCTGAAAAAAGGTGAATTTGGATGAGATTATGTTAAGTTTATTTAGGATTTTGTGATCCAAAGTTCTGAAAATTTAATTTTAAAACATAAACAAACAAGGCCTTAACTATTCTATTGCACACAAGAGATCCAATCTGATCTTTGTCATTTAAGTCATTCAATGGCAGTTCCAGGTAAATGGTTTTGCCTAGTCCAATCTAGACCATAGTTGTGAATGATTGAGTGTGCCATGCCACTGTGTTCATGGCGCACCCTCGGAGCCATAAACCATGGCACGGCACCTAAGTCGATATGGCGCACGCCATCAGCGCCACTCTTGCCATGGCGTGTCTGCGCCATTTCGAACTTCAATATTAAAAGGTTTTCTTTGGTCAAAATCGTTGGTCAACTAGTCAAATAGGTAAATTGGGGGATACCCAACTTTTAAACCTTCAAAATTTGGCTCCAAATTGGGAGAAAAAAAAAACTAACTTCTACCTATCAAAATCGAGTTAGCAGATTTAGATAATTAAAGTATCATCCCTAAATTAATTTTAGATTGTTTTTTTTATTGTTGCGTTGAAGTACTTGACATGAGTTCATTTTATTTTTTATTTGATTTTTATGGTTTATCTTACAAGCAATGGATATAATTGTTTAAAAGCGAGCATATTATTGATTATATTAGTATATATAATTATTTTTGTTTTTCTAATTTCTGCTTCAAAAAGGCGTGTGTCGCGCCGCACCAATAGACCATTGTCGCCACGCTACGTTGCACCATTCGCCAGGTCTAGATCTATTTTGAAAGTAACTTGTTTATTTCATAATCTATATCATCGGATTAAACTTTAGCATACGGATCCAGTTCTTGAAAGGAAATTAAAACAAACAAAAGTATCACAACAGGTAACACTCTCACATTGTTGTGCAGATATCGGTCGATTCTCAAAGTTCAAATACCACCAGAAATCATCATGAGAACTTGCATCCCTCCATTGCCTGCAAACTCTTGCTGCTCGGCAAAGATCAGTGTGGTCCAAGAAAGAGAAAACCTACAGCACAAAACAATATTCAGATAAGTTTCAACATCTCAAACAAGTAAGAGACGGCAGTTCCCACATGGTCGTATAATATGTACCATATGCAATAAGTCATCTGTAAGATCCATCCGAACTTCAAAAATATCATCCACTTTCATACTATCACTATCATTTTTAGCATCATCTCCTGAAGCACTACAATCAGGCAAATCCTCATCACCAACCTTCTCATGCACACGAGCACAGTGATCAATGTCATTTTTCAAATTAGTGCCCCAGTCCCTGCAAACGAGAGAAATTTATGACGAGGCTTTTGAATAAATGCATAGGGATAAAAATGGAATAACACAAGCTCCATGAACCCGAGGAGAAGGGGTGAATGATTTTTCCTCCACGAACTTTGTTTTCCAGATTATCTAGACATCAATTCTTTAAAAAAAAAAAAGTTTCAACAATCAATACTTAATCGAATATACTAAAATAAATGAGTGAAATTACTTAGACAAAAATTGGAAAGAAGCAAATTAACAATGCTCGACGAAACTTAAGCAGAAGCCCAGAGATCCCAAAGCAGAAACTTCGCAAGTTTCTCCAAGAAACACTTTAACCCTACTCTTTTTACCATAGTTACAAACACATCATAAAACACTTTGTGCGCTCGACATACATATAACTGAAAGCAAACAGCATTACTTTTTTTGTGGTTTGTATGTCTTTCATTAGGTCAGAAAGAAAAACATGTATGCAAGGCAAGGATGCATGTCAAAGCGAGTGGTCATGTCTCCTTGGAGAGAGTAAGATGGAAATGTGACCCGTGACTATATAAGAATGTGTGATACTGAAAAAAAGGGAAGTGGCTTCCTGTTCCGATGAGCTTGTGTTGAGCGGATAAACATCATACTGAGAAGAACGAGAAAAAGAAATGCACTCGCCCTGCTTTTTCACCGGAATAAGTCTCAAACTCATGTAACTAATGGGCTCAGGAAAAGATGAAGAGGGTCTAATAATACCTCCAACCAACAACCCTTCTCCACCCAAAAAGAAAGAAAGAAATCATTCATCACGATAACCGACCAATAACAAGATTCTCTCTGCATGTCTTCCATGTTCCTCATGCTAGTGTTCAATAGAATAAGTCACGTCTATAACTATAATCATTGACAATCACATCTCAATCACGCAATTGCAGCTAAAGATCCGTACTGACAATGATAGCATACATGAACAACATGTCAGTGACACAGTGCACACACACACACACAAAAACACACACACATATATGGGGGGGGGGGGGAGAGAGAGAGAGGGGGGGGGGGGGGAATCTCACAGAGAAAATGAATGAACTTTAGGCCGTTTATTTTGAGTATCATGATCGTGATTCTCTCGGACCACAGAATTTACAGACAATGAAGACGACGGCTCACCACCCAACCCCAAATTCAAATTGACATCCAGTTTCACCCCCTTACTTCCACTACTACCACCAGCAGCACATTTTGACTCTACATTGGATATCCGCTCCAAGAAATTCTCGCTCTTCTCATCCAGCTTGCCACCACAATCAAACCTCTCGTTACTCTCTCTCCCGTTCCCTTTCTCTTCAATCATCTGCAGCCTTAACCCCTCCCTTTCACCATCACCACCACCACCACCAACATTGTGGATAGTTGACCAAAAGCCTAGTTCAGAATCGTTGTTCTCCATTTCCACGCTCTCATTCCCCAAATTTCCCTCCCTCATGCGCTCTTCCCCCTTACTACAATTATACAAGTAATATGTATCTTCACTAGTCTTGAGACTACGATCTTCCTCTTCCACTCCAAAGCAGCAGAGTAAAGGCAAACAACAAATCTTCATACACACAAAAAAAAAAAAAAAAAAAAGAACAAAAGTCACCAACTTTTTCACGAACCCTAACTAACTATTCATCATTTAACCACAAAAATTCAAAAAACCTCAAACAAAATCACTACGGCAACGAAAAGATGCAATAACAAGAAATTCTGATAAATAGGACACTGTAACTCTCCAATTTGATCTAATTGTCGGAAATTAGGGAACAAAAGAAACAGGAAACTACGCAGACAATTGAGACTTCGTAAAGAAGCTAATATAAATCGGATCGGATGAAATGAGAGCAGTCGAGAAGCTCAATTGTGAGGATTTTCTTCTTCATTAAGATCGTCAACAATGGAGATTTCTCCTCCTCTGCTGTGCTCTCTCTCTCTCTCTCTTCTCTCTCTCTTAACTGTGGGAAAAGGCTTTATTTTATCTTTTGTTTTCTCCTCAGAAATTCGTATAATTTTATGAGTCATAATGGGCCGTATAAGAGCGTCTTTAATCCCTAAAGCCCATATAAAAGTGGACTATGGGCAGTTAGGTCCAGTAAATCTGAACCAAGTTCCACGAGTTTTGGGCCGGTCCACTAAGCTATCAATAATTATTTTTTTCAAATATATTTTTATAAGTTAGTAATGTTTATAATATAGTTTTGGAGCTTATATGTTGTTAAAAAGTAGATTGAATTTCTTGGCTTACTTTATAGGGGCTTATCAGCTTTTCAATTTATTTTTTTCGAGAGCTAATAAATTATTTTATCGAAAAAACTATTACATATTTTATAGAGCTTATAAGTTCTTAAAAAATTATGAATTGAACATGGGTCGCCCAAGTTTGACATAGTTTTGCAATTAAATTTAAATCATATTTGTAGGAGCACATAGTATAAGTATAAATTAATGGAACTTTAATTAAAAAGTTAGAAGTTTAATAACATTTGATGTCCATGCATCGCTATGCTTTCATCTCGATTTTTCCTATAACTTATTCGATAAATAAGATTGAGTATAAATTAATGAAAACGGGACAAATATACCCTCGTTCAAGTTTATTGAATTAGAAATTTTATTTTTGAGCTTAGATTAGTGGTTGTAAATATATGCTAAAATAAAATCCTTCGATCTAGACCTGACATGAGGCGGACTCGTTCTCGATTCAATTTCAAAATATTGGATATGAGCTGAGCTGGACCCAAACCAACCCAAAAATATTGTCAAAACCAGTTATGAGTTTATTTTATGTTATATTTAGATAAATATATAATAGTAGCTAATATTTTATATATATATATATATATATAATTTGATTCTTATTTTTTGAAAAAAAGAAAACAATGATTTAGATATTTTTGATGATGAGTATTATTTGGGGGGCTAAAAGTGCCTTTTGTCTAGAGTTTAATGAGGAAAATGATATTATTTTATTCCAAAATTATTTAGAGCAATAAAAAGTTGATACATGTAAAGATTAAATTCAATCTTCACTTTAGAATTGAGTTGTAATAATTACAAATTTACAATTGATAATAAGTTGAGAGAAGAGTTTCAACTTCTTGTTTTAAATGTAACTACTTAGAAATTTCTGCACTTTTTTTTCTTTTTAATAATATAAAAAGAAATTCACTTTTCATCTTCAACATTTCTTTATATTTGTCTTTTGACTTTGTGACCCTCCAAAATCTTTTAAAAATCTAAATTCTAATTTATAGATGATTTTAAATTTATTTAATTGTCCAAAAAAAAACATAGTTAGTTTTCTTCATAATTTCAACCGCCTACTATTATCCGAAATTTTAGATATATTTATCACTCTTTATCCATGATTAAGGAAGAATTATTTAAAAATTTCAAATTTTCAAAACATTATTAGTTAACCGCATTCTCTATTTCCAACATCCATTATTAATGATGCATGTTTCCAAACTTTTGCAGGTGGCCGGCTACATTTCTTAAAAGAAAATTTCATTAGAGTGCGTTCTAAAAAAATAATTTATATCTGCAAGACAAAGCAAACATGAGTTGGTAAATAACCAATTTCAATGTAGTCACTTAGGTGCATCAATTATTTTTATTAGAACGCATTTTGTCAAAATCGGATAATAATATAACAAATGATATATTATAACCACATAATTAATATAATTCACTTGTCGTATAATTATCTCAGGTTCGACCAGAAGATAAATATGCAATTATATTAACATGTTTGCAACATAATAACTGCAACAAGAACATGGGCGAAAACCTAATATTGGCCATTATTGTTGAGAGTCTGTGTAACTTTGGATAAAAAATTTATTGATGAATGATTAAGTTTGTGTTCTACAATGAGTTGATAAGTTAATTTCATTTGTAATTTTTACAAAAATTTTATGGTCAATCGCGGTTTTAATTGAGTATTTAAAATGAATTATTCTTCTATTCAGGTGATTACTAGTGTTTAATAGCCAATTCTCAATAAAGATATACGCAATTACATAACGAGTAGTACAATTATACTGCATACTTATATTTCCTTCCAAATTATTATCAAATGTAGTTTTTTTTCAATTTTGTAAAGAATTTAGTTCAATATATATTAAAAAGATAGGAAATTAGTTATTAAATCAATTTTATCATTGTAGTTATTCTAGCTATGTCATCTATGTTTTAATTATACTGTAATAAACTCTTTGTGTTATAGGTGTACTTCAATCTCCAATAACCAAAGTTTAAATTGTTTGATCATTTATTCACTTTATGAATACAGACGCTGCAATTAACCATTGAATATGATTTTCCTCTTCGGTGGGATATCTCACCAAAATATAATCGCATATTCACACTATTAATATTTGGTATCTCAATGAATTCAAACTATTCAATAAATAATTTTTCCAGCTATTTTTTTTTTGAAATATACATGATTGAATAGTAAACATAATTGTAAGTAATGATAATGTGGTTTTGTTAGTTTAATGTATCTATGATTATTTCTCATGCATATTATTAGTGACAATGTTGTATTTAATTTTTGGCATTTACAATCCACATCCACATTTTGTGATAAAAGACTACAATCCTATTAAATCTTTTAAATTCATATCTTTTTGTGATGTATTTTTTATTTAATTTTGCCTGTGCGTAACACGGGTTACACACTAGTTTGTGATAAAGAAGAGAATTGTAAAAACGAATAATAAAAGAGAAATATATGTAACAGAGCCGTCTCACCAACAAAGTCGTTGTAGTATAGTGGTAAGTATTCCCGCCTGTCACGCGGGTGACCCGGGTTCGATCCCCGGCAACGGCGTATTTCATTTTTTTTACCCTTTTCTTACTGGCACAACAGTTTCTTCAGCATTTCTAAGTAAACGATCATATTACTGCTCTACTCGGTTCGTTTCAAAATAAATTTGAATTAAAATTTAGCAATCATACATAAGAAATTAACAAACGAACAAGAATAATTAATCGAAATTAATTAATTCTCAATAAAAATCTGATAAATAAAATAATTAAGTCCTTTTAACTGGATCAAAGTTAGAAACACCAACAACAGCACCAGCAATAACTCCAAGCACAATTGCACCAGCCCCAAGGCTCAGCAGGAAATTCTTCAGCGACGGCGTCATGCTATCCGCCGCCTGCGCCACCTCCGGCAACACCATCGACGCAGCCACCGCCGCCGTTATTCCGGCCACCGCCTTCTCCTTCAACGAGGCTTCGACTCTGAGTACGGCTTTTGAGTCGGTAAAAACAAGCTTCGATTTTTTCACGTGCAGCGGCTTGAAGAAGGCGTCGGAACTCGGCGGCGACAGCCGCTTGTGGCTGGCGGAGACGGCGGCCGGTAATTGCATCGCCATTGAAACTGAAGCCATATTTGTTTACGATTTTACTTTTCAATAATTAGGGTTTCTAGCCTCTAGGTGTGGAGGATATTTTATTCAACTTTTACAAGTGGAGGTTTTGAAGAGATTTAGTTAGATATGGATAGAGAATCGAATGTGAGGAGGAAATCAGAGATTATGTGCCTACGTGGCATACTGAGGAAAGCTTACGTGGCATTCTGGTGAGAGCTTACGTGGCAGATTTATAACCATTTTGTTGGCTAATACTTATTGATTTTTATATAATTCACCAACTCGATAACATTCACTAATTAAATACTTGTTTGAAATTAGTTCATATACATATTTTATATATTAATTAAATTTAAATAATTTTTCATGCATTTGATAAATTTAAAATTCAACTTAATTAGAACTAATTTAGACTCAGTTTGATTAAAAACCAAATAAATTTAAAACCTTAATTAATTTATTACTCTGACGAATTTAAAGAACTACTTAAATCATACTAATCAAAATTGTCTGTGTAACATGTGAACTGCATGCTCTGTACATTTTGCTTTTGAAATTTCTTAATATTGAAAAACAAATTACATTTTGTAACTCACTAGAACCCACTTAGACTTTGTTGATGATGTTATATTCAGCCCAGTAAGCTATTGGGTTCAGTCCATGTTCTTCATAGGCCCAGTTCATTTCAAGCCCAAGGCCCATCACATTTTAGCACTACCCGAATTATTGGGGCCAACCAAATATGTAGTCCTATGTTTTGGGTCTAGGCCCAATGTGTCCGGTGATTTGATCTACTCTCCCGAGATCCAATATTTTGGGTCCAGATTCTCTAATCTTTTCTATTATCTCTCAATATACACACTTATTTTTAGGTAAAAAATATGAAAATTTTGTAAAACCCCAAAAAAATTTAGATTTGCAAACAAGTACCTTTAGAAGTACCATTAGTTCTCTTTTTTAATATATATTTTATTGGTAATTAAAAGTCATTATCTTACACAAAAATTATTTAATCTTTAAATATAAAACGACCATGGGCTATTTGGACCGAGGTAAAATTGATACTTACACCGAATGATTTTATCCAACAAATATAAGATTGATGGAAAGATCAATTTAGTATATTTTTTAGTTTAGGGGATATATGTAACAATGAATATGAATCAAGGATACATTTTGTATTTAGCCCTAAAATTAATTCAAAATTACCTAAATTTAGAATTGAGTATTTTAGATTGTTAAAATGGGTCAAAGACAATCTTCCAATATTAATACATAATAATAATAATAGTAGTAGATCTCGAGCGTACAAATTCGAGTATGATCAATAATTTATGATAAATTCATGTGAGTTCCATCATATTTTCTTAATACTGATAAAAAAAATTGGCAAGCAAATTAAATACATAACTGGGTCATTAGTCCAAACTCCAAATATATCATACAAATGTGATATTCTTATTTAGTATAATCCTATGATGCATGGACACGATACAGCCTCGATACTACTGATAAAATGTGTATATATTATATATATATGTTTATTAATTTACGTTCAAATATATGAATTAGTCTTTTTATTCTAATTTAAATGACTGGTTAGATAAATAAACTATAAGAATAACTATTGTAAATTATAAATTTGTGTTTAATTTGTAAAGTTTTATATGTTTGAAAGAAAGATAAATACTTCAATTTTCACAATCACAAAAATAAATGAAATAACATCAAGTATCGCAAATAATACATACATAGTAAACATACCTTCTAACTGCGTCTATTACGGTATTCATATTTTATTTTTTTTCATTTTATTTAAATAGAAAATTTTATCTTCATATTGGACGCGGTGTCAGAGAGTATCGGACAAGTGTCGTATCCGATCAAGTGTTCGACACGACACATTGTAATTATTTGAAGTGTCCGTGCATCACAGGAATCCAAATAAAATTCACTCACATACAAATGTATCATACAAATATTTGGATTCCACTAAATTCACTATCACATACAAATGTGATATTCATATTCGACTTAAAAGTCTCTCGAGACTCCACAAGAATCACTTAATACAATTGATTCATTTTTCCGATCCAAACTACTACATAAAACACCAAGCACAGGCATTTGACTCGATCATTAGTCAAACTAGTTGGTGCATCACACGTCACAATTGTCCATTTAGAATCCCGAGACTTCCTAAGAATACCTAATTGAGCTTCAGTTGGCTCGGTTTTTCAAATACAGATTCTAAATATCAATTTACACAGAGAAATTTAAAACTAGATAAAATCATACACATTACCAAAATTGTTACTTCTTGTTCATCTGCTTTCGAGAAGCAGAATCATTTGCTCGTTTTATCTCTCTGTGAGATGAACTTGTTGAGGAAGGAGATCATATCTGATACTAAGCTCTTCGAAAATGTTCTTCATTTCCAGTACAAGTTGGGTTCTACGTCTACTCTTCTCGGGAAAGTCTTGGAAATTCATCGTGTGGTTGAAAAACAGAACCATCTTTATCTTGTTCACATTCTCAATCTCCTTCACCACTAAGTTGTGATTCGGATGCCAAATTTGAGGATTTTTCTCCAAGTACCTGAAAATTTCCAAATCCAACGAGAAAAATTCCACGAGCCTCAGTGAATAGCATTGTACTAACTAGGAATAGTTATACTTGTCAATGGGCGAGGAATACCCAGAGACACAAACCGGATACATGAAATACCCACAAAAAATATTTTACCCTGACCCGACCCAATCGTATATCCAACGAGTCAAAAAAAGGTTCGACCCGAAGGACTGGGTACGTTTCAGGTCGGGTCTGCATCGAGTAAATGCCCACGGGTAAACTTCGGGTTTAAAACCCGCAAGCATTTTCAACGGGTAATGTTCATTTCAACGGGTAATGTTCAGGTAAAATACCCGTGGGTTAAAATTGTACCCAGACCCGATCAGGACCCAAACTACCTAGTGTCATCAGGTCCGGGTCGGGTATGCTTTCTATTGAACGGGGCCGGGTCTCGTCAATCCCCGCCCATTTACAAGCCTATGCACACTCAAAGCAGGGGATTTAATTTAATATGCTGTTGAATTGACTAACAAAAAGTGAAATTGTAATCAGCTTTGGAAAAGTTATGGTAAATTTAAAGTGAAATTGTAATCAGCTTTGGAAAAGTTATGGTAAATTTACCGTTTTAACTATAAAACCATCCATAAAAATCATAGGAAATACCAGGCAATACTTTTTATGATCAAGAGAGACAAGACATTAAATTATGTGACAATCTTTACGGATCATATACATGACAACACCGAAGATTCGAACAAAAAAAGGTAAATATTGTACTTACTTCTTTATTTTCTCTTTTAACGTGCCTATTTTTTCCATAGGCGTCTTGAAATCAATGGAGAACTCGAGCGAATCACCCATATCCGGACTTCTGTAAAAATTGCTAATTGGTTTTGTAGACAAAACCGAATTTGGATAAAATACTTTCTCGTTATCAGACTTCAAAAAGACAGTCGTCAAGATATTCATTTCTTCGACAAGCATCTATAATTATGCCAAAAAAAGGGAAATAATTAAATAAATAAATAAAATAAAATGATTACGCTCGACAAAAAGCATTTTGTGAAAATTACCTGAATGCCATCAATAACACAGCGATCGCCAACATCAAAGGGATGCATTACAAATACGAATATAATAGCTTCAAAGATAGTCTTGCAAGTGTTTCCAAACATAAACGCAGCCAAAACGAGCTGTGATGAGAGAAAAACGAGCACTTTGGTAGTCGCTATTCCAGTCATGAGTAGCCATATTAGTATCATGATAACAGCCAAAATCGAGGTCACAAGAGAGTTTAATTGCTTTACAGCTGTTTTCGTGTCGTTTAGAGCATGAGCTAGTGCTTTTCGACCTTTGTAAACCTTCAACTGCATAAAATCGAAAGATGTAACATAGAGAATTAACTAAAAAAATGTAGAAAATTTGAACTTATTTGTGATTTCGGAGACAAAATTTGGATTTCAAGAACTTGATTCATCATATAAAGCTAGAAAAATTACTAACAAACAAACAAGTTATACTCCTGTCAAGATATTATACATGTGTAATGAATGAACCAAATTGATATTGAAAGTAATATCACACATGACAAGTATTGTGAGTAGGGGTGTCGCGAATACCCATATCCAAACCGGACCCATGAAATATCCAGACCCAAACCGGACCCAACCAGACCTGATAGCATACCCGACGAGTCCAAAAAAAAGTTAGACCCGACGGGCCGAGTCTGTTTCAGGTTGGGTCCGCATCGGGGAAATGCCCACGGGTAAACTTCGGGTATTTTCAACGGGTAATATGCGAGTAATGCTTGGGTATTTTCCTCCAAGTAATGTTCGGGTATTTTCCTGGTAAAATACCCGCGGATAAAAATTGTACCCGGACCCAAACTACTAGTGCCATCGGCTCCGGGTCAGATCTGGGCCTCAACCCTATGGATCGGGTACGTTTTCTATTGAACGGGTGGGTCTGGGCAAACCCAGCCCATTGACAAGCCTAATTGTGAGCCCATTGGTGCACTAGATATTCTTATTGATTAAAGAGTAACAGATAACATTTAATAAATTTATGTAAAAATTAGAATCTAGTCCTAAAATGGCTACTTTGAAATGACCAAAAGACCCTTCTGCAGTATTGTTGATTTGAGAGTGCTTCCTTTTATCACTCTATAACTCCATCAACATGTCAGTGATTGATTTTCTTTCTTTTTTTCCAACTTGTATACACTTATCTCGGATAACGACACAAAGCAAATTCGATGAAGAAAAATTTAAGGGCTCTTTGTTTTTCGATTTAATACGACTAGTTATCTCCTCATATAACAAGAACAGAAAACGCACGACGTACCACCCAGTCTGTTAACGCTTTTCGGTCAATCTGCCCAGTCTCGGCCACATCAATCATTGGAAATACGTAATCGACCTCTTCTTTAATCATGAATCTCCTAAAGTCCAATTCATCTATATACCTGCCCAAAAAAGATCAATCATAATGCATTTATCAAGATAAATCGAAATTTCGCAAAGTAAATTTTCAAAAGATATATATTTTGCTCACTTGCAACCGGGATGAGCTACATTCCTGAAAATATGATATGCAGCAGCAATTGCCTCCTCTTCATTTGTTATCTCCTTATCCGTTTGTTCATTACCTTCATAAGCACTTTCATCGATCGCATTCGAAAGGGTCGTGAGACCCGAATTAGATATCACATCCACTAACATTTTCATAGTCCAAGCCGAGACTTTTTCTTGCTTCATTTGGTGAAGCTTATTCATATCAATCACTTCTTTCTCCTTTTTCTCCTTCCCTTCTTTGTCCTTCTTTGCAATACGAAAGCTAAATTGACTTACATTACTTTTCGCTTTTCCCACCATTTCTTCGGACTCCATAACGGGCAGACCCGATAGAGTTAACATTATGTATTGATGAAAAATGGATTCTTGAATCCTATCAAAGAACGTGTTTACATGGAACGAAGATGCCAAAATCTTTAGCAATAGATTCTTCAAGAGCCACAAAAACGACCCGACAAGTAATGAAACCATTGTCCAAGTTATGAAATCCAAAACCCGAGTCGTTGCTCGTGATTGTGTGACACCTTCTTTGAATAGCAAAACCCAAGTACCGAGCACTAAAACTAACCAAATGCAAACTTGAACACTCTTCTTCAGACCGTAAACAAAATAAAGCACCTTCTTTTTGAGCAAATAGTTTAGCTCAATCAGTAAAACGACAAAATTCATCATGAATTCAGTGACCAACATCCCACTAAAGGTCACCAAAACAAGCACAAACCATTTCCAAATTCTTAATCCCCAAACACGGAAAGTTTTCAACTTATCCACAGTCAAGCTAGCAATTAAACACCCGAGAACACATAGAAATAGAAACCATTCAATCAAAACTTTTACTTTCACTTTCCTATACTTTAGCTTCTTTCTACTACTAACCCTTTTATATATTTCCTCATCCTCATCTACTCCTCCAAAGGGGCCTGGAGATGACATTAACGGAGTTTTGGGAGTTATCGGGATACTTTTACTAATTTCTTTGATGCTAGCAGTATTAGGGTCCATTTTGGTGACAGATATTAAATGTTCTTCAAGTAATGAATCATTTTCTTCAAACATTTTACCATCAATATGCACAGATTGTTCACCAAATCTCGATTTTGGCTTGGAGTAAACTGACCTCGAGAGGGATTTTCTACGGGTGAGAGTTTCATTTCGAGGGATTTTGGGAGGCCTATTGGGGCTTGGACTGAACTTTGCAATTTCAGGTGAAGGGCAACTTAGTAAAGCTGATTTTTGAGGACTAAATGTCGAATCATTGGACATTTTATGAGGTGAACCAGCTGTAAATGTAATTTTTTGATCTTTTGAATTATCAGGGACTGGAAGTTTTGAATCCTTTTCAGCTCCATGAATGTTAATGATAACTTCACCAGGTTTTTTTTTATTCTCCATCATGCTTATTTCTCCACTGCTCTTTGGAGCTTTATCATTGCCATCCATGTTTTGAACCTGTCAAAATCAAACACATGAAACAACACTATACTTCTATAAATGTAACATAAATCTGAAAATCGTGAAACCCATAAAATTAAATAAAAATTAATAGTCTGAAACAGTAAAATAATGATATCTACAGAACAGAACAAAGACAACCCAGTTGCATTTTTCCATTTTCTTCAGGTGTAAAGCCCAGTTGCATTTATTGGCAAGAAAATATATGTTCAAGCTGCTAAAACATTATAAAAACACAGATAAACTTTTACACGCATATACGCACAAATAATCATACACCCACCAAATTATAGAGCTCCTTTCATGTTTACCTTCAGAACTGAAAAGGCTAAAAAGTACAAATTTTTTCGTGCTAAACAAGATGTTAATATAATTTGTTAAGAGAACAGGAAAGAATTTGGTTCATTACCGGAAAATTGAGCAAGATCTAGTAGTGTAAAACCTCTACTAAATCAACGCGAGTATTCATATGAATTCATAGCTCAAAAATTCGTTCTCTCACTGTAACAGGTGTGTGTTCTTGAGTGTGTTAGAGAGAGGACAGAGAGAAAGCTGCAAAAACATTTGAAAATATGGAAAAGCAGGACGGTGATTAAATTACTTAAAAACACACTGGTTTAAGGAAAATTGCTATCACCCCTCTAATTTATTCATTTTGGCATCTATACCCTTCAACTTTAAATATTGGTATTCGCACCCCCTTCTACTTTTCACCAGATTTTGTAGTGAAAAACAAAAAAACTCTTAACTTTAATTAAGAAAAAAATAATTATATAATTAGTTAGAAGATAAATTAGTATCACTAAATAACACAATAAAAATAATAAAGACTCTTAAAATTAAGTTTATTAAAAAGATATAACTCTACTATTTCTAAACTTAAAATTCATTAAAAACTATTTTAATTTTAAAATCATTATATACCAAAGATGTATTAGTAGTTAAAAGTAGTAAATTTCACTCTCTTCCAACTCATTTAATGCAAAAAAAATCATGGAATATAATAGTATTTTAGGTTATGCAAATTTAATTTGTAACATTCATTCTTGTTTTTACAAAAATAATTTAATAAAAAAATACATTTTTTTGCATATTGTGTCTAGTGAAAATTCAAATTCAGGATTGAAAATTTGTATTGTAATTTGTAATATGGACGTCCTGTTTTCCAATTAGGACCATCTTCAATATTGAAATAACTTTTAATTGTGTAGCTCTCATTATTTGTTTTATTATCTCTATGCATTTGATGATATTTTTAATTTTTCATATAATTAGATAATTTTATTTTTATTAAAATTAAAGGGTATTTTAATTTTTAACAAATAAATATAATAAAAAAAAGTACATAAGAGAAGATTCATGTAAATATTTCAAAAGAGAGAGGTATGAATGTTAAATACCTAAAAAAATTATTGATGCAATTTTCCTTTGGTTTGGTGAGAAACTCCACCTAAATGTTGCAAAAAGTTCCTTTCTATATTCTAGCACTTTGGTTATTATAATAATATAGCTACAAAAAGCATTAGAGAATATTTATATATTTTCTTTTTTTTTTCTCAAAACTTGTATTAATTTAGGTTTTATTATTTTATTTAGTTTATCGTATTTCTTTTATTATCCTTTCCTAATTTAAATAAGTTTGTCTTATCACCAAAATTTATAAATTCTATGTGTATCTCTTGTCATCAATAATATTATTTATGGAATTTTCTCTATTCTAACAAAAAAAAAACACGTTGTAAGAATGAAAAATCAAGTTGCATGAGACACAACAAAACTATTGATGTGGACTCGAAATTAATGATTAAAAATTATTTGAATTCAATACTTTAACATAATACAATTTTTTAAATAAGATACGTCATAAAATTTGATTCGATTAATTAAAAAATATAAAAATAAAGGTAAAACGTTATAATACTCTAATTCGACTCGTATTCAAACAGATTAACAATCATATCAAACTCTAATACAATTTTTTTTATAATCAATAACAATTCAAACAAGTTTGACTTTGCATAACAACTTGTTCGATTTGAATCGACTCATTTATAACTTAAGCAAAGTGATATTGTTCGGCTAGTTAAAAGATAAATAAAGAATATTTGGGCTCATTTATATCGGGTTTAGCATAGAATTTTCTCTTAATATTCAATATGACTCCAAATTTTTGGTGTACAATATGATCTACTAAATTCATTTTATTCATGAATAAAATGAGATATTACTTAAATAACACGCTGAACATGTTGTACTTTAATTTCCCTTTCTCTTATATTCTTACAGAGTCAATAGAAAGAACAAAAATAGTTATTAATCACAGAACTTGTAGCAATGGTACTTGGACGTGAGGGACTCTAATTGTTTAAATAAGTAGTTAAAGTATGGTGTTTTATTTTGTATTTATGTAGACTTTAAGCATCTTAAAAAATTGATCTTAATATTTATAAAGCAATGTTTATATATTCTTTTGAGTTAAAATTTTAATTTTTTTTTAAACCCGAAATTCGTATAAGAATAATTAATAATGGAGGAAAGAAACAAGTCAAACATTATATAAAGTCATGTTATTGACACATTTGCAACCATCAATCCTTGATGATCTACATAAAAATCAAAGGGCACTCACTATAAAAATTAAAAACAAGACGACAAAGTGCAAAATTGATTGCCAATAACTTATGTTCGCACATTTTTATAATTGTTTTGAATTTAGAAATTGCAGATTTTTTAAGAGTCCTTCTGTCCTCATGCAGAGTTTTAAAAGAATCTTAAATTCACTCGAGTCGTTGTAGTGGGTCCGTCAAATTTGGCCTATTATGGCTCGTTTAACACCTTTTTTTATTAATGTAGATCTTATGTGTAATGACTCTAGGTTTGTGGGCGGGACCTGCACAGACTCGGACCAATTCAATAAAAAATCTAGTCGATCTGGACATGACCTGACCTGTAGAGTTTGAGACCCAAACCCAACCCAGACCCAATGACATTAGGTAGTTTGGGTCCAGGTCGGGTCCGAGTCCAATTTCTACCCGCGGGTTTTTTACCCGAAAAATACTCGAATAGTATCCTAATTTTTACGCATTGAAAATACCCATGTGTCTATACCTGAACAATACCTTAAGGACTCATTTGGTATCGAAGATGGGATATGTGGTGATTGATAAAATAAAGGATAAAACACTGTCATATAAAATTAGGAGCTATAATTAGTTGAAAGATGAAATAGTGTTACTAAATGTCATGATAATAAAAAAATTAAAAGAAAGAATCTCAAAGTTAAGTTTTTTAAAGGTATGCCTTTCATATTTCTAAACATAAAATTAATTAAAAAAGTATTTTAATGTCGAATCATTATGTCCAAATAGATATTAAGTAAAAATAGTGGATTTTTTCCCCTTCTAATTTCACCTAATATGAACAATCATGAAATATGTTAATATTTTGATTATGCAATTTTAATTTGTTACATCATTCTTAGTTTTACAAAAATCTTCAAAATGAAAGTATATTAATTTTATTTTTATTTTTTGCATATTGTATTTATGTATCCATCAGTATTTGTTTCATTTTCTTGTGCTATTTGATGATATTTTAACAAATTTTCATTTTAAA
Source organism: Verbascum thapsus (assembly GCA_963669365.1). NCBI lineage: Eukaryota > Viridiplantae > Streptophyta > Magnoliopsida > Lamiales > Scrophulariaceae > Verbascum > Verbascum thapsus. Next base: position 11,008,131 of record OY770104.1, read on the forward strand.
TAGATTACAATTGAAAAATGAAGGCTATTTTAGTCTTTTAAAATAAAAATAATGAAAAGAATATTAAAGGGGAGGTTCATACCAATATTTCAAATATGAGGGGTGCGGATGGTAAATGACTATAATTTAGGGGAGGTTAATGCAATTATCCCCATAATAAATGGGTATTATAAAAACATGAAGGCTTAAGGGTAGAATGGAGAGTACATTTATTTTTTGAGGGGTATATTGGGCATTTTGCCTTATAGCTAGAAGGGATGAAATATGTGATAGTTTTATCCCACCCCCTAGATGGGATGAGTTATCACCATAATTGAGGATAAAAAACCGATTATGGTGGATAAAAAATCGGGCTTATTATCAATACCGGGCTTTTATCATAAATACCAAACAAGTGATTATTAGTGATAAATTTGACTATCACCCTTTATCCTCCATACCAAATGAGTCCTAAGTTTACCCGTGGGCATTTGTCCGACATGGACCTGACCCAAAACTTACCTTTCTCGTCGGGTCTAATTTTTCTTAAACTTGTCGGGTATGTGATAGTGTCCAAGTCGAGTGTGGGTAAATTAGTTTTGGTGGATATTAGTGGGTTCGATTTGAGTCTGGGCATTCCCCGTCCATCAACACCCCTACTTATATGAATAAAATCACCTAGATCTGGGGGCAACCCCCGGTAGAGTTGGCAGGGCATCTGAATGTTGTGGTCTTCTCTATTGTGAGTCTGTCAGCTATGGGCAACCTAGGCTGGTTTACTTGGGCAACCTAGGCTGATTTACCTTTCTTGTGTAGTTTACAGGCTATTACACAAGAGCGGAGTTTACCCAGTGCGCACCTTTACCCAGTGCGCACCTAACGGTAACGGGTGCGGGTTTCCCTTGTCATCCAAAAAAAAATAAAAATCACCTAGATCTCTTGTACTTTTATTTTGTGCTTTATATTACTTTTATTGTTAATACATCACATTATTTTAATCGAACACAAATTAATTGGCGCCACCTACGAGAAGTTTGAGTTCGTGAGAAAATTACAAATTAAAGTAGTGATGTTTTTCGATCTTAGTCATTTGGTACTATCTTTCTCTCGAATTGCTTATGAATCTATCTGTACACATATGTGCTTGAGTAAAGTAAAAATGTGCCAATTGTCAATTATCTTGAAAGTGAGTTAAGACAAATCTATGTGATTACACTCGTATTGAACTTGGAATCTCGAGACTACATATGATCGTATCAAAAATGAAAACCGAAACACAGAATAGTAACACGTACAAGTATATATCAATCTACACAACAAAAAACTTAAAAGTAGACAATGATACACATTACAATTGTTACTCCACGTTCATCTGTTTTTAAAACTCGTTTGTGCTCATGTTTTCGAGTCGTTAAGATAAACTTGTTGAGGAAGGAGATCATATCCAATACTAAGCTCTTCGAAAATGTTCTTCATTTCAAGTACAAGTTCGGTTCTACGTCTACTCTTCTCTGGAAAGTCTTGGAAATTCATTGTGTGATTAAAAAAGAGAACCATCTTTATCTTATTCACATTCTCAATCTCCTTTACGACTACAATGTGATTCGGGTGCCAATGTTGCGGATTTTTCTCCAAGTACCTGAAAGTTCAAGAAAAACGCAAATTGTAGTTACGTTAATTACTTGCATTGTAATTACCACGAGATTTCGCAAATCATCAGGACAACTCGAAAACCTCGATTGTTAATATTAAAAGGGGTCGGGTTGTAATATGCTTTTACTAACAATAGTTAATTTGCTTTTACTACCAATGATTGTACTATTATCTGCTTCTACTGACAAGGTTATAGCCAGGGGCGATAAAATGGGTACAAAATCATAGTTCCAACTCATTTAAACTGGCTTGGGTTGAGTTGGTTCTTAAAAGAATTTATTTTGTTTCTAATTTTGCTTCCAAGTTTGGTACAACTAAATTTCAAATTAGGCCCAAATCATTTGTCAATAATCTAAATTATAAGGTATTTAGTTAGGTTGGACTTGGTTCCTTTTTTATTTGATTTTTCTTCCACCTTAAAACAGCCAAGAACCCAACCTTTTAAAAACCAACCCAACCCGCCCATTTGCCACCCCTAGTACATTCTAATATGCTTTTACAAGAAAAATTATACTTTGGGAAAATTGTGGTAATTTCTCAAATCTCGGGGCATTTTTCGTTATCAAGCCGCGTATATACCTAATTTAGCCATTTTCACAATAAAACCATTAGAATCTAGGAAATTTTAGACAATCTTTAAGGATCAAGAGAGACAATAATGTATTATCTACACAAGAATCGAACAAAACAAACGTATATGTAACTTACTTCTTTATTGCCTCTTTTAACATGCCTATTTTTTCCATAGGCGTCTTGAAATCAATCGAAAACTCAAGCAAATCACCCATATCCGGACTCCTATAGAAATTGCTAATTGGTTTCGTGGCCAAAACCGAATTCGGATAAAATATTTTCTCGTTATCGAACCTCAGAAAGACAGTCGTTAATATATTCATCTCCTCCACAACCATCTACAATTACACAAAATAAATAAAATAAAATAAAATAAAATGAATACGCTCGACAAAACAAAAACATTTTCCGAAAAATTACCTCAACGCCATCAATAACACAACGATCCCCAACATCAAAGGGATGCATTACAAATACAAATATAATAGCTTTGAAGATAGTCTTGCAAGTGTTTCCAAACATAAACGCAGCCAAAACGAGCTGTGATGATAGAAAAACGAGCACTTTTGTAGTGGCTATTCCGGTCATGAGTAGCCATATTACGATCATTATAACAGCCAAAATCGAGGTCACAACCGAGTTTAGTTGCTTTACGGCTGTTTTCGTGTCGTTTAGAGCATGGGCTAGTGCTTTTCGACCTTTGTAAACCTTCAACTGCATGCAAATGTAGACAAATAGTAACTATACAATTATCTCGAATTGCAAATATAATGAAGAAAAATTTAACATGAACGAAAGAGGCGAAAACGTACCACCCATTCTGTTAATGATTTTCTGTCAATCTGTCCGGTCTCGGCCACATCAATCATCGGAAATACATATTCAACCTCTTCTTTAATCATGAATCTCCTCATAGCCAATTCATCAATGTACCTGACCATACGTAAACAATCATATGGTGTGTTTGGATTGGAGGATTTGAAATATAGTCAACCAATCCATTAAGGGTGTGTTTGGATCAAGTGAATTGGATTTGGGGAGGGGATTTGGAGAAAGAATCTAAAATGACACTAAAACGGAGTCATTTCAAATCCACCATAGTTATAGAGAAAATAACTCAAATTGAATGGCAATGGATTTGAAATCCCTTATAACTTGGTTTTTAAATTATAATGAATTTCAAATCCCTTGGCAGCTATTTTCTCCATAACTATGGTGGATTTAAAATGACTCCATTTTAGTGTCATTTCAAATCTTTTCTCCAAATCCCCTCCCCATATCCAAATCACTTAATCCAAACACACCCTTAATGAAATTTTGCAGATATATCGAAATTTCGATAACTAAAGCTCTAAAAGTGCGAATTTTTTTCGCTTACTTGGAACCAAATGTAGCTACATTCCTGAATATGTGATATGCAGCAGCAATTGCCTCCTCTTCGTTTGTTATCTCCTTATCGGTTTTTCCATTTTCTTCACCATGCACACTTTCGTCGATCACATTCGAAAGAGTAGTGAGACCCGAATTAGATACCATATCGACTAACATCTTCATAGTCCAAGCCGACACTTTTCCTTGTTTCATTTGAAGGAATTTATTCATATCTATCACTTGTTTCGACTTTTCTTCTTTTTTTCCCTTCTTCGCAATACTAAATTGACTTAAATTATCGTTTGTTTTGCCCAAAACTTCTTCGTTCTCCAAAACGGCGGGCCCGGATAGCGTCAACACTATATATTGATGAAGCATCGATTCTTGGATCCTATCGAAGAACGTGTTGACGTGGAACGAAGATGCCAAAATCTTAAGCAACAAACTTTTCAAAACCCACAAAAACGACCCGATAAGTAACGAAGCAATAGTCCAAGTTACGAAATCCAAAGCCCGATTAGTGGCCCGGGATCGTGTAACACCACCTTCTTTGAATAGCAAAACCCAAGTGACGAGCACTAAAAACAACCAAACGAAAACCCGAACGCTCTTTTGTAGACCGTAAACGAAATATAACACCTTCTTTTTGAGCAAATAGTTCAACTCGATCAATAAAACGACGAAACGCATCAAAAATTCGGTAACAAACATCCCACTAATGATCACCAAGCCAAAAACAAACCATTTCCAAATACTCAATCCCCAAAAATGGGAAATTTTCAATCTATTAATTGTTAAACTTGCAATTAAACATCCAATAAGGCATAGAAATATGAACCATTCAATAAAAACCTTGGCTTTAACTTTCCTATTCTTTTTCTTCTTTCTACTATTGACTCTCTCATATATTTCTTCAGCCTCATTATCAGTATTTGGTGTCATTTTAGGCGAATTTCGACTAGATGTCTCATTTTCTTCTTCAAACATTTTACTATCAATCTGCACAGATTGTTCACCAAATCTCGATTTTGGTTTCGAGTAAATAGATATCGACCTGGATAATGATTTTGTTCGAGTAAGAGCTTTGTTTTGAGGGATTTTAGGAGGCTTATTGGGGCTTGAAAAGAACATTACATTTGATAATGTATGAGGTGAATCAAATGAAAGTTTGGATTTTTGATCTTTTTTGGTTTCATTAATGTTGATGATTATATCACTGGACCTGTTTTGATTCTCCATCATGCTTATTTCTCCACTGCTCTTTCCAGCTTTATGATCATTTCCATCCATGGTCAACCTGTCAAAATCAAACACATAAATCTGAATATTGTAATGTAAACCCAAAAACTCATATGATAATATTATGCTAACTCATAGACATATTTTTGCAAATATTCATATACTACCATAAATACCATGTGTATTTTCAGAAATGAAAACTCAAAAATATAACCTGTAATGGGATCAAACGAGATTTATTTTGTCTTATTATTTGTCTATTATAGCATAAATAATAGTAGTGTGCAACCTCTATCTAATACTCTTTCAAGTTGTATTATATTATAGTAAACTAAATCAGCACCAGCATTGATATAATAAGATGCTCGTTTTTGACTTTTGAATCCAATATTTTATTTTGTTACTCTTATCTTTCTCTCACGATTAGCCGGCTTAATGGTTTTTAAATTATAATTTTTCTTACTATTCTAAGAAATATATTTCTAACAAATAATACATTTCGAGAATTATATTCTAATTCGAGTTGTACTATTCCAAATGTAATTTATTTGTTTTCTATTCAATTACATGATAAATCAAGTTAACTCAACTCGTGACTGAAAGAATTTTATATTAAAAAAGGTGTTTATTAGAAAGCATGTTGATTAACTTATTTGATTGTTTTTCAAATAAAATTAAGCATCAAGCCAATTAAACTTTCATATAAAAATAATAAATTGTAAGAAATTATTTTTTTTTAACTACCAAGTCCTAGTTTTTTTTAATGTAATTTCTAAGCCTTAACCAACAACTAAGAATGACCTGAGTGAAAGGAATTTTAATAACTTAAATACTATATGTATTCTAGCTTTCTCAAGAAACTGTGTTTATTCTGTTTCACTATATTTCAAAAAATTAATCTCAAGCATTGGATACCTTGAAATTCGTCCAGAAAAATCTAAGATATGTCAAGTCAATTTATAAATACATATTTCAATATTATTTGCAATGTGCATAATTAAATTTATTGACATAATTATGGGAGGAATTAAATTTTTGAAAGTAGTGCATTCTAGAGTTAAACTTATCGACATTATATACACCCGATTGTGCACTATTAAATTATGCAAAATAATTCATTATTCATCTCCATATAAAATGTATATCAATTTTTTTTCTATTTTGAATCTTACTTTTTGAAAGTGCAATTACATTTTTAACAGGATTTTAGAACTTAATCATTGTATTTGCTATTTTTTTTTTTTATGACAAGGGAACCCGCAACCGCTACCGTTAGGTGCGCACTGGGTAAACCCCGCTCTTGTGCAATAGCTTGCAAACCACACAAGAAAGGTAAACCAGCCTAGGTTGATTGTATTTGCTATTTGTTGGTAGATAAGGTAACTTGATTGTATGTGAAAACGATAGGTATTTTCATACGGATAAGAGATCATTCTTGAACAACTTTGGAATATTATGCTTAAGACGTGTGAAGTGTGAACAAAATATCATAAGAATTTTGGAATTTTAAATTTTAGTATAATCATAAGTATATAGTAATGCAAATGTGTTAAAGGGGGCCTTAACCGGCCGAATTGGGCTTAGCCTATAGACTAATCCATTCAGAAAAGGAAAAAAAAATAGTTTCAACAAATTGTAGGAAAATGTTGTAAAATGTAGAAATTGAATTCAAACCTAGGGGTGTTCACGAGTCGATCTCGAGCTTGAGTTCGAGCCATAAGTTTCGAGCTCGAGTTCAAAAAAAAAAATTTAAAAATATTTTTTATAAATTATATTTTTTTGTAAAAATCTATTATTAATTTTATATTTATTCATATATTACTAAATATAATCATAATTAATGTTAAAAATATTATTATGTATACATATATTATTATAATATATCATATTATATAAAAATATATGAATTACATATTTATTTATATATATTAATTAAAAAATATTTTTTTTATTCTAGCTCGCGAGCCGGCTTGCGAGCTGGAGAACATGCATTTTTGGTCTTGAACTTGGCTCGATTGAAAAGCTTGACTCGTTAAACTCGGCTCGAGCTCAAATCTAATTATTTTCGAGTCGGCTCGCCGAGCTTGACTAGTAAACACCCCATTCAAACCTTTGGTATTAAGGTAGAGACTTGATATATTTTTCAACTTCAATATACTTTATTTTAAAAATGAAAGTAGCATTACATATATTGAATGTGGTGGGTCCCACAGTCTCACCACCTTATTTTATTTTTAAAAGTTGGGCCAGATGGGCTCGTTAACCCATTATGGATTGGGCCAGATCGAGACCAATTAAAATCGATTCTTTACTGTCCAGTATCCAACTGTTATTAAAAGTCCGATGTGTGACATTTTAAACTTTAAATGATAGATAAATTCTCATGGGATTTCAAATCTTAATTAAAATCATATGATAGACCATATGGAAACTCATAAGAATGATCCTAATGAGCTTCCAACTAGTTACATTATTAAACAAACCTAATTTGAAGGTAGAAAGAACCTTCACAAACACTTGTAACCCCAACAAACTACATGACAATAATATTATATTCTATCCACGTTCATTGTTATTATTAGTTACATATGTACCTTCATATAAAACTAATATATTATGATGTTTCTAATCATTATTTATGGTGGTTATTGACAAGAAAGATTCCTTTTGATCAGTAGTTTATATATATATATAATATAATTTAGAGTACTTTGTAACTTGCATGCTTCTCACGTACTAGAATTATTAATATCTTACATGTTTGTTTCACATTATAAATCTTAAGTCTCAAATTCTTTTAATGTAATTATGACTTTGTGCCCCCTTTTTGTAACTTTGGATATTTCAGTTTGGAACAATTTCAAACAACATTTTATTTTCTAGAAGACAATTTAGCACATTTGGATTTTTGATCAACTCATCATCTTAGCTATATGGATTTTTTTAACTCTACATTATAGTAATAAAGTTGAATTCAATATAATTCGTTAAGTTTTAAAATTTATTATTCAGATATCATTCCAAACAATTCAAAAAAAAAGGAAAAATAATAAAATCTCACTTACATCACATAATATCGATAAAAACAATCATTTTTTATGTATGAAACGACTTTTATGTCTCAAATGGTAGATATACATCATATTATCTAGTAATTCCATACATAGGTACTTGAAAAATAAAATAAATATACAACAAGTATGCTCATCTTCATTATTTTAATCACATTGAAGTTAACATGAAATTTCGAAATAAATTACAAATCAAAAAACACTGGCAATTGCACGATTCATATCAAAACGAGTAGTTTCATACACTGGAAGTTCTTCGGAAAATATGTCATTTCCAAACAATGCCGAGTGATCAAGCTCAAATAAATCCGAACTCGAATCACTAATACCATCATCATCTTCATTTTCATCTTCATCAACATGAATTCTCCTTAACAATGAAAAATCATTATAACCCTTCAAAACACATTGTCTAGCCTCTTCAATTTCTCTATTTTTCTCCCTTAAACTAGCATTTGGTGGCAATGGAGGCTTCCTTGAATCTTGATCAACATGATTCGGGCGAAATCTGACCGTTCGTTCAACCCCATTTCTCATCTCGTCCCTTGATTTCAAATCTCGAAACTCCTTATTCGTATTAACGTTTTTCGACTTTTTATTGCTGGAAATAGACTTGAAGAGTGAGTTGATAAACCTTGTTAACCTCCCACCAGGTGATATAGGCTGCTTTATTTTCGAGTAAATCTTTATGGCCGTTGATTTGGATTTGATCAGATCAACTTTCTGATGATCATCAACAGACAACACATGACAAGAAACATTAGACTTTCTTCTGCTGTCTGATCGTGAGAACACTGAATCATTGTCTTGTAATAAAGATGGCCTTCTTTTATGGGCAATTTTCTCATTTTCCATCCATTTCTCAACCAAACAAGCCCTAAAGCTACCCTGTTTTTTCACAGTTTTCTCTATGTGTACCTTGACATCTTCGTCTTTTTCGACATTTTTGTCGATCGAACGATAAATTTCGTCGAGAAGGGTGGAGGAGAATGAAGGGGTATTTCTATGGCTTTTTCTTGGTTTGTAATATTCATCTTTGTATGAATTTCTTCCACAATTCATTTTTGTAAGTGGAAGAGAGTTGAAGTTGAATGGAGATGAGGGAATAGGAGATATATATAAAAGGGCCAGCAAGGGCGTGTTTGGTGGTATAAATTAAATGAATTTCCGGAATTATGTCCTTTTCTTGAGCTAATTATATGGGAATTTAATAAAATGTGTGTTGTAAAGAACTTAATTTTAATTTAATGTAATACAATATGATTAGCTTATGGTCATATTTGTCAATTTGAAAATGATGCTTATATTAAGCCTTGTAAATGGCTTGATTTTGACCATAACTCTGAAGCCCGAAATTAAATTTGAAGTCATTTATTTGAGCTCAATCATGGGAATGATCTATTTAATTTATTTATAGGAATTATGGTAATATAATTAAATCACCAAAATAAAAAATAAATTATTTGTAAGTCAAGAGCTCCTAATTTTAGAATAATTACAACTATTCATGTAATGAAATCCTCATAAAATTTATTAATACACATATAATTATGATTATATTTAAATTCAAAATTTCTAAACTCAATTGTAATTTTTGTTATTAACATATTCCAGATTACATAGTCAATAAGAATTGATTAAATCCTGATTAGCAAGTGCAGTTTAGTGGGAGGCAATTAGATAGCATGTTCTGATTAGTGTACTAATAATTGTTGAAGTAATTAGGGTATGTTTGGATTGTTTTTGTTTTTGAAGTTTTGCAAAATAGTTTTGTAGAACAGTTTTATCAAAACAATTTTGCAGTATAAATCATGTTGAAATCCTGTTTGGATGACTATTCTGAAAAAAAATAAAAAATCGGGAACACTTTGCAAGGGGAGTGTTTTGATGCGAAGAAGAGTGAAATCAGTAGAGAGAAAATATATATATTTTTTAATGAGGGTTTAAGTGCTGTGTTTTTTTAGTTTGGAGTATAAAAGTGTTTTGTAAAACTTAAAAACAGGTAAAACCTGTTTTGCAAAATAGCAGCTTTTGGAGTTCTGTTTTTGAAAAACAGAAAGTGAGAACAAGCCCAACCAAACGTGTTTTTCATATTTTGTTTTGCAAAAACAAAAACACACTTTAAAAACAGTCATCCAAACAGACCCTTATTCTTTTAGAAAAAGAACAAGAAATGATGACATCAGATTTGGAAGTTCAATATTGGGACTCTTAATGTGAATTTATTTTACCTCTTAAGTTTTTTATGGGGAAATTGCATTGATCTCAGAAAAAGGAGATATTAGTCAAACCCAAACATATTATTTTTAACTACGTACTTTCTCAATACAATTAGTGTTAAACTTAATGAAAAAGTGTGTTATTATTTTGAATATATTAATTTAATTTATTACACTTTTTACCTTATTTTTATGGCAATTTTTAAACTTCTGTTTTGCTTTTTTATAGAACTTAATAAATTCACATTAGATTAAGAATTTGGAGTGATAATATGATTGTTCTTTATTTTTCAATTAAGGTCTAATTCATGAAAGAAAGAATATGAAAGAAAGAAAGAATATTATGTTGTGCTATTTTTTAGCTTATTATTAAACTACGCAATTGTTTTTATTAATACTCATAAACTATTGTCATTTTAAAGATATTATCATATCTTTTTAATTTTAAGAACAAAAACATTGTGATATATTAGATGTCACTTACTTTTTTCATAATATTATATTTTTAATTGATATACTATTAAAGTAGAATCATTTTTATAAGAAGTAGATGAATTTTTTTATGAAGAAACATATTTGAATAAATTAAATTTAGGTATATAAAGATTTGTTAAGTTCTAAACTTCTGGTTTTCCTTTTTTTTTACATAAGAAAATAAGAATTATCTAGTTTTATGAAAAACGTGTGAACTATATTGACATACTTAATAAAAAGATTTTTAGATTACCAAGAGAATTCATTATTAATCGATTGAATATTTTTTTAGGAGAGTAGAGCTATATTTGTAAGATTTTATTTGTGAATTTCCCATTTTTTATATTGCTATTTAGTGATATTTTTTATCCTCCAACACATTCTAAGTGAAAAATAACTTTTAAATAAAAAATAAAGAGTATATTAATCTTTATAAAATTAATATATAATGAAAAAAAATGAAGGAGGGAGGTAAACTGACAATATTTTCAAGATGAGTGGTGTGGATGCCGAATGCTATAATTTATGGGAGGTAGATGCAATTTTTAAATTTTTTAAAAATATATTTAGATCTGGATGCTCGAGCGTAATTCATCTACATTTTTTTGGTGCGATTATAGACACCTCTTTCATTAATAAATTTTTATTTTCATAAAAATTTAATAAACCTCTTACTTTAAGTATTAAAGTCAATTTCGTTGGAACCCCTCCATTGATTATCTGTTAAATGTGAATGGATTTGTATTATAAGTTAATATATATTTAAATGTTGAAGGTTGTTGGATTAGAATTATTGTGATTCCATGTAAAATGAGAAGACTTTTAAAGCTTTTTTTTATCCGTAGATAAGAGTTTATTTTAAAAGGTTTTTAGTTCCCTACAATTTATATGGCGACGACTTTTAAAGCTTTTTTTTTATTTACATAATCTTATTATTAGATGTTTAGTACTACATTCTTCTTTTACCAAACGAAGACAAAATACATTAACTGAAAAATGATATTGTAAATGTTAACGCATGCTACTATATATATATATATATATATATATATATATATATATATATATATATATATATTTTTTTTTTGGATGACGAGGGAAACCCGCAGCCGCTACCGTGAGATGCGCACTGGGTAAACCCCGCTCTTGTGTAATAGCCTGCAAACCACACAAGAGAGGTAAACCAGCCTAGGTTGCCCATAGCTGGCAGGCTCACAGTAGAGAAGGCAAATAGGCATTCCCTCATCAGGATTCGAACTCGTGACCTAAACCACAAGTTCAAATGCCCTTACCAACTCTGCTGGGGGTTGCCCCCTATATATTTTTTTTTTAATGAAATGGCAAGTTAGTATATATATAAATCAATATTTTTTTAATTATAATTAGGGGTATCAATTTGAGTCAATACATATATTTGGACTCAAAACTAATTAAGTTTTCAATGGGTTGAGTCCTAACATTTTAGCATTATGGTTTCAATTGAGTTGACTTTTAATAATATTTGGGTCCAATTGGATTTTAAATTTGATCCAATTTGGGTCCAACCTATTTTTTTATTTTGAATTAATAATATACATTTTACATTGTACAACTCCTCCTTACATCACTTTGATTCATAATAGGTCCTTATTGGCTTCATTTTGGGTCCTTATTGGATCTACTATAATATATATTTTTTGACATTGGACTCAATTGAACTCAACTCACTTTAAGCCCAACCCAAACCTAACCCATTCAACCCAATTGCCACCCCTTACAACAATAAAAACGTAAGGCTAGAGTTTAAACACTTGATCTAACACTATTAAGTGAGAAGTCAATGTGGTTCAACCAAATAATTATTGGTAATTTCTTAATTTTTACTTGATAATTTCATAAATCGAGCCATACGGGCCTTATATGCAATATAATATATACAATGATTTTTCTATTATATATCTTATAACAAATTATATTTAAAGCTTCTAAAAATGACTTGACTTCCAAAGCGACAATAATTAACAACCAAAACCTTGCAAGCTTCAAACCCAAGTTTTGCATATGCTAATGTTAATTCATATACAAACACGAAGTTTGACCCGATTCAGACGATATTGTGTGACTCAATCTACATTCATGAATTAGAAAACATTTTTATTATATAGTATGAGATTTTGGGGGCATTAAACCATGAAAACACATCGATTATTTTCCAGCTTCCTTCAGATGAATCTATCAAGAATTCGATCTCTGAACGTCTACCAACTGGTAAAGATCACCTCGCCTCTGCTTTTCCAATGGAAGATTTGTCCTGAACGAAATCACCTATGAGCTCATGTGTGTGTAAAAAGCATGGAAAAAAACACACAAAACGACGAAAATGTTGCTTATATAATACAGTAGAAAACAGATTCATGTTAAGAGTGGATTCACCTCCTGAGCTCTATCTGTGAATAGTCGATTTCCGAAATGATTATAGCCTCATCGTGTTCAGTAGTGGCAACTACTTCTCCAAACTGCAAATAAACACACATAGATTAAGTCAATAAAGGATCATCGAAAATAGGATAAATTAAAAAGCACCCCAACAAATTACCATAAATTTACATTCTCTCCGTAAAAAGTAAAAAGCATATTACAATTTTACCCCGATTTTTTCAAGTTGTCAGTATCTGACATGGTAATAAAGTGACGGGATATGCATGTAATTATCCCTCAAATATTTCCAATAACTGGTCTTTTTCGTCAGTTTACCATGTTACTCGAGTATGAGTTCTAATGTCTTTTTGCTTCTTAAAATTTAAATATTTTTACCACCTTTTCAGGGTAGACTTACTGGACCGACAAGTGTAGAGTGACCCCAAGCGACGTATCCAGCACCAGCATCTCGAGCAGGTGAGCAAGTTGCCACGTATAACTGTCGAATTTATAATTCAAAAAAAAAAAAAAAAAAACAATTTCAAATTGAATCACAAAAAAGAAATATGATTCCTATATACTACAATGATACATCCATTCGAATAGTTGACTGTTTCAATCAAATTTAACCACTTATATGAGTTCCTTTCTAAAAATCAACAGAAAAAGCGTGAAAAACGGACCCAGCTTAGCACGAAACACAACACATATAACTAGTTAACTACCAACCAAAACAAAGATAAATTAGCTCCGGTTCTCGGGGTCTACCTGATTGTCCACGGCCCTGCATATAACAGCAAAAGATATCAGGAACGTAAAATTACATATGGCGTTAGAAAGTAACTAAGCATTGAGAAAAGATTTATGGGGTTAAACTTGATCTTTTAAATTGATCGTATATATACAAGTAATGTTGAAACAAAACATGCTTTTTATCTCGAAATGAAAATTGAAAACTAATGAAGGAACAAGAGAATTTAGAGCTAATATGACAATGATTTCATAAAAATTACCTAGCCCTTTGCAGTAGCTCCCAGTGTAAAGGTCCGGTAGTCATGTTGAATGCTCCAGGATAGCAAATTAATTGTGCACCTACCAACGAAAATTTCATTCTCGTAAGCAAGAAATAACAACAAATACCAGGAAAATTTTAAAAATTAATAGCATATATAAACCTCTTGCTGCATAGAGCATTGCCAGTTCCTGAAATCTAATGTCGTAGCAGATACCTATTCCAATTCGTCCAACCTCTGCACATAACAAATATTATTCCTTTTCAGACAATAAAATATCTCCCATGAATTAGTCTTCCTTAAATATATGTCCATTTGATTCTTTCCCAAAATCCACTGTACTGCTTGATTAGTTTGCAATAATTTGAGCATTTAGTTTCAATTTTTCTGATTCAGCTATTGACAAATTCATGTATGTGTGGTCTCTCATAAGACTTGTAATGGGAGTAACTCAGTGAAGTAGACCAATATACGCGGACGCTTTATATTTGCTCCTGGAAAATAGAATCCATTACAGTTCACATAATTAAAATCGATTTTTAGCCATGAAACAGAATTTATCGTTTTTATTTATTTTTGTTATCTTTGCTGCTTTATTTGACTTTCTCCCAAAATTTTGTTATTTCTCATCAGTAAAACGACTATTTGCAAATGACAAAATATACTCATATACATTCCAATTTAGGACGCGTTTGACCACCATCCAAATTGATCAACTTGGGTATGAGAAAGTATAAAAAGCCACAAAACAGTACTTTTAAATATCAAGTGCAGCAGAATTATAATTAATACCGGTGTCCACTGTGGTGGGAGTCTCCCCGGCTGTAAGAGTCTCAGATTCCTTGAATGTAATCTTCCCAGGAATATCAATATCAAAAAGATGTATCTGTCATCAAACGCACTCGTTGGATAATTTGTTGTAAAAAAAAAAAAAAAGAGCTTTGTTTTACATCATGTAACTATTAGGACGTGTTTGAATGGAATGCTTTGACTAGGGAAAAGGATTGCAGCTAAGGATTTCAAATGTCTCGCTCGATTTCAAATCCATCACGAGAAATAATAATACAGCTCAAAGTGGGAGCTAATAAATTTGAAATTTGAAATCCATAGTAACTCAAAATGATCCAAGCTCAATAGATTTATATTAAGAATTTGAAATCCTTATCTCCTTAGAGAAATAGGTGCATTGAACATTACCTTACGGTGTTTAGCTCTCAGCTCTCCATCGGGTCCAAAGACACAACAGGTATTGTACAATTTATCCCCACTTCGTTCAGGTATTGAACCTCCAACTATTGTGATTTTCAGAAGACGAGAAATTTCAGACAACATTGCAGTTGATGGAGATGCATCAAAACCAGCATCAATATCCTCAGCATACACCGGAAAGCTATCATTTGAATATGGACTGTTCCATATTTCCTGATCAAAGAAAGCAAACAAGTAATGTCTCAAATCTTTGGCCTAGTACACAGTTATAGAATCTCAGACATTAATCCTTAACATTAATCCATCGAAGAACAAAATGAACTTACAGGCAACACAACAAGCTTTGCGCCCTTCTCAGCAGCCTCTTCTATGGCAGTGCGAGCATGGAGAATGTTCCTTTCTTTGTCAGCAGTCACTTTCAACTGGCATAACCCGATCTTAAACTACACCAACACCAATCAAAAACCTAAAAATTAACAAAAAAATCCAACAATATCTAAAACCACACATACCCAATTGTGGAAAACTAGATTCTCAGTTTGAGATATTAACAAAATTGAACTTCCACCCAATAAGATTGAAGTTTAACCATCTAAAACAACAATTGAGCTCGAAATAAAACTGAAGTAAGATTAAAATAGGGATAAAAAAATCCAGAAAGTGAAACAAAAAAGGTTAACTCTAATCCAACAACATTTAAAACTAAAAACCCACATGCCCAATTGCTGAACACAAGAATCCCAGCTTGAGATATAACAGATATCGAATTTTTACCCGAAAAAATTTCAAGTTTCAACCATAATTTCTACATATAAAAGAACCCACATGTATAAGAGTACAAAATCCTTAATTAGAGTATACAACACAATAATCAGGCTCAAAATTCGCACACACACACAAAAAGAAGAAGAAATCGCAGAAAGATTTAAATAGAGATTACCTTGGTGATGGAAGGTGTGGGAGGCTGAACAGCAGGGGGTGCTCGAGCTTTTTCTGGGTAGAAATTGGCGGCCATTGATGAAAGTGAAGCAGATGCTACAAGTGTTGTACGGGTTGACTTGAGGTGTACACTGGAGCTTTGACTGGTAGTACAATTCAGATGGCGGTGAAATCGACGGCGAGGAAAGGGCGAGGGTGCAGGGTGTACAGTGAAGCGAGTAATAGAGGATTGAGGAGTCAGTGAACGGAGAGTTGAAGAGAAGGAGAATAATCTTGAGCTCATTTGTTTTGTTTCCCTTTCATTTCCATTTTCTATGATGTCAATCTAGATAAATTATTAAAATAAATCAATAAAATATGTGAAAATATTTTTCAATTTGAAAAATATGATAAAAGGTTAATTATAATTTATCTTCATGTAAAATGTATAAACTCGAAGAATATAAATATATAGACTAGAATTATGTATACATAATAATAGCTTTATAGTGCTTTCATTTTGCTCATTAAGATATCTAAATATTTTTCATGTGTCCTAAAGAGTCCAAAATGTAGAGAATAATGCATTTGAAATTTCACTTGATATAAACAAGAAAACTTTATATTAATATAATTTTGTTTAATTATTTACTCATGAAAATATTTTAATTTAACTTGAGATATTTATAGAGTTTAATTAATTGAAAATTTATCACATAATAATACTTAAGTATAAGTAAATAGTAACATTTCAGCTCAATTATACAATTTGGTCTTCAAATTGCAAAACTGCAGTAAATAAATCAATAGTATTAATATAATTAGTCGTAGTGTGTGACCCGATGTGTGTATCTAATTATTTGAATATTAGAAAGAAAAATATTCATTTACTATCTATGATACAAAAAAAATTCAATATCGTATATGTTACTTGAAACTATATAAACAACATTTTTATTTATAATTTATGCTATATGCGACGTTAAATATACAAGGAACGTTTTTCTATCAATTTTTATCGTAAATCATGATTAATTATAACCATCTCTACATCCAATAAACTCTAAAAATAGAGATGGTTGGGGGGCAACCCCTGGTAGAGTTGGTAAGGGCATTTGAACTTGTGACTTAGGTCACAGGTTCGAATCCCATTGTGGGAATGCCTATTTGCCTTCTCTACTATGAGTCTGTCAGCTATGGGCAACCTAGGCTGGTTTACTTCTCTTGTGTGGTTTGCAGGCTATTGCACAAGAGCGGGGTTTACCCAGTGCGCACCCGAAAGGGTAGCGGCTGCGGGTTTCCCTCGTCATCCAAAAAAAAAAAAAAAAAAAAAATAAAAATAAAAATAGAAATAGAGATGGTTGTAATTTCATAATAAACTATAATCACTTACATTTGCATAATGGTTTATAAAAAATAAACGACTATAATTATTGTGGTACTCTTACCAATAATATTTATCGAAATGGGTACACATATTTTGATTTTTTTTTCAAATTTGTAATATTTATTGAATTTCTTCCTCTGATCTTATTGTCATTGTCCCATGATCCATTACTTTGTGTAATGAATTCCAATAGGGTGCGTTTGGATCGATAGATTTGAAATCCATGAATTTCAAATCCATCGACAAATCCATTTAAGTTCGTTTGGATGATGATGGATTTCAAATCCCTCGTCATTCATTTTGAGCTCTTTTCTCCACAACTACGGTGGATTTCAAATGACACCATTTTAGGTGTCATTTGAAATCCTTCCTCCAAATCCACTTCTCAAATCCAAATCCATCGATCCAAACGCACCATATAGTTCATTGTCATTTCATTTTTGTTTTCTTTTGGATTTCCTTTTTATGAGATTGTTGGTGATAAATTTTATTGGGAGACACTTTTTTTTTTTTTTTTTTTGGTAAAATACGTTTGGATTACCTATTTCCAAATGGTATTTTTATGAGATTTTATGTAATTTTATTTTTATAAGGAAATGAGCATAAGTTAGTGCAATAGTCAAATAAGTATTTATCTGAGTTTTTCTGGTAATAATTAGTTAAAGATTCAAAAATATTTATAATATAAAATTGAAATGATGGTGAGACAGTAGGGGTGTGCACGGATAGACTAACCGACCGAACCGAACCGAAACCGACTAAATCGGTTCAAACCGTAACCGAACCGAAATCATTTCGGTTCGGTTTCGGTTAGTCATTTTAAAAAAAAATCGGTTTCGGTTACAGTTCGGTTAATTGGGGTCGGTTAGTCTAAGCGAACCGTAACCGATATATTTGGGCCATAGTATAATATTTCATAATATATGGGTCAATTTGAAATATATAATAACTTAACTCATATTGATATTAATTATTATTAACCCTAATTTTTATCTTTGTCGTAAGTCGTAACTTATAATCTTTGTGTATTTTAAGTTGTAATAATTTTTGTGTATTCAAATAGGTTAAATAGCCCAAAATTCAAATTAAATCTCGAAAAAAAAAAATTTGCCCGGAATTCGGTTAATCGGTCGGTTAACCGAAAATAACCGAAATGGTTCGGTTATAACCGTAACCGAACCGTTCTCAAATCGGTTCGGTTATGGTTACGATTTTCTCCTAACCGAATTTTCGGTTAACCGAACATTCGGTTCGGTTCGGTTCGGTTATAACCGTTTGAACACCCCTAGGTGAGAGTATGTATATACAATTATAAGAAAAGGTATAATATATATATGTGGGAGTGTGTGCGTTACTCGCGTTACATTTATTTTTATTAGGGTTAAATAAGGTTTGCACGAATATACAATTATTAAAAAAGTATATAATATATGTATGTACGTTACATTTATTTTTATCAGGGTCAAATTAAATTTGCACCTTCAAGGCCTGAACTATGACCCCTACATCAAACAACCCCTGAACTTTCAAAACCTTCAATTACACCCGCTATTGTTGATTAACAATATTCTGTCCGGAAAGGGAAATTCTATCCCGGACCCTGCCCAATGCAGCCGGTCCGGGATAGCCACACATTTCCCGTGGGGACCACACATTTGTGGGGGTGGGTGTTGTAATTTAACACCCACCACCTCTGAAATGTGTGGCTATCCCGGACCGGCTGCATTGGGCAGGGTCCGGGATAGAATTTCCCGGAAAAGTACCCTTATCTTACTATGCACCTTGAATTCAGAACCAAATTTAAGAAAATAAATTCAAAACAAACTCAGACCATATATGTACGATAGTAGTAATAGCAAAACTAAAATGCTCATAAATTCAAAATCTAGGAATAATAAAATATTTATGATATTGAATAGAAATTAAAACCAAATTTAGGAAGTACGTTAATTTTCAATAAAGACAAAATGCAAATTATTGTCGAATATTTATTATTTGTTATGTATTCCAAGTTTTCAATTCCTTTCATCGTAGCTTCATTGTCCTACTATTATCCCTCTCATTGGTACAACACAAATATTGAACTATATAATATTTGAACTAATTAATCGTAAATCTTGTATTTTTTTTTTATTTCTAAGTGTTTAAATCTCAATATTTGTTATAAATTATTCAGTTTAAAAAATTGATTAAAATATCTAATATTATTATTAAACTGAGACACTAATATGTAGATTGCTTGGCTAATTGTCTAAAGGAATCATTTTAGACAAGGAAACTAAATTTATTGTCCTAAATTCAGTTTTAACTTTTCTATCATGTCCATAGATTTATTGTCCAAATTTTGGTTTTCTGATTTGTTTGTTTAAAGTTTGATTTTGAAAAATTTTATGTTTTGAAGTAATTATAAGAGCGTCATACTTCAGTGGTGCAAATTGTATAATAAACTAAAGCCATTTTTGTCTAATAAAACATGGTTAACAAAATTGAGGGGTGTCCGAAATTTTGGACCAAAATCGTAAGAGGCAAACATGATTTGGCCAAAATTTCCGGCCAAAAATTGGCTAGGAAATGAAACCAAACATGATTTTGTGTGTTAAACATTAATTGTGAAAGCCAATAAGCTACCTTAATCGGCTTGTAAGAATGTTCACTTGTAGACATGATCATCACCGTTGGTTTGAAATCATCACGAACGTATATACAAATTTACGGATCATTGGTCTCCTTGAAAGACTACTCATTTCGTGTTAAGTTGTTTTGCAGACCATTCAACTATACATAATTATCATCTACTTAATCGGATGATTATGTACACATAGTATATATAAACCAAAGGTGATACACAATAGACAAGTTAACATTCATTTCTACATTTTTACAAAAATTTACATTGGTTTTACATTAGGCCGGACAAGAAAACCAGCAAAAGATAAAACAACACAAAAAGGGATACAAACATTTCTTTACCCCTTTCCACTCCTCATGAAACTCTGTTTTTTTTCTTTCTAAGTAACTCAAAACTCATAAATCTTGGTTCTTAGTCGAAAGCCGCTTAAGACACTCGTACGTAGTGATCATAGTAGTCGCAGACATGGACATCGAAGCCCATCTCGGCCCCAACCCTCTATAACAAGCACTCAATCCACCTTCCTTAACCAAATTCCTCACCGTTTCAACAACCGTAGGCGATTTCCCACCGTCCAATACTTGTAACCTCGTTTTAATTGTATCCAACGGCATTGTCACCAAAGCCGATACACCACTAGCCATAGATGCACTCAACCCTTGAACCGCAAGCACCGATTTCCCATCCGGTGTATACCCATTCTCATCCTTCTTACAACAATAACAACCAATACAACCCCATATAACCCTATGTGCAATAGAGTATGAAGCCCACCAAACCGCATTAGACGGTGCATAAGTCAATATAGATATCCCGAAACCCCTATACAAGCCCCTAACGCCATCGACATTCACAATCTTCCTAAACGCATCAATCCCACCGTTATACTTTTTCAAAGAACAACAATCACTTCCTTGAACCATTAGCCTTTGGCTCACAACGTCGATTGGGGTCCAAACCAATTGTGCAGCCATGGCAGCACTTAAGCCAGCCGCAGCGTTAGCAATAGCCGAAGATGATGCCTCCGAGAATCCTAGTTTAACACTAGCCACATTGCCTACATTGCTCTTTGTGAATTCGAGGGCGCCCATGTAAAGGGCTCGGGCAGGGATGGTTCCCATTAGGGATGTTCCAAAACCACGGTAAAATCCCCTGCATCCCTCGTTTTTGAAAATCGAGGCCGCCATTGTGAAACTTGATATGTTCTTTAACATCACTTGTTGTCTTGTTTTTAGGACAACGATAGGGTAAAGTGTCCCCGAAACACCTGAAAACAGAGCAGCCCCAAGGAAGAAAAACTTGGATTTATCAAGCATTTCCCAGTCTACATCTGCAGGAAGATGGATTTCTGATGCTGAATCATCCTCTGCAGTAGTTAAACTCACCTTCGCCAGCTTAAATATCTTTAAACAACCACCAAAAACACCTCAAATGTCTAATTTGCTTAAGAAAACTAATCCTTTCAGCTCCTAGAAGTTAATTAAAGGAAAAAAAAAAAACAAAGCTTCTGTCTATATATATGCATACAATGAAAATGACCTACAAAATGTGAAAAAAGCTTACAACTTCTTAAAATAAGATTAAACTGTAACAAACCCTTGTCCTAATTCTCTCAGTATTGAAATGGGTCCAGCTTATATTATACAAAAACCAAACCTTATATATGTTATGATCTATGTATCAGATAGTGAGTGAGCATAAAAGATAAAGCATTTCCTCACCGTAAACTCCGAGCTGATCAGTTTGGAACTTGTTTTGATTTCATTTTCAGATTGTGAAGATCTGTGTTATATGATGAAATAGGTGATTCAATAAAGAGGGTTCAAGAAAAAAAAAAGTGTAACTGAAAGTGAAAAGAGGGGTGGCGCAAAGGGTTGATGGATTAGGAGAAGTTTGTTCGAGGGTTTTGAGGATCAGATGGAATGGACACGTGTCGGTTGGTGTTTCGAGAACTTTTGTTCATGAGATTCAGTGTGTTCGAAGGTTGTTTCTATGGGCTGCGGGTCTGAGTTGATTGACTCGAATCCACAAAACATTTGTTAAATAGTGTGTTATTTGGATCCAATTCAGACCCAACCAAATAGTCATCGGATTTGAAAATAGTTAGCTTCGAAGGTCAGATTTATTTTGGGTCGGGGTCTAAGTCAGGTATAGGACCCAATGGGTTAACCTCGATCTTTGTTCGGTTAAAGAATCTGCACGTAGTTTTGAAAGGTAAAATTTAAATTTTGTTTAAATTATAGAACTCGGGCCTGAATTTCCTAAAATCACTGAACTCCCTAATATCATCAGATACATATTGGGTCCGAGCCTCAATCCCTACGAATTGGGGCAAATCATGCAAAATTAAAATTGAACGGGTTTAGATATTAATATCCCCTTCATTAACACAGTGGTAATTGTGACTTCGATTGGATGGATGTGGATTTTTGGGGCAGCTAGGGAGGTCCAATTTGTTCTCTTCTTTTTTTAATTTGAATATTTAAAAGTTTGGTAGAGTTAAGTCCAACTTTGTGATAATGTAAATTAGCCTTCACTTTCAATTTATGTTCTCAATAGAATTGTTGAATTTAAGAAATTTTTGATAATGTAATTTAGCCTTCTAAATTATTGTTATTATAAGAAAGAACATTAAAAAATTATTAGCACTTACCCCCTTCCACCAACCATTGTATTGTAAATTTCAATGTTAGGAGTGGCCAAAAAATAAATGGAGAGTCGTCAAGGCATGAAATATTCTCAAATTTATTGATTATCTTGAAGGGTTTATTAAAGCAAAATAATATAAAATATATAAACTAGGAAGAGTACTGGAAAAAATATATAAACTAGGAAGAGTACTGTTAAGTCGAGTTTTGTGCACATTTTACATATTTAAAGTCGGGTTGTTTGTCACGTTTGATCACCTTATTTCATGATTTTAGGTTGACAATTGGATTGTGGAAGATTAAAAGGAGAAAGTACCAAATGAGACGAAAAAGAGGAAAAATGACGAAAAAAAGAGTTGGTGCGAAAAAGGGCAGCAGAAGACTTCGAAGAGTTAAGCGTGCCCACGCTTAAATCTCCAAACGCTTCTGCCCAGAAATCAGCATACGGGATTTTGGAAGAAAATCAGGAAATCCGATTTTCTGGTTGTTAAGACTGAACGAATTTATGAGATTTATTCCCTTATTTTGTTGGGATTTATTCCCTTTTATTTGTTAGGATTTTATTTCCTTATTTCTAGATATTCCAAGTTTGTTAAGTTTGTTAGAGCCCTAATTAGTTTCCTTCTTGGATTAGGACTCTACTAGTTTAAATAAGTGGAATTTTATTCCACAAGACATCTTTCACTTTATTTACATAATTCAAGTTTCGTTTTTCCCTTTATCAAAGCTTTCGAATTTTAATATTTTGATACACATAATTCTAGTCGAGGATTCATCAAGGTTTGATTCTTAATATTTGTGAGATCGAATTGTACTTTAATTTCTTCGTTAATCAGGTATTTACTTTTTCTCTGAGCTCTGTTGACAATATATTTCAATTGATTATTTAGTCTGGCCAATTATTTAATCGTTGGGATCATATTCAGCTATTTAGGGCCCAAATCCGTAATTGTTTGGTAAACTCTAATATTTGTAGCAGTTAGCGACGTTGATTACGGACAAGTCTTCGATTAGTCGTTATGAGAATTAGTAACCTAGTCTAAATAAACCGAGATTATGTGTTTGTTGGCTAGAATTGGTGTTTTTCTAATACGTGAATGCTATCTATAGGCTAAATCCTATGAGCTTGTTTAGGGTTGTCTATTTGGTAAGAGGAGTAATCAAATAACTTGTTTTGGTTATCGACGACTTAAGGAAAAACTAGGTTGCTAGAGCTTGTTAGTAACTATAGCCAATTTATCTGATAACGTTGAATTATTATTGCATCCGTGATCAAATCGTAGAATCAATACCGAGATAATCCGAAGACTAGAACTTCTCAACATATTGAATTCGAATTCTATTTTAATCTTGCTTTTTAATTTACGTCTTTTTATTTTATTTAATTAATCAAATTCAAAACCCCCTTTTAATCGATATTAGTAACTTAGGATTTATTTCTACACCATTCCCTGTGGATCGACCCTACTTGTCGCTATTTACAAATATTTTCGAGTATGTTATTTATTTTTGTTGGATTCGACACCCACCAAATTTTGGCGCCGTTGCCGGGGATTGGTGCTAATAGATTTATTTCTCTTGTTACTAATATTTTTTGTTTAGTTTTTTTTTGTATTATTAGATCTCTTCATATAGGTGAATCTCAAATTGAGAAAGGAGCTCAACGTCTACAAAAAGAGATCTTGCAACGTTCTTAGATGCCATGGCTACAGTCGAGAGGACTTTAAAGGAGTTGTGGGCTATGCCAAACATTAATGAGCAATCTTCTTACATTCAATATCCTACTTTTAAAGTTGATTTTGAATTAACTTATGAATTTATTTGCTCACTTCCTATTTTTCATGGTTTTGTAGGAGAAGATCCTCATAAGCATCTAAATGAGTTCCATGCGGTATGTTCATTAATGAAACCAAGGGATGTCACTGAAGATCAAGTCAAGTTTAAAGCCTTTTTTTTTCTTTGGCAAACAATGCTAAGGATTGGTACTACGATTCATCTTTTGGTTCAATCAAGACATGGACTCAACTGGAAGCAAAATTCATAGAGAAATTCTCCTATACCTTCCGTGTTCAAGAGGAGTCATATGGACAAGCTTATGATGGATTCTGGGGTGTTCCGCAGAGTAATTACAATCCATATTCCAACACTTACAATCTAGGATGGAGTTATCACTCCAATCTGAGCTACGCCCCACGACTTCCTAGCTATTACGAACAACAAGGCCCACCGTTTCCTCAACAAAACCAACCGTCGGGTACGTCTTTGGAAGATATGATTAAAACATTGGTCGCTAATACCCAAAAAATTCAGCAAAGCACCGAGCAATTCCAACATGGCTTCCAACAGATTCAACAAGAAGACCAAAACTCTATCAAAAATTTGGAGAAGCAAATCGGTCAAGTGGCTACTACCGTGAACGAGTTGGTGTCACAAAATTTGAATAAACTTCCGTCCCAGGTCATTATAAATCCAAAAGAAAATGCCAATGCAGTTACCTTACAAAGTGGGAAAAAATTGAAAGAAGCAGAACCGTTTCAAGAATTAAGCATGCCCACGCCTAAAACTCAAAACCCTTCTGCTGAAAATACTTCGAAACACGAGGATGAGAAAGAGCTGGAAAAAGAAGAGGAGCCTGTTACCAAGAAGAAACCGATGACATT
Source organism: Verbascum thapsus (assembly GCA_963669365.1). Taxonomy (NCBI): domain Eukaryota; kingdom Viridiplantae; phylum Streptophyta; class Magnoliopsida; order Lamiales; family Scrophulariaceae; genus Verbascum; species Verbascum thapsus. The sequence goes on from OY770104.1 coordinate 11,033,571, forward strand.
TGTGATACCTCCTCCATTTCCTGGTCGTTTTGTCAACTGTAAACAAGTGATGGATATAGAAGATGACTTTCCAAAATATGAGATGTTTGAGGAAGATGAGTTCAGTGACGATGAAGAGGTGGAATGTGAGTCTAGAGAGAAAAATGTGGAACCTCAACTCGCAAAACCAATGGAAACACTTACCGAACAATCTAAGGTTATTGAGATCACTCCTCCAAAATATGAGATTCTTAGAGAATATGAGATTTTTGGGGAAGATGAGATTCTTAGAGAATATGAGATGTTTGAGGAAGATGAGATCAGTGATGACGAAGAGATGGATATAGAAGATGAATCTCCAACATATGAGAAGGAAGTTAGAGAATATGAGATTTTTGGGGAAGATGAGATTAGTGACGATGAAGAGGAGAATATGAAAGATGAATCTCCAACACTCGAAAAGGAATTAATTCCAAAATGCAAGGACCCCGGTAAGTTCTTTATCTCTTGCAAAATAGGTGATATGCAATTTGAAAACACTATGTTAGACCTTGAATCTTCGGTAAATATCATGTCCCATTCTATTTATGAGTCTTTGAATGTGAAAAAGTTGAGAAAAACGGACATGATTATACAATTAACTGATGGGTCTAATGCATCTTCTAATGGCTTTCTTGAGAACGTACTAGTCCATGTTAATGACTTAGTTTTTCCTAGTGATTTTTATGTTGTTGATATGGATAAAAATCAATCTAGTAAGTTAGCCCCTCTCATTCTTGGACAACCTTTTTTGAAAACATCTATGGCTGAAATTAATGTGCATGATAGAACTCTTACTATGGAATTTGAAGATGAATTTGTGATGATTAATTTATATGATTCCATGAAGTGTTCTACTAATGATTGCTCTATGTTTGGTTTAGATGATACTAACCTTGTGATATAGCGATTTTTTGAATTTAATGATGATCCGCTAACAGTAGCTTGGCATAGTGATGGCTTTGAACCTCCGACTTAGCTACGTCTAGCCAAAGACGTTAAAGAATGGCGCTGCATGGGAGGCAACCCATGAGTTTTTCTTTCCCTTATTTAATTGTCTTTTATCTTCAGTTTTTTTTTACAGAAGCGTTCCGAGAGTTAAGCGTGCCCACGCTTAACTTACGAAACCCTTCTGTTTCGCATTTTCAATTTTAACAGAAAACTTTGAAGAATTAAGCATGCCCACGCCTAAAACTTCAAACCCTTCTGTTTTGCACCTTCAGTTTTTTTTTTCAGATTCATATTTATTCCCTTAAAAAAAAAATATCAAAAAAAAGGACAAAAACAAAATTGAATTAGGGATTTCCGACCCTAATTTTTCCCCCCAAATTGCGAACCCTAGTTCATACCTGTCGTTACTCACCTCTCGCTCGCTCTGATTTGCAGGTTTCCGATCATCATCATCCACCATCGCTTCCGCATCGATGGGCGAAGAACTGTCTTCTCTCGCACACCGAGGCTGCTGCCCATTCCATTGCTCTCCCGACTCGACGCGATAGAAGCCAAGTCCCAACTGCTCCTCAACCACTCCGGCATCACGACTGAGTGATGTCGTAGGGAAGTCCCCCTCCTTGTTCTTTTATTGTGATGCATTGTTTGTTCTTTTCCCGTTTATACATTGAGGGCAATGCACGTTTTAAGTGTGGGGGGTGGTTTCTCGTGCTATTGTACTTCTTGGTGTTTTTGCTTAATTGTGACTGTGTGAAACAAATTTTTTTGGCATTCTTAGACTACTTTAGTTTGTGTTTCTTTTGAACGGTTAGACTTGGATAAATGAGCATGCTTTGATTGAGTTTTCGTGCTATGTGAAGTTTGTGTTATGTTCAATGATTAAAAGCGAGCATAGGAACGCATGTTTTAGTCGATTACCCTACCTTGTGAGAACTTGTGCCATTTGATCGATAATTTATGACATGATCTCTTTCTTCTTGTGTGACTCACGTGTTTTTGAAATTCTAAAACTTGTTTTGAACCTTGTCAAAATTACACGAGCATGTGCATGATTGAATATGATAAAAGCATTTAGGATTTAGCCACTTTGCCAAATAAACCGTACCTTTGCATTATCCCCTAGTTAGCCCACTTTGAGCCTTTTTATCCTATTTTCTTGGTTTACCCCGAATTTGAGCCCTTACCCTTTTTTTATGCCTCTTCGTTTTACCCGTCTAGAAAATAAGTCGAGCATAGAGGTTGTATATTATTTGGGGATGAAAAGTCAAGAAGATGATGTTTTTGAATAAGTGTGGGGGAAACTCGTGGAAAATACAAAGAGTACCTCTAAAAAAAAAAAAAAAATTTCGAAAAAAAAAAAAAAAAAAACAAAACAAAAAGGGAGAATAAAAGAGAAGTTCGAAAAAAGAATAAACAATTGATGAGGTACCGAGCCCCCGAGAAAGATAGAAAAATAAAGTGTGGTATTTGGGTCCTTAACGTCAAATGTACCCAATGAGATCTCGATGCTCGATAAAATTTTCGAACTTAGCCTTTTTTTACACCTTTCTTTTCATTCCTACCCCGAACCTTAGCCCCGTTACAACCCTTAATAAAGACCTTTTGATTCGATCATGCACACTCTCAACCGTAGTGGCGACATTGGTGTATAACCAAGCCTATGGAATAACACTAACATGTTGAGATTCGAGCGATACACTTATAACCATACACGAGAGTTGGAGAGTATTTGAGTGAAAATCGACTGAAATTTTTGTTTTCCTTGTTCAATTGAGGTCGTTGTTCTAACATGAGAATATTGTGGTATCGAGAATTTCGATTGATTACGTGTTTCGTGCTTTCGAGTTTGATTTTGTTCTTTTGATCACACTGCTGAATGGTTTAATTTGCCGCCTGGTACTGTTTTGAGTAATTTTTACATAGTCAACTTCTGAGCATTGCCCGAGGACGTACAATGGCATAAGTGTGGGGGTATTTGTTAAGTCGAGTTTTGTGCACATTTTACATATTTAAAGTCGGGTTGTTTGTCACGTTTGATCACCTTATTTCATGATTTTAGGTTGACAATTGGATTGTGGAAGATTAAAAGGAGAAAGTACCAAATGAGACGAAAAAGAGGAAAAATGACGAAGAAAAGAGTTGGTGCGAAAAAGGGCAGCAGAAGACTTCGAAGAGTTAAGCGTGCCCACGCTTAAATCTCCAAATGCTTCTGCCCAGAAATCAGCATACGGGATTTTGGAAGAAAATCAAGAAATCCGATTTTCTGGTTGTTAAGACTGAACGAATTTATGAGATTTATTCCCTTATTTTGTTGGGATTTATTCCCTTTTATTTGTTAGGATTTTATTTCCTTATTTCTAGATATTCCAAGTTTGTTAAGTTTGTTAGAGCCCTAATTAGTTTCCTTCTTGGATTAGGACTCTACTAGTTTAAATAAGTGGAATTTTATTCCACAAGACATCTTTCACTTTATTTACATAATTCAAGTTTCGTTTTTCCCTTTATCAAAGCTTTCGAATTTTAATATTTTGATGAAGTTTTTGATTATGTGTTGCTAAACACATAATTCTAGTCGAGGATTCATCAAGGTTTGATTCTTAATATTTGTGAGATCGAATTGTACTTTAATTTCTTCGTTAATCAGGTATTTACTTTTTCTCTGAGCTCTGTTGACAATATATTTTAATTGATTATTTAGTCTGGCCAATTATTTAATCGTTGGGATCATATTCAACTATTTAGGGCCCAAATCCGTAATTGTTTGGTAAACCCTAATATTTGTAGCAGTTAGCGACGTTGATTACGGACAAGTCTTCGATTAGTCGTTATGAGAATTAGTAACCTAGTCTAAATAAACCGAGCTTATGTGTTTGTTGGCTAGAATTGGTGTTTTTCTAATACGTGAATGCTATCGATAGGCTAAATCCTAAGAGCTTGTTTAGGGTTGTCTATTTGGTAAGAGGAGTAATCAAAGAGCTTGTTTTGGTTATCGACGACTTAAGGAAAAACTAGGTTGCTAGAGCTTGTTAGTAACTATAGCCAATTTATCTGATAACGTTGAATTATTATTGCATCCGTGATCAAATCGTAGAATCAATACCGAGATAATCCAAAGACTAGAACTTCTCAACATATTGAATTCGAATTCTATTTTAATCTTTCTTTTTAATTTACGTCATTTTATTTTATTTAGTTAATCAAATTCAAAACCCCCTTTTAATCGATATTAGTAACTTAGGATTTATTTCTACACCATTCCCTGTGGATCGACCCTACTTGTCGCTATTTACAAATATTTTCGAGTAGGTTATTTATTTTTGTTGGATTCGACACCCACCAAGTACTGGAAAGAATATGAAAATGGCCCCTAGATAAATCTATGATAATTGTGAATATAATACAGATTCATCTTCAAATATGAAGACGTCATCCCAAATGCCGGTTATAATATTTTTATTTCTTTTAATTTTAGAAGTAGAGGACCAGCAAACTTATTATTTATTTTATAATTTCTAGAACTAGAAGACGCCATCTGAGATGCCATCTTCAACTGATGATGATGTTTGGTAAGTATGGGTGACTATATACCTGATATATATATATATATATATTTAAATCTACTAAGAAAAATATTTTCTTACACAAATTGAAGTTAATAAATTGTAATTTTCAAGTTTTACATTTTTCTTTTATCTTATATGGCATTCAAGCCTAAAAAAATCATAAAGGAAAAACTCAATATTAAGTATACATTAGTATGCTGAAGAATATGTACACAAATCAATATATTTTTAAATTTATATATGTTAATGTGATATAGTAGTAAACAATATTTAGAATTCTTTTCTATATGTACAAGGATATATTAATATTTACTGAAATTGGTTTGTATTCTTTTTCATTTTTTATAACATAAGAGGGTAATTAATCTATTGTTTAAGACAATGATAGTATGCTCTTATGGATGTATAAACTCATTAAAAATAATTAATTGTAAGTAAAATCTTATCTAGATATTATTCAAAATTGGTGGTATGTAAAAAGTAGTATATTGCATCACTTTATATATAATATGAACACCTTTTATCCTAAATAGTATATAATTTCTTATTGAAGTAATCACACAAACTTGTTTTATAGTTCAAGTAGTCTCTCAAACAAACTTATATAAGCTTTGCTCCACAAATCAAAATTAAAGAAAGATACAAAGCTATGTAAAGTTAAGAAAAAGACATAATTAGTACAACTCTTTACTTATTCTTATCTTTATCTTCATCATCATCCAAATTAATTAAAGATGGCGACTCTTAATCATTCTCTAATATATCGTAAAAAAGGCTCAAACTCGAAAATGGGTCAAATGTAAAAATGAAAAAAAAATTGAAGACGGCATTGATAATGCTGTCTTCAAATTTCTGAATTAAGTAAATAAGAAAATTAGAAGAACGTATGGGATGAGGTCTTCTACTTTTTAAAAGTGGAAAAATTGAAGATGACATTTGAGATGCCGTCTTGTATTATGTTCACAACATTTATGAATTTTTTTTCTGTATTTTATATTATTTTGTTAAAAAAACTCTCTTTTGAAGTTAAATATTTATTTATTTGTTCATTTTTAATGGGTCCTTAAAATAGCTGATTTGAATATTTATTCGAGACCAACATGAGAGACAATAATCCATGCATTGAGATTGGAATATACACTCCGCAAAAAATATGATGGATCATTCGACTCGGACATTATATTAATTGAGACAACTTATTTTTTCAAGGTAAGAACATAATAACTTCGTGCGGAACTGGAGATATTGAGAATAGCTTAGGCCTTTTGGTCCAAAATAAAGTATTTGGCTAGTGGATTTGGCACATTCTTCAAATAAGCAACTCAAGTGGATGGTCTCACCAAAGAAGGTTTTGAACATACCCTTTGAGTTTGAATCTATGTAATACTTCATTACAAGATCCAAATGGCCAAGACAAATTGAAGTAGTTAATCGAACTTTGTCCATTTTGTTAAGGATTATTATTAAAAAGAACATAAAAACATGGGAAGAGTGTTTACCTCATGTTAAGACACAATATTTTGAGTGAATTTAGTGAGTTTTATCTCTCTCGTTCGTTAAGAATATTTATCGGAGTAACATTCGTGGCGTTCATCCCGACTTATCAAACGACAATCCATATAATTTGTAGCCCTTCATCACTTCGTTCCGACGTTCGAATTCACAGATTTTATCGGGTCGAGGTCTTTATACCGAGGTTCGTTGTTACTGTAGGATTTCGGGTTGAGGATATTCATCCATCTCACTAATTCGGAATTGATCTTGGGAAAATTGCGCAACGAGACAGCCCATCATGGGAAGATTCACACCAACATGGTATGGCATTATGGGCAACCAAATTATTGGAGAATTATTGTTGAAGGAGGGGGTTGCTTACTTGTAACCTATATTTGTGTGTATTGTATGAGCTCATTTAAATATTTTAGTTTTAGTCATTTGTTGTTCTCTCTTTCATACACATACACTTGTAAAACACAGTTCTAGATACAATTGGCGGAAAAGAAGACAAGTGCAACAAGTCTTTGTTGTGGTATTGTTGTGTCATTCCTAGATTTGGACTTGTTGTACTTGTCTACATTTCTCTCTATTGATGGATTGATTGATCATTAGTAAACTCATGATACTTGCTCTAGTAAAAATGCAGAGAGAGAGAGAGATAAAAATGAAGTATTGAGTATCGCTATCTATGGGTTGTATAGTTTTTCTCTTGCTTGCATTATGTAAGGCATGTTTGATTGGAGCGTTCGCTTCTTAAGGATGGTCTAAATCCAAGTTTCCAACTATTGATTGTAGATTATGGATTTGAGATTTTCAACTCTTAAAATTCTTTTTTCCAAACGCAAAGTAAGATTAGAAAAAATACCACTAAGAAACACCAAGACCAAAAAGAGAAAAAATAGAATTAAATTTATTAATATGATTCTCTAATAAAAATTAGAAACATGTACTTAAATTGCACTTGAATAGACAAAATTAAAAAATTGTACACACATTGCAATTAAAAGAGCTGATATTCCGTATTTAGACGGTCCTTTATTTTGTTAGTGGATGTTAATTTCACTACTTTTTTTTGGATGATGGGGGAAATCCGCAGCCGCTACCCTTTCGGGCGCGCACTGGGTAAACCTCGCTCTTGTGCAATAGCCTGCAAACCACACAAGAGAGAGAAACCAACCTAGGTAGCCCATAGCTGACAGACTCACAGTAGAGAAGACAAATAGGCATTCCCACAGTGGGAATTAAACCCGTGACTAAAGTCACATAATTCAGATGCCCTACCAGACGTATGATCATTACGCTTCAACCGGGTTATTCTATTCCACCTCTTAGAAAGAAAAGAACTTAAATCAAAATACTTAATAGCATGGCGATACATTTATACAAAACTTCTACCCCGAGCACACGCAATGGAACCGTACACAGTCAAGTGAAATCCAATTCACGAAATAATTTGATTTATGGACAATATCATTGTGGTAAAGGTCGTAATGCCTGATTAGAGAATGCAAATAGGCATTCCCACAGTGGGACTTGAACCCATGACTAAAGTCACAGAATTCATATGCCCAACCAACTCTACCAGGAGTTACCCCCATTAATTTCACTACTTGCTTTATAAATATTTTGATAGGTTAAGTTATCGAATTAGAAATAACTTTATATAAAAAAAGATCAACACCCCCTATATTTATTAATTTGATTCTATAATAAAATGAGAAAAATGTGCATACATTGCATGAGAATATTATAAGAATTACATTGGTTTATGAAATTGAGTATGTTTATAAAAAACATATGAAAGATACTTTAATTAAAACTTAAAAGTGCTTAGTACAAGAATAGTAAGCTTGTCAATATATTATGTAAAGCAAACACATAAAGTATTATATATAGCTAAAAATGTGTTCAGTCTAATTTTTTTTATAGTTAACAGTATGCATATAGTATTATTTTGAAGTTCTAATAATTTATTCTTTAGATATAAACTTAAGGCCTGAGCAACAATATCACCAATACCCCAAATGCAGCCTCAGCTAATCACCTGGGTTTTAAGTGGATCTAAACAATTTTGGTACCATTTTCATAGCTTTAACAAATATCATATTATTTCAATTCCGAGAAAATGTCAAAATTCATACCATAAGATAGCCGAATCCAGTTTTGATACACGGTTTACACATGTAACACATTTGGTACCAAGTAAATATTTTTTAACAATTTTGGTACTCCCGTTAGTTGACTAACGGTCAAACTCACGTGCTAGTCACGTGCCCGTTAGTATGTAAAATTTGGGTGGTAGAGAACGCGATATAACCTAGTTCTCCAACCATTTTCCACAAATTCCCCCAAATTCACCCCCAAATTTCTCTTTGTGAATGTCGATGGTGGAGTAAGAGATCGATTTACACAAGCGTGGATTTCGTTCATAAAAATGAGTCTACGTGACCCTAAATATAACCAATATCCCCCACTCAATATACGGTAAGTTGTATTTGCAACTTTAGGGTTTCTGCATACAACAATTTGATTCTCCATTTCCCTTATATTGTTGTGGAGATCGGTTATCACTTCAAATGCTCTTGGAGCATACGGTGGACCATACCATGAAAAGAATTTGCAGCCACTAGCGCCATCAACGCAACCAAAAAATCTTCAAAATGGGTTGTCTTTAGTTCTTGATGTCCATAAGTAAACTTTCTTCCCACAAATGCATTTGTTTTTAATGTTGCGCCTACTCGAGTAGGAGGAAGAAGAAGACATTGATATTTGGAAGGAAAGTTGTAAATTTGGAAGATGAAGAACTCAAATGAGTTAATTCCACCCAAATTTGGCTGTAAATTAAATTCACATTTCCCTCCATTTTGACCGGTCAATTTCCTTTCCAAAATGCTTATATCCTATTGGTTAGACTCACAAAATGGCAATACTAACGTATCAGTTGCTTTGACCATTAGTCAACTAACAGGAGTACCAAAATTGTTTAAAAAAAACTTTTTTGGTACCAAATGTGTTACATATGTTACTTATTTGGTTTGTGAAATTGGTGGGTGTCGAATCCAACAAAAATAATAAACCTACTCGAAAAGATTTGCAATCAGTGATAAGTAGGGTCGATCCATAGGGAATGGTGTAGATTCAATTCCTAAATTACTAATATCGATTTAAAGGGGGGTTTTGGATTTGATTAACTAAGATGAAATTCAAAAGACGTAAATTAAGAACGCAATAAGAGTAAAATCGGATTCAATAAATTGAGAAGTTCTAGTCTCCGGATATCTCGGTATTGATTCTATAATTCGATCATCAATTTATATGATAGTTCAATGTTCTAGAGTAAATTAGCTATAGTCGTCAACAAGCTCTGACGACCTCGTTTTTTCTTATGTCTTCGATAATCAAAACAAGCTCTTTGATTACTGCCCTTATCAACTAGACAACCCTAAACAAGCTCTTAGGATTTAATCTAACAATAGCATTCATGCAATAGAAAAACACCAATTCTAACCAATAAACACACAAGCTCGGTTTATTTAAGCTAGATTACTAATTCCCATAACGACTAATCGAAAACGATTAAATAATCAACGTCGCTAACTGCTACGATTATTAGGGGTTGCCAAACAATTACGGATCTGGACCCTAATTAGCGAAATATAATTCTAACGATTAACCAATTGGCCAGACTAATTAACCGATTAAAATATATTGACAACGAATCACCGAAAAAAAGTAAATACTCGAAGAATAAAGAATATAAAAGCACAATTCAAATTTCACGAATTAAAAGAAATCAAACCTCGAAAATCCTTCAACTAGAATTATGTGTTTAGCAACACATAATCAAAAACGTCTACAATGTCTTGAATTCGAGAATTTTGAAGAACAGAAATAAAACCAACGTGAATAGTAACGTGAATAGTAAAAATCGAGAGTGCGATGTGGAATAGAATTCCACTTATTTAAACCCTAAAAGAGTCCTATCTTGATAAGGAAACAAATTAGAATAGGATTTTAAGAATCCTACCTAAACTAGGATTGTTCAAAAAGGAAATAAAATAAAAGGAAATAATTCCTAAAAACTAGGAATCATAATTCCAGCTGTTTTCTCTTCATTCCAGCAGTCAAAGTCAACCCCAGCGGTCAAAGTCAACTTTAGCGGATTTGTGTGTTCTTGGGCAGAAAGTTTTCAAGAGTTAAGCGTGATCACGACTAAAATGAACAAACTTTCTGCTGTCATATTTTTGTCTCCAAATACTTCAAGTCTTTTCAAGCCCATTTTAGCATCTTTTCATCTCTTCTCTATGCAAACACCTAATCGTTTCAATATAAGCACAAAAACATGAGATAGAGAATAAAAACATAACAAATGACGCTACGTAAAACACATAAAACGTGCATAAAATACACGTTAACAAATACCCCCACACTTATGCTATTGCACGTCTCGAGCAATGTTTAAGTTCAAGCATCGCAAAAATCAACAAAATTCCAACACCAAAGATCAAATAAGCATAGACACTCATGGACCGAAGAACAAAAATCAAGAATGACAAGATGACGCATGCAAATAATTGAAGACCTCAATACCACATTAAATCAAAACCAACACAACGATCTTATTCGAAAAGTAAGAAAGCACGAAATTAGACGACTATTCTCACAATCCTCCCCAAACGCTCGTGTATAAGGTTCAACGTGTTTCGCTCAAGTCTTAACATGTCAATGTAATCCCATAGGCTTGCTTATACACCAAAATCGCCACTACTATCGAAAATGTGCACAAAAGAATCAAAAGGTCTTTTATTCAAGGTTGTAATGGGGCTAGGGCTCGGGGTAGGAATAAAAAGGATAATGAAGGCTAAGTCCGATCAATTCGTAGAGCATCGAGTCAACGTTGGGTAAATAAGACAATAAGGACCCAAGTACCTCTTTTCATTCGTTCTCAAACTCCATTCATCATCATTCGTTCTTTTTGACATTTCTTTTTGGAACTAACCCTCTTTCACTCTTGTTTTTTTTTTATTTTTTTTTATTTTTTTTTTTCTTCTTTTGTTTTGTTTTGTTTTGTTTTGTTTTGTTTTGTTTTTTTTTTTTTTTTCGTAGGTACCTTTTATATCTTCCACAAAATTCCCCCACACTTTATTCGATACACATCATTCTTTTGAATTCCCAAATAACTAAAATCTCGATGCTCAACTCATTTTTCGGACGGGTAAAAACATAGAGATATAAAAAGACGGTAAAAGCTCACTTTCGGGTTTTCAAAAAAAGAAATAGGCCAAAAGCTCAAAGTGGGTTACTAAGGAAAAAATAAAAGGTAGGCTTATTTGGCTAAGTGGGTAAATCCTAAATGCCTTTATCATATTCAAATGTGCACAAAATCATGTAGTCTTGACATGGTTCAAAGCAAGTTCTAGCATATACAAAAACACGCAAGACAAACACACAAGAAGGAAAGAAAATGTCATGTATGATCGACAAAATGAAAGGCTCAAAAGCTCACATGGTAGGGATTAGCCGTACTAACACATGCAATCCTATCGTTCTCGTTCGATCATTATGCTAGCAACAATTTTCACAAGGCAAGAGACTTCAATCAAAACATGGCCAAAATGTTCAAACCTAACTAGTTCAACGGAAACCATAAAAGAACTATACTATTCGATCACAAAAAATTTCATGCGCTAAAAATAAACAAAGCTTAAACGTGCAAATCGCAATAGAAGTCACCCCCCCACACTTAAACATTACATTGCCCTCAATGTAAAAATCATGTAAGCATAAGACAATGCGTAATAATAAAAGAGCAATGAAAGGGTGACTCCCCTAGGGCATCACTCGGTCGTGATGCCAAGGTGGCTTCAATTGCGTCGAGATGGGCTGCAACAATGGTGGTTGAAGGTGAAGGAGCGATAGGCTGGAAGCACTTGAGCAATAAGGACCATAGCAGTAGTCGATGGTGGAGTAGTCACTGGATGAGGGCGAAGGCGAGAGCTAGTGGTGGTTTGTCGGAGATGAGGGTGTCGAGCGTGATGATGGTTGCGGCATCATGCCGACCGACGATGGAAGCTGTAACAAGAAATGAAGCAAGGTGATGATGGATGTTAGGGTTGAGGAGAGGAAGTGATATGGTGAAGAAAGTTCTTTTTCTTTTTTCTTTTTTTTTTTTTTTTTGTTTTTTTTTTAAAACGAAATTAAAAACATGGAAAGGGGAAATGCGACAGAAAGTTTATCTATTTTAGGTGTGATCGCGCTTAACTTTCAAAAACTTTCTGTTCTACAAAACAGAATGTTTTCCAATCTTAAGCGTGATCGCGCTTAAAATTCACAAACTTTCTGCTCGGAAATTAAAAACAAAGCAAAAAGAAACAAAGGAACCAAAAATTAAAAACGAGCATGGGTTGCCTCCCAAGAAGCGCCATTATTTAACGTCGTCGGCTCGACGATGCTACAAAGTTATGTAGCATGGTTTGGTAGTTCCAACTCCGTTGTTTCAACATCGTATTTTTGAAATCCTTCACAAAACGGTTTCAAACGATGTCTGTACACTTTGAGAATCTTTCGTGTGGTTGGATTTTGAATATAAACTGCACCAGATGAAAAAATGTCAATGATAATAAATGGTCCAATCCAACGGAAACGTGGCTTACCCGGAAATAACTTGAGGCGAGAACGGGAAAGAATAACTTTTTGTCCTATGACTAAGTGCTTTCTTGAGATAGTCTTATCACGAAAAGGTTCCGTTCTATTCTTGTAGATCTTCGAATTCTTGTATGCTCTATGCTCAATTTCCTCTAACGCTTGGAGTTTCATCTTCGGTGCCTGCACAATGGAAGAAAGTAGTTTAGGAGTTGATGAATGTAGAGAAATATAAGAAACATTAAGGGGAAGTGGTTGAAGAGAATCAAGATCCGATTTCATCTCTTCAAGTTCTTGGTTTAGCTTAAATTGTTTTTCCTTCCCATCCAAGTCGTTAGTGGTCAAAGCTACTTGTAACGGATCGCCATATTCAAGTTCGAACATATCCTGCGTCAAAGAGTCAATAACATCTATACCAAAAACAGAGTGATCATCAGTAGGATACTTCATGGAATCATATATGTTAAATTTTATGATTTCTCCATCAAATTCCAAAGTGAAGGTCCCATCATGTACATTAATTTTGGTTCTAGACGTTTTCATGAATGGTCTACCAAGTAGGATAGGAGCTAAGTTACTAGACTCTTCATTACCCATGTCGACAACATAAAAATCAGCGGGGAAGACTTGATCATTAACTTGAACCAAGATGTCTTCGAGAACACCATCAGGATAAGCATTAGATCTATCAGCTAATTGTATGATAACACCAGTTTCTTTTAGCTCCCCTATGTTCAGTGATTCGTAAATAGAACGTGGCATGACATTTATGGATGCTCCTAAGTCTAGCATGGCTCTCTCAATTCGCTTATTTCCTATCTTACAAGGAATCGTGAACATACCTGGATCCTTACATTTTGGAGGTAATTTCTTTTGAAGCACGGCAGATACATTTTCTCCTACAAGTATTTTCTCATTGCCTATAAGCTTTCTCTTGGTCATGCACAATTCCTTAAGGAATTTAGCATAATGAGGTACTTGCTTAATAGCATCGAGAAGTGGGATGTTTACCTGAACCTTTCGGAATGTCTCGAGTATTTCCTTCTCTTGCTCTTCTTTCTTTGACTTGGCGAATCGGCCTAGGAAAGGAGGTGGTATCACGAACGTTGGTTTCTTCGTGGTAGGTTGTTCTTTTCTTTTTTCCAACTCTTTTTCATTTTCGTGCCTTAAGGCTTGTTCGGGTTCCTTCAATTCTTTTCCGCTCCTCAAAGTAACGGCACTTGCATTTTGCTTTGGGTTCATGATGACTTGAGACGGAAGTATACTCGAGTTCTGTGATACCAACTCGTTCACAGTAGTAGCCACTTGACTTATCTGATTCTCTAAATTCTTAATGGTATTTTGACTCTCTTGTCGAAATTGTTGCATGCCTTGTTGGAATTGTTCAGTGCTTTGCTGAAACCGTTGTGTATTCTGCTGCAATTGTAGAGTGTTAGTCATCAACATCTTAACCATGTCTTCTAGAGATGTACTTGATGATTGAGTCATTTGAGGAACCGAAGGTCCTTGCTGGTTTTGATAAGGAGGTCTTGGAGCATAGCTTAGGTTAGGATGATCCCTCCATCCAGGATTGTATGTGTTCGAGAAGGGATCGTATTTCCTTTGAGCAGGCCCAGGAAAACCGGCTGCATTAGCTTGCTCAAGTGTCTGATTTTGAGCAGTAGGGCATACTTCAGCTGTATGTCCGATTCCAGAGCATATACCACACATGTTAACTTGTTGAGCATTTCCTAAAGCCATTTTCTGCACGAGAGCAGTCACATCATTCATACGCTGGTTAAGCAACGCAATGGTTGCCTCATTCGCTTCCTTAATGGAGTGATCTTGTCGGATACTAAATTGTTGGGAATTAGAGGCCATACTCGAAATCAAGTTCCTTGCCTCAGTCGGGGTCTTGTATATCAGTGCACCACCACTTGCGGCATCAATCAAATTCCTATCCATAACAGTGAGTCCCTCGTAAAAATACTGGATAAGAAGCTGATCGGGAATCTGATGTTGTGGGCAGCTTTCAACTAGTTGTTTGAAACGTTCCCAGTATTCGTAAAGAGTTTCACCCATAAACTGTCGAACCCCACAAATCTCCTTCCTAATATTTGCCACTCGAGATGCTGGAAAGAATCTTTCTAAAAACTGCATTTCCATCTCATTCCAGGTGTTAATCGAGCCAGAAGGTAGAAAGTAGAGCCAATCCCTAGCTTTATCGGCTAAGGAGAAAGGAAAAGCTCTCAGCTTGATTTGATCCTCGGTCACATCTTTCGGTCTCATAGTTGAGCAGACCATGTGGAATCCTTTCAGATGCTTGTGCGGGTCCTCTCCTGCAGAACCATGAAAAGTAGGTAGTAAGTGAATGAGTCCAGATTTTAATTCAAAGTCTACCTCAAGATTAGGATAGGGAATGCAGAGAGGTTGTCGGTTGAGATTTGGCATGGCCATGTCTTTCAGAGTCCTTTCATTGCCATTGGCGTTAACACCGTTAGCAGGTGCTACATTAACATTAACGGGGGCTGCGTTATCCATGTATTCGTGTTCTTCTTCCGAATCGCTAGAAGAATCAGTGTGATCCAGTGTAGAGTCTATTTCGGATGATGAGAAGCGTGGAATGGGTTGATTTCGTTGCCTTGTTTCCTTACGTAAACGGCGAGCTCTCTTTTCGATCTCAGGATCGTATTCAAGTTCACTTCCACGGAAGGTCCTAGGCATACAAAAACTTAAACAAAACAGAAAATATCAGTAGCACATGAAATAAATCTATTAACACCGTTCCCCGGCAACGGCGCCAAAATTTGGTGGGTGTCGAATCCAACAAAAATAATAAACCTACTCGAAAAGATTTGCAATCAGTGATAAGTAGGGTCGATCCACAGGGAATGGTGTAGATTCAATTCCTAAATTACTAATATCGATTTAAAGGGGGGTTTTGGATTTGATTAACTAAGATGAAATTCAAAAGACGTAAATTAAGAACGCAATAAGAGTAAAATCGGATTCAATAAATTGAGAAGTTCTAGTCTCCGGATATCTCGGTATTGATTCTATAATTCGATCATCAATTTATATGATAGTTCAATGTTCTAGAGTAAATTAGCTATAGTCGTCAACAAGCTCTGACGACCTCGTTTTTTCTTATGTCTTCGATAATCAAAACAAGCTCTTTGATTACTGCCCTTATCAACTAGACAACCCTAAACAAGCTCTTAGGATTTAATCTAACGATAGCATTCATGCAATAGAAAAACACCAATTCTAACCAATAAACACACAAGCTCGGTTTATTTAAGCTAGATTACTAATTCCCATAACGACTAATCGAAAACGATTAAATAATCAACGTCGCTAACTGCTACGATTATTAGGGGTTGCCAAACAATTACGGATCTGGACCCTAATTAGCGAAATATAATTCTAACGATTAACCAATTGGCCAGACTAATTAACCGATTAAAATATATTGACAACGAATCACCGGGAAAAAGTAAATACTCGAAGAATAAAGAATTTAAAAGCACAATTCAAATTTCACGAATTAAAAGAAATCAAACCTCGAAAATCCTTCAACTAGAATTATGTGTTTAGCAACACATAATCAAAAACGTCTACAATGTCTTGAATTCGAGAATTTTGAAGAATAGAAATAAAACCAACGTGAATAGTAACGTGAATAGTAAAAATCGAGAGTGCGATGTGGAATAGAATTCCACTTATTTAAACCCTAAAAGAGTCCTATCTCGATAAGGAAACAAATTAGAATAGGATTTTAAGAATCCTACCTAAACTAGGATTGTTCAAAAAGGAAATAAAATAAAAGGAAATAATTCCTAAAAACTAAGAATCATAATTCCAGCTGTTTTCTCTTCATTCCAGCAGTCAAAGTCAACCCCAGCGGTCAAAGTCAACTTTAGCGGATTTGTGTGTTCTTGGGCAGAAAGTTTTCAAGAGTTAAGCGTGATCACGACTAAAATGAACAAACTTTCTGCTGTCATATTTTTGTCTCCAAATACTTCAAGTCTTTTCAAGCCCATTTTAGCATCTTTTCATCTCTTCTCTATGCAAACACCTAATCGTTTCAATATAAGCACAAAAACATGAGATAGAGAATAAAAACATAATAAATGACGCTACGTAAAACACATAAAACGTGCATAAAATACACGTTAACAGAAATTGAGTATGATTATTAAAACATATGAAAAAATACTTCAATTAAAACTTAAAAGTGCCTAATATAAGAGTAGTATGCTTGTCAATATATTATGTAAAGCACGCATATGAAGTATTATATATAGCTAAAAATGTGTTCACTCTAATTTTTTAATAGTTAATAGTATGCATATAATCTTATTTTGAAGTTTTAATAATTTATTCTTTAGATATAAACTTAAATGTTTTATTAATTAGATATCCATTAACTCTTTCATAATCATTATCTCTTATCACATTTGTCAATATAATGTATATGTGCATATATATATTTGTTTTATATCATTTATTTTATATTAACATGATATCAATTTTTTATACATTTGAAATTCATAATTAATATTGTGTCATTGTATATATTTATCATCATGATATAGATTTTGATAAGCTAATATCTGGATATAGCATAAATAGTCGAAAATACCCCGAGCCCAAAGAATATCGTCAGCATAGTTAGAAATAATCGTGGGACCTCGTCATACAATAAATTCCGGGTAGCTCGATTGGGTCGGGTCGGGTCTCCAATTCGGGTCGGGTCTCCAATTCGGGTCGGTTCATCTAGATGACCCACCGATCCGAAGCCCAACACCTTGAAGGCCCAGTGACCCAATCATTGGATAATCTAGGCCATGCATCACGTGACACATGTACGGCTCACCTTAATCATAGGGCTATTACCAAATTAGTGACATTTGATTCTTCTATAAAAAGCCAAAGAGGCTCATTTATCAAGGACCTTTGAACTGACAGTACGAACAGACTCCTAAGTTCACCTCGTAACTCTTAGGATTTTGGGTAGCCTCGTCAAGGTACGAGGCCAATAGCTACCACCGACTTTTACTTCTAGAACTACGAATTGACTTGATCCTAGGTAACTAGGTACGTAGGCAGCTTGGCAAGGTCAAGCGCAGTCATAATTCCTCTCCAATTGGGGTCTGGGTTGACCTCTTAGGTCGTAGACTTAGCCCGAATTAACCAGCGAAATTCGTGCTAAATCAGTTGGCGCCGTCTGTGGGAACTTTTTTATAAGACCGTGCATACCGCGTTTTATAAAAGTAAGTTATCTAACATCTGGTTCATTATAATTTTGCAGGATGCAGGGAGAAACGAGCAAGCGACCAGGCAAGGAAATATGTCTGGACGAGGCTGGTGGTGTGACCTCACAAATTTCACCGCCACCATCCTCGGTCGATGACCACAACGAGGCTGGAGCTCAGCAAGAAAAGATGATCACAATGACCGAAAGTGAGCTCACCCGTCGAATGGAAGAATAGGGGCAAAAATTTTTGCTTGACCAAATTGGCAAGGCACAAAAAACACCCAACATTGGGCTCGTCCATCCCGACCCAGTCACCCAAAGACGTCAATTCCATGAACTCGACCCAGAAAGGGAACGAGGGGGAAGAAGGACGCAATAATGGGACACCCCGACGATTATTCCATGAACTTGACCCGGAATGGGAACAAGAGGAACATCATCGCGGGGAGAGGGAAAAGGGAAGAGATCAAAATGTTAGCCCTAATAACAACTATAATGTGCAAAATGGCTCGCCACACATGGCCATGAATAAAGCCAAAATGTACCCCGACGAGGGTGAGGCCGAATCTGCTCACCAGGAACGCACGCACGATACACGTGTGTTTGTTCTTGTCTCGGCCCTCCAACGTCGCAACTCACCTTTTCATGTGGACATTTTGTCCGATGTCATGCCTCCTGGGTTCAGAATTCCAGATTTACCAAAATATGATGGAACGAAAGATCCTAAGGAGCATGTCATAACATTTGAGACATTGATGGCCCTGCACAATTTAAGCGACGCGCTAAATAGCAGAATTTTTGCTACAACGTTGATAGGGAGAGCGCAAGAATGGTATATCAGCCACCCACCCGGAACTATTACGTCCTATGTGCAATTTACAAGAAAGTTTGAGAATCATTTTGTGAGCAAAAGGAGAACAGGTAAGTCAGCTGCTAGCCTGCTAGGAATAAAGCAACGTGATGGAGAGACCCTGCGGGCCTTTGTAGATCGATTTCAAGATGAGGCACTGAATGTTCCTGGATTGCAACACAAGGTGTTGGTCCAACTTATGGTAAATGGGTTAAAGGAAGGTCCGTTAGCAGGAGCCCTAGTTCGTAATGCCCCTAGAGACCAGGATGAGCTGATGATGGTTGCTCAAGAATATATTAAGGAGGAAGAGATGATTTTGATGAAGAGAGAGGAATCTCGCTCAGTTGGTTACGAAGAAAGGCGAGCAGTGAGGCATGACGAGCAGAGAGGCCAATGCTTGGAAACGGAGAGGTACGATCGGAATGACCGACGGGGGGCAGGAAGAAATGAGAAAGGGAAAGAGCGACCCCAAAGATTTGCAAAGTATGATAGCTACACACCCCTAAATACTGCTCGAGGAAAAATGCTGATGACGATTGAAAAATCTAAGATTGTGGAATGGCCTCAAAAGATGAAATACGATCCCAAAAGAAAATCCAGCCAAAGATATTGTCGGTTTCATAAGGATAATGGTCATGACACAAAAGACTGTTACCAACTGAAAGATGAGATACAAAGACTTATTAATCAGGGATATCTCAAAGAGTTCATAGATAATGCGGCCCGGGCAAGAGAAGACCCGAGGCAAGATGGTAAACGACAAGACCACAGGTCACGAAGTCGATCCCGAGACAAACGAAATTATGGTGGACGAAAAAACGACCGCAACCCTCCGAAGCAAGAGCCTCAACGTCATGAGTTACCGGCTAATTTGCCCAACAATGGTGCCATCTACACCATCGCTGGGGGACCGTCTGGCGGAGATTCGATGAATGCCAGACGGAGATACACTAGAGAAGCGAGATCATATGAACGAAGGGGAGGGTCTCGACAAAGTGTTATGATAATCGACGTCCCGATATCGGAAAGGAATAGCGAAGAGGTGATTAGTTTTGATAACCGTGACTATGAGGGTGTAATCCGACCCCATGACGATCCCATGGTGGTGGTCATGGACATAGCCAATTTTGCGGTACACAAAGTCTTAGTAGATAATGGGAGCTCGGTGGATGTTATATTCTTTCACGTATTACAGAAGATGAATTTGGCAACGGCTACGTTATGCCCAGTGAACACGCCCTTAGTAGGATTTGGTGGAACGGAGGTGGTACCACTAGGTACCATCGACCTACCGACCTCGTTAGGTAGCGAACCGAGGAGGAAGACGGTCATGTTGAAATTTCTGGTGGTTGACGCGCCATTTACGTATAATGTAATTCTGGGCCGACCAGGCCTCAACATATTTGGAGCTATTGTTTCCACTCCACACTTAAAGATGAAATTGATGACAAGTGCTGGAGTTGCGGTTATACGTTGTGACCAAAAGATGGCAAGAGAATGCTATACGACCTCAGTCAAAGTTGAGAAATCAATCCCCAAAAAGGACGAAATGATGCAACTAGGTACCACCCAAAAGATAAACTATTATTTATACTAAATTTGATGATCTACCTAGCCATTTTTACTAGCAGTTATAATTGTTGACATTATTGTCTGATTGTTCAACTAGATGATGCTGACGAGATGGACGAGGCGAGCAATAAGAAAGCAAAGATCGATGAAGGAAGAATTGAACCGATCGCCCACAAAACGATAGAGCTCGTTCCAGGTGACCATCAAAAGACGACGCGGATAGGTTCTCAGATGCCAAAAGACCTTGAATTACTTATGATAAATTTTTTGAGAGAAAATGTAGAGATGTGCGCGTGGCAACCATCAGACTTCAAAGGAATTGAACCAGAAGTGATTATGCATCGACTAAATGTTGATCCTGAAGTAAAACCGGTGAAACAAAAACGACGGAATTTTGGACCAGATCGCAATGATATTATTGATGCAGAGGTAAAAAAGCTGCTCGATGCTGGGTACATACGAGAAATACAATTTACCGACTGGTTGGCAAACGTGGTTCTGGTACCCAAGTCATCAGGCAAGTGGCGGATGTGCATTGATTTTACGGATTTGAACAAGCATGCCCGAGGGACCCTTATCCTCTACCTCGTATTGACTTGTTGGTAGACTCACCGGCTGGGTGTGCGTTATTGAGCATGATGGACGCCTACCAGGGATTTAACCAAATTATGATGGCACCAGAAGATAGGGAGAAGACATCCTTCGTGACATCCAAAGGAGTCTATTGCTACAATGTGATGCCATTTGGGTTGAGAAATGCGGGAGCAACATACCAGAGGCTGGTGAATAGAATGTTTAGCGATGAAATTGGGAAAACTATGGAAGTCTATGTGGACGATATGCTGGTGAAGAGCGTAGAGGAGAAAGATCACCTTGGACATCTAAAAAAGTCTTTCGAAATCATGGCAAAATACGAGATGAAGTAGAATCCGGACAAGTGCACCTTTGGCGTTCGTGGTGGAAAATTTCTTGGGTATATGGTGACCGAGCGAGGCTTAGAGGCAAATCCTGAAAAAATTAAGGCTGTGATAGATATGCCCTCGCCCAGGTCGATGAAGGACGTGCAGCAGTTAGCCGGTCGGATGACAAGTCTAAGTCGATTCATATCGCGGTCTGCAGATAAAGGTTTGCATTTCTTCAAGATCTTAAAGAAAGTGAAGAATTTTGAATGGACTGAGGAATGCGAACAAGCTTTTCAGGAGCTTAAACGTTACCTCACCTCAGCTCCCCTACTTACAAAGCCAGTGGCTGGAGAACCCTTACTATTATACCTGGCTGTCTCAGAGAATGCACTTAGTGGAGTTTTGGCTTGTGAATACCAAGGGGAGCATCGTCCGGTTTACTACGTGAGCAGGGCGATACGGGGACCCGAGCTAAAGTATACAATGATCGAAAAATGGGCTCTTGCGTTAGTCAACGCAGCATGTCGGCTCCGTCCATATTTTCAATCTCATCGCGTCGTTGTACTGACGAACCAACCCTTGAAACAGGTCCTCGCAAAGCCTGATATATCTGGAAGAATGGTGAAGTGGGCGGTGGAATTAAGTGAATTTGATATCGAATATCAGCCTTGCACAGCGATAAAGGCGCAGGCAATGACGGAATTTCTGGTGGAGATGACTGTTGAAGAAGAGGTAAAGGATGACACCTTGGGCCATGGATGTTACATATTGATGGATCCTCAATGACTCAAAAAGGAGGTATTGGAGTTTGGTTGAAAGACCTAGAAGGTAATGATCATGAATTTGCTATTAAATTAAACTTCGACGTCACCAACAATGAAGCTGAATATGAAGCTTTATTGGCTGGCCTTGAAATGGCAAAGAAGTTGAAAATACGATGCTTGAATGTCTTTACTGATTCACAGCTTGTTGCTTGCCAAATAGCAGGATCATATGAAGCAAGGGAGAAGTCGATGGCTGCTTACTTGACGAAAGTTAAAGATTTGATGGCCACATTTGAAAAGGTTAGCCTCTCTCAAATTCCTAGAGAGGAGAATGAAAGAGCGGATGCTTTATCAAAATTCGCAAATTCCATAACGGGAGTGAAAAGCCGAAAAGTGACTTTGCTAGTAGCAGATCAGCCAAAGATCGCATCATCGATGCTGGAGGTAATGATGGTAGCTGACGAACCGAGCTGGAAAGATGAAATTAAAGCTTATTTAAGCAAGGGTACATTACCAGAGGATCGCAACGAGGCACGGAGGATCGTGTATCGAGCACTAAGGTTTACTGTTCTGAATGATGAGCTTTACAAGCGGTCCTCCAGCGGACCACTGCTCCGTTGCCTTGCACCTAGCGAAACACTTTATGTGATGCGTGAAGTTCATGAAGGTAGTTGCGGAAATCATTCGGGAGGACGAGCATTAGCTCAAAAAATATTACGGCAAGAATATTACTGGACGACGTTAGTGAAGGACACGCAAGAGTTTACTAAAAAATGTAAAGAGTGTCAACTTCACTCAAATCTGATGCATAAACCCGCTACCGAGATGGAACCAATCAAGATTGCGTATCCATTCGATCAGTGGGGTATTGATATATTAGGGCCTTTTCCCTTAGCGTCTGGTCAAAGAAAGTTTATAATTGTAGCGTTCCACGCATCCTTATTTCCGATAATGGTACCCAATTTAACAGCAAGAATTTTGTTAAGTGGTGCTCTGAATATAAGATCCAACAAAATTTCACCGCGGTAAGAAATCCTCAAGCGAACGGCCAGACCGAAGTAACAAACAGAATTATCTTGCAGCACCTGAAGACGAGGCTAGAAGGGAAGAAAGGAAATTGGGCGGAAGAGTTACCTGGGGTATTATGGGCTTATCGAACGACCCCGAGGACGTCAACAGGCGAGACCCCCTTTTGCCTCGTCTATGGTTCTGAAGCGGTAATACCGGCAGAGATTGGGATGGCTACATATAGAGTTGAAAATTATGATGTTGAGATGAATAAAGATGAGCGAGCTTATGAGCTTGACGTGATAGAAGAAGTTCAAGAAAAAGCCTATGCTCGCATACTTATGCAGAAGGGAGCAATGGCTAGAGCGTTCAACAAAAATGTTAAAGTGAGAGAACTGCAGGTGGGTGACTTAGTACTGAAGAAAGTTGAAGTGTCAAAGCACGTAGGAAAGCTGGACCCAAATTGGGAAGGACCTTATAAGGTGACCAAAGTGCCGAAGCGAGGTACATACCGACTTCAAGACATGAATGGAAAAGACTTGGCTCGCCCTTGGAACATTCAGAATCTCCGTCGTTTTTACGCATAGTATTTTACATCGATTGAAAAATTATTTTTGACGCCCTTAATAATTTCGACAGTATGCTTTTATTTGGACACACATTGTTTTGCATCTTTACCATTGTCCTATGAGACACTTGGTTCGTTTAGTACGTTTTATTTTAATAATCGATGAACATTTTGCTTGTTCAATTACTATAAGTTTTATTGAGATGGGGAGATACTAAGTCTATCGAGTATGCGAAAGAGTAAAATAATTCATAAAAAGCTTGAAGACCAAACTAAACGAGGCAAAAGATAAAAGATAGACAATAAACATAACATTCATTCACGTCTAGCGTTAACAAATAAACGAGGCAAAAGAAAAAGAAAGACACCAAATATCCATGTCCAATATTAACAAAAAGATGAGGCGAAACCAAGAAAGATTAACATAAGGCAACGATAACTCATTATGCTCTACGCGCCTTCCCAGCTTTGGCTCCCGCGTTTGCGTCTGATCTGGGATTTACCGTAACTGTCATAGTGTGCTCTTGCGCATCGAGATCAACGGTAGACTCTATAGTGTGGTGACCGGGAACAACATTTATATCATCTCCAAAAGGGGCACTACTATTCAAACAATAGAACTCGGGCACGTCCTCATAAGTAGGCTCGGGCACATCAGATATCCTCAGAGGATAGGCGGTCAAGCGGCTCTTCTCAAAATTAACGGGATTGAAGTTTTGGGTAGCAAAACCATCCTGCACCATGTAATCCACTGCCTTGCGAAAACCTTCCATGATATGCCCGGCCTCTTTCTCTTCTAATATATCTCTAAAAGTAGTGGAGGTGAGGAAGTCACGAGCTCCACTAACTCTGGCCTTAGAATGTATTTCGTTATACTCATCTGATGCAAAAAATTTGGTCATAAATTCATCAGATGCCGTGGAATAGCCTCTCTGGTAGAATGATTGTTGCTCCTGCTGGGCAGCAGCGAGGTCTTTGATGGCCTTGTTGTATTCCTCCGTCAGCAACACAGCTCGTTGCTCCAAAATAGCTTCTTTTTTGCCCCAACTCTCCTCTTTCTGGGTCCAACTTCGCCTCTCCTCTTCTAATATCTGCCATGCATCTGTGGCCTTAGACTGAGCTTCACTCAATTGTTGCTTATACGCAGAAATCTTAGAAGAGAGATGGTGGATAAAGAGGGCACCCTATGTGGAAGTCCAAAACAAAGAAAGCAACATTTCACCTTAAACATATATTCCAAAGCTGCCAAAAGATAGTAAAAATATGATAATGAAAGGACAAAGGAGTACCTTAGACATATATTCCAAAGCGACGTCTTCCACATAATGGTGATCATAGGACATCATCATCTCATATTTATCATGATCATGACATGATTCCCCTCATGAGTTCTCCACAGGCGGAGTCCGAGGATGGAAGGAGTATACTCTCATTTTCAGAAATAGGACGATATGGTATGGTTTTTCGCCTGTCTCCCAGATGGATACCCTCAAATTGCTCTAGCACAGCCTTGTCAAGAGGCAGCCTTGAACGCCCAGGAGGAGGAGAGCGAGCAGGTGGGGACTCAGGTGTGGAAATTCGACGTCTTCTACGCCTGGAACTCTGTCCAGTCTCGAAGTTCCTTTGAGGGGGAGGAATATCTTCCGTAAGTGGAACCTGTTGAACCGGACAGGAGACGCTACGTGAGCATCATTCATCTCAACCTCGGCGTGGTAGGCGGGCGAGGAGGGACGAGGAGGAGGATTTGGCGACCCTCCTCTCGCTTGACTGGCTCGCTCTAACTGTCTGGCCATACGTTGATGTTTATCCATTCTGGCAGCTCGTTCCGCTTTTTCTGAAAACACAAGATAAAAATGATCAATTAAGAGAGCTAAAAGATAAGATATAATCGATAAGTCTAACAGGCATTGCAAGCAAGCTACTTACTAGCACTTCTAGCTGAAATAGGGGCGGGACATGCCACATCGCACCAATACAGACTCATCCAATAAAATTTTAGGCTCATAGAAATACTGGAAATGATCCCTAATGAATGTTTGGCCCCAGGTAGGGTGCCCTACGGAGTCAGGGTCAGGAAGGTCAAGGTTAAATGCTCGACGCAATCGCCAAGGAGCCCAGTTTGGTTGAGCAATGTAGAAGTATTTACTCTTCCATACGCCATGTGATGACTTAGGACTTTTTTCGAACAACTTAAGCCTCGGACGAGGCGAGACATAATAGAATCCTTCCTCTCCGCTTACCCCAGACCGACTAAGCTTATGCATCATCCAAAAATGAGCAAACGATGGGTCAGCCCCCCAGGCACGCAAGATAACGACAAATGCGTTTATCAATCTCCAAGAGTTGGGGAGCAGCTGGGTAGGACATATACCGAGACACCCGATGATATTGTGAATGGCCGGATGAAGAGGAAATCTAAGACCGGAAATAAGGTGCGCTTCAGTGAAACACCTATAGTGGCGGGGGGCAGTATGTATGCGATCCTCTGGACCGGGAATTATGATGTCATAGTCATCTAGAATGTGGTACGTGGACCTCAATAGAGCAACCCTAGACCTGGTAAGGGAAGACTCCATAGTAGCCCACGAAGCACTCTTAGGCTCACTAACGTGTTCTACACCCCCCTCATCACCTACCTCGCTAAAATGCACGTTGCTTGTATCCTCATCATAACCCCCAATTGGCCTAAAACCAGCTAAGTCAGAGGTCTCCTCCTCCCCATTACTATTACTAGTTCTCTCATCTCCACTAGATGAAGAGTTAGACTCACTGTGACCGGAGCCACTACCAGAGCGAGATGAATTCCCCGATCGAACCATCATAAATTTACTACATGAATAAACCAAGAAATAAAAGTTTAACACTCAACTTTGTGCTCATACATTATGCCTATAGATCATACTCACGCAAAAGCACACAAGAACATAGTTGGGAAGATACCAAGACAGGAGAGGAAAGTAGCGTCGTTCACTCGCCGTGCACGTCTCACGTCGCCTCGTCAATTTGGTCACCTTCCACTTTCTGGTTGCCAAAGATATGAGCACTCTCAATATTTCTCTCTCTAAACTCTCAAGATATGTGAGGTAAATGAGTGAAATCAAGCCCTATTTATAGGAGAAAAATGCGGGAAAATACGTGGTTGAGATTAAAAGGGTACAAACAGAATCGATTGTTGAAATTAAATAGAAATGCGCGCCAAAGGCATGCATACGCATCCGACGAAGCGATATTTTAGACGGAAAATATAACAAGTCGTATCCGAATCAGAAACATCGAAGAAAAAACAGACGAGGCGCGCAAGGATATGAGGAGGGCGCGCATCACCCAACGAGGGCGCGCATCGTCCGGCCGGGCGCGCGGAAGGCGCTCTGCCTCGTCCGGCTGGCTGCGCGCCGCGCGGACGAGGCGCGCATCCTCACACGGACGAGGCTCCCGGCCTCGTCCGGTGTCCGCGCGCATCCCCGCGCCATCTCGCGCGTGCCCCCGCGCGTCCCCGCACGGACGAGGCCGCAACCTCGTCCGGCCGCATGCGCGGACGAGGCGCGCAGCCTCGCCCAGGCGACGAGGCGCGCAGCCTCGTCGAATGGACGAGGCCAAGCAGCCTCGCCCGGCCGCCCGGCCTCGCCCGACTGCGCGCGGGTGCGCGACGAGGCCACGCGGCCTCGTCCGCCGTGCGGGCGCGCGACGAGGCTACGCGGCCTCGTTCGCCGTGTAGGTGCGCAACGAAGACGAGGCGCACAGCCTCGTCCGGTGCCCTCGCGCTCTCCTCCGCGCGTGCGCCCCCACGCGCCCCGCGCGACGAGGTTGCAGCCTCGTTCAGTTTTTCCCCGCGCGCGCCCACGGCCTTTTTCGGCCCGCGCGCGCGCTCATCCGACCCCGCGCATTCGCACCATTGCCCCACCATGTAGAACATCCATCCCACGCACCTAAGAGGTACGAAAACTATACCTTGGTGTATTAGATCATGCAATCCACGTCGTGCCTTGTGCACTACATGATCTGGGGGACTTAATGATAAGCCAATATCTGGATATAGCATAAATAGTCGAAAATACCCCGAGCCCAAAGAATATCGTCAGCATAGTTAGAAATAATTGTGGGACCTCGTCATACAATAAATTCCGGGTAGCTCGATTGGGTCGGGTCGGGTCTCCAATTCGGGTCGGGTCTCCAATTCGGGTCGGTTCATCTAGATGACCCACCGATCCGAAGCCCAACACCTTGAAGGCCCAGTGACCCAATCATTGGATAATCTAGGCCATGCATCACGTGACACATGTACGGCTTACCTTAATCATAGGGCTATTACCAAATTAGTGACATTTGATTCTTCTATAAAAAGCCAAAGAGGCTCATTTATCAAGGACCTTTGGACTGACAGTACAAACAGACTCCTAAGTTCACCTCGTAACTCTTAGGATTTTGGGTAGCCTCGTCAAGGTACGAGGCCAATAGCTAGCACCGACTTTTACTTCTAGAACTACGAATTGACTTGATCCTAGGTAACTAGGTACGTAGGCAGCTTGGCAAGGTCAAGCGCAGTTATAATTCCCCTCCAATTGGGGTCTGGGTTGACCTCTTAGGTCGTAGACTTAGCCCGAATTAACCAGCGAAATTCGTGCTAAATCAGATTCTGTTAAAATGTGTACTTCAAAAATTAATACAAGAAAATTAAGTATTAACAATGAAAATATATGTCATGGTTTGAATTTATTGTCTATAGCTCTCTAAGCCTAAAGCTATGGCGTTTTACAATAGGCGGAATCTTCACAATGGTCGTAAGTTGTGTTGAATATTTTTGTCATATATTTACCATTACCATGGTTAAAGTCGAGACAAATCCGTGATTAATCGATTTTGACCAAGGCTAATTGACATGGAAAAAATTAAATTTCTTGTAGTGGTTGTTTGTTAACTGTTATAATACTTCCATTATGGAATAAAAATTAAATTATTTATTTAGTATCTTCTAGAAATCATCATAATATTAATTATTTAATTTTTAATAATCATTTTCAATAGAATGTATATATCTACAGTTACTATCATTTAGTCATCTTTAATGTATAATATGTTAACTTAGTCATTTCATTGAAAGTATTTATTATTTTTCTAGACGAGTAATTAAGGTAAAATAATTTGGATAATCCACTACCAAACAAGTTATATCTTTAATATATATATATATATATATATATATATATATTAGGAATTTCTTTTTAGAAGTTTTTATGATAATAAGATAAGCAAAAATTTTAAACCCCAGAAAAATATGTAAGTTTTTGTTTATCATAGACCATTTTGTACAAGCGATATGATGTTTGAGTTGTAACTTTTAAAAAAAATACTAGGGGTGGCAATTGGATTGATTAGGTCGGGTTTTGATTGGGTCCATTTGGGTTGGGTTCAAAGTGGTTGGGTTCAATTGGGTCCAATAACACAAAACACATGCATTATTATTGGACTCAGTAAAGAGTCTTTACTGAGTCCAATAATTATATAAAAAAATAATTTTTCTGTAAATAAATGTTTAGTAACTTGTATCAAATATAAAAAAATCATTACAATGAAATAATTTTTGTGTTTATACAAATTATTTATTCAGAATTTTTATATATCTGCTTTGATTTTGATAATTTTCGTTTCATTCTGATTATCTGCTTTTATTTAATACATATAATAATATATGGCTACAAAAAATATTATAAATATTAATATTATTTAGTTAAATTATATAATTATGAAATTAGTATATAATTTATCGATAATCAGTATATAATTATTTCAAATATATAACTTTGTATAATAAATTTATAATTTTAAATATTTATTTTAAATAGTATAATATTTATATAATAAATAAAAAAAATTATATTAAAAAAAACTTTTTTTTTATAATGGGCTATGGCCGGCCCATTCCCTTCATGGGATGGGCCGGCCATGGCCGGTTAAGGCCGGCCCCTTAAGGCCGGTTGGCCTTAAGGGGCAGGCCTGGTGTCAAGCAGGCCGTTGACCGGCCTGCTTGACACCTCTAGTAAGGACCCAATTTTCATTGTCATCCTACAAACATACATACTCAAGCTTAATTTAGAGTAAAAAATCGAGTTTAAGTTGAATTTTTGAGTCATCTCATGAGATTCACGTCCGAGCTTGACTTAATCCATACAGAAAATTTCATTACTTTAGACCATTCAAGTTCGATTTAATTTTGAGATTCATAAATAACATAAATTTAAAAGATATTTTAAAGAATACGATTCCAAATTTTAGCATACGGATAAAAATAGATTGCAATTTCATCATAGTCGAAACCAGCAAAGAAACTATCTCGTCGAAGAGGTCCATTATGATCCAACACCATCGTCTTACTCCAGTTGGTGCAATTATTTCTCGGGTTTTCATTCAGCATCCATAGCTCTAAACAGCATGGTTCTATTCTGTTCCAAACCAGTCCAAGTCTATCTTGATACACCACAAGCATAAGCATATTTTCGTCCCTTTCTTGAAATACTTCATCCGGTAATGGAAATGTCTCGAAAGTTTCTTCGTGTTCATCAAAGGCTAAAACGTGAGCGCTTGTTAGCCAGTAGATGATAGAGTTTCTAGTGCAGGAGACTGATGTAGATGGACGTATAACATGGTTCAATGGTAGGTTTACACGATCTGGTGCTACGTTCCATGCCCAAATTTTCGAATCAAATATCTCATATTTGAACCTAAAGAGGACAATAAAAATCAAAACATGAGTACATTTTTTTTTTGGATCACGGGGGGAAACCCGCAGACGCTAACCATAGATTGAGAACTGAGTAAAACTCGCTCTTGTGTAATAGCCTGCAAACCATAGAAGATAGTTAAACCAGCCTAAGTTGTCCATAGCTGACAGACTCACAGTAGATAGCTCATGAAGGCTAACCACACAAGAGGGTTAAACCAGCCTAAATTGCCCATATCTGACAAACTCACAGTAGAGACAGGCTCACAATATAAAAGTTCAATAGGCATTCCTTTAGTGGGAATCAAACCAATGACCTACCAACTCTACCGGAGTTGACCCCAACATGAGTACATTCTTGTTTAGGAATCTTACGAATTTATGGCTTGTGTTTGGTTTTGATCTGAAAGTTCGTTTTTGATATATTTAATATAGTATTTGATACGAAAAAAAAAGAGAAAAAAGGGATGAGCATTTACCCAGATGACCAGGTACCAGATATTCTGAGAATTTTATATCGTAAAGGGCTCGAACTTACTACCCAAATGGCGACTCGAACTTACTACCCAAATGGCGACTGCGGCAAAGTTCCAATAACTACGTATTGGGTTAGGCAGAAGTTGCCACTGATTAGTAGCAGGCTTGCACACATAAATTTCATTCTTGCTCGACAATTTATGACAAAACAAGATCCCTTGTTTGCATGATGCTTCAATATGCATCGTATTACTTAGTTTTTCTATGCAAATGTTGGATTGATCAGTAGTAGAGACAAATTTGGCAATATACCCATCTGGTACCCAGCTTTCTATGATATAACCAGACAAGTTTCTAGTTCTTTTGCAGTAAACGGACATGAAACTCTTATCGTCAATCAAATTGTTCCATGATTTGCATACACATTTGCATGTATCTAGGGTTTTTAACGATGATATTCGAGTAAGAATCTCGAATATCATGTTTGAAGGGAGTTTTTGATCAGAACCCATGATTACGTGAATTTGTTTTTCTCGATTTTTGTTCTTCTTATATGAAAGGAGACAATCCAGAATATGTATATTTATATACATATCTATATTAGGTGGACTAGGGTTTGTATTATTAGTTATTACCTAGTAGAAAGAAAACTGAATCTTCACATAAAATAAAACTATTGTATGGTTTATAATATTTATGGCGAATTTCTTCTATTAAAGGTAAACAGAATCACATTTAAAAATATAATAACCATAAGAAAATAAGAAATTGCTTTGCCATAAATATATAAACCAAACCAGTTATGGAAAAATTAGGATTAACGGAATCGAAAGATTCACAATGTATATTAATATTTTTTTAACAAATCGTATTTAAACTACTTCAATTCATACTTTTCTAAATCGTATATAATTTTTCTATATTAAATAAGCATCCTAATTAAAATTTTCTAACATTTAATTTGCATGCTGAATTCAGACTTCTGAATCACACTCATGATAACTAAACATAAAAATATAATTTAGTTGCATTTTGTTGACTACCGTTTTGTTGCACATTAATCGTTGATACACGTAGCTAATTGTTGACTACCGTTTTGTTGCACATTAATCGTTTTGGCTTTGCATAAACTGGCTGACAATCTGTACTGCTATGTAACGTCCGGCCTTGTTAAACATAGATAAATCAGTCTCCCAACTATCCTTTGATATTCTGAAATGTTTCTAATGTAAGGTTTATAAATTTTTTAAAAATTTCATAAAATCAAAAAATTAACATTCAAACTCCTCCTAGCTTGTAGCCTGTAGGACATAAGCAAATTCAAATGTCAATTAAGTCATATTAAAAAAATCCAGAATCCCATTTAATATTTCCATAACAAAAGTATTTTTTAGACGTAGTGAAAATACTTGTCAAATTCATTTTAAATTTGTCAAAAAACTTGCCGCAATCCCATAACTCTAATATATATATATATATATATATATATATATATATATATATATATATATATATATATATATATATATATATATATATATATATATATATATATATATATATATATATATATATATAATCATCTAATCTACCATTTTAAATTAGATATATAACAAATTTATTTCTTATTTTATTTGAAGGGGTTTTTTTGACCTTATTTTGACTCAGTGACCTCTATGCTAATTTTTTTATAATTTAATTTTTTTATTACAATAAAAAAAATCTTATTGTTTGTATTAACTTTATAAAATAGGAAAATCGTAAAATTCAAATCTATTTAGATGTTTAATTTGCTGATTGCCAAAACATTCAAATAATGTTATCTAATTTAGTAAACATTGATAATGATATGTGATGGGCCTCAATATAACCCGGGCCAGAATCGAAACTTTATTTGGGCTATAAGGTGTTAACTAAAGGAGGCCCATAGAGTGTAGGGAAAATTCATGGGCTAGGGTTTATTTAACATAGACTCAAGTTTGGTTACTCGGGCCCAAGGCCCAATTGAACAACTATAAATACACTTCCATTAATTCATGGAGGAGAAAAAAAGGGAATTACCCTAATTTCTCTAAAAAATCCTTATTATCGTGAACTACGAAAGACTTGATCCTACAAAAGTAGGTACGTAGGCAGCTTGATTCAATCAAGTGCAGTCTATGATCTAATAGATCTTAAACATTAATGATGCAAATTCGGACAGCATCATTTTGGCGATCAAGTGCAGTCTATGATCTAATAGATCTTAAACATTAATGATGCAAATTCGGACAGCATCATTTTGGCGCCGTCTGTGGGAACGTCGAGACTAAGACGTGAGTTTTCTACCAATTACGTAGGTTCAAGTAACAGTTTTCTAAGGAGAAACTCAAGATTGTTTTTTTTTCTTCCTGTGGAAGCATAAATTTGAGGTAATATTTAGACCTTGGGCTTTATTGATTTCAACTTCTATTTCCTTGTCATGGTATTCCAGGTAGAATTTTTGCTTGCTAAGTAAATTTCAAGATCTCCTACTGATATCTTAATGTTACTGTGCTTGTACTAAATTGCTACTGAATTAGAATTATAATACTTCTTCTAGTATTGTAAATTTTTGGTGGTATGATATTTGTGTTTGTCTTGGTATGTACAAATCTTTTCTGAAAGCAAATACTCATCTGTTCTTTATGAGTATTTAATGATGATAAAACTTCAAATGGAGTATTAGCAGGATGATTGGCAAAACATATTTAAGTTGAGCATCAATTGAGATTATGGAAACCGAAGGGGTGTAGCCGGTTGTAGTGTGTATTCTTTTGAAAAATTATTTTTGCCCTGTTCTGAGAAATGCAGTGATGATAAACTAATTTGGAAACAGATTTCTTCAAGGCACGTTCATTAAATCTCTGATTCGCAAGTCTCAGTATGACAAAAATGCATTTATTCAAAAAAAAAAACTTGGAAAGGTATGATTGTCAAATGGACTTTGTACGCCCCGTTCGATGATCATTCAAGTTAGTTTCTTATGTAGAAGAAGAGTGCATTTACATTTGGTATTCATTTTGCAATGGTTTGTGGTATTCATATGTGCTCAGTCTGTCTAAAGCAGACTAATGTATACACAAATACTAAATTCCCTAACGTCGAAATCAATCAGAGGCATTGTCATGATCTCACCATTGACAGATCTCAAACTCCATATTTGCACTACCCAAAACCCGCCACTTTTAGCCGGGCTGAATGTGCCTGTAATCCTGTACGTCTTTTTGCGATTCTGGCTATGCAAAGATCGGGAAGTGGATGGTTTGAGACTTTGTTGAACAACCATACAAATGTGAGCTCGAATGGGGAGATATTCTCTGCCAAAAAATGAAGAATTGGCTTCAAGTGGATGCTAAATCAGGGGTTGATGGAATAATTTTCCTCTTTAGGAGAAATCTTTTGCGCCGGATGGTTTCAGTACTTGCTAATTCTTATGATCCACCACTACTTAATCCCTAGAGGCTGAGGCTCATCGCCCCCTAGAGAACGAGGCTCATCGCCCCACCACTACTTAATCCCTAGAGGCTGAAGCTCATCGCCCCCCTTAGAGGATGAGGCTCATCGCCCCACCACTACTTAATCCCTAGAGGTTGAGGCTCATCGCCCCCCAGAGGATGAGGCTCATCGCCCCACCACTACTTAATCCCTAGAGGCTGAGGCTCATCGCCCCCTAGAGGATGAGGCTCATCGCCCCACCACTACTTAATCCCTAGAGGCTGAGGCTCATCGTCCCCCTAGAGGATGAGGCTCATTGCCCCACCACTACTTAATCCCTAGAGGCTGAGGCTCATCGCCCCCCTAGAGAACGAGGCTCATCGCCCCACCACTGCTTAATCCCTAGAGGCTGAGGCTCATCGCCCCACCACTACTTAACCCCTAGAGGATGAGGCTCATCGCCCCTACACCATCTTTACTTAAAAGCCAACCTTTATGCGCTGGTATTCCTAAGTGTCAAAGTAATCACGCTCCCTCAGTTTCCGCTTAGCCCGCTGGCTTCGACAAGGGGAGCATAGAGACACGGCTTACCCAAACATAAGGACTCGACATACTTAAACGTAGTATCAGCACAAGAAAAATAAAGTCGGGACGAACTAAACTAAACAAAGGTCAACGACAAATCAAACGAGTCTTACGAAGTGACTGAACACAGCCCCACTATCTAAACACCCTATCTGGTCTATCGTGAGTCGGGTCGGATCCCATCCCCACGTGACCTTCACGTGACCTTACTATTTGATTCCGTATCAAATAATGCTCCCCGAGACCTTGAGTCCGGCAGAAGCACTAATATCAAATAACACTCCTCGAGACCTTGATTCCGGGAGAGGCATTAATATCGAATAATGCTCCCCGAGACCTTGAGTCCGGCAGAAGCATTAATATCGAATAATGCTCTTCGAGACCTTGAGTCCGGGAGTGGCATTAATATCGAATAATACTCCCCGAGATCTTGAGTCCGACAGAAGCATTAATATCGAAAAATGCTCCCCGAGACCTTGAGTCCGAGAGAGGCATTAATATCGAATAATGCTCACCGGGAGTCAGGGGGCATGTGATGGGCGTCAATACCACCCGGGTTAGCCTTAATGTTGTGGCTCATTAGAATTTAACTCTTTAAAACTCGAATCCATTAAAATTCAGAGCGATAACTCCCGATCTCCCAATCCTCGGGAAGGCTCCCGGGAGTTAGGGGGGCATATGATGGGCCTCAATATAACCCGGGCCAGAATCGAAACTATATTTGGGCTATAAGGTGTTAACTAAAGGAGGCCCATAGAGTGTAGGGAAAATTCATGGGCTAGGGTTTATTTAACATAGACTCAAGTTTGGTTACTCGGGCCCAAGGCCCAATTGAACAACTATAAATACACTTCCATTAATTCATGGAGGAGAAAAAAAGGGAATTACCCTAATTTCTCTAAAAAATCCTTATTATCGTGAACTACGAAAGACTTGATCCTACAAAAGTAGGTACGTAGGCAGCTTGATTCAATCAAGTGCAGTCTATGATCTAATAGATCTTAAACATTAATGATGCAAATTCGGACAGCATCATTTTGGCGATCAAGTGCAGTCTATGATCTAATAGATCTTAAACATTAATGATGCAAATTCGGACAGCATCAATATGAATATCATTAAGGATATTATATAATTTCTTTTATTCTTTTTATATTTTATGTTTATATAGATTTAGATAGATATTTAGTTAGTTATTTAAATAAGGAGAAATAATGATTTGGATAAGGAAGATATCGATTTGGATTGATATCCTTCTTTTATTAGGTTTCCTTTTTTTAAAAAAGTTTACGTAGGTAGCACAGTTTTATTTTAGTAGGAAATAGATTTGGTAAAATATTATTTTCTATAAGATTCTTACTTCTTGTTTTAGCCTATAAATATGCTTCGTTGTTACAATAGAATTTGGGTTGAGGATATCCATCAATCTTACCAATTCAGAATGATCTTGGGGAAATTCCGCAAGTCCACCCATCTTGGGAAGATTCATATCAACATGGTACACCATTATGGGCAACCAAAATTATTGGAAACTTATTGTTGAGGGAGGGGGTTGCTTACTTGTAAGCTATATATATGTGTGTATTGTATGAGCTCATTTAAATAATTTAGTTTTTGTCATTTGTTGTTCGCTCTTTCATACACATACACACTTGTAGAACACAGTTCTAGATACAATTGGCAGAAAAGAAGACAAGTGCAACAAGTCTTTGTTGTGGTATTGTTGTATCATTCCCAGATTTGGACTTGTTGTACTTGTCTACATTTCTCTCTATTGATGGATTGATTGATCATTAGTAAACTCATGATACTTTCTCTAGTAAAGAAAAAGAAGAAGGGGTGTTAAAGAGATATGTGAGCTTCGAGATGGCGACAACAACAGTGATTGCATTATGTAAAGCATGCTTGGTTGGAGTGTTGGCTTCTTAAGGATGGTCTATATCCAAGTTTTCGGGATAGAGTTGGGGCTAGATGGGGTAGGTTACTTTGGAGTATTCCCACATACCAAGTTTTATAGTTTTATACATAGTTAAAATAAAATAAAATTCGAAAAATACAACACTCTAAAATCCAAAACCCGAAAAGCAGAAAACAGAGAACCTACTCGGATAAGAAACAGAGAGAGTGAACCTCGGGTGAGGAGCACTAACCGTTAAGCAGAAAACAGAGAACCCAATCCAACGTCGAATTCAATCCGGGGGATGAAGTGTGTGGGATGGTTCGAGAACATTGCCTAGATTTTTTGCGCAAACGACGAGCCCTTTTCTCTATCTCGGGATCTTATTCGAGTTCACCTGCACGAATAGGCATACTGTAAAGTAAAGAAAAATATTAGTAACAAAAGAAATAAATAGGACCAATCCCCGACAACGGCCCCAAAATTTGATGGGTGTCGAATCCAACAAATATAAAACCTACTCGAAGTGATTTGCATATAGTGATGAATAAGGTTGATGTGCAAACTTATTTCTTAAATTTACGAATAATAAATAAAAAGGCTGGTTTTAAAATTGTTTAAACGAAAGTAAATAAAACACTTAAATCAAGGTAAAGCAAATACGAAATGTTAAAAGAATTCAATGAGTTGAGAGATTCTAGCCTTCGGATTTATCTTAGTATTGATTCACGATTTCATCATTGATGCAATGATGTTTCGATGTTTCTAACTAAATCGGCTATAGTTGTTAACAAACTGTAACAACCTCGTTTCTCCTTAGTCATTCGATAACCAAAATAAGCTTTTGATTATTTCTCTTATAGATTAAATATCCTAAATAAGCTCTTAGGATTTAGAATAACAATAACATTAAGGTTTAGAGAAACGCCAATTCTAATTAACAAACTTGCAAGCTCGGTTCATTTAAATTAGATCGCTAATTCCTATAACAAACAATTGAGAACTTGCTCATAATCAATGTTATTAATTGCTACAAATATTAGAATTGACCAAATAATTACGGATTTGGGATTTTAAATAGCTTTATACGATTTCAACAATTAAATAATCGGCTTAATTACTTAATCGAATGAACAATAAAGACAACGAGCACACAGAAAAAGCAAATACTTAGAAATAAAGAAATAACAAAAATAATTAAATCTCACAAATTCATGAAATCAATACTTCGAAATATCATGGGCTAGAAAAGTTGTGTTTAGTTTGTTTAGCATGGAAATCCTCTTATTCTAATGATGAAAAACGTGCATAAAATCTAAATAATCTAGGTGAAGAGAATTCCACTTATTTATAATTAAAAGAGTCATAGTCTATAAGGAAATCTACCTAATATAGGATTTTAAGAATCCTAACAAAAATAATTGTTTCCCAAAGGAATAAAATCCCTAACTAACAAAAGAAATAAATCCCAAGAAATAAGGAAACAAAATCTTCCAGCATCAGCCTCTCAAACTCGGGTTTCTTCAAGATTTTTCGTCCTCAACAGTGTACTACTACTCGGAGTTAGGCGTTCCCACACCTAACTTTAACTTGTATTCTGCTTCCCTTTGGACATAGTCAACTCAAAACACCATTTTTCATCTATCGTTTTGCCTCATTTTGTTCTTTCTTCTCGTCATCATCTAACAATTCAAGAATAGAACAATATCCATTAGAAGAAATTATAATCATAACAAAAGACACAAAATATTACATGAGAAGTGTACATAAAATGCACACTATCATTGATTAATAGGCCTAGCCATGTGAGAGAGATTATAAGTTCTTTTCACAAACTACAACAAAGTGAAATATACAAAGCTTGTAAACCTTAGTCGTATCAGCTGATAAATCCTAAGTTCAATTAAAATATTGTGGGTATGAATTTGTCAAATGAGACTATTCACTTTCATCAAGATTTTAAAAAAAATACTAAGGGTGGCAATTGGATTGATTAGGTCGGGTTTTAATTGGGTCCATTTGAGTTAGGTTCAAAGTGGTTGGTTCCAATTGGGTCCAATGACAAAACACATGCATTATTATTGGACTCAATAAGGACCCAATCATGAACCCAATAAGAACTCAATCATGAACCCAACAAGGACCCAAATTTAAAATATACAATATTTAGAAAATTAGGGTTCTAACAAGGGGTTGAGATGGAACTATAATTTTAAATATAATTAGGACCCAAATGGGACTCAAATTGGATCCAATTTAAAACCCAATTGGATCCAAATATTATTAAAAAATAAAAACCAACCCAATTGGAACTATAATTTTAAAATATTATGACCCAATCAAATTGAAATTTATATAGTTAGGTTTGGGTCCAAATATATATTTGAACCCAAATTGGCACTGCCACCCCTAAAAAATACTAATTATATAAATAAAAAAATCACTCATTTAGCAGGATGATAATCATAACCTCGTGAAAATTATTGAAAATTACAAGACTGGCTAAAGTGTTTTTGTGATGGTAAAAGCCTTCTTTTAGGCTTAGTTCTTGGAGCTCAATCAACTCTAAACGCCATCTAGAACCGAATAATTCTACTTAAGTATGTATATTAAAAAAATCCATTGTTATTTTGACTAAGTCAATGCCAAACCAAACACATTATTTCACTTATTACATTTTACTATACCCGCTCCATTGTCATCCTACAAACATATATACTCGAGCTTAATTTAGAGTAAAAAATCGAGTTTAAGTTGAATTTTTGAGTCATCTCATGATATTCACGTGCGAGCTTGACTTACTCATACTCCCTTCAATAGAGGCTTGGTATACATAAAATTTCATTACTATTGATGGTATAACTAAATGAAAGGGAAAGAAATCAATTTGGGTTAGTAAAGGAAGATGGGCCGGACCCAGAGCAAAGAAGGCCCAAGAAAACTATTAAACAACCTAGCTCGATAAAAGGGTTTAGCCCAACAAGCAAATAGATGTATCTAGATGTAGGGCATACGTGTAGTGTGATCCGTAATTCAAGTTACATGCTTGTATTTAACAAATTGAGTGGAAATGAAAATGGCAGAAATATTATACCAATTCTCTCTCTTATTCCTCTTCTTTCCGTTAGAGTTTATTCCTTTTCTCGAATCAAAAGAAATTAATAGGCCATTGCTAACATTTGACCATTCAAGTTCGATTTAATTTTGAGATTTTAAATAACATGAAATAAAAAAATATTTTAAAAAGTGAAACACCTGTTTGTTATTTAATAAATTATATCTAATACCAACATAATCATCCCTCGATCTAATAAACAATTAACAGAGAAACCTAACATCTAGCTTCCCCAAAATTCTAACTATTATAAAAACAAATAATATCGAAAATAATAAAATTTAAGATCACCCTCTAATTCCAAACTTGCCAAGATTAACAGGTTCCAAATCAGACCGAAATTTGAAAACCTCAAGTGAACTTCTTACACTGAAGTTGGCTCTGGTTAAACTGCAATCTTCAATATTATAACTCTCAATTTTAGTACTCGGATTTAAATAGACTGCAATTTCATCATTGTAGAAACCAGCAAAGAAACTATCTCGTTGAATAGGTTCATTATGATCCAAAACCATCGTCTTACACCAGTTGTTGCAATTATTTTTCGGGTTTTCATTCAGCATCCATAGCTCGAAACAGCATGGTTTTATTCTGTTCGAAACAAGTCCAAGTCTATCTTGATACACCACAAGCGCCATAGGCCAATTTTCGTCCTTTTCTTGAAATACTTCATCCGGTAATGGAAATGTCTCGAAAGTTTCTTCGTGTTCATCAAAGGCTAAAACGTGAGCGCTTGTTAGCCAATAGATGATAGAGTTTCTAGTGCAGGAGACTGGTGTTAATGGATGTATAACCTCGTTCAATGGTAGGTTTACACGTTCTGGTGTTACGTTCCATGTCCAACCATTTGAATCAAATATCTCGTATTCGTACCTAAAGAGGAATAAAAGAATCAAAACATGAGTACATTTTTTTTGGATGACGGGGGAACCCGCATCCGCTACCCATATATTGAGAACTGGGTAAAACTCAACTCTTGTGTAATAACCTGTAAACCACACAAGAGAGTTAAACCAGTCTAGGTTGCCCATAGCTATCAAACTCACAATAGATAGCTGACAGACTCACAGTAGAGAAGGTTAACCACATAAGAAAGTTAAACCAGCCTAAGTTGTCCATAGCTGTCAGTCTTAATGACAAGAGGGCTCACAGTAGAGAAGGCCAATAGGCATTTCTTTAGTAGAAATCGAACCCGTGACCAAGGCCACAAGATTCAGCTGCCATACCAACTTCCCCAAACATGAGTACATTCTTGTTTAGGAATGATACGAATTTATAGCTTGTGTTTGGTTTTGATCTGAAAGTTCGTTTTTGATATATTTAATATAGTATTGATACAGAGAAAAAGGAACGAGGATTTACCCAGATGAGCAGGTACCAGCTACTCTGACAATTTTATATCGTAAAGGGCTCGAACTTATTACCCAAATGGCGACTGCAGCAGTGTTCCAATTACTACGCATTGGGTTAGGCAGATTTTGCCACTGATTAGTAGCAGGCTTGCAGACATAAAATTCATCCCAGCTACAATCATGACAAAACAAGATCCCTTGTTTGCATGATGCTTCAATATGCATACGGATACTTAGTTTTTCTATACAAATGTTGGATTGATCAGTAGTAGAGACAAATTTGGCAATAATCCCATCTGCTGTCCAGCTTTGTATGATATAACCAGACAAGTTTCTAGTTCTTTGGCAGTATACAGACATGAAACTCTTATCGTCAATCAAATTGTTCCATGATTTGCATACTGATTTGCATGTATCTAGGGTTTTTAACAATGATATTCGAGTAAGAATCTCGAATATAATGTCTGAAGGGAGTTTTCGATCAGAACCCATGATTTACGTGAATTTGTTTTTCTTGATTTCTTTCGACGATCCAAAATATGTATATTTATATATATTTTAGGTGGACTAGGGTTTGTATTATTACCTTAGTAGAAAGAAAACTGAATCTTCACATAAAATAAAACAATAGTATGGTTTATAACATTTATGGCGAATTTCTTCTATTAAAGGAAAACAGAATCACATTTAAAAATATAATAACCATAAAACAAAATAAGAAATTGCTTTGCCATAAATATATAAACCAAACCAGTTATGGAAAAATTAGGATTAATGGAATCGAAAGATTCACAATGTATATTAATATTTTTTTTTTATCAAATCGTATTTATATTACTTCAATTCATACTTATCTGAATCGTATATAATTTTTTTATATTAATCAATGATTAATGGGCAAATATCCTAAAATTTTCTAACATTTAATTTGCATGCTGAATTCAAACTTTTGAATCTGTTGGAAATCTAAATCAATTCAAAAATGTTGTTGTACTCGGAATGAGGATACTTTATATATTATTGAACTACGTTTCGAGTAGATATCGTTAGCCTTTTGAATTTCTCGATTCCGATCTCGGATGAATGAGAAATTTGATGTTGAAGTTTAGCATTTGAATTGGGGAAAAATGTGGATATCCCACATTGGTTCGAAAAATATATTTAGATGAGTGTATTAAGCTCAACATGAAAAATGAGGTTTGTGGCCTTGGGGCATATCATGTTTGTGTGGGTTTAGAGGGGGGAGGCCATGGATAGCCATGGTTAGACCCGCCTCGCGCGCACACATGCGCGCTACCGCTGCCAACCGACCGGGCGGGTCGGGTCCGTGCGCTTGGGCTTGGGCTGGTCGGGTCGTGTGTATTTATATTTTTATATAAAATTCTATTTAATTAATTAAATTTTTATTTTCCAAATTAAGTTTGAACCTTTAGATTTATATCCGTTGAAACTATGGATCACAACTCTTTTAATCGATGGCCACGATTAATCGAGATGGTGAACCAAGTCTAGCAATGGACGAAAGGGTGCGTGGTGCACCCGTTCGCACTGGAACGGCACCCGTTGGGAGTGAATAGGCGCCTTTTCATCTTCCAGGGGCTGTTTTTGCAGTTTTCGAAAAGTTACATCTTTTCAGCCTCCAACCTTTGGAAATCTATAAATAGGGTCCTCCTATTTTCAAATTCTCACACCGAAATATTAACTTCATATCATTTCTTCCTTCTTTATTTTCTTACGAGAGTTCTAGCTGAAAACTTGTTCGTTAGACTTAGAATTTTGGAGTGGTCCTATTTCTAAGACGTTAGTCGTTGTATCTTGGGACACAAACGCCCTATCCCGTAACCACCGTGAGCGGGGCGTAATTGTGTTAAGAAAATCGGGTAACCCGTGCCTCGACTAAACCATTTCCAGAACAAGTTCATGTGCATTTTTTTACAACAATCTTAACACAATTATTTTCTGAAAAATGAGTTCTGCTAGCGACGTGCCACCACTACCACAAGGCTCCCCACCACCAACGCCACCACCACCGGTCACTGTTGTTGCCCCCGTTGTGGCACCAACGATTCCTAATGTGCCGGCTCATGGAGAGAAACCTGGCAAGTTCAGTGGTTTCAAAAGGTAGCAACAGAAAATGTTGTTTTACTTAACCACTTTGAACTTGGCTAGGTTCCTCACCGAGAATGCTCCTACAATGCCCGAAGATGAAACTAATAGTCAAGCAAGAAGTGCTTTTGACGCATGGAGCCATTGTGATTTCCTTTGTAGGAATTACATTTTGAATGGGCTCGATGATGCACTTTATAGTGTGTATAGTGCTTACCGGACTACAAGGGCTCTATGGGAGTCTTTAGATAAAAAGTACCGGACTGAAGATCCGGGCCTAAAGAAGTTCGTAGTTGGGAAGTTTTTGGACTTCAAAATGGTGGATACTAAGACCATCATGAGTCAAGTCCAAGAGTTGCAAATTATTTTGCACGAGATTCATGCTGAAGATATGATTCTAAGTGAATCATTTCAAGTAGCTGCCATAATAGAAAAGCTTCCACCGGGATGGAAAGATTTCAAAAATTATCTCAAGCATAAACGCAAGGAAATGAGTCTTGAAGATCTGATCGTGAGGCTGAGGATTGAAGAAGACAATCGGTTAAATAACAAGAAATCAACTAAGCCTTTACCACCTATCATGGCTAATCTGGCGGAATCAAATACTAGCAAAAAGAGGAAGAGCTCAGACAAGTTTAAGGGAAGGAACAAGAGAATTAAGTTCTCCAGGGTGTGCTATAACTGTGAAAAACCGAACCACAAAGCTAAAGATTGTAAATCTCCAAAGAAGAAAGAGGCGATCCAAGGAAGAGTTCAAAGCCAAGCTCACCTAGCCGAAGTAGAGAATAAGACGGTTCCCATTGATGTGTCTGAGATTGATCTCAGTGTTGTGGTATTTAAGTGCAACATGGTGGACAATCCAAAAGAATGGTTTGTCGACACTGGTGCCACTCGACACATTTGCTCAGACAATGAGCTGTTTTCGAGGTATCTTCCTATAAGTGGACAAAAGCTCTATATGGGAAACTC
This sequence comes from Verbascum thapsus, assembly GCA_963669365.1. NCBI lineage: Eukaryota > Viridiplantae > Streptophyta > Magnoliopsida > Lamiales > Scrophulariaceae > Verbascum > Verbascum thapsus. The sequence goes on from OY770104.1 coordinate 11,077,817, forward strand.
TGCCACATCGCCAATTGTTCAGCTAGGTAGAGTGGTGCTAAAAATGACATCGGGAAAGGAACTGACGCTGATTGACGTGCTATATGTGTCGGACATCCGCAAAAATTTAATTTCTGGAGCTACTTTAGTTAAAACAGGATTTAAGCTAGCTTTTGAAGCTAATAGAGGCTCACTAAGAGTAGAATGTTTGTAGGAAAAGGCTACCTAGATAAGGGTCTTTTTAAAATGAATGTAATGACGGTCATTCGTGACCTTGTAAAGTATGAATATGAAAAGAATGATTCTTCTTACTTGCTTGAGTGTTTTAATTTTTGGCATGTTAGATTAGGACATGTTATTAACAATACTATAAAACGACACATTAAGTTGAATTTATTACCTCAATTTTCAATTGAATGAACAACATAAATGTGAAGTTTGTGTTGAAGCTAAACTAGCAAAGTTACCGTTTCATTCAATAGATGGAAGAAAAACCGCACCTCTAGAACTTATTCACAGTGATATTTGTGATTTGAAATTTGTGCAAACTAGAGGTGGCAAAAAGTACTTTATTACATTCATTGATGATTGCACAAGATATTGCTATCTATACTTATTAAGAAGCAAAGACGAAGCATTGGAAGCATTCACTCATTACAAAAGTGAAGTTGAAAATCAACTAGATAAACGAATAAAAATTATTCGTAGTGATAGAGGTGGAGAATACGGTGCACCATTTGAAGAATTTTGTTCCCATCATGGAATAATTCATCAAACTATGGCACCTTACTCACCTCAATCAAATGGAATTGCTGAACGTAAAAATTGCACTCTTAAATAGATGATGAATGCGTTACTCATAAATTCTGATTTACCTCAGAATATGTAGGGGGAAGCGATTCTATCTGCTAATTATATTCTGAATGAAATTCCAGATCGAGATAGAAGCGAAACTTCTTACGAAATGTGGAAGGGTGCTAACCTTCATACCGATACTTGAAAGTGTGGGGGTGTTTGGCAAATGTAGAAGTACCTAAACCCAAACAAGTGAACATGTGACCAAATACTGTAGATTGCATATTTATTGGCTATGATCTCAACAGTAGTGCCTATAGATTTCTCGTACATAAATCTAATAATTCTGACGTACAAGAAGGGACGATTATGGAATCGAGAAATGCTGTCTTTTATGAAGACATTTTTCCATGTAAGGAAAAACCTGGAACAAATGAGACGAGTTCTCTTAAAAGTACACGTTATTCTATGAGTGATCAAATTAATATTGAACCACGTCGTAGTAAAATAACTAAAGTGGCTACAACTTTTGGTCTTAATTTCCTAACCTATATGGCAGAAAACGAACCAAGAACTATCAAAGAAGCTTTAACAAGTCCAGATGCACCGCTCTGGAAAGAGGCCATTGATAGTGAAATTCAATCAATTATGCAGAATCATATCTGGGAGTTAGTTGATCTCCCAAAAGGTAGTAAACCGTTAGGTTGTAAGTGGATTCTGAAACGAAAAATATAAGGTTGATGGGAGTATCAATAAATATAAGGATCGGTTGGTAACAAAAGGATATCGACAAACCGAAGGTCTTGATTATTTCGATACTTATTCTCCAGTATCAAGAATAACATCCATAAGGGTACTAATAGCGATTGCTGCTTTGCATGACCTTGAAATACACCAAATGGATGTTAAAACTGCATTTTTAAATGGAGAATTGGACGAAGAAGTCTATATGGAACAACGCGTGGGGTATGTTGCTCCAGGACAAGAAAACAAGGTGTGTAAACTTGTCAAATCACTGTATGGACTTAAACAAGCACCAAAACAGTGGCATGAAAAATTTGACAACACAATGTTATCAAATGGTTTCAAGATCAATGAGTGTGACAAGTGTATTTATATAAAATGCACACAAAAGGAATATGTCATCGTGAGTCTTTATGTAGATGACATGTTAATAATGGGTAGTAATCATGAATACAAAAGGAATGTTGAAAAGACATTTTGATATGAAAGATATGGGAAAAGCTGACGTTATATTAGGGATCAAAATCGTCAATTCTTCGGAGGGAATTGTTCTATCACAGTCTCACTACGTAGAGTCTGTACTTAGAAAATTCAATGCATATAATGAACCTCCTATTAAGACACCGATGGATCCCAACTTAACGTTAAAGAAACACTTTGGAGAACCCATATCACAACTTAAATATGCACAAATAATTGGATGTTTGATGTATATTGCAAACTGTACACGTCCTGATATTGCCTACGCAGTTAACAAATTGAGTAGATATACAAGTAATCCAAATAAGGATCACTGGACGGCATTAAGAAGAGTTCTTAGATATCTAAGATATTCTATGAACTATGGAATACACTATACAAGATATCCCGCTGTACTAGAGGATACAACGATGCAAATTGGATATCTGATTTGAATGACTCCAATTCCACTAGTGGTTATATTTTTACCATAGGTGGAGGAGCTATGTCATGGAAGTCTTCTAAACAAACTTGTATTGCTCGATCTACTATGAATTCGAGTTTATAGCTTTAAATAAAGCTGGTGAAGAAGCTGAATGGCTTCGAAACTTCTTAGAAGACATTCCTTGTTAGACAAAACCAGTACCTTCAGTTTTGATACATTGCGATAGTCAATCGGCAATTGGAAGAGCACAAAGTAGTATGTATAATGGTAAGTCTAGACATATACGTCGACGACATAATACCGTCAAACAACTAATCTGTAGTGGTATAATTTCCATAGACTATATAAAGTTAAAGGAAAATATTGCGGATCCGTTAACAAAAGGCCTGCCAAGAGATTTAGTTGAAAGCTCAACGAAGAGAATGGGCTTAAAGCCTACATCTTAAGAATGGACATAGCAGAACTCAACCTTGTTGAATGGAGATCCCAAGATCTTGGTTCTATGGGAAAACGAAGCTATGAAAGTTCAGTGCACTTGGAAGTGTTAATCACTTCGACCTATTCCTATGTCGAACAAGTGCTCCCTGGAGTGTGTAGTAAAGGATAAGTTGCAAAACTTTTGATGATTCCTATACTGTCTAATTATGTGACGTAATAAAGTGGAGTACGCCAGAGTACTCTTAATAGGAGGTCACCTATATAAGTGCCGCTTCAATAAGTAAATGCTTATGAATCCAAGATGGTGTTCCACGGCCAAAATGGACCCAATAGATAACAAGATTTGTAGATAAACTATTGTGTGAATATCATTGTCTAGCTACACACAAACGGCTGAGCAATTCAAGAGATCACATTCATTAGGGAGCCTAGTGTATTCGATGATATCTCACTAAAAAATATTCAAAGCGTCAGCTATCTATTCTGATGCAATAGCTTCTCGCCTAAACTCTCGTAGCATCTGCATCTGCATATTTTCATTCATGTGAGAGATTGTTGGAAATCTCAATCAATTCGAAAATGCTATTGTACTTGGAATGAGGATATTTTTATATATTATGAAACTACGTTCCGAGTAGATATCGTTAGTCTTTCGAATTTCTCGATTCCGATCTCGGATGAATGAGAAATTTGATGTTGAAGTTTAGCATTTGAATTGGGGAAAAATGTGGGTATCCCACATTGGTTCAAAACATATATTTAGATGAGTGTATTAAGCTCAACATGGGAAATAAGGTTTGTGGCCTTGGGTCATATCATGTTTGTGAGGGTTTAGAGGGGGGAGGCCATGGTTAGCCATGGTTAGACCTGCCTCGCGCCACCGCCGACCGACCGCCGCCGCCGACCGACCGGGCGGGCGGGTCGGGTCCCAATCCGGGTCCGTGGGCCTGGGCTTGGGCCGGGTTGCACGGGCGGGTCGGGTCGTGGGTATTTATATTTTTATATAAAATTCTATTTAATTATATTATTTAATTAATTAAATTTTTATTTCCCAAATTAATTTTGAACCTTTAGATTTATATTCGTTGAAACTATGGATCACAACTCTTTTAATCGATGGCCACGATTAATCGAGATGGTGAACCAAGTCTAGCAATGGACGAAGGGGTGTGTGGTGCACCCATTCACACTGGAACGGCACCCGTTGGGAGTGAAAAGGCACCTTTTCATCTTCCAAGGGCTGTTTTGCAGTTTTTAAAAAGTTACATCTTTTCAGCCTCCAACCTTTGGAAATCTATAATAGGGTCCTCCTATTTTCAGATTCTCACACCGAAGTATTAACATCATATCATTTATTCCTTCTTTCTTTTCTTACGAGAGTTCTAGCAGAAAACTTATTCGCTAGACTTGGAAATTTGGAGTGGTCCTATTTCTAAGACATTAGTCGTTGTATCTTGGGACACAAACGCCATATCCCGTAACCACCGTGATTGGGGCGTAATTGTTTTAAGGAAATCGGGTAACCCGTGCCTCGACTAAACCATTTCTATAACAAGTTCGTATGCGTTTTTTACAACAGAATCACACTATGTTAACTAAACAAAAAGTATAGTTTAGTTGCATTTTGTGGATTACCGTTTTGTTGCACTTTAATCATGTTGATACATGCATTTAATTGTTGACTTCCCTTAGAAAATATAAAATATAATTCAAAAACTTAGTACATTACTCCATTCTGTTGTTTTTAATCATCTTGATAGATGAATTAAATCGTTGATTCCTCTGCCCTCTTATATGATGGATATAATATTAAATTTTATTTGTAAATTCTCAGTCAGAAAATAAAATATAATAAGTTAAAATTTTACCTTATATAACCCATGCTAATTCCTATTGCTTTTATGCTTCATTTGTTTCTCATTACCTGAAATCTAAACAAGACATATGATTCCCAAAAATAATATTATTTAGTATTGTTATGAGAATCCTACTCCTAAAAAGCGGAATCGTAATCTCTTATTTATTAAGGTATTGCGATTCATATATCAAGGTAATCATAAACACTATATTATAATGCCTTCACTACCCCTATATAAAATAAAATACAAAATCAACAAAAGTAGTTATTTATTTATGCATTTCATTTTAGTTATTATTTATGAAGAAATAGTTTAATATTATTTAGTTTATTTGAAATATTTTTATTGTAAAAAAAGACCGTGATTTATATTTTATTTGATATTTATTTATTGAACGAAATTGAAAAATTGTTATGTGGTTTTTGTGATAGTACCTTTGAAATGGTTGTTGGCCACATATGATCAATGTATTTTATTTATTAATTAAGAATAATGTACTTCTGACTTAAAATGATTATCAATGCATTGTTATATGAAAAATTCATTTATGTATTTATTTGTTTTTAAAAGTCAAACAATATCTAAATCTGAAAATAAGCATGTTCAATTTAATTATCATTTTTCTAAAAGAGGATAATCCAATTGAACCAAATTGATATCGTATTTTTTTTTATTATTTAACCAAATTAATATATATATATATATATATATGTGTGTCTGTGTACACACACAATATATATAATATCAAATATTCTACTATACATATGGCTGAAAATTTATAATTAGATTATATAAATATGGGTTAAGTAAAGGTATTGAAGTCAAAGTCTTTAATTTTGTATTCCAATACTTATTATGTGTTTGAACCAAATATAAAAATGCAATAAATTTATTTTCCTACCCAATTTTTTTGTAAGCAACCAAACACTATTAATGGAATCAGATTTTTAGTACTCAAATTACTAAAAATCAAATTTCCATTTTAGATTTCATTCATCCATGTAAAACAAACAGAAGCTTAATTTGAAGTTGGTATACATTGTTTCATGAGAAGTGAAAAACAAATATACTAACATATACATATAAGTTAATTACTTCTGTTAATTTCAAAATATATACTAAAACATTGTTGTTATTATTGTTATACTCGTGCATAGCACGAAAAAACACGCAAGTATAGACTATCTACTATATATACTATAGCAAAGCGGTCTGTTGACCATAAATCTAATTTTAACTTAAATTTTGATCCTAATTTTCTAGAATTTTGAGTTTTTTATTGAATAGAAAAATTTCCATTGGTTGGATCAAATATTTATGGTAAAATATATATGTTAAAATTTAAAATTTTGACATACAGCTTATGTCTTTAGCTTCAATTAAGACAATTGATGAGGAAACGTTCTGTATATATTGAAGTATTTTAAGAAAATCATTGCGGCCAATTAATGATTTAAGACTATTGCCATATTATTATTATTTTTGGTTACAACCAGGGAAAGTGGCAAAGAAAAAAGAAAAAGAACAACGACTATGAAGGTTTCAAAATTAGGTTCATCAGCTCATCTGGCATTTGATCCCAGACTTGAGTACCTCGTGGGAGTGAGTGGCCCATACTTTCCAAGGCGCCCGCACATGAATTTCCTTCCTGCTTCATATGTTGTAATCGGCAATTCCATAGTTTTCTAGTTAAGCGACGACAATCTACAATGCTTCCTCTAAGAGGATGGTTGGATGTATCCCCTTCCAAAACCAAGTTAATCACCACTTCCGAGTCAATTTCCACAATAATGCTCTCAACTCATTGATCCTATGTAAGGTTGAGGCCAACTCTAAGTGCAAGTAGTTCGGAAGTATTGATCGGATGTGCTCCAAAATTCAAACTAAAGCCACCCCTCCAATTTACTCTATTATCTCTCAAAAGACCACCTCCAGTTGCGATCCGAGTGGAATCCAAAAAACTCCCATTTGTATTTAGCTTAAGCCAATCCAAATGAGAAGACATCCATTTCACCGTCCTTTTGATCCAGGTATGTGGTTTGTCAATCTTCTTGAATCCAGGTACGGATTGTCTTATGTCTATTCGTTAGGCTATGTACAGCAGGAGAGGAAATGGGGGGGGAAATGGGTGGGGAAATGGAAATGAGGGATTTAGCAGGTAGGGAATTTGGTAGGGAAAAAATGGGGAAGTGAAAATTCCCTACAAGGAATTTGGTAGGGAAAAAAATACAGCCAATGGGATGTTGTCATGCGTCCCATCCTTATTTTTTTTCTCCTATTTTGTAAATCATTTTTTGAGTATTAATTATGTAAAATTAAATTTTTTTTTTCACAATTACTTTTCTTTTTTCAAGCTCTATAAATAGAGTCTAAGTTTGTGTCATTTGGACACCGATTGTTTTTTTTTTTTTTTTGAGGTTTTTGCTCCATATTTTCAAAATTAATATTTTACTCCATATTAAAAAGTAAATATTTTAAATATTTAATTAATAAATATAACTATAAAATTAATTTTTATTAAAATTAATTGTAACTATAAAATTAATTATTAAAATTAGTGATGTGGATGAAAGAGAAAGTAAAAAAAAATTAATTGACTAGCTGTTGTGGAGTTGAAGGGAATGTGATAGGGAATCTGATGTGGCAGGGAAGGGAAAATGAAAATTTGACTAGCTGCTGTACATAGCCTTAGAGAACATGTAGTGCGCATGTCAGATTCTTAAAAGCTCTTATAATTTCAAACTAACATATAATTATCGGCATAGATATGGTTGGGTTATAAATAGAATATCGTTATGATTTTCTTCCATTTACTAGTAAAATCGTGTACTAAGACAGGAGATACTAATTACGTGTATAAAAATAGCACATATATATAATCTTGATTCTTGGGGGGCGGAGTTACAGTTGATTGCTAAGGCCATGCTGGGCTAAGCCAGCTTGCATTATGTAAAGCATGTTTGATTGGAACCTTCCCTTCTTAAGGATGGTCTAAATCCAAGTTTCCAACTATTGATTGCATATTATGGATTTGAGATTTTCTACTCTTAAAATTCTTTATTCCAAACGCAACTTAAAATAACTATAATTAGAAAAAGTACCACTAAGAAACATCAAGACCAAAAGGAGAAAAAATAACATTAAATTTATTAATCTGATTCTCTAATAAAAATGAGATAAAATGTACTTAAATTGCAATTGAATAAACAAAAATAGAAAAGTGTACATGCATTGCCATTAAAAGAGGTGATATTTCGTATTTCGACAGTCCTTTATTTTGTTAGTGTATGTTATTTTCACTATTTTTTTTCAAAAGGTTGAATCCCTAACCCCAAGGGCTCTCCATGCTCCGGCACAACAGAACATATGGGAGGATGTAAATTATGGTAACTCAGCTAATCACAGAGCCTAGACCACTGCCCATTGTGCACAATGAGCCCTCTTCACTTTGAGAGGTTGCTCCCATACTACCATTGGCAGGACTCGATCCTTGGTCACTTGTTCCAAACTTCACCCATGTGAGTAACTAAACTGCCCGTGCGGATATTTTCACTAATTTATTTATAATTATTTTTGATAGGTTAAGTTATCGTATTGAAAATAACTATTTTGTATAAAAAAAGAAATCAACACCCCCAATATTTATTAATTTGATTCTATAATTAAAGGAGAAAAATGTGCATGAGAATGTTATAAGAATTACATTGGTTTATGAAATTGGGTATGATTATAAAAAACATATGAAAAATACTTTAATTAAAACTTAAAAGTGCTTAATACGAGAGTAGTAAGCTTGTCAATATATTATGTAGCAGCAATCAATTGCAACATCTATTGCTGAAGCATAATATGTAGCGACTGGTAGTTGTTGTACTCAAATCCTATGGATGCGGCAACAACTTCGTGACTATTGTATAACTCCAGGTCAAATGTCGATCTTTTTTTATAATCAAAGTGCAATTGCCATGACTCAAAATCATGTACTTCATTCCAGGACTAAACACATTGACATCAGGTATCATTTCTTGCATGACCATATTCAACAGAAAGAAATAGAGATGCATGTCATTGGTACTGAGAAGCAACTCGCTGATATCTTCACTAAAGCGCTAAATGAACAATGTTTTCTCACTTTGAGAAGTGAACTAGTATGAAAGAACTTTATGTGTAAACATCATATTGCATCATATTTTTTTGGCATAACATTTAGGTGGAACATTTTTTAAATTCATATTTGCAAAAACCTTTAGATATGTATAAATTTGGGGGAACCTAGATTTGTATATAGATAAAGTGTAGATTATCGTCAGTGACAAAAATGGTTTTCTTTATGTGTATGCATGTCACTTTCGCATAATTATTTTAAAAATTCACACTTGCACATTTTTCAAAACTCTCTAAGCGACAATATTTACCTTTGTTCCAATAAATATTTAAAAATAATTTACAAAATACATGCATTTGTTTTTAAAAATTACATTAGTGACAGCTTTAAAAGATCAAACGTCTCTACGTCTGTATCTCACAAGCTCACTAATCGATTCATTTGACCAATTGTCTACTCTATAGCTCTTGGCAGACGAACGCATGTACCTATGCTGAATACGTGTCGATGTATTAAAGGCTAGTACAACTGACCTTCGAAATCCCAAACATTTCGTTTGAAGAAAGTAATTGTGCACGTCAATCCATACATTGAAATACACAGTGAAATGTCTTTTTCCTGCGTCAGAATTAATTGAAACGTTGTGTCTCATTTAATATGTACTTGGGAAATTTTTTTTTTTTTGAGATCTTATTCTCTTTCTTTTCTTTCTTGACCATAAATCTTTTTGTCTATAAATATGAGTTATTGCAGAAGGATATTTTATTCTATTTCAAACCCATATTGTGGCTCTCTGTAAATAACTCTCTCATACTTTATATTCTTCAAAGCAAGGTTTCAAGAAATTTCAGGTCTTTTTTCATAACCCAGGGAAAACGCTACCAATGTTTTCTCTTGAGGATCAGTCAGAAATGTTAGTCTCCGGACTAATGTTAAGGAGAAACCTTTTCAAATCTCCACTCACATAGTTCTGAAGTTTTCCGTTTTCCTTCCCGTAAATTTCAAATGATTCTCACATTCATCATCTCCGATGAAAGACGAACGGGCGGATGTGCGTGCTATGGAAGCCAACATGACCCTCTCCACCTGTCCGAAGGAGTCGATGCAGAACAAGAATCCCATCCTATTTGCATATACATATGAATAATAGAATAACACAAGATACAATGGATGTGTTGTTAAACACACAGTTCATGACCTTCGTGTTTAATCAACCATTGGCATAAATACTACGATGTTGATGATAAGAAGGGGGAAGAAATGATAAGCACAAGTTGCGAAAGGAAAAGAAATAATCCTTTGTCGGACCAAGATTGGGGCAAGACAAACCTTTGTCGGACCAAGATCGAGGGAGGCCTAGGAAAAATCCCCTTCACCAACTTACCTTTTCATTAAAAGAAGTCAAGAAGAAAGAAGAATCAATTTTTTCTCTTGAAGATCTTCTTCCCATTTCATGTTTTATGTTTTTAGTTTTTGTATGCTCCTTGTATCGCTGAGAGAATAAATTGTAATATGTAGCATTAACATTGTACTCTGTTCTTACTTGTAAAATCATTCAAAGAGAATAAATGTTTCCTTCTGAAGCAAATTCTTTTAGCGATACAAACTACAAAACGCTGAATTAAAACGAACGCTAACAACTAACAGCTAACTGCTAACCTTCCTAACTTCATATCTATCTGTTATACTCATAACTCTTTATCACTGACTTACTATTATTTTTCTTGTAGTTACTGCTCTTAAAATTATAAAAGAGCTTTTCCTTTCCATAAGGTTGAATGGTCTTGACATCATCAAAAAGGGGAAAATTGTTAGAAATTTCTTTGTTAGAAGTTTTGATGATGACAAGATAGGACTTAATGTTAGACCCTTGAAAATGTAAATTTATTTTTCATAGACGATCATGTATCAAGCGATAGGATGTTTATCGAGTTGTAACTTTTAGATTAAGTGCTTTTTTATTTGTCCTTTTAGTTTTGCTAGTTTTAATGCTTGTAGTTAGTAGAATTCTGAGTGAGTCTATTAATGCGAAGAGGTTGAAGAATCAGCAAGAGCGAGCGACAATTAGAAGGTCATATGTAATATCAAGTATCTCAAGCGACATCGGTCTACAAGCGACAATCATCTATGTTCAAGACAACGCTGAGTTACCGATAGCTTCCATTCTAAGCAATTGGATATTAGATATCACATCAATGCATTTAATGTTCAACGAGCATTTATTTAAATACATTTAATGCTTATCAATTGCATTTAATGCATATACTTCTGATGAATACGGAGAGCACCAAACCCATTGGATGTCAACATAAGACAATTGCCCCAGTCTGAATAATTGCAGCAAAATATTCGGGATTCACAAACCCATCTAACTTTTCTGAGCGGAAAAACTACACGCGCTGTTAGGTTGTGTACGCATGTTTTATATGTTCAAGATCGAGTACTTTGCTATGATTATGCTCCTTATTTCGTAATTTTATGTTGATATTTAAATTCTAAGTGATTACGTAAAGAAAGGAGCCAAATGGGATGAAAATAGGAGAAAAATGAGCAGAAACTGAGTTAGCATAAAAAGAGCAGCAGCAGAAGACTTTCCTGAATTAAGCGTGCCCACGCTTAAGTCTCTGAACGCTTCTGCCCAAAAAACGCGTTTCATGAAGATTTTTGAAGATTTTCTGTTAAGATTTGGATTTTTGCTATAGAAGCCAACTGATTTTCGGATATATGAGATTTTATTCTCTTTTATTTGTTAGGATTTTATTTCCTTATTTCTAGATATTTCAAGATTTGAGTTTGTTAAGTTTGTTAGAGCCCTAATTAGTTTCCTTCTTGGATTAGGACTCTTTTAGTTTAAATATGTGGAATTTTATTCCACAAGACACCTTTGATATTATTTTCAATTCAAGTTTCGTTTTTCCCTTTATCAAAGTTCTCGAAATTAATATTTTGTAGAAGTTTTTGATTATGTGTTGCTAAACACATAATTCTAGTCGAGGATTCATCAAGGTTTGATTCTTAATATTTGTGAGATCGAATTGTACTTTAATTTCTTCGTTCATCAGGTATTTACTTTTTCTCCGAGCTTTGTTGACAATATATTTCGATTGATTATTTAGTCTGGCCAATTATTTAATCGTTGGAATTATATTTAGCTAATTAGGGCTAACTCCGTGACTGGCTAACCCTAATTTTGTAGCAGTTAGCGACGTTGATTATTTAATCGTTTTCGATTAGTCGTTATGGGAATTAGTAATCTGGTCTAAATAAACCGAGCTTATGTGTTTGTTGGCTAGAATTGGTGTTTTTCTAATACGTGAATGCTATCGATAGGCTAAATCCTAAGAGCTTATTTAGGTTGTCTACTTGGTAAGAGGAGTAATCAAAGAGCTTGTTTTGGTTATCGACGACTTAAGGAAAAACTAGGTTACTAGAGCTTGTTAGTAACTATAACCAATTTATCTTATAACGTTGAATTATTATTGCATCAGTGATCAAATCGTAGAATCAATTCCGAGATAATCCGAAGACTAGAACTTCTCAATATATTGAATTCGAAATCTATTTTAATTTTGCTTTTTAATTTACGTCTTTTTATTTTATTTAGTTAATTAAATCCAAAATCCCCCCTTTTTATCAATATTAGTAATTTAGGAATTAATTCTACACCATTCCATGTGGATCGACCCTACTTGTCACTATTTACAAATCTTTTCGAGTAGGTAATTTATTTTTATTGGATTTGACACCCACCACGCGCCTCCCGATATATCTAACGGATCTTACATTTAGTCACAACGGATCTAATGTATGATCTCAACGGATATATTCAGGAACCTGTGTATAAAATAGGACTTCAAAGAGCTATTTCACAGAGATGTTTTCACGAGCTTAAACGAACATATCCTAAGCAGAAATAGTCTCTCGATTCTGAAATTCACTCTTAGAAAATCGAATCCTGAACATCCATAAAAATGATATTTCTCTATCTCTTTTTAGAAGAACCAAATCGAAGAGAATATCAACCAAGTTGTTTGACCTTAGCCAAAACAAACAAACCTATTTCTGTGCGAAATTCTCAATCCTCTCTTTCAAACTGTGTGTGAGGAAATTTTTGAGTGAGAGAAGCAGATCACTAAAAGTGTTCTTGAAGGCAGACGCTTGTGTAGCTAAAGAACTCAAGACGTTTTAGTTTGTACATTGGATTGGAGAAGACTCTGTGTGACTCCTCAGATTCAATATAGTAAATTCCTTCGTGAATCGAAGAAGAAGGACGTAGTTGGGATTACACCACCTAGTGAACCTTGTAAACTGTGTCTCATTTACTTATTGCTTTATTTATGCTCTTTATCGCACATGTATTTAACTTCAACAATTTAGTAGAGATTATCTGTTGCATAAAAAAGTTAGTGAAGTTCTTATAAAGATTTATTAATTGTGTCTCTGCCCAACATACATATTGCAAAAGCCAAAGACTCTGACTATATATTTCGTGTGCACTTAACCTTGAATCTAAGTTCTGACTACAACATCACTTTGTAGTTATCTTAACTGATTCTAAGTTGAAATCTCTAAACTCGGTCTTTGCGCTCAAGTTCTTTTCAGATCATTACTGAAAAATAAAAATAAAAAGAACTTGCATTTAATCGAAAAGTATTACAAAAGGATCAGGGTCTATTCAACCCCCCTTCTAGACCCTTGTTCAAATCACTTGGGACCAACAAAACTAAAGAAAAATATTAGTAAGAAAAGAAATAAATAGCACCAATCCCCAGCAACGGCACCAAAATTTGATGGATGTTGAATCCAACAAATATAAAACCTACTCGAAGTGATTTGTGTATAGTGATGAGTAAAGTTGGTCCTTAGGGATTTGTGTAGACTTACTTCTTAAATTTACGAATAATAAATAAAAAGAGGGCTTTTAAAATTGTTTAAATGAAAGTAAATAAAACACTTAAATCAAGGTAAAGCATACGAAATGTTAAACGAGTTCAATGAGTTTAGAGATTCTAGCCTTTGGTTTTATCTTAGTATTGATTCACGATTGATCATTGATGCAATGATGTTTCTATGTTTCTAACTAAATTGGCTAAGTTGTTAACAAGCTCTAACAACCTCGTTTCTCCTTAGTTATTCAATAACCAAAATAAGCTCTTTGATTATTTCTCTTATAGATTAAACACCCTAAATAAGCTCTTAGGATTTAGAATAACAATATAATTAGGCTCCGTTTGTTTGTCAAGGGAATGGAATCAAAATAGGGAATATGATTCCCAAAAATCAAATAACTTTGTTTGGCATTTTTTATTTGAGATTATGGAATGCAGTCTAAATCCCAAAATATGGGAATTATCATCTCAAATAAGGGAATCACAATACCTTATTTATTGGAGGTAATGTGATTACCATATCAAGGTAATCATAAATACATTATTTTAATGCCCTTACTACCCCTATATCAATTATAATACAAAATCAACAAAAAATGTTATTTATTTTTTCATTTCATTTAAGTTATTATTTATGAAGAAATAGTTTCGTATTTTTAATTTATTTAGAATATTTTTATTATCAAAATAGATCGTAATTTCATTTTATTTGATATTTATTTATTAACAATAATATGTTTCCGACTGAAAATAATTATCAATGCATTGATATATGAAAAATCCATATATGTATCAATTTTTTAAAAGTCAAACAATATGTAAATAAAAAATAAGCATGTTCAATTTAATTATTTTTTTTTTCTGAAAGAGGATAATGCAATTGAACCAAATTGTTATCTTATTTACTTTTTATATTCAACCAAATTAAATATATATATATGTGTGTGTATATACACTTATGTATATATAATATCAAATATTTTACTATGGATGAAAATTTATTGTTAGATTATACAAATATGGTTTAAAATAAGGGTATTTAAGTCAAAGTCTTTAATTTTAGATTTCATTCTTTAGTATATGTGTTTCACCAAACATAAAAAAGGAAAAAATATATATATCCTTACCCATTTTTTTAGACAAGCAAACACTATTAATGGAATCAGATTTCTAGTAATCAAATTACCAGAAATCTTATTTCCACTTTAGATTCCATTCCCTGTCAAACAAACGGAGCCTTAAGGTTTAGAGAAATACTAATTCTAGTTAATAAACTCACAAGCTCGGTTCATTTATATTAGATCGCTAATTCGTATAATAAACAATCGAAAACTTGTTCATAGTCAACGTTATTAACTGCTACAAATAAATTACCCATCTTTTGATAATTTTCACAAGATTGCAAAATACGTATGAATAATGAAATAAAGTTGGTCAAAATAAACCACTTTTAAGAACCTTGTGCGTGGTAAATTTAGAATCAAAATATCCTCCACAAGCATATGAATGAAAATATCAAAGGATGAAGGGACTTTCAATTTTTGAAACGCACTTTCGAATGACTTGATCAAAACAATATTTTCATAGATAGGGTTATTCCAAACATAATACTTAGCATCACTCTTTATCTTATTCTTTTTAGTTCTAGACAAATCATCAGGTAAAGTTTTGGTAACCAAATAGTTAATTATATCGGCGTACCATGGATTCGTCGATTGAGCCGCAAAGAGATACTCATCAAGGAATTCATCTCGTAAAGGAAATGGTTTTTCATTCAATACTACCCTACTTAGATGCTCCGCAACGAAGTTCTCAACTCCTTTTTTATCTCGGATCTCCAAGCCAAACTCTCGTAGCAAAAGAATCCACCGAATGAGTCGAGGCTTTGCGTCCTTCATGGTGAGTAAGTAACGAAGAGCTGCATGATCAAAGTAAACAATAACCTTAGTTCTAAGTAGATAGGTACGAAATTTTTTAAATAAAAAATACAAGCAAAAAGTTCTCTCTCCGTTGTTGAATAGTTGCTTTAAGCACTATCTAGAGTTTGTGAGGCGTAATAGATGACATGTGGTGTCTTATCCACTCGTTGACCAAGTACGGCTCCTACGGCAAAGTTGCTAGCGTCGCACATAATTTCAAATGGGAGATTCTAATTGGGTGGCTTCACGATTGGAGCAGAGATTAGGAGTTCCTTTAATGTATCGAATGCGCTCATACATTATTCGCCAAACTCGAAGGGTACGTCCTTATGAAGTAAATTGCATTAGGGTCTACTAATCTTTGTGAATTCCTTGATGAAGCGTCGATAAGAACCTGTATGTCCAATAAAATAACAAATCTTGCGCATGCTAGTTGAGTAAGGCAATGATTTGATAACGTTTATATTAGCCTTATCAACCTCTAAACCTCTAGATGACACAATGGCCTAAAATGTTACCTTGTTCAACCATAAACTGACACTTTTCGTAGTTGAGAACAAGGTTTTATTTTATGCATTGTTCTAGAATTTTTCTTAAATTAGCCAAGCATGAATTAAAGGAATCACCATGAATCGTAAAATTTTCCATAAGTACCTCTGTGATGTCCTCGACATACTTAGAAAATATAATCATGCACCTTTCAAATGTTGCTGGGGTGTTGCAAAGACCAAAAAGCATATGTCGATAAGCGAACGTGCTAAAAAGACCTGTAAAGGTCGCCTTTTCTTGATCTTCGAGCGCCACCAGAATTTGATGAAAACCTGAATAACCAGACAATAAAAGTAAGCTCGATTAGCTAATTTTTCTAACATTTGATCAATAAAGAGAAGCGAAAAGTGATCCTTACGAGTTGCGAAATTTAAATTTCGATAATTAATTCACCCTCGGAATTCTCGACAATCGTTATACCATTTTTCTTAGGGAAAACTTGTACATGACTTACCGAAGCGTTATACGAGATTGGATAGATTATACCTGCATCTAGGAGCTTTTGGACTTCTTTCTTTACCACTTACATCATTGGTGGACTCAGTCAACGTTGAGCTTGGATCTAAGGCTTAGATCTCTCTTCCATCAATATTCGATACATGCATATAAAGGGGCTAATTTCTTTTATTTCCGCTATGGTCCAACCGAAAGCTCCCCTGGTACTGCCTAAAAGATCGAATCAATCGCTTTTCTTGCAAGGGGTTCAACTTGTTGGAGGCAATCATCGGTAGTGTTTTGTTTTCTCTTAGATAAAGATACTTGATATGGTCGGGAAGTTTCTTAAGTTCCAACTTTGGTGCTTGCATAGTAGAAGGAAGTAACTTAGAAGTTGATATGGGCAGAGTAATACAAGAAACGTTATGACAAAGCGATTGAAGAGAATTAAGATTAGATTTCGTCTCTTGAAGTTTTCATTTTAGCCAGATTGTTTTTTTTTCACTTATAGGTCATCGATGCTCAAGACTACTTGCAAGGGATCATCACTCTCGAGCTCAAAAATAGTCTGCATCAAAGAGTCAGTAACGTCTATACCAAACACAGAATGATTATCAAGGGGTACTGCATAGTATCACTTTATAATTTCTCCATCAAATTCTATAGTAAGAGTCTCATCGTGTACATTGATTTTGGTTTTCTTTTCATGAATGGCTGACAAAGTAAAATATGAACAATTTACTAGACTCATCGTTACCCATGTCAACATAAAAATCAGTGGTGAAGACTAAATCATTAACTTGAACTAAGATGTCCTCGAGGACACCAACAGGATATGTATTAGATCTATCAGCTAATTATATAACAACACTAGTTTCTTTTAACCTCTCAACGTTTAATGATTAATAAATAGAACATTGCATGACATTTATGGATGCTACTAAGTCTATTATAGCTTTCTCAATATGCAAATTTCCTATCTTACAAGGGATAGTGAACATGCCTGGATCCCAGCATTTTGAAGGTAATTTCTTTTGAAGTAGAGCAGATATATTTTCTCTTACATGAACCTTCTTATTTTCTATAAGCTTTCTCTTGGTCGTGCATAATTCCTTGAGAAATTTTGCATAGCGAGGTATTTGCTTAATGGCATCGAGAAATGGGATATTTACCTCAACTTTTCTGAATGTCTTGAGTATCTCATCTCTTGCTCCTCTTTCTTTGACTAAGCAAATCGGCCCAGGAAAGGATAAGGTATAACAAACATTCTTTGTTGCTCCTTGGTGGGTGGCTCTTCCACTTTCTTCTCCAACTCCTTCTCTTCTTCATGTTTTGAGACCAATTCGGGCTTTTTCAATTCATTCCTGCTTCTCAAGGTGGCTGCATTTGCATTTTGCCTTGGGCTCACGATAACTTGGTACGAGAGTTTGCTTGAATTCATAGTGACAGTGGTAGCCATTTGAATCATTTGATTTTCCCAGTTTTTGATGGCAGATTGACTCTCATGTCGGAACTCTTGCATTCCCGGTTGAAATTGCTAAATACTCTATTGAAATTGTTGTGTATTCTGCTGCGATTGTTGAGTGTTAGCTTCCAAGGTTTTAATCATTTCTTTTAAAGGTGTACCTCATGGTTGAGTCATTTGATAAGCCGGTGGGCTTTGCTGTTTCTGATAGGGAGGTCGTGAAGTGTAGCTAAAATTGGGATGATCCATCCAGGATTGCATGGGTTAGAATAGAGATCATATTTCATCTGCGATGGTCCAGAAAATTCAACAGTATTGGCTTGCTCAAGAGTCTTGTCTTGGAGCATAGGCACATCTCAGCACTGTGTCCATTACCAAAACAAATATTGCACGCCTTAACATGTTGTATGTTGCGTAAAGCTAATTTTTGCACAAAAGACGTTAAATCATTCTCACGTTGGCCAACGAAAGGGATATTTGCCTCATTTACTTCTTTAGGTGCATGATCTTGTCGTGCTGAATTGTTGGGAATTTGAAGCCATGTTGGAGATTAAATTTCTTGCTTCGGTGGGAGTTTTGTACATCAATACGCCTCTGCTCATTGCATCTATCCTATCCATCATAGACAATCCTTCATAGTAATATTGGATAAGCAGTTGTTCGGGAATTTGATTTTGTGGGCAGTTAGCTACCAATTGCTTGAAACGCTCCCAATATTCATATAATGTTTCTCCAGTAATTTGTCTAATTCCATAAAATTTACTTTCTAATATTTGCAACATGGGATGTACGGAAATATTTCTCCAAAACTGCTTCTCCATCTCTTTCCATGTCTCGATCGAACCAGAGAGTAGATAGTAGAGCCAATCTTTAGCCTGCTCGGCTAGAGAGAAAGGAAATGCTCATAGTTTGATTTGATCTCTAGTGACGTCCTTCAATTTCATCGTTGAACAGACTACATGGAATTCTTAGAGTTGTTTGTGAGGGTCGTCTCCTGCAAAACCACGAAAGATATTCTTTACTATTAACTATATTATTATTGATAATTATATTTGATAAACTCTAATTAAGACCGACAATTAAGATAAATTAAATAATAGTCATAAATATAGTACCATTCAAATAATCCATTCCAACCAGATAATTTTAAAGTATTAAAATAATTCAAAATTCTAGAAAATTAGAATTTAAAGTCAAAATTAGCATTGTGGTCAACGGACCGCTTTGCTATAATATCTATAATAGATTTGATTTGCAAAGTTATATATGTTTGAAAGAAAATAAATATTTCGGTCTTCAAAACCACCAAAAATAAGTGAAATAACATCATGTGTCATAAATAATACATACATAGTAGACACACTAGCTAAATGTGTCCATTATAGTATTCATATTTTATTTTTTTCATTTTATATAAGTAGACAAATTTATTTTCATATTGGACACGATGTCGGAGAGTGTTGATGGAGTGTCATGTCCGATCGAGTGTCAGACATGAGACGTTCTGATTTTTTGAACTGTCTGTACATCACGTTATGTTACCAATAGACAAATGGAAAAAATCTTAATATTGAGTACTTTTTTTATTTGATAAAAGTTAATGAGTCAGCCTAAATAAGTTTGAAATTTGAAAAAAAATATGAACCTAAGTTTGAGTAGAGTTAGAATAAGAGAATCCGTAAGTTGCCTTAAACTTATTGTATTCAAATTCAATGAGTTTGAATCATTTTAAACTCGGCTTATAAGATTCGTTTGACAAATCTAATTTTTGTATGATAGATGAATCATACTAAATTGAGCATAATCATGTTCAATCTATAGGCTAATTCTTCTATACTTACCTGGATTTAAATAAAATTAAATATTTTCATGTTTATGAAATATATTTGAATTATATCGATATTCTAATAAAATAAGATTGTTTAATATAGATGGGATTCATGATTAATCAAGATTATATTTTTATATAGTTGCTTAGATATTTTATTAAGTGTTCTATTTTTTTCTCTCATATGAGAGCTTATAATTTCTTTCCAAAGAGAGTTTGGTCGCTCTTGAACGAGAATTTGGTCAATGCTTCGTTTATTGGTTTTTAAAATTAGTTATCGTAAGAAAAATTGATTTGGTGCTTCAATTTTATTTATTACATTATTATAGATAGTGCTAAAGTTTTGTTTATTTGTCAATGAAATGAAATTAAAATAAGGAATATACTTCCCAAAAATCAAATAACCTTATTTGGTATTTTTTGTTTGATATTATGGAATGCAATATAATTCCCAAAATATGGAAATTATCATATTAAATAACGGAATGAAATCAAAATAAGAAATATAATTCTCAAAAATCAAATAACCTTGTTTGGTATTTTTTGTTTGATATTATGGAATGCAATATAATTTCCAAAATATGAAAATTATCATCTCATTTAAGGGAATTACAATACCTTATTTATTGAGATATTGTGATATTACCATACAAGATAATCATAAATACCATACTTTAATGACCTTACTATTCTTATATCAAATATAATATATAATTAACAAAAATAATTATTTATTTATATATTTCATTTAAATTATTATTATTTTTGGAGAAATAATTTCGTATTTTTAATTTATTTGAAATATTTTGATGTTGTAAACTTTTCGGTGAAAGAAATATATCTCATTTTCCTTCAAAAATAGAAATAAAAAGTTTAGTTTGATGGATGGGCCTAGTGGGTCAAAGCCCAACACTGTCTCTAATAGCCCTATAGAAATTCTTTATAACACGAAATCTATTCTCTACAAACACACACAATCACTTCCCAAACGCTCCTTTTTCTAAAACCCTACGCCAGATCTCAAATCTCCATCTCCGATTTTCTCAGTCATGGCCAGCTCTACCGAACCTACAGCCCTAAAGAGAGAGGAAGAAGAAGAGGATGACTCGAAGCCAGCGGCTGATGATGAGGATACCGGAGCTCAGGTAGCGCCGATCGTTAAACTTCAAGAGGTTGCCGTTACCACTGGCGAAGAAGATGAAGATGTTCTACTTGATTTGTGAGTAATCGATTGCTTAAGTTTGCTATGAAATGAGACGTTGATTGTTGTTTTTGGGCGGAAAATGGTTTTTTGTTTTTAGGATTTTGAATTGATTTGATGAGATAGATTGGGCTGGTTTTGTTTCAAGTTCAATTGATGTCGTAAGTTTTACTAGTTTGTAAGTAATTGAGTGCTTGCTTTTGATTTGAAAAAAGTTGCTGCTTGTTATTATTTTTTCGGCAGGAAAATTGGTTTTGTGTCAGAGTTTTGAATTGATCTGTTGCACTTGATGAAGCTTGATTTGTCTCTTATTACCCATGTGGAATGTGTGATGGAACTGTGATTTATGTTTTTTATTGAAAGTTTGGAATGGATTGTCTGTAGCTCATGTGGTTAGATTGATTTTTGTACTGTTATTATAGTGGTGATATTGTTTGGTGTTTGGTGTTTGGTGATATTAATCTTATATCTCATTTCATTGGTAGGAAATCAAAGTTGTATAGATTTGACAAGGATGGTAACCAATGGAAGGAGAGGGGAGTTGGCACTGTGAAGCTACTAAAGCACAAGGAGAGTGGCAAAGTTAGGCTTGTCATGAGGCAAAACAAGACACTGAAGATCTGTGCCAACCATCTTGGTGAGGAAATCATAAGCTTATATTTAGTGATCTGTATGTTCCAGTGTGTACATGTCAGGAGGGTATATATCTAATATATTTTTGATGCTATAAGTGGAATCTCAGTTGTGTGAACTCATAGTGTAATATTTTGTTGAAAATACTCATACCATCTATTTATGATGTAATGCATTCTACTGAAAATTGTGTTTGCTTTGCCACTGTAGTACTACCCACATTGTCTGTGCAAGAGCATCAAGGGAATGATAAGTCGTGTGTGTGGCATGCTGCTGATTTTGCAGACGGAGAGCTGAAGGAAGAATTTTTCTGTATTCGGTTCGCTTCCGTGGAGAGTGAGTTACATCAACTTTATAACTCACCTTTTATCCTAACTTGCCTTATTATCATTGCTCAATGACGATTTATGTCATCATATGCCCATCTGTTTATATGTTGAATAAATTGAAGCAGATGAGTCTTTAATCACTGAGGAAATTGTGATATGTAATTCACATCTCTAAGATCTTGGGTTATCTGCATTCTATACTGTTGGTTGAGGGATTTGTAAGGTCTAGTGTCCTTTGTCTATTGGTGTAGATTGCCTTATTTAATAGATCTAAACTTGAATGTTCATGATAAAAACACTGCTGTCAGTTGGAATGCTTCGTCTTGATTAATTTCAGATTTAATACTTCCAATTGTCTGTTAGAAGCCGCATGTCCTTGTTATTAATGTGTGCCATATATTTTCCTCGTTTATTTCAGACTGCAGAGCTTTCAAGGATAAGATTGAAGAAATCACTGAGTCTCAGGGGAATGCCGGTGAAGAGAGTGAAGAAGGCACCACTGCTGCCAATCTCATCGAACAGTTGAGTGTCAAGGCAAAAGATGAAGAGAAACCTGAGACCAAAGAAGCACCTTTGTCATCAGAAGAGAAGAAGGATGACAATGACAAGCTGGAAAAATCTACCGATGATAAGTAAGGGCTTAAGCGTTCTTGTCTAGGTTTTTGTTGACAAGGGTTGAAGCAAGGTTAGTTCAAGTGAATTAACCCGGTGTCGGATATTATGATTATGAAACATAGGGTGTATCTTGTGATTTGGTTTGTTTGCTGGTTTCCTGGTGGGTCGGTGTCAGTTGAGGTGTGTCTGGTTCCAGAGTGTGGGTTATCTGGATATTTGTCGTTTTTCAGTGTGCTTGGTCGGTCCGTTTTATATTGCAAATGTTGTTAGACAGAGGGTGCATTACCCCCAGCATATATCTTTACGTTGATTATTATAGAGTCTTTGTTTCATGGATGTTTTGTTTGAACTTGTTCAGTAGCTTTAACTTTCATGGAAATTTGTTTGTGCTCTTTTAATGGTGGAAAAGTGACTCTTTTAATGGTGGAAAAGTGACGGGATGTGGGGTTGTTTAAGGTTTTTCTTGTATGTATTTGATGGGCCAGCAGGGGGTTGTTATAGTGAAATGACTGATCTAGTTAAGTTTAATTCACATTTGTGATCAGGATGAAAATTCATATTCTCACTCAGAATATGTTTTCTTGGTAGCTAAAGATTAAGATCATTCGACGATAAAAAACATCTTAAGCTTTTGCATCAAATGGTGTTAATGATAATAAACAACTTCTTAAGCTTTTGTATCAAATGGTGCTAATAGATCAGTTTTAATGAATTCGAATTTATTTTAGAATCTCCCATAAAAAGCTATTGCCTAGCATTAGCCTGGGCATTTAAGAAGAGGGGGTCCAAATTAATTGATTATTCTTTTGGGTTTGTGGGACCTGGACTTTAAGAAGTCTCTTAATTGTCGTATTTGGATTAGGTGCAAGTGGCCACATGGAAACTGAAAAGTTGAACATGAATTGCAAACTGGAGTACATATATCCAGCCACGCCCAGCCAGTAGGTGTAGTATTTAATAAACCCATTTTTAATTCCAAACTATAATTTATTTATTTTTTGAGGTACCAAATTGAGAGTAAATAAATCAAAACGAGCTGAATGAGTTATTGTTTAAGTTTGTTTGAACTATAATCGAACTCAAATTTTATTTTTGAGCTGGGCCACAACCAGTAGGTGTATTTAATAAACCCATTCTTAATTCCAAACTATGATTGTTTTGAGTACCAAATAGAGGTGATAAATAAATTGAGTCGAGGTGAATGGGTTTCTAATGTTATTTAAATTTGTTTGAATTATAATTGAGCTCAAAATGTAGTTTGAGCTTTGCTCGATTGTTAATTAAGTAGAGTTTAATAAATTTTTATCAAATCGAGTTTGAATAGTTTGATTATTTTGTATATGTTTTTATTATTTTTTTTACAAATTGAGCTTTATGACTTATCAAACATAAATTTCATTTAAATATAATTTGATAAGCTGAATTCAGACAGATTTTTAATGATCAAACTTGAATTGAATATCAAACAAATTGGTTGATGTTTCAACTTTAGTCCCAAATGCATCATTTTTTGGCTTACTTGCGTCAAACGAGAACCTATTGAGAATTAAATCAACCTACTGGATATCAAACTCAATGTCAATACTTCATTTCTTTTCCCAGTTAAGAATATATTCTGTTGGACAAAGGGTTTAACTAGGAGTGACAATTGGATTGATTGGGTCGGATCCATTTTGGTTGGATTTAAATTGGGTTGGGTTCAATTGGGTCCAATATCAAAATTCATGCATTATTGTTGGACCCAATAAGGACCCAAAGTGGACCCAACAAAAATCCAATCATGACCCAAATTAGACCAAATTTATAATATAAGATCTTTTAAATAAGTTTAGCAAAATTTTTACACTCACAATTAGGGGTATACACGGTCGGGTTCGGGCGGTTCTAAAGAAAAAAACCAACCCGACCCGACATGAGCGGGTGGACAAAATAGCAACCCAAAATTGTAAAATTATTTTTTCTAATCGCGTGGTTCGGTTCGGTCGGGTTAACGAATTTGGCGGGCGGACTGGCGGTTTTAGCTTTTTTCAAAAAAAAAATTGTCGTTAACTAGTTACTAGTTCACTATAAAAATTATATTACTCTTTGTAAAGTAATTCAAAGAATTGAGTTGGTGGATATAAAAAATCAAGTGGTGTTATAAATAAAATTTATATAATCATAATTTACAATGAGTAAAAACTCTAATATTATTAAAACTAAAATATCATAAATATGTTAACATATTACCTTGGTTGCGAAAATAAAACTTTGTTCAAGTAGAATAAAAATAAGTATTCAAACAAGATATTTAATTTTTTCACCAAATAAAAGTAAAGGTGTAGTATAAATTTGAATAAAATTATAGTTGTTAGAAAATATATACCTATATATTATTTTAAAAAGTTTGTTGTTAATCTTTATAATATCATGTGTGTGCATTATTTGTACTAGCGGTTGGGTTGCGGTGTGGTTGCAAATTCTAAACCCACCACCCGACCAAAAAGTGGCGGGTGATGAGAATATCGAACCGCCACTATTATTTACAAATCTAAAACCGCCGGTTTGCGGACGGGTCAGTTCGGTTTGAGCGGTTCGGACGGGTTGGGCGGGTTTATGTACACTCCTCCTCACAACACACATACCTACACTAATCAATTTTTTACATATAGACAATGTAAAATACATTTTTTACACATATTGCACACATTTTATACAAAATACACACTTTTTACACACATGGTATATTTTTACAAACACTTGACACTTTTTACAAATACTACACACATTTTGTATAAAATACAAACATTTCACACTTTTTATCCATATGGTATTTTTTTTACACACACTTCACACTTTACACATACTAGACACATTTTATATAAAAACACTTTTTACACACTTTTTATACACATGGTATATTTTTTACACGCACTTCACACTTTTTACACATACTACACACAATTTATATAAAATGCACACTTTTTACACATGATATATTTTTTAGACTCTTCACATTTTTTACACATACTACACACATTTTGTATAAAATACACACTTTTTACACACATGGTATATTTTTTACACACACTTCACATATTTTTTACATTTCACACTTTTTACACAAAATGTATATTTTATGTATGTAAAAGTGTGAAACGTGTGCAAAATTATGTGTTTTGTGTAAAAAGTGTGTATCGTGAGTTAAAAATTTACAATTTATATAAGAGGTGTATACTTTAGGCCAAAAAAGTGCAATATAATGTAAAATTGTGTTTTTATATGTAATGTGTGTTAATCCTAAGAAGTATCTTGAAAAAATATTGTGGTCTACATAAAAAATGTGAATTGTGTATAAAAGTTGTGTATTTTGTGTAAAACATATGTAGTGTGTGGAAAAAAAAATTTATTTTTGGTTAAAAGTGTGCAATGTGTGTAAAAAAGTGTAATGAATGTTAAAAGTATGAAGAAAAAGTGTAAATTGTGTGTAAAAGTGTGAGTTACGTGTAAAAAGCTTGTATTTGTATAAAAGTTATGTAGTGTGTGTAAAAAGTGTGGAATGTGTGTAAAAAGTGTGGAGTGTGTGTAATAATATAAGTTGTTAGTAAAATGCGTGAAGTATGTGTAAAATGTGTGAATTGTGAGTAAAATATTTTTTTGAATAAAAATTATGTATTTTCAGTAAAAATACATAGGATGTATTAAAACAATGTATTTTTTCTGTATAAAAAATGTATTTTTTTATATGATGGGTTAGTGTAGAGTAAAAGAAATGAAATATTATTGAGTCAAAGTGTTAAATAAGTTGGACCGAATTTAGATCTAAATTGGGCCCAATCAAAAACCATTGGACCCAAATATTATTAAAAATCAGCCTTAGAACTATAATGCTAAAATGTTATGACCCAAAAACTTAGTTGGGTATCCAAATTGGGCCCAATTTAAAACTCAATTGGACCCAAATATTAGTAGAAATCAACCCAATTGGAACTATATTGTTAAAATATTAGGACCCAACCCATGAAAATTAGTTAACTTTGGGTCTAAATACATGTATGGACTCAAATTGCCACCCCTAGGTTTAACATACAGAAAAAAAAATCATTTTTTTATCTTATTCACGTTCAACTTGATTAAAACTTTTTCAAACTCGAGCTGAATCAACTTAGTCTTATTAATATATTTTTCAAGCTCAAAAAATTCAAATAAATTTCAACAGTATTTGTTTGGCAACACAACTAATTATTGTGCAAAGATTTTAAGCAGCAAACAAAGGAAATGTGTTTCCTTAAAATGGTGAATGAGATAATATAGGCATCCATTAAATGTCTCACCAGAAACTGCCACAAGAGAAAAACAAGTTCCCTTGCTAACCTGGGCAGCCAGGATCCACAAATCTACACTAATAATATCCCTATTCCATACTTAACTTAAAATCTAACAATAAAACCATAATAGATCTCCTAATAGTTTAAGCACTTGGAGTTCTATAATACTGTACATTTAAAACGACGGTTTCGAAAAAGCATCCATTTATCTCACAGCAAACAAGGAATCGGGGCGCAAAAGCCTACAAATATACAGGCATACGCCACCATCCTCGACAAATTTCTATCTTTATTGTTATCAAGGAGACATGACGTCGTCCGTTGATGTGATCATTTGTATATCGCTTTCGTCATTTGCTCCGTTCCTCATCTGGCTTCCCCTCAAATCACCTAGTAGATGCATTATATTGTGTTAGTTCACAATCAGTGAAAATTGAACCAAGCTACTCGATACTCGACTCGAGTTCGATCGCTAAAAGCTCGGTTCGAGTTCGGTTCGATAATTTACCAAACCAAGCTAGAACAACTTTTTCTGCTCGATAAATTTTGAAGCTTGGCTCGATTAGCAAAAAATAACAAAAACATGTATAAAATATTCAAACTACTCGAGCTCGACTCATAATCAGCTCGATTAAAGCTCGTTTGAGCTCGGCTCGATGAACAATCAAATCAAGTTCTAACACAATTTCTAAAGCTCGATTGTAATTCAAACAAGTTTGAACACTTACGTGTTCGGCTCGACTCGACTCATTTTCACCCCTTATTAAGGGTACCAACCAGATTAAGTGGCTTTGAGTCGAGCCGGCCCAGTTATAGCTCAGCTTCCGCTCTATATTCTTTTCGAACTCGAGCTCATTCCCATCGAGCTGAGCTTTTAACGAGCCGAGCCCAAGCACAAATATACTTGTTCACGTGTAAATTAAAAACGAATTCCAATTTCTAATACATATACGAATAAATGATATATTTAATGATTAGTATAGTATTTTATCATTGATATATTTAACAATAATTCAAGAGTAGAAAAAACATGTATAATCCATAATTAGTAAACATATATATTATTTATTTTACTTCTAATTTGAGGCTCGAGTGCGAGCTTGGCTCTTGTGCACTCTGCGCCTGAATATTTTTTCTTACCAAATATGGCGTCAATTGATGGCCGGCTAGGTGATGTACTCCTCGTATGATCTGCAGTATTTTCTGTTAGTGTTATCATAATGAAACAAGTAGGAATATATTTGTGTCGACTCAGGTTAGGCCAAATCAATACCTTGTGAATTGCGCAACGCCTTAACAGCGTCGAAGTTTTTGTATGTATAGCCCACAAAACTCAGATCTTTTGGATTGAGATGCATCTGTTGACGTAAAATGAAAGCGAAGTAATAATCCTATCTTGCTTAAAATAGGAGAAGTAAGCCACTAAAGAATTGAAGACCATTGGTCAAGATTGTATTTAGTCAATTAACAAAAACAGTAAAAAAGTCAAACTGAGGGACAATAATTTTACATTTTTGAGTATTTTTGCAGGAACTTTGACCGATAAATTGAGAATATATAATGAGCAAGACGAACCTTTCGTGAGTGTCCTGAGCCAGACCTTGATGATGTTGGAGGATTCAGCTGTCCGACCAACAAAATAATTATTATATTAATAAGGCTATTCAGAGAGGCATAGGATATTGAATGTCACTTGGTATAAAAATATCAAAGACACTTTCAAATTTTGAAGTAGCTTCATTTTGATTGTTAACCAAGCTAAAAGCTCAAACTAGTTTGATTGTTAACCAAGCTAAGCTCAAACTAGTTTTAGTCAAGCCGAAAAGAGTTTAGTCAAATGATTTTATCGTTTTATACTAATTGAGCCGAGCTTGAAGTCTATCGAACACAAAGGTTTTTCAATCTTGGTTTGATATGTTAATGAACGGAGCTAGATTGGTTCGTTTTTCAGCACTAAGCACAAAACTAACTTTCATATGTTAAAGCTTTTGCAAATAGACCGACACACATAAAATTTTCTTACATACATTACAAGATGTTACTTAAGTAGAGTGCAAAAGCGACAAAGTCATTGCACTAACCGGTCTAAAGATGAACCTTGTTCACTAAACTTAGCGAAATTTATGATAACTGGTGGTACAATTTGATATACATCTATAAGTGTCAATAGAGTAACATAAAAGGCATGAAACATAATAAAAGAAAGAGAATTAGAGTGTACTTCATCAAACTTCATAAAGTTTTGAGTATCCAGCTCCCCATTAACCTCTGGCTTAAAGGCTGCTTCCCTTTCATATAGTTTATCCCATTCAACATCCATGAACCAGGGATGAACCTGCAATCATTTATTTATAATGTGAGAGTCATTTACATATTAATATATATATATATATATATATATATAGAGAGAGAGAGAGAGAGAGAGACGAGTTTTTGCAAAATCATACCTTAATCTGGGCTGCTCCTCCAGTTCCAAGCCTATGTTCCACATCACAGAGTAACCTGCATATGAGATCTTTTGCCTCAGGACTCAAATTGGCGTCTTCAGGGAATCTCAGGTGATTTCGCCAATGAACAATCTGGCAATTATAAGTATACTCTATTAGAAAACAAATGCTTCACAATAGTCGATAATTTGTACAGGAATGTAAAGCATTGTCATTCTTTTATTCTCCAGCTAAACGCAAAAAAGTCGTGACTTATTAAAATGAACCAACAGAGATACTTTAGAGTTATTGAATATTTGGCTGAAGCGATTATTGTTCTCGCTAGTGGACCTAGTGTCCTAGTCATACATAAGCAAAATCCTTTGTGAATAGAATGCATTCATGTCTCTCAACTCAAGAGAGCATTATCGCATACTTATGTTTGGTTTGTTATTACAGTTCAATCACTTGATGGCAGTCCTATTTTTTTTCATGAACTAGAGATAGATAACACATGCATGACGTGGGTTATTGCTATCAGGAAATGTATTTTGATTTCACTGACTGATACAATTTGGGTGCTTATGGACATAGGACTAAGAGGTTCGCTCTCCAATTCATCAGTGAATTGGTCTACGACATACCTATGACTTCTGTCCATTTTGGGTAAGTTACACACAAAAAGAAAGGTGTTTTCATGGAGGCAGTTAGGAACAAGGTAAAAGAATGACGTGCATGTATGCAAAATAACCTTTTTTTAATTAGGTAAACCAATATGGTCCAGCTTTTATACTCCAAGAAATGAAACGAAGAATAGTAGGATAAAACACATGGCCTTCAGTCATTAGCCACTCTTCATAGAATATGTCATGCTAAAAGTAGATATATATGAAGCTAAAAAGAAGAATATAGATTGTCAGATTATAAGATCCAAAGCATGTACCTTCCTGCAAGTGGTCATAGGATCATCAGCGTAAAAAGGGGGGTAGCCCACCAGCATTTCATACATAATTGCACCCAGTGACCACCTGCACATATTTTGATACTTCAGTGATACACGCAAATCGGCTTCAATGGCTCATTTCAAGTCATTTTCAAAGTAGAAATGACATGTAGGGAATAAAGAATAACTAGGCGGCAAGAGATTCAAGCAAAACAGATTGTGGATGCAAGTACTTTAAACGGCTAGAGGTAAGTCAACGTATGAACGATAAAAGTAGAGCTGAGAAGGAAGGAGAACTTGAATTTACCAGTCACACTCCATGCCGTACCCCTTTTTCAGCAGCACTTCTGGAGCAATATAGTCTGGTGTGCCCACAGTTGAAAATGCCTTTTGATAAACAGAAAAGTGAATAAATTTCCAATAGAAAGAACAGAAAATTGAAACTCTTAAGTCAGGCAACAGAGACTTGTTGCATCTAAAGCTACCAGTTTACATACAAATCAATGACAGATGATGGTTTCCTACACACACATAGAAATTGGTATGATGCACAATAGAACTACTGGAATAGATATTAGTGACTCTAAGCTGGTGTTGAATGCAAGTATACCTCTGTGTATGAATTTTATGTGGGGGATTGTCTCATTAAAGTTGTTTTTTTAATTACTCATCAAGGATATTCTGGTCCAAGTAGTTTTTTTCATAACATTCTTTAATGGAATTTAAATGGTAAGGGATTAAATGAAGGTTTTGATCTTTAAGCAGGTCAGATTTGACACATTGTGAAAACAATGTTTACCATATTAGAAAAAGTACTGCTTACTCCTTCTAGATGCAAGTGAATCCCTATTGGTTGGACAATGACATTCACGATTTAACCCATATCAACTTGAGCTCCCATTAAATTAACAAGATTAGGAAACAGAAATTTAACATTCGGACAAGCACTTGGTAGCATGTTTCAGGATGTAGATAACAATAAAAATATGATAACCTCATATTTGGCGGAAATTCTGTATCATTAATTGCAAGTACCTAATGGTCAAGACCCTTGTAGAGTGGTCTAAATTCATTTACGATTTCTTACCAATGTCCTCCTATTCATCTGCCAGTGCTGAAGTTGTTCATGAGGGCTTCTCCAGCTACTACCGTTGGCAGCATCAGGGAAACGGCCATCAATGTCCATTGGCTCTCTTATATTTTCGTCATCCATGGCTTCGTTTTCCTTCACTGTAGATAAAGTTCTACAATCAAGTGGCTTGCAAAGACCAAAGTCTGAAAGCTTCATGTGACCATTTTTATCAAGGAGCAGGTTATCCGGTTTGATATCCCTAAAGAGAAAATGAGGATGAAAAAGTCAACATGATAAATTACATTTTCTGACAATAAATAGGGCCTCATTCTTTTAAATATTAGAATTTAAATCATACCGACCTATGAATATAATTATGTTTGTGAATGGACTCGATGGCCAGGACACTTTGAGCAATGTAGAATTTAGCCACCCTTTCAGAAAGTGTATCTTCTCTCATCAGCAGAGTCATCATGTCGCCACCAGGAAGATATTCCATGATAAGATATAAATACTCAGCATCTTGAAAAGAGTAGTATAGTTTAACAATGTAATGGCTGTCCACTTCTGCCAATAAGTTCCTCTCTGCTCTTACATGTTCCACCTATGGAACACAATATTTTGTTAGACTTTATAACAAGTGAACAATGGGAAAAATGAAAAAAGACTCTCCAACTCGGGACATTAATTGAAACCTTGTTAAAAGAAGAAAAAAAATCAATTTTCCCATTAGTTATAAACAACCAGATAAATCCCTACAAAAGACGATTGGAGAA
Source organism: Verbascum thapsus (assembly GCA_963669365.1). Taxonomy (NCBI): domain Eukaryota; kingdom Viridiplantae; phylum Streptophyta; class Magnoliopsida; order Lamiales; family Scrophulariaceae; genus Verbascum; species Verbascum thapsus. The sequence goes on from OY770104.1 coordinate 11,110,028, forward strand.
GAAAGCATAAAATGAACGTGCAGATATGTTTATAATACTATCTCCAAAGATATGACAAACCAAGTACACTGCTTGAATATCAATTATTAGATTAGAACCTATGAAACATCATGATCAACTGGATCATTCAGTAAGGTAATAGTATTTCATGCTCAACCTGAAATTACGATCAATAAGCATATCGAACACAGGAGATAGATGAATGTGTTAGCTAAATCAAAGACCTTCATGGACATAGTTGGTTGCATGACTAGACCTGATACACTTAGCCTGCCTAACTTATGTTTCAACAGTTTTTCTTTTTGGCTTTATAAAAAGAAGTCAGATCAGGATGAAGTTCAGCATGTTTAGTTGATATGCTTACCTGTCCTCTTGAAAGCATTTCAGATTTCTTTAACTTCTTCATGGCATAAATACTGCCTGATTTTTTCTCCCGACATAACCGGACCTGAAGTTTCAAAAAATCCAATCAGCAGCTGATAGTGCAACAAAAGAAAATTAACCTTTCATGTAACAATTATCGGGCTATGCAAATCAGAATTTCTTTCATACAGGTGGGAATGGGGATGAGGGTGTGAAGAAAAGTTCATAATCCATGGAAGAGAGGCTTGTATAAAAGCTTTATATTCTCATGATAGAATATGTCATGATGAAAAAATGCATTTTCACGATTGGAAATATATCAAAACCCATATAATCGAGATGGAAGAAGAGATATTTGATAGATTACCAACCTCACCAAAGGCACCACGGCCAATGATGGTAAGAAGCTCAAAATCATCTACACATATCTTGTTCCTTCTTAGTCTCATAAACTCTGTTTCCTTTCGCTCTAAATCTTTAATTAGATTTATCTGTTCCTCTTTGGGCACATCTGAAGATGCCAACTTTCTCTCTAGTACCCATCGCCTGCAGTGCAAAACATAAAAATTGAATTTCTAGATAGATAAAATATCTGCAAGATTATGGACAATCTAAACTGGTGAAGTATTGTTTCAAAAGCATATGTATTAAGTCACTTGTATAAATAAGTATTGATTTGAACACATCGATCGATTTGAGTTAATATTGCTTTTATGCAAGTCTAAAGCTGACCATTTATAGGGTAAGCATATAAGAGGATAGGAAATTTCTCATTTCCTTCAAGAATGAATATAAAGGTCTCATGATTAAAGTGCTGAAAGACTATAACAGCTGTCACTCTTTTTTCGTCTTTTGATATGTAATATTGATCAATAAGTTCTTAATTGTTCTCTAAAATGACCAAAGAAGAATTAAAGAAAAGAGTAAGAATGATATATCTCAAAACCCATCAGTTCTACATCATTTATATACTTAAAATTTTAGGTCATCCTTTCCATATACCAAGTTACCATCTATACACAGTGAATCGGACAAGTATTTACACATTTGGTAGCAATCACAGCCTTCTTGTCCTTACAGAGAACGGTAGTTTCATTACATTGTGGTAAAATGCACTAAATCTAACTTCACTTACAGTTGAAAGGGTGTAAAAAAATCGTAAATCAAAATCATAGTAAACATCCTTCGGATGACGTTTTATATGCGCTGAAGATAGTGACAAAATGAATTGCGCTTCAAATCCTCAAAAAATCTTGCATTGGTCTATACGTCAACCATGTCTCGTCACTAGGTTGACCTATCAACGAGTATTTCTTTTATTTTCAGTCATGCCATATGTCAAACTAAATCATAACATTTCTCTATTATAAATGCTCTTCCACGTTGTAGCATTTGTTGCATAGATTACAAAAAAGGGTAACCTCCCGAGTCAGGCCCCGACAAATATCTCAACCACTAACATGAGCATCTCGAACTAACATTTCAAAAATTGACAAACTACTGTAATATAAAACCAAAAGTTGCAAAACCCATTTTCTGTAACTATTGAAAAATGACATCAGTATTATAACAAATACATAAATATTCAGCTTTCAGTAAACATAAATGCAGACTTTACTACGTCATGGACTCTCACGAAGATAGTTACATAAGCCTGACCGACGCAAGAAGAAATATTCACTCGAACAAAATTTGTCAAATCTATAACAACTGTCATAATCCGTAAAAATCCCAGCATCTTAATCACGATTTTTCCAATTTAGAACTAATCCACTTAGAGTGTCGACTAGAAAGAATATTCTTGTAACACTAAATAGTATTAGTTACGTAAAGATTACACAAATTCTCCATATATAAAGTAGACAACTCAATTATACGTAATCAACCATAATCTTAATTATCTCTCAACCTAAAATTCAACGGTAAAAACACCAGAAAAATTGCGCGCGAAATATCAAAGCAAGCATTAATCTTGTAAACCACGAAGCTAAGCAGCAACTAAAATTAATTAACCCTCACTACTTCTCCACACTTCTAAGTCAGAAAATTTTAATTAACTCTCAAGACCTAAAATTTCAACAGTTTCAACACCCAAAAAAAATTCCAAAAATATCAAAGCAAGCACTGGATCTTGTAAAGTTAAATCACAACTCGAATTAATCAATTCACCACTACTTCTCATTAATTCTAAACCAAGAAAAGCTTCAACTACAACAAGCACATGGCTTGTCATTGATATGTATGTATCAAAACGTACCTTTCTGTATGCTTGTCATTTGATTTTTACTATGATTGTAATCAAAGATAATCCTAATTAACTCTCAAAACCTAAAATTCAACAGCAAAAACACCAAAACACTTGCGCGAAATAATAAAGCAACCACCAGATCTTGTAAACCACGAATCTAATAATCAATTCACCACACTTCTGAGTTTAAAAAAAAAAAAAAAAAGCTTCAACTACAACAAGCACGTGGTTTTCTCATTGATATATACATATATATACACATGTATGCAATTAAAATCTACCTCTCTTTCCTTTCCTGTATGCTTTTCATTTGATTCTTGTAATGATTCTCGATGAACTGTTTAGCAGCAGCAACTTTCTCCATAGTCAAGCTGGAGCCTAGAATTTCTTCCTCGCCGTTGTTATTGCTCTGTTCACCCTCCATTCTCACTCTCTCACTGGATTTCCGCTCAATTTTGCTTTTTTATCTCTCTATATAAAATGTATGCCTGTATGTATATGCACATATATATATATATATGTATTGTTTGTGTGAATGAGTGTGTATTTATTGCGATGACGAGCAAAGGAAAAAACCTTTGAATTGCATTGACGGCGTCGTTTTACCACGTCAGCAACTCTTTATAAATTATAATTGGACTGGAATACCCTGCTTTGCACTGTTTGAAAATTAGTGCATCACACTGTTGACAATTACTATACATCAACACTTTTATTTTAATTTTTTATTTTTTTACTCTACGTGAATATATACATGAAAAATATTACAGAAAATAGTCCGGTTATTATTTATTATCGAAAATAGTTTTAGTAACATTATATGATTAAAGAAATTAAGTAAGAAAAGAAAAGAGAAACATAATAAAATTCATTTTTAATTTTTGATTGCTAGAGATATTAAAAAGAGAAATGAGATAGGGAGATAAAATGTAAACATAATTTGAGTCAATATATCATTTTCTTACCATTTAGTGACGAAAAAGGAAAAAAGTGTACTTTTTGAGTAATTTTCTTTGAGCAAACAAAGTGTAATAAAATATTTATAATCCTATCCTAATATCTATTTTTGAAGAAAACTCTAAAGTATTGATTTTGATATTCCGGATTTTAGATCGTAAATTTTTATCATATCTCCTTTTACAAATCATGAGTGAATGACATGTATTGACGTTTAATTGTCAAATTAAATTTATTATACATACGTTATTCATCTATGTATTATAACACGAGATGCAATAGAAATTTGTAATAGGAAATCACATTTACTTTTCAATTAAATTACTAAAAAAAGGGCCTTTTGTATAACATTTTAAGCTTTTAATAATAGAACTTTTTATTTTATTATACATGTCCTGAGATCATAGTTCTTTTTGGGGGCTTTTTTGATATAACCCCCGAGGTATGTAGCTTTGGCAAACAACCCCCCGAGGTTTGAAATTTTGGTAAACAACCATTTCTGGTTAGTTGACCGTTAGTCAGCAGTTAAGGTCATGGGCAAAATTGTAATCTAATAATTCCAAACAAATATATTAATTTTCAATGTATTTATTTGGAATTAATAAAATTAATATATTTGTTTGAAATTATTAAATTACAATTTTGCAAATAAATAAAATTAATAAAATTAATATATTTATTTAATATATTTGTTTGGAAATATTAAATTACAATTTTGCAAATAAATAAAATTAATATGTATTTATTTTCAATGTAATATTAATATATTTGTTTGGAATTATTAAATTACAATTTTGCAAATAAATGAAATTAATAAAATTAATATATTTATTTAATATATTTGTTTGGAATTATTAAATTACAATTTTGCAAATAAATAAAATTAATAAAATTAATATGTATTTATTTTCAATATAATTCCAAATAAATACATTGAAAATTAATATATTTGTTTGAAATTATTAAATTACAATTTTGCCCATATCCTTAACTGTTGACTAACGGTCAACTAACTAGAAATGGTTATTTACCAAAATTTCAAACCTCAGGGGGTTGTTTGCCAAAGCTACATACCTCGGGGGGTTATATCAAAAAAGCCCTTCTTTTTGGTCGTCAATAATAATATTGTATTACTTTTCATAAAAAGTATAATGAAACAAATTGAATATTTTTACGAGGTATTCTAATATTACTAGATATCATAGTAAATCTTACATGAGAAAATTGGTAAAAAAAAATTAAAAATGAAACTTATGGTAAACCGCCATCTTCATTATATTACAATTTTTAGGAGTTCCAGCTTTTTAGAAGCTCTAGCCTCTAATGCTATATTTGTTTGTCTTTTAAATTTATTATCATTATTTTAAATCATAAATATTAAAAAGTATTTTTATTCAAATTCATTTTATTCAACTTGACATTTCATTCTTTTATATAACTATCTTTCAATCTTTTATACTTTAGTAGCTTTTAATCTATAATTTATTATTTTTTATCATATAATAATTATATATATAACTAACACAATTATTCACACATTATACATTAACATGTCACCACTAGGGGTGCAACTCGGCCCGGTTCGGTCAAAAACGGTAATTTTAAGAACCGAAAACCGAACCGAAAAAATTCGATTCGGTTCGGTTTTTAACCGAACCGGTTTGGTTCGGTTCGGTTCGGTTAAAAACCGAAATAACCGAATTATTATTATTTTTTTTTCTATTTTTTTTACCTATTTTTTGGGTTAAAAAAAAAAAGAGAGAGAGAAATCGCCTAATGGGATTCAAATTAGGGATTCGAACCCAGGTCCCTTGGGTGAAAGGAAAGATTCTTAACCAACTGGACTACAAGAGATTCTTATATATTTTTAATCAATTATTAATAATATAATATATATTTATTTAATAAATTTAAAAAATTCGGTTTTTGGTTCGGTCCGGTTAACCGACCCCACGCACCGAAACTGAACCGAAAATCGAACTTTTGGAAAACCGAAAACCGAACCGAAATTTTCGGTTCGGTTAAAAACCGAACCGAAATTTCAGTTTTCGGTTCGGTTCGGTCGGTTCGGTTGTTTTAGCACACCCCTAGTCACCACCCTATTGATTTCACGCATTTAATGAATTTCAACTATTAAAAAACATAAACAAAAATAACACACAATAAATCATTTTTATATAAATCTCCATAATGTGCATTTCTACAAAAAAGACCAAAATTCTAATTAAAAAATATAAATAAACATGACTTAAATCTACATATATTCATAATAGGATGTTGTAGGGGTATGTGGGAACTGAGTGAAGCACAACAAAATGCTTTTTTACGTTGTCTAAATCCTATTAGTCTGGAGTTATATTTGAGTTTATTCTAATTGTTAATTAATCTAAAGTTTGAACAAACTTTAATTAAATAGAACCTTAAAACTTCACCTTTTTATTCAACTTTCAATTTAACTAATCAAATCGATCTTCAATCATGTTTCAACTCCTATTTAAACACAAAGAAAAAAAATTCAAATTTTGCTTATACATCGAATAAGTTTTTACAAATTAAATCCCAACTGAATATTTATTTATTCGGTTGTTTTTTAACTATAGCATTACAACCACTAGAGTAAAAGTAAAACTCTAAAAAACAATTCAATATACACAAATGATTTATAATAATAATATTAATAAATTGAAAATCATTTTTCAAAAGTGTTTAGAAAGTAAATTTTTTTATATAGGGAATAGCAACCAGCTCAGAAGGTTTGGATCTGATGCAGATGACAGGTCGTCTTACATGGCAGCTGGCTTTGTTTGTTAACCCTTTTATGTATTTAATTACTTTTAACATTAAAAATTCTCTACAATAATATTATATAACTTAGTAAAATATATTTCACCTATTAATATTAGTCACCTTGTGCAACTAATACTTGAGAAATTGTTATACTTTTGATATTGTTTTGGTACAATTGTTTAGATTCAAAATCATGTATCAAATATAATTCATTCATTATAGAATTAGTTTGTGACTGGACCAAAATATCCTAATCCTATTTATAAAACTCAAACAAAATCGAGATGCCGAATTGATCACTTGACAACTAAAATTGCATTTTATTATGAGATTGATTTTATACTATACTTAAAAGAAGAGTTATTATCGGAAAAGAATTACTATATATACTTATACCATTCATTTTTCACTTGTCCTTAATTTAAAAGGTATGAATATATTAAATTCAATGTGATTAATTAATACAAATTATTATTTACGAAAAAAATTGAAAAATCGATGGTATGAAAACTGCGATAAATCACATCTGGAATGTAAGTATTGTAATACTTGCAACTTCTTCGGATAAGAATCTTCTTATATTCGATATATAATTTTTATGAACAGACTTCTTATTCATAATTTTCTATAAAAAAAATTAAATATGTATTATTAAATCCCAATTAGCAAAAGGGTCCAATCCAATGGTTTCAAGCTCATGTGGCTATTACTAAAATTAAATATCATACTTGTTCAAAAACAAAATTAAAATATATCATAGAAATGCATATTTATTACTAATTGGGTAATATAAAATTGGTCGGTCAAAAGTATAAATGCACTCTGAATATGAATGCACGACAAAATCTTGAGTCGTCCTGTCTGTTTTTATTTGCATAAAATAAGTAATATATTATTACATATATTTTCTATTTATTTCAAGGACTCGGGACACTTTTACAAATATAATAAATTCCGGCTTATATTGATTAATAATCCTAAGATTTATCAAATGACAGTGACATATATATACTTATATTATATATTAATGATGTATCACAAGAATTGAAAAGTGTCAATTTAAAAGTATAAATAAATAAATAAATATTTGTCAATTCAACAATAATGTCAAATCAATGTGAAATAAAGGCCCCAATTGGTTGAAATGCTCATCTCAAATAATTTTTTTCATGATAAAAATGAGAAAATATTATTTGAAAGATAAGAAATAAGGTTTGAAAAACTGAATTTAAATGAGTATTTTAAGAGAAAAATAGGTAATAATTGTGGTTTATGTGATATATTTTTTGTTGTGAGAATTTTATTTATGTTGATATTTATTATAATTTATATTAAATATTTTTAGTCAAACTCTTTGATTTAGACATCGAAAAATAGTCACAATGGATCTTATTTTAAATACTACGTTATTTTGCATTAGAATGTATAATTAATTAATTTTTTAGCTTTAAAAAATAGACAGAAAAATCACTTTAATCAATTATATTAACTGTCAAATCATAAATAGTAAAAATTCAATTTTCCTCAATTTTTGAGAAAAAACAAATTAATTATGATTTTGGGAGATTTTTTTATAAGAAAATTTTTATGACATGCCAAACAAATGAATTTTTCGGAGATTTTTTCTCTGAAATACTTTTTGTGGATATAGATTTTAGATTATTTCATTTTCACTATCTACTAATGTATTATAATTATCATTATTAATTAATACTAAAAGACAAATCAAACGACTTAATACTCATCTCGAGATAAAAAACTTAAAAGTTCATTTCAGCTCAGTTTATTAAAATCAATCAAGTTAAACAATCCTCTATGTTTAACAAATTTAACACAATTAATAATCAAATCATATACAGTTATAATATTTAAATCTCAATAATAATTCGAAAAATTATTAAACAATTATTCACCTCAACTCGTTTACAAACTTTGTTACCAGGCATTAACCTATAATAAGACTCGCATCGCACCTAATATATTATCTTTCAAGCAAAAAGCGTTACAGACTTCCAGCAACTTTATAGTTCATACAGTTGAAATGATATATAACAAGCAAAATTAAAACCCAATTGGAGAAAAAAAATCGCAACTCAAATCAATTTTTTCTCATTCTAATGGCGGATCCTTACTGGCGATACTCCGCTGCTCCGCCGTCGTCAGCCGACATAGGTTTGTGTGTGTGTGTTTCTTCTGCGTATTTTTAACTTTGATTTTCATGATTTAGCTTTACACGCAGCAATTTTTGAATATGACGAGAACCTATACATGAGCTTTATTTAAATTCTATGCTGTGAGAGGGTCAACTATCTATTTGCTAATACTGTGTTATTTGCGAGTTTTGATTACTATGGAGGTTTATTTGAGTGGTTTTATGCTTCATATTTGGTTTTGTAAACCCCATGACTTGTGGTAAATGGATTGTGATTGGCGTTTGTTGACTCTAATTTGTCAATTGGTTCCCAGTTACTTGTCAATGTATCGGCTACGTAAAGGTCCAGTCTTCTTTTACCAGTTAGATTCGATATTTGCTGAAAGATTGTAGTGAATTCCAGGAGATATTTTCTCGAGAAGCAAACGGAAACGGCAATAACTGTCATTAAGTGAAGCAAGAAATGTGGAATCTGCTCCCGAAAAGATTTAGTGAACCTTTTTTATACTAGCCATGACCCATGATGTGATTCTAGGGGGGCAACTAGTCCAGTATTAAGGCGGGTGGGTGTGGGGGTTAATCACACCATTCCACCTAATTTGATGGTCTTGAGTGGCCACCTAATGAATTTGTTATCTTTCATAGTCTTCTCATGTTCTTGTTATATACTGTAAATGTGTAGTTATACAGTTCTATTGCAGCAGGGAACATCCCTAAGCCAAGCATACCTGGTTATTTATCGTCCGACATATCAGCTTTGACAAATTACAATCCTTATAGCTCCAATGAATTACGGGGTACTTCTTCCGATTATCTACAAAAAGATGTGAGTTTTTCTCATTTTTCTGGTGTCCGTGTGGGTATTCTGTACCATTGACGGACAATTAGTGTCTTTTATATTAGATATTACCATCACGTCATGGGGCTTTTGGAGTTGATGGCATTGGTGTTCTTCGTTCTGAACCTGGTGTTAGTGGATTGATTGGTGGAGCTAGCACTAAAGGCTACCCACCTTCCTTTGACGATCCAAATTTGCTAGTCCGCCGGCGAGATATTGCTTCAGGCACTAGCCCTGGAATCCCTGACATGACTTATGACAGGCCCACTTCCATGAGAAGGACTGAAGGCCTTCCAGCTGCAGAGTCGAATGTCCTGTTTGTTGATGGGCTTCCAACTGACTGCACAAGAAGAGAACTGGGGCGTATCCTTGATATTTTAGCTACTTCTTATGTCATCCTTAGTCTTTTTGTGGGAACAAAAGCTTCTTCAGTAGTTTCTCTTTGGTTATCTTTGTGCCGAATATTGGTGACTTTATGATCCTAAAGTGCCCTTATAAAAGATATCCTTCATGAATGAATCTATGCCACTGTAACGCATATGTTAAGTTTGCTCCTGGCGATATTGTAGTGGGGTATGTTATATATCCTACTTAAGTCGAAAAAAGAGATTAGGAAGTGATATTTGGTAGGTGTGGATTTGGGAAGATATTTGATTTCTAGCATCACTTAGAATACGTTAAATTCTTAATTTATTCCTTGACTTGCAAATAGATCTTTTTCGGCCTTTTATTGGGTTCAAGGAGCTCAGAGTTGTTCATAAGGAGCCCAGACGTGTAAGTATTCCATTGTTTTTGTTTGATATGCTACATCAGTATGAATCCAGTTCATGCTACACCCGAGGATATAGAAGTGGTTAGCAGCCACATATTTTTTATATTTCCAATATTATTAGTGTTTTTTTAACCACATATTGCACATATGTTGCCCACGAAAAAAAGATATGGATGCTAACATTGCGGTGCACATCATCAAGTGTAGCAATAGCATCATATGTTTACAAAATTGCAATGCTGAATGTGAAAAACTGGAAAGTGGAGTTTGTTAGATGGATTTTTTGTATTTGCATAATTTCATGTAGTTATATTATATGTTTGGATCCACTTTTCAATTATAAGTCCATTTGTGAAATGGGCTTTTTTTAAATGGACAATTTAAATAAGTGCTTTTAGAAATGTAAAGTGTTTGGTGGGACTAACTTCTTATATAACTTCTCAAGAAGTGCTGGAATAAAAATTTCAAAAGTCACTAATATGCACTTCTCCAAAATGGGCTTTTGAAAAAAGTGTCTTATTCTAAAAGTCCATTTGAATTTTTCACCAAACAACTAACATGTTTGCAAATGGACTTTTATCTCCAAAAGCCCATTTGAAAAGTGCTTCCAAACACATTATAGATGTTCACTGGAGTTGTTGTTTTGTTAAATTACGCCTTTCTTAGTCATTAGGATGATTCCTTAGATCCGAGACATCATTTGCCTGTTAATAAATAATGATAATAATAGTAAAAGTAATTATAGATTCCTTTTGTTTGTTTCATTGTTTTTTCTTGTTTGCCTAAACACATTTCTCTGCGCAGCGCGGCGACAAAGCCATGGTGCTATGCTTTGTTGAGTTCACTGATGCAAAATGTGCTCTTACAGCTATGGAAGCCCTTCAAGGTTGGAGCTTCTCCTCCCTGTTTATATTATTGCTAAAAGAAAATATACTATCCCTTTTAATATTTAACAGTACACACTATTGATGATTAATCTGGCACTTCAATCATGAGAAATTATCTATTGTAGGCTTTCGTAAGTAATAAAATAAAGGGTCAATTGCATTTACATCCCCTGTTGTGTAATTACCCTGAGGCCCTTGAGATTTTGCAAATTTCTAAGACTCCCGCTGACTGTTATATCCTAACAACTCGAGAAACATGGGGTAAAATTGTAATTTCTAGTTCCAATCTCATTTTGGTGTGAATTCCATATTCTTATCAAGCTGCTGAACACTGCAGGTTACAAGTTTGACGACAAGAAACCAGAATCCCCTCTCTTGAAAATCCATTTTGCTCATTTTCCATTCCGCCCACCATCTGATCAACGAGTTGGAGGTTTGCAGTGACATTGAGGCCGATACTATGTGCCGACAAGACGATGGACTATGTATCTTGGGTTAGTCATCAGTATTAGCACATCACTACTTTTTTAGAGCTCTAGTGGATACACGTTTTGGTGAACAAAAAAGATATTTGCCCAATATTGTTAAGAGTGTATGGGTGTTTGAAACATGTCTATCTCTAAATGATCAAGGGGGCTACCTTTTAGTGTTTTGCAGAAGCTTACACTTGTTTATTATCTGGTTTTTGTGCAAGGTTTTTTATAACTTTGTAATGATCCTATAATCCTTTGTCTTTCGGTTATGGTGAGCAAGTTGATGCATTGAGATTCTAGGTGGTCGCAAAACTCCGAAATCCAAGTATAAGGAAATGATATTTGTGGATGAATAAAAGTAGGCCAAAAAGGAGTGGATGGATGGATCAAAAATTGATAAAAATAGTGAATTTCATGTTCAATTTGTATACTTATATACGTACATATAGATACAGGACATAGTGTATCTCTCCTTTTCCATTATTTTCTTCCTTTTTCATGAGAAAAAGCTTGAAAATGGTGATGATCAGGGTGGTATTGCTGCTGCATTAATGGTTGCAATGTACCTCATTGTTCACCACCTTCTAAGAATTATTTCTATATCTATCTGTATATGTGTATACATATTATGAATTCTAAAATGGCATCCCTAATAAAAACTCTGCTGTTGTGGCCATTGACAAAGACAAGAATAGAAAATGGGCTATTGAAAATCTTGTTACAACCGATTTCAACCCTCATTTTGATTCATTTTTCAAGAATAGAAACTTAAATAATTGTAGGGTTTTTTTATTGTGTTTTCATCTTGCAAATCTTGAATATTTTTAGAATTTCGGAAGAATAAATATTTTTCCTTATCTTTATGGTGCATGATGTGCTTCTGAGGCAAGTGATGAATCGAGTGAGGGTGTCTTCATGCATCCTCAAGCATATTATGCACATAAAAAGGTACAAGTAAAATCGATATTGTTAGGATTTTGTACTGATGCAAAATGATATTTCATCGCGTATTTCATTTTTATGCATGTTTAGTAATTATACTATATATCTTTATATTTCTAAAGTTGACGATCTATATACACATGGTTGTACATGCCAATACGTAGAAACTCTATAAATTAATACTCATGGGACCGTCAAAATTTATCAATTAAAAGAGTTATTAATTAATCGATAAATTAATAATTATTAATTTATATATTAATTAATATTTTATTAAATTATAATGAAATACTCAATTCACAAATACCTTTCAAACTTCCAGTTAATTATTGTACAATGCATGTTATGTATATCAAATGAAGGGCTCGATTCGAAAGAACATTTCAATCTCTCAACTTATTATGCTTTTTGTGTTCAATGTATCACTTTATGAACATTAAAAAATATTTTCTATATAAATACAAAATCAAAATATGCTAACACAAACAAATCATACACACAACATGGCTTGCCATATTAAAGGTGTGGAAAAAACAACAATGACCGACGAGATTCGAAGATCATTATGCAAGCACAAGAAGTTCTTACAATGATAAAAAAAAAATTAGAGACGTGATTCAAGGTGAAATTGATTTCATAGAAAATAAAGATAATTTAGTCATTTTTCAAGAAATCCCCATAAATCATTCATGTAATATGTACTATATAAGAAATTATTAATTTATATTTTATATGTGATCCATAGAAATTACCAAAAATGTATAATCTTATAATTTTAGCGAATTATTAATTTAGCACCCTATCCCCGATTTGGGACCGACCAAAAATATTATCTTAGAGAGTTTATTAAATAATCGAGTATTAATTTATCGAGTTTCTACTGTATGTTGTGAAATACAAATAAAACGTCACTATTACAGAACTTACGAAAGTGATAAATCAAGTTTTTTTATATGAACTAGTAAATAACACGTTTGTTGAACGTGGATCATATGATTTCGTTAAAGTAATTTATATACAAAAATATTGTTCAACTTGCAAATATTTTTAATCCAAAATTTATCTAATAATTTAACTAAATAGTTATTATTTATAAGTTAATTATTTTAAAAAATAAATATTGACTAATATATAATAATTAATCATTCTTCAAGAAGAAAGTTAGTTAATTAAAAAAGTGAAATACAAATAATAGAGTAACTAAATAAACTTTGATGTAATTTATGCTTCATTTATATTTATTCTTGTTTATTTTTTAGCAATCAATCGCTTTAATTTTTCTTTTTCTTTTTATACTTCCAATAACTTTTCTAGTGGCTTCTGGACATTTGTGTAGTGTTTTTTTATTTTATTTTAGAATTGTTACTCTAGTGTCTACATCCAGATTAAATATGCCTCGGCTTGAGACCTCAAATCTCAATCTTCTCAAGTCATAGTAGATTGCAGTAAATGATGCATCCCTTTTTATTTGATTAATACTATGATTGTGCCATTTTATTAATTATAAATCCAGTTATTTGATGATAATAAAAAAGTAAAAAAAAACTGCATGTTGTAGATAAAAATCATTGCACAACATGAAAAAGAACTAAGACATAAGAGGAACTGTTTTATTCTTTAATTTGATAATATCATTGTGAGTAAAAATATCATTATATTGAATATAATCTATGCGTGAATGCATTCGTATATAAATTCTTTCAGAAACAATTATCAGAATATTAACTAATAGAGTTGATCACTAAATTTTCTTCTTTATTTTGAAAGTTATGAGATTAAAAATATAGAAAATTCATAATGAATTGGATCAAAATTAAACTCAGAGTAAATTAACGAGATGAAAAATGCAATTTACATATGCATGTATATAAGTTGTGAATAATAGTTGTTTATCTTCACTTACTATCGTAATACAAAACGATTTTGATATCTTGTAAATAAATTTTAAGCACGAATAATTTAGTGAAATTATTGACTAGACAATATTCAAAGTATTTTAAAATAAAATAAAAAATTTACTTGAATGGATAGTGAATAGTTTTGACAATTTGTCCAGATACATGATTTATACATGTGAAAAGGTGGTGATTTGTTAATAATTTTGATTCAATAAATAAGCCACACTAAAATAAGAACAATAATATTTAATTGGGGAAGAAAAAGTTACTTTTGGACCGTGTGTATATGGATGTATCAAGCTTTCTTTTTATTCTCCCTGTAATAAATAAATCAATATCTAATTATTATACATGTAATTTGTTCTAGAGCCCTACTCTTTTTTGTTTGCTAGTTCTAGAGTCTTATATTAATTATATGTCTTATTGTTATGGATATATACAACTAATTTTATTGTTTATTTTTTGACTATTCTGCCATTGATAATATGAATTAAATAGGAACATATTAGGTAGTTCAAAAATTCAAAAAAAAAAAAAAACCCCATACTTTTATAATAGGAAAAAAATAGAATAGATTAATTACTTTAATTTGTTGTTTTATTTTGTACTTCATATACAATTGATATATCAAATAAAAAATAAAAAATCTGAACTGAAATTGAGGTTGTGACAGATTTGCACAACACAATTCTAGACTACATCCACAACCACTATATCACCAATATAGTTCTTGGTGCCTCATCAAGGAGTCCTATTTCAAGGTACTCAACTAATCATAAATACAATTGAACTGCATTTAATTAAGGTTGAAAAACAAAATAAATATACTGGACACTCGATGAATTCCCTTTTGAGTTAGGTTTATTAACATACCAAACTAACTTTGGTCACCTTTTTATTGAATTTTGAAGTTTGACTCGATTAATAAAAAGATGATAAGATTTGTAAAAATAAATCAAGCTACTCTAGTTTTGTCGAATTCATCAATTCGACAAACAATGAAGACTACAATTAGGAAGAAATGTTTGCTCATGAGGTTTCCAATACATATTTTCCATCCTTTTATCAAAGGGGTTCGAGTCTGAATCGATGGATATCACACTAATAAGTAGCACGAAATGATAATTTTTTATACGTTATTAATTGTTCAATATTCAATCAAATCACTGAAAAATCTTGGTTATATATATATATGATATTACTTTACATGACATACATTATGATAATTATGAAGAAATATTTGCTATATTGTTGTTTGATTTTGGATATTGAAAGAGAAAGAGTTTTCCTTCGCAACAAGTGATTTTAGAAGCTTCGCGACTTTGTCATGTGACCATTCGTATGTAATGGATTTACACCACATAGATGATTATTGTTGTTTTTGGATGCATTGCGATAATGCAAGGTTCAGTTAACCGACCAATTTGAACTGAAAATTGTGTCCTAGTCAAATTTTCAGTTCGATTCGATTTGATTTTGACTAAAATATACTCCTAATATAATAATTTCTAAGCAAAATATATAGTGGAACATAAAATTCTTTACTTGGGATTAGAGCCTAGAAAAGGGTGCTTCTAAAGTCCTCCACAAGAAAAGTATATGCAAAAGCAGAAAATGTGTGGAAATGGATTGTGACAAGAGAAAAGCACAACATAAAGTTGGAAATGGTAATGCTCATTGCCTTCTTCTTAGGATACTCTTTCCCCACTTTTGGAAATGGATATCAATATTTTATGCTCCAAATTTAAAGACATAATCATTATTCAATAATCCCATGATTTGTGTAAGTTAAAGATTATTTTCCAAATTTCAAGTAGCTTGCCCTTTTTTTTTTTTTTTTTTTTTTATGTTTTCCAATTTTATTTTCAAATTTTTAAAATTTAAAATAAACTTAATACACCAAATTTTCATCCCAATTCTCATTTTTTCAGCTCTACTTTTTTTAATCTCATATATAACTAATTGAATATACATCACTTCCTCCATTTAACAATCAAAGCATTCATTATAATCATTTATCATACAACACATATATATACTTATAAAAAAATATATTAAGTTTAACATAAGTCCCAGTATTCATCAAATATGACCCCCACTATATTGCACTTGGATATGTGATAACATTGGGAACACAAAAGAATTGAAAAAAAAAAATCAACACAAACAGTTCGGGAAATTCTAAGGTGGTCCGGGAATGTTGGTCCCGACCACCTTAGAACCACAAGTTTCTAATATTTTGGGGTGATTTTGCATTGTGGGGTGGGAAAAACCACCCCCACCCCCCACCCCCCACCCTCCAAATGTGTGGTTCTTAGGGTCCGGGACCAACAGTCCCGGACCATGATAGAATCACCCCAAACAGTTCTTACGCTCACTCAAGTCAAAAAGCAAGAAAATGTGTCAATTAATTGCCACGCCCATATCACTCACTATTTGCCTTTTGACTAAGCTTCGTATTTTTTTTTTCTCATATCAGTTTCTGAAACATATTGTCCATTAAATGCTTTTCACATATGTGCATGATTAATAACGCACCCAAATTTCTATATATGTGCCACTTTTTTGAAATTAGAGTAACTTTTTAATAAATCGAGTGAAATAAATTTGATACATTTTTGACTGAAATACAACAAAATAGACTAAAACCCAACAATAATAAACTAATCGAGATTTTACACATTTTTTAATCTTCTCCCACAAACTTGAATTTCAAACCTCACATTTTAAAAAAAAAATCTTTAATGTATTTTACACAATAAAGTAGATTCTTGCTCACCATTTTGTTCTCTATAAATTCGCATATAAACCCTCACTTCCAATCTCAATGACCAAAACTTAAACAAAACCAAATGAAACATTCAATATTTCTTACCTTCAAATGGACTATTTTCCCCTTAATCTTCTTATTCTCAACCGCAATATCCCAGGGTCAAAATAGTCTTTTCCCACCAGCCGGCTTGCTCTGCATCAGCGAATGCGGTACATGTCCAGTCATATGCTCACCACCACCGGCGCCGCCATCGCCATCGCCGCCGTCACCGGCCACTCCGAAACTGCTACCGCCGCCACCGGTGCACCACTATTCGCCTCCATTACCGTACTACTTCGACTCTCCATCACCGGCGTCATCTCCACCAGCTCATCCGCCGCCGCCGCCGCGACGAACACCGCCGCCGGCGATTATTACGTACGGAGGCGCGTCTACTCCTCCACCGCCGTCTGTCTACGTATACAATCCAGGCAATATGGTGCCGCAGCGGAATTTTTCATATCCTTATTATTATTTCTATGCTTCGAAAGCTTCCTGTTGGGTTCCTGGTGAAGGGTTCATTCTTATTGGGTTGTTGGTGTTTTTTCAAGTTTTGTGCCATTAATGGTGAATTGATTTCCACATTTTTGGCTTGTACATTGATAAATAATGAGAAATGTTGCTCATTTTTTAGTTTTACAATATTTATTTCTTTATTTTAATTTAGTTTGATAAAGGGAAAAAATGTAGTATGAAACTTGTATTTTGCATTTTGTTGGTCTCATATTTTAGAAGTTCTATACTTTCTACATAGCTAAGTGTATGAAATTTACATGAGTTTTTTTGGGGAAAATTGGAGTAAATGAACTGTGTTTATGAAAATAACAAAATATTTATTTGGTGGTTATAGAATATGGTAATTGTATTTTTGATATAAAACAACGAACATATGGATAATAATATTACTATATTTTCTTGAGTTTAGCAATTTCAAACTCTCTGGTCCAAATGAACTAGAATGAATTAAATGCATATATTTAGATACTTAATATGCAATATTATTTTTAAAATATTAAATTAGTACTATACAATATCCAAAATCATCAAATTAATAATAATAAAACTTAAAATAATATTTAAGAACTTCAAAATTATTTTAATTTAGCATATATACTCAATGATATTTTTTAAATATTCAAATTAATATTTAAGAAACATAAGAATTTTTAAAATATTTAAAATAATATTTAAGAGAATTAGGGAGAAGAGAATAGGATTATGTTGTAAACTTGTACTTGTTAGATAATATTTAGATTAGTTTAGATTATATCGTATCCTATCGTATCTTTTATAATTTTGTAGTTATTTAGTTTTATCTTATTTCCATATTTGTAGGTAGATTACGATTTCATTAGATTCTATTGTAACACTATTTATACCCTTCTTTCATTAATAATATAATTCACGGGGTTTCATATTATTCAATATGGTATCAGAGCCATGGCTTCTAGCCTTGGTCTCTCGATCTTTCGCTTCCGTTGCCGCCATCAAGTCGTCGACCCCGTCCGACGCACCTATCTTTTTTTTTCTTCTTTCTAATATACATTATCTTGTGTTTCGCTTCAGCTATTTTTAAGTCGCCGACCCCGTCCGACGCACCTTATTTTAATTTAGTTTTATTTTTTATGTTATCATCACTCACCCTTGACAAATAAGGAGTTTGAGTTATTGTTGCCGCACCATCTAGGTGTCGCCGGTTTGTAGTTTTTTTTTGTATGTTACGCGCGCTCGCTCTGAAAGTAAGGAGTTTGAGCCCTTATCGCAGGCTGTCCTCATCATACGAGGACTTAGAATCATTTTTTTTTAATGTTAAAACTGCTCACTCTTGGAAATAAGGAGTTAGCGTCATTGCCGCCGCCTTTCAAGGTTATCGCCGGCTTTTATCTTTTTGGATTTGGATCCAGTTTCAACGTTCAAGATCCACGTTTCAACTGCGGGGAAGTGTTAGATAATATTTAGATTATATCGTATCGTATCTTTTATAATCTTGTAGTTATTTAGTTTTATCTTATTTCCATGTTTATAGGTAGATTACGATTTCATAGATTCTATTGTAACACTATTTATACCCTTCTTTTATTAATAATATAATTCACGGGGTTTCATATTATTCAACATGGTATCAGAACCATGGCTTCTAGCCTTGGTCTCTCGATCTTTCGCTTTCGTTGCCGTCATCAAGTCGTCGACCCCGTCCGACGCACCTATCTTTTTTTTTTTTCTAATATACATTATCTTGTGTTTTGCTTCAGCTATTTTTAAGTCGCCGACCCCGTCCGACGCACCTTATTTTAGTTTAGTTTTATTTTTTTATGTTATCATCGCTCACCCTTGACAAATAAGGAGTTTGAGTTATTGTTGTCGCACCATCTAGGTGCCGCCGGTTTGTAGTTTTTTTTTTTTTTTTGTATGTTACGAGCGCTCGCCCTGAAAGTAAGGAGTTCGAGCCCTTATCGCAGTCTGTCCTCATCATACGAGGACTTAGAATCATTATTTTTTTTAATGTTAAAACCGCTCACTCTTGGCAATAAGGAGTTAGAGCCATTGCCGCCGCCTTTCAAGGTTATCGCCGGCTTTTATCTTTTTGAATTTGGATCCAGTTTCAACGTTCAAGATCCCACGTTTCAACTGCGGGGAAGTGTTAGATAATATTTAGATTAGTTTAGATTATATCGTATCCTATCGTATCTTTTATAATTTTGTAGTTATTTAGTTTTATCTTATTTCCATATTTGTAGGTAGATTACGATTTCATTAGATTCTATTGTAACACTATTTATACCCTTCTTTCATTAATAATATAATTCACGGGGTTTCATATTATTCAACAGTACTAATACAACGGAAGTAGGAGACCTATTATATATAGACACATAAGACTTTTGAGTACAAAGTTATAATTTTTCGATATTTATAAAATGGCCAAAAAAATTGTGACTTTTAAACAAAACACCCTTGGAATAAACTTTTCACTTTTAGCCCAGAAGTTTTCACCTGGAGTGAGAAGCCCCCTACTAAAAATAATCCAGTGCTATCAGGTGCACTAGTCAAATTAGTAGTCCGGGTGCACCACTGTTATGCATTCCAGTCCCTATATTACAAGAAACTCAAAGTCTATTTTTAAAACTTTAGACTTTGATCAAATAAATCCTTTAAAATTGATTACTCAAAATTGAACTTTAAATATTTTATTTATCAGGCTAAATGAACCATTTTTTTTTACCATTGCATTCGTCGATTCTATGATTGCCATCATTTAATTGCATTTGTTTATATAAAACAATTAATTCAAACCACATATAAATGACATACTTTGTTAATTAATTTTTCATTCATTTTGAAAATTGAATTTGAGTAATTAAACACATATTAATTTACTCAAACAAATTTATCACATGTTAAAGATACTACTTTACTCAAATATTTAAAATTTAGAGGTTAATGTGGAGTATTTGAAAAGATAGGTATTTGATTGGTGTGTCGGCGAGTGTATGGTGCACCTGCCCACACTAGATTATTTCTAGTAGGGGACTTCTCAGTTCTCACTCAAAGTGGAGTTATTGGGCTAAAATGAAAAGTTGTTTCGTGGGTATTTTGCTTACAAATTACACTTTTTGGGCCTTTCTACAAATATTTAAAATATTATAACATTTGACCCACAACTCTTTATTTTCTGTCGATATATACAAATCCCTCCTATTTTTGTTTTTATTACAACATATTAAAATATTATTTTTGAATTACAAGCTTTTTGATAATTTTTTATTTCTTGATTATTATTTTAAGAATAGAGTAAAATACGGATGATGTAAAGACGGATTGAGGGGACTGTTGAATAATATGAAACCCCGTGAATTATATTATTGATAAATGAAGGGTATAAATAGTGTTACAATAGAATCTAATGAAATCGTAATCTACCTACAAATATAGAAATAAGATAAAACTAAGATTATAAAAGATACGATAGGATACTATATAATCTAAACTAATCTAAATATTATCTAACACTTCCCCGCAGTTGAAACGTGGGATCTTGAACGTTGAAACTGGATCCAAATCCAAAAAGATAAAAGCCGGCGATAACCTTGAAATGCGGCGACAATGGCTCTAACTCCTTATTTCCAAGAGTGAGCGGTTGTAACATTAAAAAAAATTGATTCTAAGTCCTCGTATGATGAGGGCAGACTGCGATAAGGGCTCAAACTCCTTATTTTCAAGAGCGAGCAGTTGTAACATAAAAAAAACAAAACTACAAACCGGCGGCACCTAGATGGTGCGGCAACAATATTCTAAGTCCTCGTATGATGAGGACAGACTGCGACAATAACTCAAACTCCTTATTTGTCAAGGATGAGCGATGATAATATAAAAAATAAAACTAAACTAAAATAAAGTGCGTCGGACGGGATCGGCGACTTAAAAATAGCTTAAGCAAAACACAAGATAATGTATATATGTATATTAGAAAGAAAAAAAAAAAGATAGGTGCGTTGGACGGGGTCGACGACTTGATGGCGGCAATGAAAGCGAAAGATCGAGAGACCAAGGCTAGAAGCCATGGCTCTGATACCATGTTGAATAATATGAAACCCCGTGAATTATATTATTGATAAATGAAGGGTATAAATAGTGTTACAATAGAATCTAATGAAATCGTAATCTACCTACAAATATAGAAATAAGATAAAACTAAGATTATAAAAGATACGATAGGATACTATATAATCTAAACTAATCTAAATATTATCTAACAGGGACGGTGATGACAATTTTATGATATTCATAATTTTTCTCTCTTGAAGTCTATAAACATTTCTTAATTCTTTTATTATTATTATTATTATTTTTCCTGATGGAAATTATTTTATCCATCTCTGATTGGACATAAATTTAGACAATCCCCTCTCTTCTAGTGTGGGTATGTAGTTTAATTCATTGAAATTATGCATCTGATATTTAAAATCTAGACATTGAAGAGTTAGGGAATTAACATAAATCCTAAAAATATTAATTGAGTGTAATTTGAACAGAGTTGTGGATAACCTTGAAATTACGTTATTGATAATGTGTAAATTAGTGGTTTTCTAAAATACCAAAAAAAATTTGGATTTTATATATAATTTCAATTAATATGTGATAAATTTTGTTTAAAATCTTGATTGAGTAATTATGTTTTCGCAAGATTTGTTAAAATATAAATCCATTGATTCTAAGCACTTGTGAAATTCATGAGTGCCATTCTTGGAGAGGAAGATAAAAGAGGATCTTGCTAAAATATAAATCCATTGATTCTAAGCACTTGTGAAATTCATGAGTGCTATTCTTGGAGAGGAAGATAAAAGAGGGAAAAAATATCTCTGTATTATTAGAATGAATTCGCATAGTGTACAACGGTAACAAACCCAGCTATATATACACAACAATAAAAGCGTATTCCCCAATTATGTATAAACACGCTTTTACCTAACATTATATAATTTCAATACTCCCCCTCAAGTTGAGGGTTTGTACAAATCAAACACGTTCAACTTGCTAATAAGGAAATTAAATTGGGCAGCCCCCAAGGCTTTAGTAAGAATATCTGCCGGCTGCTCCTGACTCGGAATGTACCTAGTACAAATAATCCCTGCTTGAATTTTCTCTCTCACAAAGTGGCAGTCGACCTCCAAGTGCTTCGTTCGCTCATGAAATACCGGGTTTGCTCCAATCTGAATTGCCGACTTGCTATCTGTTAACAATGTTGCTGGATGCATGTTGTCATATCCCAAATCCTTAAAAAGAGCAAGTAACCATATAATCTCAGCCGTAGTTGTTCCCATAGCTCGGTATTCCGCTTCTGCCGAGCTTCTCGAAATCGTAGCCTGTTTCTTAGATTTCCATGAAATAAGGGAGTCTCCCAACATGATCACATAGCCTGTTAAGGATCGTCTGGACATTGGGCATGAGGCCCAGTCACTGTCGCAATATCCCCTCACTTCCATTTTACTGTTGGCTGATAAGAACAGTCCCATACCTGGTCTTCCCTTCAAGTATCGAAGAATCCGGTGTACAGCTTCTAAATGGGTCTTCCTTGGTTTATGCATGAATTGGCTTACCATTTAGACGGCATATGTAATATCTGGTCGTGTTAAGCATAAGTAAATCAGCTTCCCTACAATTTTTTGGAATCCTGACATGTCCTTCAAATATGGATCATCTTCACCCAAGTTTTCATTTGAGTATTTCTTCGACTGCTCAATTGGCGTAGTAACTGGTTTGCTCCCCAGCATTCCCGTTTCAGCGAGGAGTTCCAACACATATTTCCGTTGGTTGAGACATATGCCACTCTTGGACCTTGCTACTTCAATACCTAAGAAAAATTTCAACTCACCAAGATCCTTCATATAGAAGGTTTTGTTAAGATACTCTTTGCTTTCCGTAATTAAATCATCATCATTACCCGTTAATATAATGTCATCAACGTAAACTAAAAGAACCACCATTTTAATCCCCCTTGATTTAATAAACAAGGAATAGTCATTAAGGGATTGAACAAAACCAAATTGAGTAACAACAGTAGTAAATTTATGGTTCCATTGTCGTGAGGCTTGTTTCAAGCCATATAAAGATTTGTTCAACTTACATACTTGAAAATGAGATGAATCAGATGACATACCGGGGGGAATGGTCATATAAACTTCTTCGTCCAAGTCTCCTTGGAGGAAAGCGTTGGTCACATCCATTTGCCATAAGGGCCAATCATGAATAGAGGCAAGAGAAAGCACCACTCTCACAGTTACATGCTTAGCAACTGGAGAGAAGGTGTCATTGTAATCAATTCCAGCTATTTGGGTATAACCCTTAGCAACCAATCGCGCTTTATACCTTTCTATCGAACCATCGGATCTATGTTTAATGGCATATACCCATCTACACCCAACAACAGATTTCCCCGGGGGTAGATCAACAATATCCCAAGTGTGGTTCAATCTTAGGGCTGCTATTTCAGTATTCATGGCTTCTATCCATTTTGGATTGTTTTTTGCTTCTTCATAGGTGTTAGGTACAGAAAGGGCAGCAAGATAAGCCTTGTAGGATGGCTTAACATGGTTATAGGTAACAAAATGGGATAGGGGATACCTTGTGGATTGAACCATATTGGATGAGCCCTCAACAGGAGATATATAATCTTTAAGCCATGAAGGTGGCCTTGTGACCCTACTGGACTTCCTTAATCCTTCAAGAGAAGTGTTGTTGTCCATTGTGGATTCTTGGTAGGTTGAATGTTCCTCATCTACCAGATGATCAGAATGAATGGTAGAGTCACCTGTGTCTGGATTATCATTCTGTTCCCCCCATGTAGTCTCATAAGAATGATCAATAGGCCCTGTTGCAGTGTCAGGTGCTAAAGAAGGAAAAGACTGAGATGAACTATTAGTGTTGAGAGCAGAAAAAGGAAAAAGATGCTCATAGAAGATGACATCCCTAGAGATGATAATATCACTGTTCTCAATATCTAGTAATCTGTAACCTTTCTGAACTGTTGAGTATCCAATAAGAGCACATGCCTTGGATTTAGTTTTAAACTTATCACTTTGAGTTAACAATTTTGCAAAGCAAAGGCATCCAAAACTTCTTAAATGCTTATAAGCAGGTTCCCTACCATATAATACAAAAAAAGGTGTTTTACCTTTGAGGAGGAGAGTTGGTGTTCTATTTATCAAATAGACGGCTGTTTGAACACAATCCCCCCAATATTTGATAGGTAAGTGTGATTGGAATTTCAGGGCCCTTACCACATCCAAGATGTGTCTATGTTTCCTCTCTACCACCCCATTTTGTTGGGGTGTGTAAGCACATGAACTTTGGTGAACAATGCCAAGTGAAGAGAAAAGAGTGTTACATTCTCTACTGAAAAAATCTAGGGCATTGTCACTTCTGAGATACTTAATTTTTTTGGAGAAGTGAGTATCAACATAAGAAAAGAATCTCTTGAGACATTCATAAGTATCAGATTTCAGTTTTAAAAGGAATACCCAAGTGCTCCTAGAGAAATCATCTACTATAGTCATAAAGTACTTTTCATTATTATAGGTTAATTCCTTGTATGGCCCCCATATATCAACATGCACAAGCTCAAATATCTCAGAGGTATGGCTAGTTCTCAATGGGAAAGGTTCTCTACTTTGTTTTGCTAGGGGACAAATGTTGCAAAACTTATCACTAGGACCAACTGTAATATTTAGATCAGGCAAGTATTGTAATCTTTTGAATGACATGTGTCCAAATCTTCTATGCCATAGTAAGGCTTTATTTGAGATAACAGAAGGTTCAGAAATACAATGTTTAGCAGAATTACAAGAAATTTGCAGATTACAACCAATGCTTCTCAATTGAGTTTTTGACAGATTACAGTAAACATATAAACCATTGCACAGCCTACCAATCCCCTTTATCAATCCAGTTCCTACTTCCTGCATAACACAGAACTTAGGGTAGAAAATAACATAGAGATTTGCATCATTTGTGAGTCTTGAGACAGATATAAGATTGTGCTCAAAGTCTGGTATATGAAGAACATTATGAAGAGACAGATTATCATTTATGACCACAGTTCCAGACTTATTTATTGTGCTAAGAGCACCATTAGGTAGCTTCACTGTATTTTTCCTTAAGGAGCAGTCATCATATGATATGTACAAGTCTTGATTAGATTTCATATGTTGATTAGCTCCTGAGTCAATTATCCAAGTATGAATGTCATGGTTTGGGGTAGTGATCATACCTGCACTGTTTACCTGAGCCATGCTGGTTGATGCTTGATTAGCTTTCGTATTATCCACATTCATAGTCTCCAGTAGGCTTAGGATTTGTTGATATTGCTGGGATGAAATGCCAGGTTGAGCATCACATACTGGCAGGTTCTCAGACACCTGGCCAGGAGTGTTTCCTTGATTTTGAGTGGATGAGGCTGAATTTGCCTGTGATGCCCTTCCAAAACCTGATCTATTCCCCCCTCTTCTGCCACCATTTCTTCGGCCACCACCTCTTGACCAATTTGGGGGGTAACCGTGGATTTTAAAACATGTCTCTCTAGTATGACCGCTATAGTTGCAATGATCACAATATTGACTGGATTCTATGGTTCTGTTCTGATATGTAGTTCCTAACAAGGCAATGGATGATTCTGTAGCTACATTAGGTACATTGATGCCTCTTTGAGTCTCTTCGTTGGATACCATCGAATACACTTGTCCATGAGTAGGTAAGGGGGACATCATGAGAATTTGTGATCGAATATTACCATAACATTCATTCAGCCCCATTAGGAACTGCATCATTTTCAGCTGTCCACAGAAATCCACATATTCCTTTGCGAGATGTTCGGATGGTGAGGGGATCAATGAATCATATTCATCCCATAGCATGCGCAATTTCGAATAATACTCCGATACATTATGAGTGCCTTGGGTGATTGTGTTAATTTGTCTATAAAGTGAATATAACTGTGCGCCATTGATCCGATCGAAACGTTCTTTAAGGTCAGACCATACCAGATAGGCAGAATCAAGATAAACGACGCCGTGAATGAGATCTCTACTCAAGGCTCTGTGAATCCAAGACTTGACCAGTGCATTGCATCTCTTCCAATGCGGATATTGAGGAGAATCTTGATCTGGTTCTTTGCACGATCCGTCAATTAATCCAATTTTGTTCTTCGCCTCAAGTGATACAATCATTTCTCTACTCCAAATTTTGTAGTTTTCTGTTCCTCGAAGCACATCAGTGACGAGATCCAAATTAGGCGTGTCCGAAGGATGTAGATACAGCGGATTTTGTGGATCGATTGAAATCGCATTTTTTGTTTCTTGCTGCTGAGAATCTGCACCTGATTGTTTATCTTCTTTTGCCATTCTCAGTAAAGTATCGCAGCGGAATTGGATCGAGAGATATAGAAAGGACGAAAGGAGAGAAAAAAATCGTCGAACGAAGCAAGGTCAGAAGACCTCGCTCTGGTACCATGTGAAATTCATGAGTGCCATTCTTGGAGAGAAAGATAAAAGAGGGAAAAAATATCTCTGTATTATTAGAATGAATTCGCATAGTGTACAACGGTAACAAACCCAGCTATATATACACAACAATAAAAGCGTATTCCCCAATTATGTATAAACACGCTTTTACCTAACATTATATAATTTCAATACTATTTAAGCGATACACTATGTTAATTAATTTATCATTTATACAAAACCGGATTTGACATATACTAAATTTACCTACTTAAACTGTAGAGTAATTTAAGCCAAAGGTGTTTTCCCCTTTTGACACGCCAAATTCAATTAAACCTCTAATAAATTTTGATAAATTACAATTTACTCATTAAGGATTTTCAACAAATTGATTACAAAGTAATCGGAATTATTTAAAAACTCCTTTCTTTTTTTGGATTTTGAAAAAAAAAATACCTATATACAGATGCTCAATAATTTAAATTCAAGGTTATCCACAATTTTATTCAAAGTCTAGATAATTTTCAAAGTACACACAGTTATATAATTAGTATTTTTGGATTACATAATTTAAATTGGTTCCCAGACAAGAATAATTTGAGTGATCCAAAGTTCCAAACACAATCTCTACCGTAAAAGAAAGGAAAATGGTTATATAAATTAGGAAAAATTGTATCAACCTCCCCTCAACTTTCTACATTTCATATTCACATCTCTCAACTTTAAAATATGAGCATCAACATTCTATAATCTATTTTTTCACTAAGTTATTTAGTGAAAAGATAAAAAAGCCCTTCCATTTTGAATTAAAAAGATTAAATCATATAATCAGTTGAAAAATGAAATAATATTACTTAAATGACATGATAATAAAATAAAAAAGTGAATTGCATTAACCTCCCCTAAACTTTGAAAACTTGGCATCCAAACTCCTCAACTTTGAAAAATTGCAATCAACACCCTCTTCTACTTTTTTACTAAATTTTCTAGTGAAAAGACAAAAAAAGTCATTCCACTTTTAATTAGAAAAATGGTTAAATTGTATAATTAGTTGGAGGATGAAATATTATCACCAAATTACATTAATTAGAACAAATAAGATAGCATCTTAAAGTTAAGTTATTGAAAATATATTCATATTTCTAAACTTAGAATTTAGTAAAAAATATTTTAATTAATATCGAATCTTTATGTACTAAAATATTAGTTAAAATAACATTTTTTTTTAGATTTGGCTTTTTAATTTTTATTAAAACAGAATTGTCAATTTGAGAGAAAAAAAAAGAAACAAAGTGGTATAGAACCGTATTTACTTTTTTTCAACTAATTTTTTTAATAGGTTAATACACTATATCTGCACACTAGAAGCAATTTCTTATTATGAGAAGTTATATTTGAATATATATAGTGTTGGGCATATAAAGATTTTTTTTAGTATTTAGTAATGTACTAATAATATTTTATAAATGAGAAATTAACTTTAGTAATGTATATTACTTATGATATTAGTAATGTACATGTTTATGTACAATGTATTAACATACTTAAACAATAAGATTTTTATTTAAATGGTGAACTAATTATAATTTAAGACAATTTTTTAGGGTTGTGAGTCATATTCTCTAGAATTTTTAATTATGCACCCCTTATAATTTATTTTATTCTCCTTACGTCATTTGATGATAGTTTGATATTTTTTACTTTTAACAGATTATAAGTGAAAATTGAAGGGTATTTTAGTCTATTATAGGTAAAAATAATGAAAAAAAGTACCAAGGGGAGGCTCATGTCAATTTTTCAAAGTTGAGAGGTACGGATGCCAAATGTTTAAAATTTAGGGACCGTGGATGCAATTATTCCTAAAATAAAACAATAAGAAAGCATCTCAAAGTTAATTTTTTTAATAGTATGACTTTCATACTTCTAAACTTACAATTAATTAAAAAAAATATTTTAATGTCGAATCATTGTGTACCAAATAAATATTAGTTAAAAATAGTGGATTTTTTATGTTCTAATTCAGCTAATACGAACAATCATGAAATATGGTAGTATTTTGATTAAACAATTTTAATTTGTGACATCATTTTTATTTTTATAAAAATCTTTGAAATAAAAATATATGTATTTTTATTTATGTATATTGTATTTAGTATAAATCAAATTGAAGATTAAAAATTTGTTGTGATAAAATGTATATTCTTTATTTTCAGTCAAGATCTGCTTTAAGGAAAAAAAATTATGTTTATTATTTTTTAAGATTGATATTTTATTTAATTATACAATTGCCTGTCTGAGAAGAAAAATATAGTGGTATATTAGTGCTTTTATTTTTTTTTCCAATAGATTATTACACTATTTCTACACGTTATAAGAAATTTTTGAACTTTATTATGAAGAAGCCTATTTGAATATATAGACTGTTGGTATATAAAGGTTTTTTTTAGTATTTATTAATCTACTTATGATGTTTAATAAATAAGAAAATTAAACTTGTACATGTTTATGAAAAATATATTAATATACTTAAGAAATACGTTTTTTATTGAAAAAGTGAACTAACTATTAATGAAGATAATATTTTTAGGAACTGTGAATTATATTTTCTATAGTTTTAAATTATGCACCCATCATTATTTGTTTCTTTATCTTATGTTATTTGGTGATATTTTTTGAATTTTTCATTTTAATAGATTATTATTGAAAAATGAAGGGTATTTTAATCTTTTAAAAGTAAAAATAATGAAAAAGTGTCAAATGGTCCATGCCGATATTTCAAAGATGAGGGATGTGAATGCCAAATGGCTAAAGTTTGCTAGATGTTGATACAATTATATCTATAAATTATTTGACCGTGGAAGTATACACAATTTTTTTTACGACCCTATTAAGTTTATTTAATTAATATAAATTTAAAATTTATTTTTATTAAATGAATCTTAATTTATTTACGTGAAAAAAGAATATACATTTACTATGTACTTAACATTCATTATAAATAGGGATGGCAATGGGGCGGGTCTGAGGCGGGTAATGCTATACCCGAGACCCGCCTCACTCAAGATTTTTAGGACTCAGACTCGCCCCGGACCCGTTAATACCCGAGTCCGCTCCGGACCCGGCGGGTACTCGCCGAGTCCGGGTCCTACCCGATGAATCCGGTTAAAACATTTGATTTTGACTTTCTCCATTTTTTTATCACAAATATACTACTAATATAAATAATGCAAAATCAATATAAACTTAAAATACATTAAAAAAAATCAACCACACTTAAGTCATTCACAATTAGACAAATCCAAATAAATAAAGTAATTCAAGTTTACTCCAAATTTGAAAACAAATCAAATATCAAATAAAAAATAAATGAAATAAAACAACTAGGAGGTTGCAATAATAATTTCTTCATCTTCCTCCTCGTCTAGCATTGTAGGACAAGCATCCAAACATTTAATTGATGAACATGTACATAATAGAATTTAATAACTAATATTAATTTTAATATTTTAATTTTTATCATGTTATATTAATTAAAAAAAATTACAAAATATATAAATATGCAATCGAGCCGAGTCCGGGTCCGGATCCGGGACGGGTATATGCTGGACTCGCTACCCGCCCCGGACCCGGCCGGGTCTTGATTTTTGATACCCGAACTCGGACTCGATCCCATTTTTTTGGACTCAAACCCGGCCCATCGGGACGGGTCCAATACGGGTATTTAGATTACCCGGCCCCATTGCCATCCCTAATTATAAAGAACACTACAAAATTGCTGAAGCTTTTTTCTGTTTATGTTAGTGAATTTCATATTCAAGATTTTGGACGACATAATCTTAAATATTTATACAAATTATTTTAATCTAAATTTGCATTTTCCTAAAATCTCATATATAACTTATCAGTTATCAATTACCATATGTTTCACATTTTACATATTTATGAATCAAAATTATTTATTATAATCAATACCTCTCTTCTTCTTTCGTTTTCATTCTTCATGCCTTATCATATATTTTTTATTATTCATTTAATTATTATATAAATAACAAACTTAATTATTCAACACATCATACGTAGTCATATGTAAACATTTCACTATTGATTATCTTACAAATTTCATTTAATATCTTAAAAAATAAACAAACAAACAAAACATATAGCAAGCCATTCCAACACAAATCTCTATATTAACATTTTCAATTTGTT
The DNA here is from genome assembly GCA_963669365.1 of Verbascum thapsus. Classification (NCBI taxonomy): domain Eukaryota; kingdom Viridiplantae; phylum Streptophyta; class Magnoliopsida; order Lamiales; family Scrophulariaceae; genus Verbascum; species Verbascum thapsus. The sequence continues at coordinate 11,141,361 of OY770104.1, forward strand.
TTTTTAAGAATTTAACACAAAAACAAAACAAACATAGTCTTAATATTTTGTTTTATAAAGTAGGGCAAAGTGCACTTCACCCCTTCAAAAAATTTGTATTTTGCACTTTCCCCCCTAAAACACAAAAAAGAGATATTGCCCCCTAAAAATTTGATATATGCATTACTTTGCCCCAATTACTATTTTCCGGCTAAATTTAATCGGAAATCATTGGAATAATTTTTCTGTCAAGAACATTATCGTCTTTACCATTTATCATTGATTCTATCACATATCCGGATTTGGGCCCAAAATCGTTGTGCTTCTCTAATATATCATCTTAGGGTTGCAAAATACTTACAATGATCTCATCATGCATTTGATGTGAGTTCCTATTCTGATAAGCTTTTTCTACCATTCTTTATATGCAAGATGATATCATGGTGAAAATTTTGCAGCTCTAAGATGATATGTTAGAGAGGTACTATGATTTTGGCTCAAATTCATGCATGTGAGAGAATCACAAAAAAATAGTAAAGATGGTAATGCTCTTGACGGAAAAATCATTTAAATGATTTCCGATCACAATTTGGCCGGAAAATAGTAATTGGGGCAAAGTGATGCATATATCAAATTTTTAGGGGGCAATGTCTCTTTTTTGTGTTTTTAGGGGGGAAAGTGCAAAATATAAATTTTTTGAGGGGGTGAAGTGCACTTTGTCCTATAAAGTATTTAGTTGGTCCATATATGATAAAACATAAGGGGTCTAAATACAATACCATAAAATCTCAAAGGGCCAAAATTATAATTCATTTTATAATATACCCCTATGATCTTAAAAATATCATATAGACCCCAGAAAGAAAATTCTCATATACATCACAGATAAAACCCAGATCTCTAACAAAGATCGATCTAATTCAGAGCTCAAAGAAATCGCAACAATGGCGTCGCCAGAAGCTCCGGCAAACGATGACGTATTGACAGGAATGTCGAATCTTCTCCCACTCGCCTCCGCCGCGCAGCAGCCTTATGTCTCCGAGCTCCTATCCTTCACTCTCGATCGTCTCCACAAGGTGCTTTCACACTCTGATACGCTTAATTGCGCCTTTATGGTTCAGAATTTGATTTTTTTGTGTGTGTTTTGTTTGTCTAAGGAACCGGAATTGTTGAGAGTAGATGCCGAGAGAATACGGCGGCAGATGCAGGAGGTGGCGGTCGGCAACTACCGTGCATTCATCGCCGCCGCCGATGCGTTGCTCGAGATCCGAGAGGAGGTTTCTTCGATTGATAGGCATCTTGAGTCTCTGGTAATTTGTCTTTTAATTGAGTTTTTGTTTGATTTGGTTTTATGTCATGGAGCTGGACATTACCATTTTAGTGATGTTTTTGATTTATTGTGTTGATTTCAGAGTTAACGTATGAAATTGATTAATAGTAATTCTTCATAAGCTGCTTGGAAATGGATAATGGTAGTGACGATAAGAAATGAAATGGAAACTAAATCACTGTGCTATATAGTCTTGAATTTTGAGCGATCGCTTGACTTGTATTGGAGACAAGAAGAAACACAGTTCGTAATAAGTTAATTTGTGGGTAGAATCTTCAGTTTAGTGCCATACTGTAATTTTTGGCTTGATCATCTTTTTTTCTTATACTTCTTCATCATAATTGTTTCATGCTATGGTAGAAATGGGACCATGATAAAGTTAAGGAGATAAATATATGAGTGCCTTTGTTTGCAGATAGGTGAAATTCCAAAGCTAACTTCTGGCTGCACTGAATTTGTTGATTCTGGGGAACATATTTTGGAGAAAAGGAAGATGAACCAAACATTACTAGCAAATCATAGTACTTTACTTGATTTGCTTGAAATTCCTCAGCTCATGGACACGTATATCCCCAAACTTATTTGTTTCTTCTCGAACTATCTGATATTCTTGATGGCGCTTCATCTTTAGCTTTCTAGGTTCTGAAAGAATGACTTGATCTCATTCTGAACAGATGTGTAAGGAATGGAAATTATGACGAAGCTCTTGACTTGGAAGCATTTGTAGCAAAACTTACAACAATGCACCCAAAGTGAGTTTCTTCTGTTAGCAGCACTTGATACATTTAATTTTTCTTGATTGAACAATTTATTGAATTACAATTTTCTGTTTTTTCCTTCAAAAAAGAATTCCTGTGATCCAGGCTCTAGCTGCAGAAGTTGGGCAGACCACCCAGTCTCTTCTTTCTCAGCTTCTCCAGAAACTTAGATCTAACATTCAGGTACTGTATATTTTTTCCATATTAGCATGTTATTCGGTGCAAAATAATTCAAATAGTATTGTGGGCTCTAATGCGATTAAACATTGATAACATTTGCATGCAGTTACCAGAATGCCTCCGAATTATTGGATATTTACGTCGAATAGGAGTTTTCAGTGAGTATGAAATGCGTCTACAGGTAGCATTATTAAAATTTTCTGTTATTTATATTAATGATTGGCCTTTATCTTTGAGTTTATGGTATCGAGTCCATTGATACCAAGACATCTAAGTGTATAGTTTCTGATCAAGGATCCTTCTTTGGTTTCAGTTTTTAAGATGCCGTGAAGCCTGGCTTACAGGAATACTTGATGATCTAGACCAGAGAAATCCTTATGAATATTTAAAAGGGATGGTTAACTGTCACAGAATGCATCTTTTTGATGTTGTGAACCAATACAGAGCCATATTCGCTGACGACACATCAGGGAGTGAAGAAAATTATGATGGTGGCCTTCTCTTTGACTGGGCCATGCATCAGATTACCTTGCATTTGAAGACTCTTAAAGTGATGCTTCCTAAAATAAGTGAAGGTGGATCTTTGTCAAATATTCTGGATCAATGCATGGTGAGAATAAGTTATTATTATTTTCTATTTTGATTATCTCTAGCAAAGAATTTAGCAGTAAATCATTACATCGCATTGATAATGAGGAACTTAGGTCCTCCTTAGACCCTGTTTTCTGAACAGGCTAGATTCCAGTTCAAATAAAAAAGGTTCCTCTTAAGAAAAAATTTCAAGAAAAGTGAAATACCCTCTGAACTGCAGTCTAAGAACGGTCTTTTGGTATTACTCCTGCGTATATGTCTGAAGTCAACTGGATATCTATGCATTTAAATAGATGGATCTGCATAAGGCCCTTTGGGTGATTCTATCTTGGTCCGGGACTGTTGGTCCCGGAGCCTTACAACCACACATTTGGGGGGTGGAGGGTGGTTTTTCCACCCCACAAAAGAAAAACCACCCCACCAAACATTCAAAATGTGTGGTCCTAAGTGGGCCGGGACCAACAGTCCCGGACCAACTTAGAATTTTCCAGGCCCTTTGGTTTTGTAGCCGTATGTCAGTATGGTAGTTGTTAACCAACTTTCATATGTTAAATAATTTGTTACTGTAATGACAATCTTTTTCTGTGCTCTTGATTGGCAGTATTGCGCTATGGGCCTTGGTTGGGTTGGGCTGGATTTCCGAGGGCTACTTCCCCCTCTTTTTGAAGAGTAAATATACATTCAGTATTCTTCTTATCTTTTAGATCTTTTTTGCATCTGGCAAGCTCTCATATTCTGAATGTTTCCAATTTTTTTGACAGAGCAGTGCTGAATTTATTTTCAAAGAATATGAGTACAGCTGTCGAAAATTTTCAGGTATAATTTCCTGTAAATTTTGGTGGTCTCATGTTTATGATTCCATCCTGATTTTCCTTCAGAGTGCTTGATTTCTATTTTTATGGTCATTCTACAACTAACATCAATCTTGTTTGATGAGCTGACACATTTTAATGAATCCAGTTAGTCTTGGATTCTCATCGTTGGGTCCCATTGCCAGCAGTGGGCTTCCCTGCCAATAGTTTTGGGGAAGAAAGTCAAGATGATGTTACCCCCCCTTCAAATCTTATGGAGCATCCACCTCTTGCTGTTTTTATCAATGGTAAAGTTTAAAATTTGTTTAACCTGTTTGCAGTGTTTAAACTATACTCTTTCATTTTTTTTCTATTTTCATTTGATTTAGTGAAGAGACAAATAATTTAGTATTTGTTTGCATTTTCCCCTCTGTGGTGGCAGGTGTATCTGCAGCAATGAACGAGTTGCGCCCTTGTGCTCCATTAAGTTTGAAAAATGTGCTCGCTCAAGAATTAATCAAGTCTTTGCAAACGGTCTCTGATTCTCTACTGAGATACAGAACAACTAGGATGCTCAAAGACAATGAATCTACACTTTTCCTTAAACTTTGTCAAGCATTCATTGAGGTGAACTTCTTCACAAACCCCATTTAGTTTTAGCTCCAATGTTGGTTCCGATTTTAGAGGTGTGCATTTTCTTAAAACTAAGCCGAACCGAAAATTTCAGTTCCCCGAAATTCTAAACTGAAAACAAATTGAATTGATCGGTTCTGTTTCTGTTAATTCCATCCAAAAATAAATTAAAAATATTTTGTTTAGAAAATGGAACTTCTAACCGCAAGAAAGGAAAAATCGTATTTGAGAAGCATGACTTTCCTTTTAATTAATATTTTTTATTTATTGAAGAAATAAACAACATATATATATTTATATCATTCGGTTAATTATTGCCTAAAATTAAACCGAACTGAAAACTGGGCTGATTTATTCTAAAAATAAAGCACGAAGACTGAATGGAGCGTTTTTATTTCTGATTTATTTGGTCGTTTAAACTAAACAGTTTCATGGCCTACTTGATCTTGACATTCATTTGGTGCAGGTTGCTTTTCCACATTGTGCTACATGCTTTGGGCGTTGTTACCCGGGCGGAGCTGCTCTGATCACAGATGCCAAGAACTTATTCGATGGAATCGAACGGCTATTATCATCCGCACCCTCAAGAGACCTACCAAAATTGGTTCAAAATGCAGAGCCCAAAAATGTATCAGAGAACGGTAATAATCAGGCTGTGGCTGAGAATGGGGGCCCACATAGTATTGAACGAACTGCAAGTGCCAGCCTAGAGGAAAAAGAACCAAACAATATCATCAGTCCAAAAAACGAGAAGCCAGCAACAAAAGATGATGTTCAAGAATCACCGTAAGAAAATTTTCTTCCATTGATTTATTGTAATTACAACAATGAAAGACAGTTTTGTTACAACATAGTGAGTAGTGAGTAGTTAGAATTACAGAGAAGTTTGATCATGTCTTGATAGTTGCAGTGACGGGATTCATTTTGTACGTATTTTTGTTGGATATTATTATCAAATGAGGTTTCGTTATAGTGCTTTCTCCGTGTATCGAAATTTTTATAGGTCTGATTATGTTGTTGTCTGAAATGTCTATCTGTATGATGGTCATATCTACATGTCATTCTTCGTAAACTCTTATCGTGTAATTTCTAGATGGACCGAGTGACCTGCAATGGACTGGGTTTGCTTTAGAATCACAAATGAAATCTCTGCCTTGTCACTCATTTGTGACGGACCCATGTAAATTCCAAAGATAGTTATTTCTATATTTCGAGACTTTAGTGAGTCAGAGTTGCAAACAACCACAGATATTTAACATAATAAGTTTATTTGTTTATCAAACATATTACTCTTTATAAACATGTAACTTAATAATACAAATTCTCCATTAAATTTTCTATAATCTAACAAACATGCTATAAGAGTATTATTGTTTACTAACATGACATTAGAGTTATGGTTTCGAATCATATTATCTCGATCATTTGCTTCCATTATTTTCAAATTGCTGACACCGTCCAGTGTATTGTATCTAATTTATTTTAATTTATTCTTCTCTATCTCTATCATAAAAAAAAAATATCTTACTTTTTTTCTTGCGCATAAAATTAATAATAATGTTTATAGTTCATCCATGGACTTTTCAAATTCTCAAAAATAATTTCACCATGAGATTAAAGTGATTTTATAATCTTATATCTTCAATCTAAATAAAATTTTCTTTTTTTCCCCTCTCTTTCTCCCTCTTTCACAATTTTTCACATCTCTCTTGTATTATTTATTTTATGTTAAAATCGTTCACCTTTAAAAAATAAAGAGTTGGAACATTTTCATAGCACAACTTTGGTCTCTGTCTTTTTATTTATGTTACAACCCCTCACCATTGAAATACATAGAGTTTGAGTAATTGTGGTCACCTCTCAATGCTGGACATTGCCTTTTATCTTTTACTGTAATTTTTTTCATAATCTTTTTATTCCAGTCTCAATCCAAGATAATTGGAAGTATTAAAATATATTATAATATTTTTTTTATTAATTTTATAAAGAATTTTTCTTTATGTAGTATGTTCCTATATTTATATTTTCCAAGTTTATAATTAAAATCTACTTATTTTTATCAATTATATTTATCTTTTATAATACATAACTCATGAATAGTACAAATTTCCATCTTTAATCTAACGTGATATCAGAATTTTATCATTTTCTATCATACATGATACATCATAGTCCATAGATGAATGAATCATTATTTGACCCCATATTTTACTACGAATAGTTTTCTACTAATATAAATAAATACAACCAAACGTCTCATAATTTTACCACAAGAACCCATAACACATTTCTGAAAGAATTTTTCAAAAATATGTTTAAAAACATAAACACAAACAAATAAAGCTCTAATTTTCACTTTTCAGATAACCATTCGTATGGTTACTATCACATTAACAAACATTAATAAAAGAGTACTAAACATACAATTTAAAAATGTATTGATTTCAACTTTCAAGAACGAACTGTATATGTGCACAAAACCCAATCATATCTTTCATTGTACCAAAAACAAAGGACAATTGGGATTGTACTATGTAATTCTCCACCCTGAGTTTAGAATTTTCTGTAGAATGAACTTGAAAACCCTAAAATAATATATAAAAAGAAAAAAAATCAGAATAATTAATGGATATATATATATATACACACACATATATACACATATATGATAAATCATACTACTCGATATTGAACTCAGAGTTCGTTTAAATTATGCTATTGCGTATAAGAAGCCGAATTGGACACATTTTCACGATATAAAATTTAGAGCTAAACACAAACTCGATTCAATGAATTAAATAAAAATAACACATGTACAAAAATCCAAATTACTCGAACTCGACTTGTTTTTGATTCAATTATAACTCGCAAACTTAATCTGATCAACAATCAAACCAAACTAATAAAAACCAAAACAGGCTAGAACATATAGCCTCAGATCATTTCATTTACACAGCTACACACATCAACATTATATTGAAAGAAACAGAACTAATTCCATTGGCTTTCTTCAATAACTGGAAGCATATATTACTAATAAGCTCAGAAGTAAACCAAGACAAAGTTCTTGGTTATATATATATATATATATATATATAAATTGAAAAATACCATTTTTGATCATATATTTCAGCCACTAATAATGCAGGAAAAGTTGATAAAATCACAAGCAAGTGTTCTACAATATCATACCATATATATGAAAATTTAGGGAAATTCTATTTCAACCATGTCTACATGAATTCGTATTAACCATTTCTCGAGCAAGTCACATTTCTCCTATGTGCACTTTGAGGAGAGTGACTAATAAAAAGCACGTGTTTACATCAATAACGCCTAATAATACCGATCAACCGTGTTCACATAAACGAAGCTAATCACGTTGCGAGTGAATCTATTTTCTCACACAATCACAAGATGCGTATCGAATTTGAATACAAACCAAACCGATACAAGTCTCTCCTACAATTATAAAAACGTATCAAATTCGATCTTTAACAATAATCTTTAAAAGTGTGGTAAAGACTAATAATACAAATGCATATCTAGGAAATCCTAATAGACCTCCTACATAACACAAAACAAAATGATAACTTTCGACGAGGTCCCTATTACAGAAACTGTAAGTTAAAATCTTACTGCCATTTTTTCATTATATGTGGGCAAAATTGCAGAAGTCAATACAGCTACTAACCACAAGACCTATCTATACATCAATGAGCTAGAAAAAGAAAGGTTCAATTTTTGATGAATTTTGAATCAATTACGCCTAAATTACACAGTTTACAATAAAGGGGTTTCCCCAAAATATTTATATAAATTCTCCACCCCTTCAGAAACCCTAGCTAGCCCCACACCCCCACTCAACCAAAAAAGAAAAAATAAGATGATCAAAAAGGGCTACTTTTAATGCAATTAAACCATAATTCAGCTGCATTACAAGTTAAATAACAACATAATTGAAAAGGGATTCACAAAATATTGCAGATCAGTGCAAATACACACAGTCTGTGTGTGTATGTGAGAGAGAGAGAGAGAGAGAGAGAGAGAGAGAGAGAGAGAGAGAGATGGGGTGACAGAAAGAGGGTGAGCACAGATAGCTTCAAACATATCCAATTATATGCAAGAAAACACCATGTGTGCTCACTCTCTTCTGTCACCTCCCTTTTACCCTTACAATAAACAAGAGAAACTATATATATATATATAAATATATATATAGGGATTAGGAGAAAACCCTAATTTTGGAAACCTTAAACAGTAACAATACATGAGTGCTGGGAACTGTACTGTTCCATTAAAAGAAACACAAGCTTTTGATTTGGATGGTTTTTGAAGAAATTGTGAAGTGCTTTTACATATAGGGTATCGATGAGGAAACTTTAACGGTTCCTATCTAAAGTGATGAAATTTGTGTTTATCTCTTTATGGGGTCTGCAAATAATTCAATTTAATTGCGGCTCCCAAGAATAGAATCTGATCTGTGTGTTGAGGGATTTGTCATTTCAATCTCAAGTTTTAAGATGATAAAACAGATAGACTCTCAAGTACACATATCTATGCTTCTTGTAATTCTAAATCATTTACAGCCCAATTCAGTTTATGTTTTTTCTTTTTCTTCTTTTTATAATTATTTGGAAGTAGAGTATTTTTTAGGGTTAGGGTTAAACTTTAGAAGTGTAAGTGTAAAGAGATCTTGAATATATTGGCGTAATTAATTTGAGGGATCGAGATTTCACATCCTAATTGATGTAGATAAAATATGTGGAGCATTTGGGGCCACGCACTTGGCCAATAATGTATGTGATTATGTGTTTATGCTTGTCTTTGAGAAGACATGAAAATTACAGTAAAACCTCGTTAAATTAATACTCGATAAATTAATAACCTCGCTAAAATTAATAATTTGTCCGGTCCCAAGTTGGGACCAGTACAAATTTGGGACCCAATCAATAAAATTATAAGATAATAATTTTTTTGAGATCTCAGTATATATATATTGGTCCCGACGAAACTATAAATTAATAATTATTAAAAATAATCCATATATATATGATGCACACTATATAGAAAAATTCCAATGGATAAATATATAGTGCTGACTTATATCCATGATTCAATGCACAAATGTTAGTCCAATGAACCATATTTTTGTATTTTCCAAAGCCAATTAATTTAAACAAGCCATTCCAACTTTCACGTGAGTTTGTGTTCATGGAATTCTACTAGTACATTTGTATTTTAACTTAATTTTCATCAATATTGGAACTTTGAACTTTGAAGGTCAACTGTGCATATACGTTAAAACCTTTTTAAATTAATAAATTATTAATTTATCGATATAATAATAACTCTATAAATTAATAAAATTCTCCGGTTCCAACATTATTAATATATAGAGGTTTTACTGTATAAATCAATTTCGAGTTGGAAACATTATTTGGGCTGATTGAAGCATTTAATAATACATTGAATTAATATTAAGGTTGAATGATTCTCCACTTAAATTTCGTAAACTTATGACAATCGAAACCTTTTGTGTTCTATCATTAAAAGACATAAATGGATATATATTTTCATTTTTCACTAAGGTGGAGGACTTTTCCCATCCATTCGTATATGTTGCAAAAATGAGTGGAGAGATTTTAAGAGATTTGTTTGTTAGTTTTCTTATTTAATTTAATTAAATATAATTAAATATTTAACTTGAGTTAAATGTTTAGTTAAGTAAATATAATTTAAATTATTAAATTAAATTATTAATGATGTGTCAACTTAATAATAAAACAAATAGGGTGATAATTATATTTTATTTTCATTATAAATATGTTACCATTATTGAATAATGGCCACATTTCATTGTTACCGGCCATTAAGAGTAACAACTTGCACATTTTTTTATATATTATTAAACACGTAAACTTTTTTTTTTTTGATTAAATAAAAGAATTTGTCACTTAATTTTTTTGTAACAATTCTTTAATTAATGACAACAATATCACTTAATATCTTATCGCTAATGTTGCTTTTTTTTTTCCTAGTGAGAATCGACTGTACATTAAACTCTTAAAACAAGTATTGTGTGACATTCTTAAAATGGTTCATAAACAAAAAATAACCCACCCCATAATTTATAGTTAAGAAACTAATTGATGTGTTGATCGATTAATTTCTTTATCACAAAGTTGAAGAATGTAAACTTCATTAATGTGGGACGAATTTTAAATTTAAATAATGGAAATCATTTTATTCTTGATTCAATGTTGGGTATAGGCTGCCGTCGATTTGAGTTGGCTCAGAAATCCCGAGCTCGTTTCTATATTCGATCACACACAGTGTAGCATGTAGGACACTCAGTTTGCATTCACAAAGAATCAAACACCCAAGCCCTAATCACCCCGGTAACACCCTCACAAGAACTCTCACACTCGAACCCGAAACTAGGCTGTCACTAGGACAAGTCACGAAAACTATTTCGGAAGAGAGAAGACTTTCTATTACTCTGCTTGTGTATATCTCTTGGTGTTTATTTTTTTGGTGTGTCTAAAGGAGTGGTGAGAACACCCTTTTATAGTGGTAGAAAGGAAGCCCAAAGGTCACAAGTGAGAAGACCAAAGAGACAGAACAGAAAACGAAGAGACACGTGAGGAATACCAAGGGGCTGCCAAAGGGTGGTGGGCTTGGGTTAATGTGGGGAGAACCAAATAAAAAATTGGCACACAAAGTTGGGCCTAACATTTCAACAATCTCCACCTTTGGCCCAACACCACTACACTGAATCGAATAAAAATGCGGGAATCAATCATCGCCAAAATACCTGCACACTAAACACACAGTTAGTACGGGCAACCTGCACACTAAACACAAAATTAGTACAGATAATAAATAACAAGCACAAATCATGTTAAATCACAAAGAATAACACAAAGTTAAGCGCACATGACACAAAGTCAAGCATTCGACACAAAGTCATGCACAGACACAAAGTCAAGCAAACGTAAAACACATAAACACAAGACCTAGTCAGTAGGATCTAAGTTCAAAGTTCTCATGCATGAATGAAATTTCTCAACAGATAAACACGTAGTTCCCATATCTGCCGGATTAAACTGAGATGGAATTTTCTCTAAACTCACAATTCATTTTTCAACGATATCACGAATGAAATGGAACCTAACATCGATATGTTTAGTTCTATCATGAAATACTGGATTTTTACACAATTGAATTCCAGAATGACTATCAGAATAAACAACTACATTATCGTCTAGAAAACCAATTTCAGACAATAAACCTTTTAACCAAACTGCCTCTTTCAAGGCTTCAGTTATAGCAATATATTCCGATTCAGTGGTTGATAAAGCAACAATATGTTGTAATTGAGATTTCCAACTTATGCAAGAGCCACACAAAGTGAACACATAGGAGGTGGTGGATTTTCTATTATCTCTATCATTTGTATAATTAGAGTCGACATAGCCAATCAAATTCACACCTTGAGCAGACTTAGAAAATTTTAGGCTAACATTCGATGATCCTTTAAAGTACCTAAGCAACTATTTCACAGCATCCCAATGGGGCATGCCTAGGTTAGACATGTACCTACTTAAGCAACTTACAGTGTATGCCATATCCGGTCTAGTGCTAATCATCAGGTACATAACCGAGCCAATTGCATTGGAGTACAGCACTTTAACCATTTCAGCAATTTCAGAATTAGTCTTTGGAGACTGATCCTTACTTAATACAAAGTGAGCACCAAGAAGCACATTGGTAGATTTAGCATTAGACATAGCAAATTTACTCAAAATCTTTTCCACATAGGAAATCTGATTTAAATGTAAAATTCGATTCTTCCTATCTCTCTCAATGTTCATTCCTAAGATCCTTTTAGCATCACCAAGATACTTCATATCAAAGTTCTCACTAAGACATTTTTGAACATGTTCGATTGATTTTAAGCATGGACTCACTAAGAGCATATCATCAACATATATGAGCAAGAAGATAGGCATAGATGCATTTTCTTTAAAGTACAAGCAATGATCATAAGAGCTTCTTTTAAACTTCAAAGACAACATGCACATATCGAATTTTTTATTCCATTGTCTTGGTGATTGTTTTAACCGATACAATGATTTGTTTAACAATCAAACATGATTTTGCTTTTTGGGGTCAACAAAACCATCAGGCTGTCTCATGTAAATTTTCTTGTCAAGTTCACCATGCAAGAAAGCAGTTTTAACATCTAACTGTTTGAATTCCCAGTCAAAATGAGCAACTAATGCAAGCATAATGTGCACAATGACAAACTTAACAACATGAGCAAATATTTCCGTATAATCTATCCCCTCTTTTTGAGTAAATCCCTTAGCCACTAGTCTAGCCTTAAATCTAACTCTCTCACCCTCGTCTTTAACTTTATAAAGCCACTTACAGTCCACAACAGAACAATGATCAGGCTTAGGTACAAGAGTCCAGGTTTGATTAACATGCAAAGAATTCATTTCATCATTCATCGCATTTAACCATTCTTTAGAGTTTTTTGATCTTAAAGCTTCATTATATGACTTAGGTTCACAATCGTCTGAAGTTTCAAACACATTGAAATCATGAGTATCAATATGAAAGTCATCAAATCTTGTGGGTTTTCTAATGTTTCTCATAGGTCTGTCCTAGTAAGTTGATAATTTTCTAACTCAATATTTTCAGGCACATCTTCCACATCATCAGACACATCATTTACAGGTTCAGACTCATGCACATCAGAAACAGATACATCTGATTGCTCCACCTTAAAAGGAGCAGTGTCAGAAACAGGCAAAAGCACAAAAGTAGATAAACATGGAAAGTCAGATTCGTTAAAGACGGCATCTCTACTTATTACCACTTTATAACCAGGTTCATCTCTAAGCCAAAGCGTATAACCCTTCACACCATCCAGGTAACCTAGAAAAACACATTTTTTAGACCTAGGTTCAAGTTTATCACATTTTTGATGAGCATATGCAGCACAACCAAATATTCGTAAGTTTGAAAAGTCAATTTGTTTACCAGACCAAACATACTCAGGGCATTTACCATTTAACGGCACAGAAGGGGACCTATTGATTAGATAGGTTGCAGTACACACTGCTTCACCCCAGAACTCTTTTGAAAGTCCAGAAGAAGCCAACATGCTCCTCACCCTTTCAAGTAGAGTTCGGTTCATCCTTTCTGCCACACCATTTTGATGTGGTGTGTAAGGAACTGTCTTATGCCTTCGAATTCCAGATTTCACACACAAAGTGTTCAACAAATTATTGCAGAATTCTAGTCCATTATCAGTTCTAAGATTCTTAATCTTTGTACCTGTCTGATTTTCAATTAACACTTTCCAATTTTTGAAACTCTCATAGACATCAGATTTTTGTTTTAGCAACAAAACCCACACTTTTCTTGAGAAATCATCAATAATTGACAGGAAATACATTTTTCCACCGTGTGTAGGAACACTGGCAGGTCCTCACACATCGGCGTGCAAATAATCAAGAATGCCAGTGCATTTAGATCGATTTGGGGAGGGAAAAACAGGAAAGCTGAGGCGACCTTTTGAGATTCTCATGAGGAAGAAATTAACATACACACCTGCCCCACTCACTGCCCTAGCATTTTTTGCCCAAAAATCTGACCAAATTGCATTTGGTTTTCATATTTTGGACCAAAAAAAATCCCATTTTTTGGTCAGAATTTTGAAACTGTAATTTCTGGACGGTAATCATTTACTCTCATGTATCTTTCTATTTAATTTATTATTATAACTATCAAATGTCCCTTTCAATCATCTTCACCACATATGTATATCTTAATTTATTTCCACTTTGCCACTCACAATTGTATATCCATATAATTTAAATTTCAAATTAACCTAATGTTAAATTTTATAAATAAATCAATGTTCAATATACTTAAAAGAAATAATAAATATGATTGTATAAAAAAATAATAAATATGATTGTAGTATCAAAGATAGGACATGTTAATTCAAAAGAATCTCAATATTTATAATAATTATTTTACCTTATTTCAGTTTGTATGCTAATGTTTTAATTTTATTTTAGATTCATGTATACATATATAATATGCCACTGTCTATATACACACAATTGTAAATTTACATATAAAAGAGATAAATATTATAAATCAATATATATATATATATTCATATGCATAAGGGATATATATTTAATTTATTTACATATATGTAAATAATATTTATAAATTTATATATTTACATATATACATATCACCTACTATTATATATATATATATATATATAACAATCATTACAATTTTAAAATCATACTATAATTTTCAATCACTAATTAATTACTAACAGACAAAAACTTACATGATTTGACTACTACAGTAATTTATATCCCCTTTGAAAACAAAAACAAACACTATCTCACCAAAAAATTTACCCAAAATCAACTATCAAAATAAAACCAAACACAATCTCAACAAATATGCACGTGTCTCAAAAAAATTCTCACCAAAAAACCCAACAAAAACAAAACCAAACATAACTCTACTTTTTCAACTTCTATATAACTTATCAATCATATATACATCATTTCACATAATTACCACTCAAATCATTTATTATAATCATTTTTTTCACTTTCTCTTTCATAATTTATAATTTTTTATCCATTTTTTTTAATTTCTTATTCACATACCCATTATCTACATAATACACCACTAATACAATTATTCTACACATCATCCATTAACTTATCACTATTGATTTGACATGTCTTATAACTTTTAACTTATTTTTAAAAACATAAACAAATACCTACCATTGTCACATGAATTTCAATAGTGTGCAATCCTCAAGAAAATTTCAAAATTTTATCTGAAAAACATAAACAAACGTAGCAAGAATTTGAAAATCATGTAGTCTTCTACTTTTCTAAAATTAAAAGAAATAAAAAACATTGAATACAGCGTTTGAGATGACGTCTTCATATCATGGTCTTCAAAAATTAAAAATATTGAAAATGCCATTTTGGATAACGTCTTCAGATATCAAAACTGCATTTGTATTATATTCACAATTATCATAGATTTATGTATTATAGATCCAGCGCCTATTTTCATATTCTCTCCAGAACTCTTCCTAGTTTATGTATTTTATATTATTTTACTTAAAAAACCCTTCAATGTAATCAATAGATTTGAGAATATTTCGTGCCTTTACTCTCCATTTATTTTTTGGCCACTCCAAACATTTAAATTGACAATACAATGGTTGGTGGAAGAGCGTAAGTGCTTATAATTTTTGTATGTTCTTTCTTATAATAACAATAATTATTCTCTACCAAAGTTTAATTGGGACTAAATTGCGTGAATTATAACAAATGCTAAAATAATACTGATAATAGTTATTTACTAAGATTTGAGTTCAAGTATTGAAAATTCTAAACTTGAATTCAAATATAATTACTACTCTCAAAAGATTGTGAGGAGACTTTAAAGTTTTATGCATTTTTTCTTTTGTATTTATGGTTTAAATTATATGTATAACTTATCATAAGATTTCACTTGAACAAGGCTTGATTATATTTGAGTACACGTTAGCTCTTATAATTATATTTCGAATTCAAATTCAAACTCAAGCAATAATGTATCACAATATGAATTTTTTATTATCAAAATGTTCAGCAATTAGTTGTTTGAGGCAATGTTTTGAAACTCAACTCGGTCATCGAACCGGAAAATTGATCGGTCATAGGTCACTGGTACAACCACCAGGTCAACACCGGTAGAACCAATGATGTCATAGTTACGCAATAAATATTAAATAAATACTAATATTTACTATAAAATTTTAGAAAAAAAAAAAAAGGTATTTTCCTACATTCAAAATCATTTTTAGTACATATATTTATGTAAAAATGATGAAAAAAATTGAGATTTATTTTTAATAAATAAGCAAAAATCATGTTCAAGTGATATGATTTTCGAATTCATTGATAAACCTCATTTTTACGCAATTTTCATCATTTACTCGACACGTTTATTATAGACTTGCATCATATTTTTATCCCGCAAATGCGTTTAATGTCACTTTTGAGTGCCGTAGGGAATTTCGATGTTGCAAAAGGAAAATACCAATTGTAGGCTGAAATCGAGAATGATTTGACTGAAAGTGCAATTACACGGCGTACAAACGCTCATATATTCGGCGTACGAACGCCGGAATACAAGGCGTACAAACGCCGTGTTAAATTGCGTACAAATAGCGGAGACAGAGAATTTAGGCCAACTCGCATACGAACGCTGAAATACACGGTGTACAAACGCCATAATACACGGCGTACAGACGCCGTTCTACACGGCGTACAGACGCCGAAATACACGGCGTACAGACGCCGTTCTACACGGCGTACAGACGCCGAAATACACGGCGTACAGACGTCGAAATACACGGCGTACAGACGCCGTTCAAATACGAGCAGGCCCATATTCGGCCCAACTTCGGGTTCTCGTTTTAGATTAGGTATAAATACCCTATCCGAATATTGTTTTGGGGTTCGACTTTTATTTTCTTGAATTGAGTTGTAAAGATTGGAGATCGAGAGACGAGATTCAAGATTATTGTAGACAATTTTATTCGACAACGGGTTTAATCGAAATTATTTTCTTTAATCTCTTTTAATCCTTGTCGTTTTATCATGTTTACATTATTAATTGTTTATTGTGCTTTCGTATCTATGGAGTAATCTATCTTATTCTGGAATTGGGAATAGCCCGATAGCATGTTATCGATATAGATTATAGAACCGGTGAAGTTACATCGCGTATGCTTATGATTTGAATTCTTGTTTATTAATGCTTGTGAATTTGCTGGCCACATATTTGCATGTTCGTAGATATTAGGTGAAAATTCTGAAATGTGACATCTAAATCGGAACCCTAGTATTCAAACCTAGGATCTTAAATCACGAAAGTAGTTTTAGGTTCTTTGAGGAATCGATACACTATCATAGAGATCAATGAGTCTGAGTTTAGTCTAATCATCACGAAAGTAGTTGATTAATTATCTTGGGTATATTGTTATGCTTCGACAGAAGATAGTGATTACAATTGGATAGTGTCATTCATAAGTAGAGATCGTAATTTAATCGGTAATATAATTGAGTCGATAATATATATTGTGGTAAACCCTAATTCCGGAATTTTCAATCATATATAACTCAAATCAGTTTTCTTGCGTTCTGTTTAGTTTTCTTTACAACGTATTTCGTGTTTCTTGTTAGGCTTAGATTACTGATAATTGATAGGCTAGTGCTTGATTATTCGGTCTTCGTGGGAACGATATCTTTTGTACTGCACCGAAGCCGTGCGCTTGCAGTTTAGGCACATCATTCATGGAACAAAATCAAATGTATATCATAAATGACATAATTGCTACATTATTGTATAATAAACCAACAATTTTGAAGAAAAAAGCTTTAATAATTTACAAACTAACAAAAACTTAAACGACAAAAGACTAAAATTTTATAAATAGTATGTTTTGATTTGATTTTTTCGAAAGAAAGGTTTCTTGAGAACTTTTCTTTGAATTATGTTGAAGAAGCAAAATAATAGAATGAGATTTGAGATGGTTGGTAATTTTTTAGGAAAAAAATTAAGTTTTAAGTTTGAATTTTGGTATTTATAAACACGGAACGGTTTAATTGACCCGGGACCGATTTTACCGGGTCACCGGTTCGACCGATGGGTCGAACGGGTTTGGGCAAAATTGACCGGGTAGCCAAAGATGGTTTTGTGGGTCTGATCGGCTCGTTTTAAGGACTGATTCTGAGTCAAACCGGTTGAGTAGGCCGATCTGAGCTGGGTTTCAAAATATTGGTTTGAGGTGGGAAAAATATTAGGACAAAGTGCACTTCACCCCCTCAAAAAATTTGTATTTTGCACTTTCCCCCCTAAAAACACAAAAAAGAGACATTGCCCCCTAAAAATTTGATATATGCATCACTTTGCCCCAATTACTATTTTCCGGCCAAATTGTGATCGAAAATCATTTAAATGATTTTTCCGTCAAGAGCATTATCATCTTTACTATTTTTTTGTGATTCTCTCACATGCATGAATTTGAGCCAAAATCATAGTACCTCTCTAACATATCATCTTAGAGCTGCAAAATTTTCACCATGATATCATCTTGCATATAAAGAATGGTAGAAAAAGCTTATCAGAATAGGAACTCACATCAAATGCATGATGAGATCATGGTGAGTATTTTGCAACCCTAAGATGATATATTAGAGAAGCACAACGATTTTGGGCCCAAATCTGGATATGTGATAGAATTACGGATAAATGGTAAAGACGATAATGTTCTTGACGAAAAAATCATTTCAATGATTTCCGATTAAATTTAGCCAAAAAATAGTAATTGGGGCAAAGTAATGCATATATCAAATTTTTAAGGGGCAATGCCTCTTTTTTGTGTTTTTAGGGGGGAAAGTGCAAAATACAAATTTTTTGAGGGGGTGAAGTGCACTTTGCCCAAAATATTACCAAATTATGGGACGTAAAATTCAGCTTGAACATGGCAAGATCCCAAAAGATTCTCTTTTTAAATTCAACAATTCTATTGAGAACATAAATTGAAAGTGAAGGCTAATTTACATTATCACAAAGTTGGACTTAACTCTACCAAACTTTTAAATATTCAAATTAAAATGAGAAGAGAACAAATTGGACCTCCCATAGCTGCCCCAAAAATCCACACCGATCCAATCAAAGTCACAATTACGACTGTTTGAATGAAAGGGATATTAATATCTGAACCCGTTTAATTTTAATTTTAATTTTGGGTTCGACCCGTAACCCAATGTTTTAAAACCTGGCCCAGACCGTTCGGTCGGACCGCCGGGCCCAGGACCCGGGCCTTAAAACGGGTGGGCTATAACTCAAAACCGTTTGGGGGCCAAAACCCGGTGTTTTTGCTCGACTCGGCGATTAGATCGGTCGACCCGTCGAACCGTTCGTGGGTCACTAGAACCGGCCGGGTGTATGATATGTGAAAATCAAATCGTATCACCCATTGGAGCTTCAAATTTCTCTGATGCATATTTCAACAAGTAGAAAAATGGGGTGTAAAACATTTAATGAAATGGAAAAGAGATGAAAAGATTAGAAGAAGAATGAAAAATTTTAAAGAATTGAGGTTAAAATGAAAGAAAAATAAAAAAACAATGGAAGAAGATGAAGAGGGAAGATGATGAAGATAGAGTCGCTGCGCAGCAGCTCACAAATAAAAGTAGGGTTTGCATTTTTTATGCTTTTATATCACTTTTTTTTTATAATTTTATTTACTAATCAATTTTAAAATAATATATTTCTTATTAGCTTATGTATTTTGATTTGGCTTAATATTATATATAATTAAAATATGAAATATATTTACATAATTTTTTTTAAATTATTTTGTAATATTAGTAGTAAAATATATAGAATTTATTATATAAATATTAGTTATATATATTTATGACGTCACTATATATATTTATGACGTCACTGGTTTGACTCAATGTTTTTAAAACCGGACCGGTGATCAAACCGGGAAATTTACCGGGTCATTGGGTCAGTGGTTCGACCGGTTGGACCGTTATAAGAAAACCGGTTAACCCGGATTATATATATATATATATTATTTGTTGGTTTATACATATATTATGCTATTAATTTTACAAAAAAAAAAATATTAATTTGAGTTTATTTTTAAGAGAATTAATTTGAACCAATTAAATTTAAATAAAATAGTTTAGTTATGATATTAAATATGTTAACAAATGTACATATAAAGATATTTATCATTTTAAACTCAATTTTTTTTTTGAGGCCATTATATCTCCATAAAAAGTATTTTCATGTTCAACTTTATATGCAATTGAATTGTTAATAGAATAAACCTTAATAGAATAAAGTAAAATTTTATGGCTAAGGATAGTTTTTATCTATATGAGATATATTGTTAGGTTAAACATACAATATTAAAAAGATGACAACTTCTGTGCTATTTTTCTAAAATATGTTTTTTAGTATTATTTGACTCATTTATTTTATTAGATAAAAATAGCAAACCATACGTAAAGATTCAAAATCGCTCAAAATCGTACCCTTGATTTTAGTTTTCAAAATGGCAGATTTTGTTTAAATGAGCCTTCAAATATTTTAAATATTTTCATGAAATTAGTTATCAGTCTTGCAATGACTTCAAAAGGTTTATATATTTTTCCAAATATTTTATTAAAAATTAAGTCACTATTCTTGTGATTTCTTGTGATTTTTTGGCTCTTAAAAATTATTAAATCTTTCAAGTCAAAAGTCAAAATCTGCCAACTTTTTGACTTGGCAGATTCAGTCCTTTAGCCAATGGCCGAATCTGCCAAGTCAAAGTTAACTTTTGACAGACATTACAAGAAAAGATAAAATTCACAACAATTTTTTAAGTTACAAAATTAATTTTGTTGCTATTTGTGATGTTTTGACAAAAAAAAAATGAGTTTTGTAGCTTATTGTCATTTGCCTGCAACCGCTACGATTTTTCAAGCTACAAAATTAATTTCGTTGCTAGCTGTGATATTTTGACAAAAAAAAAAATGAGTTTTGTAGCTTATTGTCATTTGCCTACAATGATAATAGGACGAATATTATGTTTGTTGCTAAAAGTGTATTTTTCAAAAACTCCATACTCCATAAAATTTATTTGGTAACAAATGTTAGCAATTGCAACGACATATTTGGTTGTGCATGAGTAAATTTTATGCAACGATTATATTTGTTGCAAGACACTATACTTTTGCAACAAAATAATTTGTTGTATATAAGTGGTGAATGACAACAAAATACTTTGTTGCATATAAGTAATTCTTTAGGTTACAATAACACTTTGTTACAAAACCTTATAATTGACAATGAAATAATTCGTTTTCTATAAGTAGTAAAAGGCAACAAAATAATTTGTTGCACACGAGCAATTCTTTATGTGACGAGAAAACCTTGTTACAAAACCGTATAATATGACAACAAAATGCTTCGTCCCCAATAAGTGATGAAAGACAACAAAATATGTTATTGAGCACTGATTAATTTATAATCCTAATAAGTAAAATAGATGTTGAAAAAAAATATTAAACTAGTTGATATTTAATTTTTTTTAGTTTTTCTAGAATAAAACTAGAGAAAAATTAATTAAAGATAATATGAAAAAAAAAAGTAAAAAATGCTTCTACATGGATTCGAAACCTAGACTCTTGTACAATACACAAGTAGCATCACCAACTTAGCAAAGACTTATTTTTGTTAAAGTATATATATTACACTTAGTACCGAATTTTTTACAATTAATACTTCTTCCACCAAACCAAAACCTATACTCCCCCAAACTCTTCTCCCAGCCCCCAAAAGTTTTAGCAACAAAAATTTCACTTTTTCGCAACTAAAATTATTGCGGTTGGTAGCAAAATTTCTTGTAGAGAGTAGGCCCTTTGGCCAAGGGCCGAATCTAAAGGCCCTTGATCAAAAGTCTTTTAGCCTACTTCTTGAATTAAATTTTAAAAGGGTACATATTTGAAATTAAAATTGAAAATTGGGTTATTTATTAAAAAAATTCAAAAGTAATAGGGATTAGCATGGGTTATATAAGTAGTGAAAGGCAACAAAATAATTTGTTGCATACGAGCAATTCTTTATGCGACGAGAAAACCTTGTTGCAAAACCATATAATATGACAACAAAATACTTCGTCCCCAATAAGTGATGAAAGACAATAAAATATTTTATCGAGCACTGTTTAATTTTTAATCCTAATAAGTAAAATAGATGTTGAAATAAAAATATTAAACTAGTTGATATTTAATTTTCTTTTTAATTTTTCTAAAATAAAACTAGAGAAAAATTAATTAAAGATAATATGATGAAAAAAAAAGTAAAAAATGCTTCTACTTGGATTTGAAACCTAGACTCTTATACAATACGCAAGTAGCATCACCAACTTAGCCAAGACTTATTTTCGTTAAAGTATAACTACTAATAGTTATATTACACGTAGTACCGAATTTTTTACAATTAATACTTCTTCCACCAAATCAAAACCTATATGCCCCCCAAACTCTTCTCCCAGCCCCTAAAAGTTTTAGAAACAAAAAATGTACTTTTTCTTAACGAAAATTATCGTTGCTTCTAGCAAAATTTTCGTAGGCCTTTTGACCAAGGGCCGAATCTGAAGGCCCTTGACCAAAGGGCTTTTAGCCTACTTCTTGAATTAAATTTTAAAAGGGTACATTTTTTAAATTAAAATTAAAAATTGGGTTATTTATTGAAAAAATTCAAAAGTAATAAGGATTAGCATGGGTTATATAAGATAAATTTTCTGATTGAGAATTTGCAAATATAATTTAATATTATATCCATCATATAAGAGGGCAAGATGAATCAACAATTTTAATTCATGTATCAAGATGATTAAAAAACAACAAAAAATGGAGTATGCACTAAGTTTGAATTATATTTTATATTTTCAAAGGGGAGTCAACAATTAAATGCATGTATCAACGATTAAAGTGCAACAAAACGGTAATCAACAAAATGGAACTAAATTATATTTTTATGTCTCGTTAACAACTTAACATGATTGTGATTCAAAAGTTTGAATTCAGCATGCAAATTAAATGTTAGAAAAAATTAGGATGCTTATTTGCCAATAATTAATTATTTAATGATTAATTAATATAGAAAAATTATATACGATTTAGAGAAGTATGAATCGAAGTAATTTAAATACGATTTGTTAGAAAATTAGTAATATACATTGTGAATCTTTCGATTCCATTAATCCTAATTTTTCCATAACTGGTTTGGTTTATATATTTATAGCAAAGCAATTTCTTATTTTGTTTTATGGTTATTATATTTTTAAATGTGATTCTGTTTTCCTTTAATAGAAGAAATTCGCCATAAATATTATAAACCATACAATTGTTTTATTTTATGTGAATATTCAGTTTTCTTTCTACTAGGTAATAATACAAAACCCTAGTCCACCTAAAAAATATATAAATATACATATTCTGGATCGTCTCCTTTCACATAAATTCACGGAATCATGGGTTCTGATGAAAAACTCCCTTCAGGCATGATATTCGAGATTCTTACTCGAATACCATTGTTGAAAACCCTAGATACATGCAAATCAGTATGCAAATCATGGAACAATTTGATTGACGATAAGAGTTTCATGTCCGTTTACTGCAAAAGAACTGGAAACTTGTCTGGTTATATCATACAAAGCTGGATGGCAGATGGGTTTATTGCCAAATTTGTCTCTACTACTGATCAATCCAACATTTGCATAGAAAAACTAAGTATTAGTATGTATATTGAAGCATCATGCAAACAAGGGATCTTGTTTTGTCGTGATTGGTCGAGGGATGAATATTATGTCTGCAAGCCTGCTACTAATCAGTGGCAAATTCTGCCTAACCCAATACGTAGTAATTGGAACACTGCTGCAGTCGCCATTTGGGTCATAAGTTCGAGCCCTTTACGATATAAAATTGTCAGAATAACTGGTACCTGGTCATCTGGGTAAATGCTAGTCTCTTTTCTCTTTTTTCTTTTTTTCGTATCAAATGCTATATTAAATATATCAAAGACGAACTTTCAGATCAAAACCAAACACAAGCTATAAATTGGTATCATTCATAAACAAGAATGCACTCATATTTGGGGCAATCCCGGTAGAGTTGGTAGGGCAGTTGAATTTTGTGGTCTTGCTCTAGGGTTCGATTTCCACTAAACAAATGACTATTAACCTTCTCTACTGTCAGCTATTGACAACCTAGGCTGGTTTAACCCTTTTTTGTGGTTAGCCTTCTGTATTGTGAGTCTGTCAGCTATCTATTGTGAGTTTGTAGCTATGGGCAACCTAGGTTGGTTTAACTCTGAGCAACTATTGTGAGTTTGTTAACTATGGACAAACTAGATTGGTTTAACTCTCTTGTGTGGTTTGCATGCTATTACTCAATCTATGGATAGCGACCCGTCATCCAAAAAAAATGTACTCATGTTTTGATTCTTTTGTCCTCTTTAGGTACAAGTGCGAGATATTTGATTCAAAAGCTTGGACATGGAACAAAGCACCAGAACGTGTAAACCAACCACTGAACATCGTTATACGGCCATGTACACCAGTCTCCTGCACTAGAAACTCTATCGTCTACTGGCTGACAGGCGCTCACGTTTTAGCCTTTGATGAACACGAAGAAACTTTCGAGACATTTCCATTACCGGATGAAGTATTTCAAGAAAAGAATGGAAATATGCTTAGGCTTGTGGTGTATCAAGAAAGACTTGGACTTGTTTGGAACAGAATAGAACCATGCTGTTTAGAGCTATGGATGCTGAATGAAAACCCAAAAAATAATTGCAACAACTGGTGTAAGACGATGGTTTTGGATCACAATGAACCTGTTCAACGAGATAGTTTCTTTGCTGGTTTCTACAATGATGAAATTGCAATCTATTTTAATCTGAGTACTAAAATTCAGGATTATAATCTTGAAGATTGCAGTAAGTTCCGTGCGAGTACACTTAATGTTATCAAATTTCGGTCTGATTTGGAACCTGTTAATCTTGGGAAGTTTGGAATGAGAGGGTGATCTTAAATTTTCTTATTTTCAATACTATTTGTTTTTAATAGTGTTTTCTGTTATTTTTTTATTAGATCATAGTTATGATTATGTTGGTATTGGATATAATTTATTAAGTAACAAACCGATGTTTGTCTCTTTAAAATATTTTTTAAATTTATGTTATTTATGATTCTCAAAGTTAAATCGAACTTGAATGGTCAGAAGTAATGAAATCTTCTGGATATACCAAACCTATATTCAAGGGGAGTACCGGCTAAGTCAAGCTCGCAGTGAATCTCATGAGATGGCTCAAAAATTCAACTTAAACACGATTTTTTACTCTCAATTCAACTTAAGGGAGTATAAAGTATATAATTTTGTAAATGTAGACTCAAACTTGAATTTTTGTCTTGTATAATGTACGGAGTGAAATAATATGTTTGGTTAAAGCTTTGACTTAGAGGGTGTTTGGCTAAGTTTATTTAAAACATTTTATAAGTTTTACAATTTATAAGATGTTTTTAGAGCTTATAAAATGTTTGGTTTTATTTAAAAAATAAGCTCTCAAGTGTTTGGATAATATAAGTCTATTGAAGTTATAAGATGTTTTCAAATGTTATAAGAGAGAATATGTGCAATAATAAAATAAAATAAAAATTCAGAAAAAGATATTATTAGAAAGGAGAAAATTAACTAAGATTTCTATGTCTCTTAAGAATATAAACAATGTCCCAAATCTAAGATTTTGACATAAGTTGGGTTTGGCTAACTTATTTCTTATTTGCTTATAAGACCCAAACATCTTATTTTTGGGTCTTATAAAATCTTATTAAAAAAAATTAGCCAAACACTTTCATAGAGCTTATAAGCTCTCAAACATCTTATAAGGTGTTTAAAAGAGCTTATAAGCTTAAGCCAAACACCCTCTTAATCAAAATGACAATGGATTTTTTTTAATATATATATTCAGTAGAATTATTCGATTCTGGATGGAGTTTAGAGTTTGATTGAGCTCTAAAGTACTAAGCCTAAAAGAAGTGTTTTACCGTCACAAAAACACTTTCGTCAGTCTTGAATTGTCATTAATTTTCATGAGGTTATGACTTATGAATTATGATTATCATCCTACAAATGAGTGATTATTTTATTTATATAATTAGTTTTTTTTGCTTAAATCTTGATGAAAGGTAATAGTCTCATTTGACAAATTCATACCTACAACTTTTTAATTGAACTTTGGATCTATCAACTGATACGACTTATAAGGTTTACAAGCCTTGTATATTTCACTTTGTTGTAGTTTGTGGAAAGAACTTATAATCTCTCACATGGCTAGGCCTTATAGGCAGTGTGTATTTCTTTTGCGTCTTTAGTCATGATTTTAATTTCTTCTTATGTATTTTGTGCTGTTTTTGAATTGCTAGATAATCACAAAAAAAGGAACAAAATGAGTCAAAACGATAGATGAAAAATAGTTTTTTGAGTTAACAATGTCCAAAGGGAAGCAAAATATACAATTAATTAATTTTAATAAATTTATACATCCATAAGAGCATATTATCATTGTCTTAAAAAATATACTAATTACTCTCGTATGTTATAATAAATGAAAAAGAATACAACCAATTTCATTAAAATGTTAAATATATCCTTATAGAAAAGAATTCTAAATATTGTTTACTATTATATCACATTAACTTATATAAACTTAAAAATATATTGATTTGTGTACATATTCTTCAGCATACTAATATATAATTAATATTGAGTTTTTCCTTTATGAATTTTTTAGGCTCAAATGCCATATAAGATAAAACTTGAAAATTACAATTTATTAACTTCAGGTATATATATCTCCGGTATATAGTGACCCATTACTAATAGGAGTGTTCTTCGGGTCGGTTCAGCCCAAAATCGAACCGAAATTTCGGTTAACCGAAATTTCGGTTCGGCCATTTTCAAAACCGAAAACCGAACCGAATTAATTTAAAAACCGAACTAATTCGGTTCGGTTCGGTTAAAAACCGAAATAACCGATTTTTTATTTTATTTTTATTTTATTTTTTTTTAATTTTTTTTTTACCTATTTTTCAAATTCTAAATCAAAAAAGAAAAAATTTGAAATAATTTCAGCTGATGGAGGTTGAACCCGTGACCTTCATGAGAAAGGACAGCATCACCACTAGACTACAATGAAATATTACTTATTTCTTATCAATTATTAATAATATACTATATTATAATTTAATAAAATTAAAAAATTCGGTTTTCGGTTCGGTTCGGTTAACCGACACTACAAACCGGGTCCAAACCAACTTGAAATCTTCTCACAGCTATTAAGAAAATCTCAAAACAAAAAAAACCCTAAATTTAATTTGAATATTAATCTGATTTCAGGAATAAACGCAATCAGAAACCCTCATTTCAACCAAAAATCCCCTTTCACAGTATTTCACACCAACCAGAGGAGAATAACCAGCCTCTCTCGGCGATCTAAAACACACCAGTGATTTCACACCAAAAACCCCCTCCGTTGCAAGAATCTCAGCGATTTGTTAGTAGTTTCCCACAGACGGCGCCACCTGATCTAGGTCAAAATCCTTCAACCCAATCAGGCCGAGCATGGCTCGGTAGTAGAGAGGATACGTACTAATCAAATCTCCCCTTTTCCAATAAACCTCCCTGGTATTTATAGAGGGGGGTCTTGTAGTGTCATGCCAATCATCGTTTCGCAAGGACCCGGTGTATAAATAGAAACCCCATCCGATTTATTATCACAATCCTCGTGGGTTGTAGTCCATATGAGTCGTAAGTCATATGGGTCGTATTATATATGGGTCGCCAGTCATATGGGTCGTATTCCATATGAGTTATATTCCATACGAGTCGTATTACCTATGGGTTGTATTACATATGGGTTATATTCCATATGAGTTGTATTTTATATGGGTCGTACATGATATTAGAACCATTACATTATTATCCATATCAATGGTCTTCAAAAAATAAAAATATTGAAATTGCCATTTTGAATGACGTCTTCAGATATGAAGACTGCATTTGTATTATATTCACAATTATCATAGATTTATGTATCATAGATCGAGGGACTACTTTCATATTCTTTTCAGTACTCTTCCTAGTTTATGTATCTTATATTATTTTATTTAAAAAAAACCTTCAGAATAATCAATAATTTAGAATCTTTCGTGCCTCGACTCTCCATTTATTTTTTGGCCACTCCTAACATTTAGATTTACAATACAATGGTTGGTGGAAGAGTGTAAGTGCTGTTGGAAATAGCTTGTAATATAGAATTCTCATATCCCATATAGGAAGAATAAACAAGCTTGATAAGGATAAATCCAACATAAAGTTTAAATATAAGCTTAGAGGAAAAATTGAACGAAAGCCAAAATATTCAAATATTATATAAATTTATATATATATACTTAAATATCAAAGATATGGCACTTGGACACGTGGCACGCGTACGTGGAAAATAAAATAATTATTTATTATTTTTAATTCAAGGAAATAAAATAATTATTTATTTATTATTTTTGAAATTAATTATTTAATTAATTTAAATAATTAATTCTGAAAAGTTGTGACTTTTTGCTGTGAAAACTTGTATGTTTTCATATTTAAACTTTGCATTGTTTGGAGAAAACATTTGAACGAACAATTGCAATGATTCGAATGGTTGCGAAAAGTCTATAAATACAATGAAAGCCAAGAACAATAATCATCTCGAATTTATCCATTCTACATAACAAATTATAGCTTTCTTTTTAGTTCATGAGGAAGTCTTCGAAATTGCTTTTCGCAGGCTTTGGTAGGTTTGTTGTATCCTAGAAGTGAATTGTCATTTTAATCCGGTAGCAAATTTATAGTGGGGGCAGTTATCACTTTAAGGAAAGTGGAATCACGCCTCAAATCTGCATATATTTTACATTCTGTTTACTATATTTTCTAGCAATCTTAAAGTGATAATTCTGCTTCGAAAATGATGAATCAAGAGATCGTGAAACTGAACTGCATTGATGGGACTAACTATCCCCGCTGGAAAGACAAGATGATGTTCCTGCTCACTTTCTTGAAAATTGCATATGTGCTAGACGCAAATCAGCCTGCTACACAACCAAGTGATAACGATTCTGTTAACGTGTATTTTATACACGTTTTGTATGTTTTATATTGCATCGTTTGTTATGTTTTTAGTTCATATCTCATAGATTTGTGCTTCTATTGTCATGTATAGGTGTTTATATGAGAATGGAATGAAAAGATGGCAAAAAGGGGTGAAAAACGAATAAGATTGACTTTGCAAATGGATGGAAGCAGAAAGGTTACCAGAATTAAGCGTGACATTCTGGTCACGCCCAAAACATGCAAGCTTTCTGTCCTGGGACGAAGAAAAATTCAAGATTCCGATTTTTTGGCTGATTTCGACTTATGCTGCACGTTTTTAGTTACCTAATATGTTGGGATTTATTTTCTATTATGTTAGGAAGTTTATTTCCTTATTTTGAACATTCCTAGTTGGAATAGGATTCTTAAAATCCTATCTTTTATTTGTTTCCTTGTTTAGTTAGGATTCCCCTAGGTTTAAATAAGTGGAATATTATTCCACAAAGACATCCTACCTTATCTTTATTTTACTATTCACGTTTTTATTTCTCTGGGGGATTTCGAATTCTTCAACTTTTGTAGACGATTCTTGATTATGTGTTGCTAAACACATAATTCTAGTCAAAGGATTTTAAGGTTTGATTTCTTTTAATTTCGTGAGATTGCTTGTGCTTTTATCTTCATTGTTCTTTGAGTATTTACTTTTTCTCCGAGCCTTGTTGATAATATGTTTCAATAGGTTAGATAACCTGATCAATTATTTAATCTTTGAAATTGTATTTAGCTAATTAGGACCCAAATCCGTAATTGTTTGGTAAACCCTAATATTCGTAGCAGTTAGCGACGTTGATTATGGACAAGTTTTCGATTAGTCGTTATGGGAATTAGTGATCCGGTTTAAATAATCCGAGCTTGTGTGTTTATTGATCGGAATTAGTGTTTTTCTAGTGCTTGAATGCTATCGGTAGATTAAATCCTAAGAGCTTGTTTAGGGTTGTCTTATTGATAAGAGCAGTAATCAAAGAGCTTGTTTTGATTATCGAAGACGTAAGGAAAAACGAGGTCGTCAGAGCTTGTTGACGACTATAGCTAATTTATTTAAGAACATTGAACTATTTTATTTGCAATCGATGATCGAATTATAGAATCAATACCGAAATATCCGAAGACTAGAATCTCATCTCTCATTGAATTCGAAATTTACCTTTTTGCTTGCGTTTTAATTTACGTTTAAATTGTTTTCAAATTATTTTTAGTTAATCAAAATCCAAAACCCCTTTTTTAATTGATATTAGTAAATTAGGAATTATTTCTACACCATTCCCTGTGGATCGACCCTACTTGTCACTATTTACAAATCTTTTCGAGTAGGTTATTTATTTTTGTTGGATTCGACACCCACCAAATTTTGGCGCCGTTGCCGGGGAACGGTGTTATAGATTTACTTCCTGTTCTACTAATATTTTTGTTTAGTTTTTTTTTTTGTATTATTAGATCTCTTCATATAGGTGAATCTCAAATTGAGAAAGGAGCTCAACGTCTACAAAAAGAGATCTTGTAGCGTTCTTAGATGCCATGACTACAGTCGAGAGGACTTTAAAGGAGTTGTGGGCTATGCCAAACATTAATGAGCAATCTTCTTACTTTCAATACCCTACTTTTGAAGTTTATTTTGATTTAACAGATGAATTTATTCGCTCACTTCCTATTTTTCATGGTTTTGTAGGAGATGACCCTCATAAGCATCTAAATGAGTTCCATGCGGTATGTTCAGTAATGAAACCAAGGGATGTCACTGACGATCAAATCAAGTTTCAAGCTTTTCTTTTATCTTTAGCAGACAATGCCAGAGATTGGTACTATGATTTGTCTTTTGGTTCAATCAAGACATGGACTCAACTGGAAGCAAAATTCTTAGAGAAATTCTCTTCTGCCTTCCGTGTTCACGAGGAGTCGTATGAACAAGCTTATGATGGATTCTGGGGTGTTCCGCAGAGTAATTACAATACATATTCCAACACTTATAATCCAGGATGGAGTTATCACTCCAATTCGAGCTACGTTCCATGCCCTCCTAGCTATTACGAGCAACAAAGCCCACCGTTTCCTCAACAAAGCCAACCGTCAGATATGTCTTTAGAAGATATGATTAAAACGTTGATTGCTAATACTCAACAATTCCAACAGAGCGTACAAAAGATGCAACAAGAAAATCATACCAAGAATTTGGAGAATCAAATTAGTCAAGTTGGTACTACCGGGAACGAGTTGGTATTCCAAAATTCAAGTAAACTGCCATTCCAGGTCATTGTGAAATCGAAGGAGAATGCCGATGCAATTACTTTAGAAAGTGGGAAAGAATTGAAAGAAGCAGAACCGTTTCAAGAATCAAGCATGCCCACGCCTAACGCTCGAACCCCTTCTACTGAAAATACTTCGAAACACGAGGATGAAAAAGAGCTGGAAAAAGAAGAAGAACCCATAGTCAAGAAGAAGCCGATGACATTCGTGATACCTCCTCCATTTCCTGGTCGTTTTGCCAACTGTAAACAAGTGATGAATATAGACGATGACTTTCCAACATATGAGTTTGAAGAAGATGAGTTCAGTGATGATGAAGAGGTGGAAGGTGAGTCTAGAGAGACAAATGTGGAACATCAACTAACAAAACCAATGGAAACACTTACCGAGCAATCTAAGGTAATTGAGATCACTTCTCTACAATATGAGAATGAAGTTACAAAATATGAGATTTTTGGGGAAGATGAGATTAGTGATGATGAAGAGGTGGATATGGAAGATGAATCTCCAACACTTGAAAAGGAGGTAACTTCAAAATGCAAAGACCCTGGTAAGTTTATTATCTCTTGTACGATAGGTGATGTGCAACTTGAGAATACTATGTTAGACCTTGAATTTTCTGTAAATGTCATGTCTCGTTCTATTTATGAATCTTTAAATGTGAAAAAGTTGAGAAAAACGGACATGCTTATTCAATTAACTGATGGGTCTACTGCATCTTCTAATGACTTTCTTGAGAACGTATTGGTTCATATTAATGACTTAGTTTTTCATAGTGATTTTTATGTTGTTGATATGGACGAAAATCAATCTAGTAAGTTAGCCCCTCTCATTCTTGGAAAACCTTTTCTGAAAACATCTAGGGCAAAAATTAATGTTGATAATGGAACTCTTACTATGGAATTTGAAGATGAATATGTGATGTTTAATTTATATGATTCCATGAAGTATTCTACTAATGATTGCTCTGTGTTTGGTCTAGATGCTACTAACTTTGTGATGCAGTAAATTTTTGAATTTAATGATGATGATCCACGAAAGGTAGCTTGGCATAGTGATGGTTTTGAACCTCCGACTTAAGCCACTTGAAGTATTGCATCGTCTAGCTGACGACGTTAAAGAATGACGCTTCTTGGGAGGCAACCCATGCTCGTTTTTAATTTTTCGCATTTCGATATTAAGTTTTTTTCATAAAAGCAGAAAGATCACCAAAATTAAGCGTGACCATTTTGGTCACGCCTAAAATTGGTGAGCTTTCTGCTTCGTTCCCTGTTTTCCCCTTTGTTTTTTTTTTAAAAAAAAAAAAAAAATCGAAAAATCATACAAAATAAGGAAATAAATATATTTATATATATATATATTTCCTTATAACAAAAATATTTTTTCCTTAACCACTTTTAATCCAAAATCTTTCAAAATCTTTTCCCCAAATCACACAATTACACAAAACACTTATCATCAAAATCCGAAATCACTAAAACCCTAAATCTGCGACACCAATCTCTCTAACACTCATCTTTTCCATTCGATTTTTTTTTGCAGCACCACCTCGCGCCGCCTCGCACCACCGTAAACATCATCTTCTCCGACTTCATGGGTCGCACGAACAAGGGCAAAACACGACCACCACCGAGCGAGTCCACGGCTCCGCCTAATCCCTCTGAAATCGGGTCGTCATCTTCGCCATCACCGCCGAGTCGTCGGGTTTGGAATAGCAGCCCCAATAAACCGCATACTACCATCGCTCATGATACCTTCTTCGACTCCTCCCGTGAAGACCTTTCGAGACCACTTTACTCATACTGCTGCTAATCCCACCGCGGCCACAATAATCAAAGCCCAATTCGACTCAGTAGAAGCTAGAATCGATTAATTACTATTGCACCTCGGCATCACGACCGAGTGATGCCCCCAGGGAAGTCATCCTTCCACCGTTTGTTTTTTCACTCTTATGTATTGTCGGTTTTTACATGTTTTACATTGAGGACAATGTCTACTTTAAGTGTGGGGGAATGATTTCCAATTGCTTTGCATGTTCTCTGGTTTTGTTTAATTTTGGGCACATGTTCTTTGGTTGTTGTTTACTTTTGGCGCAATAAAATTTTTCAAAATTTCTTTCGCTTTGTGATGGTAGAGTATAATTTTCGTTAATTGGTTGACCGAGTCTAGTTTGTTTGATTTGATCGTGTGCATGTTGATGGATTATCGTGTCGTATGAATTTCAATTGCTAGCATGACTTCGAATGAGAACGATAGAATTGCACGTTTTAGTCCGACCAACCCACCATGTGAGCTTTTTGAAGCCTTGATTTGATCGCATATCCATGTAAATTTTTCTTTTCTTGTGTGAATCTTGCATGATTAGTGCGTGTTCTAGAACTTGCTTTGAACCATTTCAAGGTTACATGATTGTGTGCATATTCGAAAATGATAAAGGCATTAGGATTTAGCCACTTAGCCATATGAACCTACCCTTTTTATTTTCCCCTAGTGAGCCCACTTGAGCCTATTAGCCTATTTGTTGTTTTGAAAACCCGAACTTTGAGCATTCACCATTTTTTGTATACCTCTTTGTTTTACCCGTCCACAAAATGAGTCGAACATCGAGAACATTACATTTGTTTGGGAATTAAGGACGACATTGTGTTTTGATTAAGTGTGGGGGACCTCGGAAGAAAAGAAAAAAAAAGTTTATCGAAAAAAAAAAGAAAAAAAAAAAGAGAAAAATATTTCGAACAAGTTCGAAGAAAAAAAAATAGAAAACAAAAGAAATGAAAAAGAAAAAAAAATATTTGAGGAAAAAGAAAATGATGAAGCGAGTCGCGAGAGAGGATGAAAATAAAGGAATTTGGGTCCTTATTGCTAGAATTACCCAATAGCGTCTTGATGTTCTTCGAATTTATGGACTTAGCCTTTCATTACCTTTTTTTATCCTACCCCGAGCCCTAAGCCCCATTACAACCGTGAATAAAAGACCTTTTGATTCGTTTGTGCATACTTTCGACAGTAGTGGAGATTTCGGTGTATAAGCAAGCCTATGGGGTCGTATTAACATGTTAAGAATTGAGAGATACACGAAATACCCTATACACAAGTGATTGGAAAGGATTGTGAGAATGGTCGTCTAATTTCGTGCATTTTTATTTTTCGAAGTGAGATTGTTGTGTTGGTTTTTGGTTTTCATTATGGCATTGATTTCCTTGATATTTGCATGAGTCAACTTAACATTCTCGATTTTGTCCTTTGGTTCATATAACTCTACTTGATCAAGTGTTTGAAGTTTGTTGATTTTGCGTTGCCCAAATGTCAAACATTGCCCGAGACGTGCAATAGCTTAAGTGTGGGGGTATTTGTTAACGTGTATTTTATACACGTTTTGTATGTTTTATATTGCATCGTTTGTTATGTTTTTAGTCCATATCTCATAGATTTGTGCTTCTATTGTCATGTATAGGTGTTTATATGAGAATGGAATGAAAAGATGGCAAAAAGGGGTGAAAAACGAATAAGATTGACTTTGCAAATGGATGGAAGCAGAAAGGTTATCAGAATTAAGCGTGACATTCTGGTCACGCCCAAAACATGCAAGCTTTCTGTCCTGGGACGAAGAAAAATTCAAGATTCCGATTTTTTGGCTGATTTCGACTTATGCTGCACGTTTTTAGTTACCTAATATGTTGGGATTTATTTTCTATTATGTTAGGAAGTTTATTTCCTTATTTTGAACATTCCTAGTTGGAATAGGATTCTTAAAATCCTATCTTTTATTTGTTTCCTTGTTTAGTTAGGATTCCCCTAGGTTTAAATAAGTGGAATATTATTCCACAAAGACATCCTACCTTATCTTTATTTTACTATTCACGTTTTTATTTCTCTGGGGGATTTCGAATTCTTCAACTTTTGTAGACGATTCTTGATTATGTGTTGCTAAACACATAATTCTAGTCAAAGGATTTTATGGTTTGATTTCTTTTAATTTCGTGAGATTGCTTGTGCTTTTATCTTCATTGTTCTTTGAGTATTTACTTTTTCTCCGAGCCTTGTTGATAATATGTTTCAATAGGTTAGATAACCTGATCAATTATTTAATCTTTGAAATCGTATTTAGCTAATTAGGACCCAAATCCGTAATTGTTTGGTAAACCCTAATATTCGTAGCAGTTAGCGACGTTGATTATGGACAAGTTTTCGATTAGTCGTTATGGGAATTAGTGATCCGGTTTAAATAATCCGAGCTTGTGTGTTTATTGATCGGAATTAGTGTTTTTCTAGTGCTTGAATGCTATCGGTAGATTAAATCCTAAGAGCTTGTTTAGGGTTGTCTTATTGATAAGAGCAGTAATCAAAGAGCTTGTTTTGATTATCGAAGACGTAAGAAAAAACGAGGTCGTCAGATGATAAACCTCGATTATACGTGTTTTCTAGCCTAAGATTAGTCGTTTTTATATTATTTTATATCATGATTTATACCCCATATACGTTTATAGGTTTGTTACATGATTGTAGGGTAAAATCATCGAATTCGAGAAAATGGCGAAAAAACATATGAAAGGAGATACTTGGGCGCTGTTTGGAAGTACGATCATATCTTGGGCTACAAACCTCCAATGTTAATGAGCCTTATATGGTTAGAAAGCTAAGACAATTACCTAAAAGTCTTATGAAGAGGACAAGATCCGGTTCAAACGTTTGAAGGCTCAAAAGTTATAAATACACTTTGTTCGGAACTAAGTGGCGCAGTATTGGTAAAACGAGCCAAGATCCGGTTCAAACGTTTGAAGGCTCAAAAGTTATAAATACACTTTGTTCGGAACTAAGTGGCGCAGTATTGGTAAAACGAGCATAACTCGAGTTATACAACTTGGATTAGGTTCAAATTGGTTGGGTTTTAAAGCCAAGACATAGATCTACAACTTTGCAGAAGATCCTAAAGTCAAATTCGGAATGAAAACATGGCGTACGTACGCCGTGTTAAATGGCGTTCAAACAACGAAGGCAGGGAGTTGGGCCATCTCGCGTACGTACGCCAATTTATACGGCGTACGTACGCCAATTTATACAGCGTACGTACGCCGCTTTATACGGCATACGTACGCCAGTTTAAGCGGATTTCGGCCCAAGTTCGGATTTCGGCCCAAGTTCGGATTTTATGTTCTAGATTAGGTATAAATACCCCTTCCCAACATTGTTTTAGGGTTCGAACTTTGTTTTTCTGATTTTAGTTGTAAGGAGTGGAGATTCAAGAACGAGATTCGACAATTGATTGTAGACAGGATCTTTGAAAACGGGTTTTATCGAGTTTATCTTTCTTAATCTCTTTTAATTCTCGTTTATCTGTGATGTTTACTTTAATTATCGTTGATTGTTTCTTCGCATCTATGGAGTAATCTATTTTATTCTAGAACCGGGAATAGCCCGATAATATGTTATCGATATAGATTATAGAACCGTTGATTTTACATCGCGTATGCTTATGATTTTAATTCTTGATTGTTAATGCTTGTGAATTTGCTGGCCACATATTTACATGTTCATAGATATTAGATGAAAATTCTGAAAGGTGACATCTATATCGGAACCCTAGAATTCAAACCTAGGATCCTAAATCACGAAAGTAGTTTTAGGTCTTTTGAGGAATCGATACACTATCATAGAGATTAATGAATCTGAGCTTAGTCTAATCATCACGAAAGTAGTTGATTAATTAACTTGGGTAAATTGTTATGCTTCGACAGAAGATAGTGAGTACAATAGGATAGTGTCCTTCATAAGTAGCGATCGTAATTTCATTGGTAATATAATTGAGCCGATAATGTATGTCGTGGTGAACCCTAATTCCGGAATTTCCAATCATATATAACTTAAATCAATTATCTTGCATTCTGTTTAGTTTTCTTTACAATTTATCTCGTGCTTTTGATTAGGCTTAGATTACTGATAAGTGATAGATTAGTACTTGATTGTTCGGTCCTCGTGGGAACGATATCTTTTGTACTGCACCGAAGCCGTGCGCTTGCGGTTTAGGCACATCAAGTTTTTGGCGCCGTTGCCGGGGACTTGAATAGTCAATATTAGTTTTTATCAGATTCTAGTGAGACTAAGCCATTTTACTTTATTTTTAGTTTTTAATTTTTACTTTTCTGTTTTATTTCAGGTTTTCGATATTTCCTTGTATGCGAAGTAAGATCGATTTCGAACCTGATCCAAAAATCGAGCAAACTTTTCGTGCTAGGAGAAAATTACAAAAACTGAAACAAGCTCAACTTAAACAAGTTACAATGGCTGAAGAGAATGTGAATGTGAATGTTAATGCAAACGCTAACGCGAATGCAAACCCGGCTGCAAATGTGAATGCGAACGCAAATGCGAGATGTCTTAAGGATTTTGCAGCACCTAATGCGCAGACACTTCACTCCAGCATTGCTAGGCCTACTGTAGAGGCCAACAATTTTGAGCTCAAGCCATCCCTTATGCAAATGGTTCAGCAGAATCAGTTTGGGGGTGCACCTACTGAAGAACCAAACCTCCACTTGTCCATGTTTTTAGAGTACTGCGACACTCTGAAAATGAACGGGGTCTCACAAGATGCTATCAGGCTGAGACTATTTCCGTTCTCACTGAGAGACAAGGCGAGAGCTTGGTTACACTCGCTACCATCGGGTTCCATCAGAACATGGGATCAGCTCATGCAATGTTTCCTAGCAAGGTACTTTCCCCCGAGTAAGACTGCACATCTGAGAAACCAAATCACGACTTATGCTCAGCGAGAGGGTGAATCATTATATGAGGCTTGGGAACGATTCAAGGATCTTCTCTGACTATGCCCACATCATGGGCTGGAGAAGTGGCTTATAGTCCATATATTCTACAATGGGTTGGTTTACAACACAAGGATGTCAGTCGATGCCGCATCAGGAGGGGCTCTAATGAATAAGAGCGTTGACGAAGCTTACGATTTGATCGAAGACATGGCACTGAACCACTACCAGTGGTCAAGCGAAAGATCGATTCCACAGAAGACACCAGGTAAGTACGATCTTGACGCTATTACTTTACTTTCTGAACAAGTAGAAGCCATGTCTAAGAAATTAGATTCAATGAACGTGCATGTTAATTCTGTCAATACTACACCTCCTATGTGCGAAATATGTGGTATGGTTGGTCATGTTGCATTAGAGTGTCAACTAGCTAGTGTACCTAACAATCCCTCTATTGAACAAGCCAACTTTGTGAATAACTTCAACCAAAAGAACGACCCGTTTTCAAATACTTTTAATCCTGGTTGGAGGAATCACCCTAATTTTTCGTATAACCCAAGCCAAAACGCAGCTCCACATCCTAATTTTAGGCCACCACCGGGATTTCAACAGAAGCCTTACAATCCTGTTCCACCACAGAAATCGAACTTAGAATCCCTTCTTGAGAGTTTCGTAGTAGCCCAGACTAAACAAAACGAGATAGTGAATGATGCAATTAAGCAACTAGCAACTAAGGTCGACTCTTTAGCAACTCACAATAAGATGCTAGAAACTCAAATTGCACAACAAGCTAGTAACTCAAGTAGGAATTCCGGTTCCTTTTCCGGACAACCTGAGACAAATTCGAAGGAACATTGTAATGCGATTACTTTAAGGAGTGGAACCGATTATGAAGGTCCAAAAATGCCTACTAGGATTAGTGAAACTGAGTCAACTGAGAAGGTCGAAAAGGAAAAATCATCTCATCCCGACAACTCTATTGATAAAACAACTGATAAAAGCGAAAAAGAGTCAGCATATGTACCTCCACCGCCATATGAACCACCCGTACCTTTTCCTCAAAGATTAGCTAAGGCGAAATTAGATAAACAGTTTGGAAAATTTTTAGAAGTTTTGAAAAAACTTTACATTAATATTCCATTCACTGATGCACTTGCACAAATGCCTTCGTATGCTAAATTTTTGAAGGAAATCTTATCTAACAAGCGGAAGCTAGAGGATTATGAAACTATCGCTTTAACTGAGGAGTGTAGCGCTATAATTCAAAATAAATCACCTCCTAAGCTTAGAGATCCCGGTAGTTTCTCAATTCCTTGTGTCATTGGCAATATAAGTTTTAATAATGCTCTATGTGATCTTGGAGCTAGTGTTAGTCTCATGCCATTGTCTGTTGCGAAAAAATTAGACATACGTGATTTAAAGCCTACCACCATAACTTTACAGTTAGCCGATCGTTCTGTTAAGTATCCAATAGGTATGTTAGAGGATGTACCTATCAAGGTTGGTAAGTTTTTTATTCCTACGGATTTCATTGTTCTCGATATAAATGAGGATTCTCAAATCCCAATTATTCTTGGTAGGCCATTCCTAGCTACAGCAGGAGCTATTATTGATGTTAAAAATGGAAGGCTTTCCTTGAATATTGGGGATGAGAGAGTTGAATTTAGTTTATATAAATCTGTTGCTAACTGCTCTCTCAAGAACTCTTGTTGCAGGATTGATGAGATTAATCAAATAACTACAGGAAAGCTTGCTAAGCACGACTATAAGGATCCATTAGAAGCACGATTATTGAGTGGTGGCTCAATTGAGGAGGAAGATGAAGTTGTCGCTGATATTGCTCGACTGTTTGATGAAAATCCATCGTTGACATCAAACATCACTAGAAAGGAGAGGAAGTTTCGACGTCGTGAACCAGATAAGTTTAAATTTGATGCGCATGAGAGTGCCAGGATTGAAAAGGACGGTATCAAGGTATTGCATGAGAAAAAGATCCCTCGACAAAAACTCAATAAGGGGCGATTTCGTTCTTCTATTCGACAAGCACCAGACATTTCTTTACCCATAAATCGAGATTATAAAGTCGATTGGAGAGTTGCCAAGTCGTCGGGTCCGATTCGGGATCTACAAAATTGAGTTAACATGGTAAAGTCAAGCTAATGACTATAAACAAGCGCTTCTTGGGAGGCAACCCAAGTGTTTTCCTTTTTTTTATTTTTGTTTTTGTTCTTTTTCTTTCTGTTTTTTTTTATATAAAATATATATATATATATTTGCATGCTTTGTTTTTGTTTTGTCGTACAAGGTACATGAGTAGCTCTCGTTGGATGTATAAAGATGTTACACCACCTTCACTTGGAACTAAAATTCTCCTTCGGTATTCGGGCATGTTTTTCAACATCCCGTTAGGTTAAGTTTTCCTTTCCCACTACTTATGTGTGATA
This sequence comes from Verbascum thapsus, assembly GCA_963669365.1. NCBI lineage: Eukaryota > Viridiplantae > Streptophyta > Magnoliopsida > Lamiales > Scrophulariaceae > Verbascum > Verbascum thapsus. The sequence goes on from OY770104.1 coordinate 11,181,956, forward strand.
ACATTGAGGACAATGTATAGTTTAAATTTGGGGGTGGAATTCGACTTAGCATATTTATATATCATATGAGTTTGTTTCGCTTAAGTTTGGGGGCGTTTGAGCTATTCATATGTCATGCAATTTTTTTTTCTTTTATGAGTTTTAGCTTGTCATTTGTACAATTTGCTAGAATTAACTTAAGATAGATGGCATGACTTCAATATAATCTGGACTAATGAAACAAGCATATCTCGATTTTTGCTCATGTCGACCTAAGATTAGGATTTGCGTCTTTAGATATTTACACACAATCTATGGGAGAGGAGTTGAGTGGATGTTACATCTTGAGACACTTAAGGAGTAATTCCCAAAAATATTAACTAAAATTCTCATAAGGTATAGAGTTCCATGGTCACATGTACACTTCATAATGTATGCTTAAAATTTGAAAATATTGTTGTGTCGGATTATTATGACAATGTGAAGCTAACTCAAATAAAGACCTAGCTTGTTTCGTGGCCTTTGACACTCGAGTGATTAAGTCCGAAGGAGTCTCTTAAAACTTAACGCCCTATGGCTATCTAGCTTCGGAGTCGTTGGCCCAAAACTCGTTACATGGGTGTCATAGAAAGCCTAAGGGAACAAACATTGCACATGGTCTAATGAGCTAAACAGAAATCCGCACATACTGTGTAGAAAGTCAAAAAAAAATTCTTAAAAACTTTAGTTTTGAAGTGTGTATTTTTGCTTATAAAACTTAGTGCCTTTGAATTTAAAAGTTAATAAAAATGGGGATTACATCCAAAATTTGGTAAGGATGCCACTCGACTATAATGCCTATGATTACATGCCCCACTTTGGAAGTTAATTCGACTCTTAGTGTTAATATGTGGCAAAATTGAGAGATATGTACATACTTTTGAGCTTAATTGTTAATAATGTTATGCCATTAGTCTTTTGTTAATTTTTATAAGTTGTATTATCTGGACATAGCTCAAATTTCATAGATTTTGTGGGTACATCTTCTGCAAACCCTCACGAGACTATAACTCGTCCTTTTGGGGTAACTAAAAGGTTTAAAGGCTTGTTGCACATGCTAAGTGCAATCATGTGCTCTACGAAAATCAGTTTATCTTTATTTTATCTTTTTGTTTTCTTTGTTTACCGTTTGTTCGAGGACGAACAAAAGCAAGTTTGGGGGGGTTGATAAACCTCGATTATACGTGTTTTCTAGCCTAAGATTAGTCGTTTTTATATTATTTTATATCATGATTTATACCCCATATACGTTTATAGGTTTGTTACATGATTGTAGGGTAAAATCATCGAATTCGAGAAAATGGCGAAAAAACATATGAAAGGAGATACTTGGGCGCTGTTTGGAAGTACGATCATATCTTGGGCTACAAACCTCCAATGTTAATGAGCCTTATATGGTTAGAAAGCTAAGACAATTACCTAAAAGTCTTATGAAGAGGACAAGATCCGGTTCAAACGTTTGAAGGCTCAAAAGTTATAAATACACTTTGTTCGGAACTAAGTGGCGCAGTATTGGTAAAACGAGCATAACTCGAGTTATACAACTTGGATTAGGTTCAAATTGGTTGGGTTTTAAATCCAAGACATAGATCTACAACTTTGCAGAAGATCCTAAAGTCAAATTCGGAATGGAAACATGGCGTACGTACGCCGTGTTAAATGGCGTTCAAACAACGAAGGCAGGGAGTTGGGCCATCTCGCGTACGTACGCCAATTTATACGGCGTACGTATGCCAATTTATACAGCGTACGTACGCCGCTTTATACGGCGTACGTACGCCAGTTTAAGCGGATTTCGGCCCAAGTTCGGATTTCGGCCCAAGTTCGGATTTTATGTTCTAGATTAGGTATAAATACCCCTTCCCAACATTGTTTTAGGGTTCGAACTTTGTTTTTCTGATTTTAGTTGTAAGGAGTGGAGATTCAAGAACGAGATTCGACAATTGATTGTAGACAGGATCTTTGAAAACGGGTTTTATCGAGTTTATCTTTCTTAATCTCTTTTAATTCTCGTTTATCTGTGATGTTTACTTTAATTATCGTTGATTGTTTCTTCGCATCTATGGAGTAATCTATTTTATTCTAGAACCGGGAATAGCCCGATAATATGTTATCGATATAGATTATAGAACCGTTGATTTTACATCGCGTATGCTTATGATTTTAATTCTTGATTGTTAATGCTTGTGAATTTGCTGGCCACATATTTACATGTTCATAGATATTAGATGAAAATTCTGAAAGGTGACATCTATATCGGAACCCTAGAATTCAAACCTAGGATCCTAAATCACGAAAGTAGTTTTAGGTCTTTTGAGGAATCGATACACTATCATAGAGATTAATGAATCTGAGCTTAGTCTAATCATCACGAAAGTAGTTGATTAATTAACTTGGGTAAATTGTTATGCTTCGACAGAAGATAGTGAGTACAATAGGATAGTGTCCTTCATAAGTAGCGATCGTAATTTCATTGGTAATATAATTGAGCCGATAATGTATGTCGTGGTGAACCCTAATTCCGGAATTTCCAATCATATATAACTTAAATCAATTATCTTGCATTCTGTTTAGTTTTCTTTACAATTTATCTCGTGCTTTTGATTAGGCTTAGATTACTGATAAGTGATAGATTAGTACTTGATTGTTCGGTCCTCGTGGGAACGATATCTTTTGTACTGCACCGAAGCCGTGCGCTTGTGGTTTAGGCACATCATCAGAGCTTGTTGACGACTATAGCTAATTTATTTAAGAACATTGAACTATTTTATTTGCAATCGATGATCGAATTATAGAATCAATACCGAAATATCCGAAGACTAGAATCTCATCTCTCATTGAATTCGAAATTTACCTTTTTGCTTGCGTTTTAATTTACGTTTAAATTGTTTTCAAATTATTTTTAGTTAATCAAAATCCAAAACCCCTTTTTTAATTGATATTAGTAACTTAGGAATTATTTCTACACCATTCCCTGTGGATCGACCCTACTTGTCACTATTTACAAATCTTTTCGAGTAGGTTATTTATTTTTGGTGGATTCGACACCCACCAGATTCTGATGCGGTAAAGGCAATAAGTGCAAAACGAGATGAAGATAAGGTGTTGTGCCGTGGACACATTCTAAATTCGTTATCAGATCGTCTGTTTGATTTATATGCTTCAATGAAATCATCACTGGATATTTGGAATGCTCTAGAGAATAAATACAACAGCAAAAAGTAAGGCACATATAAGTTTCTTCTTTTAAAGTATTTTGAGTTTATGATGGTGATAATTCATCTATTATGAATCAAGTACATGAATTGCAAGTTTATGTGTCTAAACTGAAAGATGTGAAAGTTGAAATTTCTGAAGCAGTACAAGTCGGTGCGATAATTTCTAAACTCCCTGCAAGTTGGAATAACTACAGAAAGAAACTTTTGCATTCTGTAGATATGTTGCTTAAACAGTTGCAAATTGAGGAAGAAACTCGTATCCGTAATAAACCCAAAATGTGAATTCTAGTGCTAAAGTGAATTATGTTTCAGAAAATAATAATAATAATAATGGAGGAAATAAAAAAAAATTGAGCACTAGCACTATCAACAATACTAACAAGTATAAAAGTGTCACTTGTTATTATTGTGGCAAAAAGGGGCACATCAGGAAAGATTGTCATAACATGAAAAGACAGAAGAAAGATGAGACACCAAATATTCAAGTGGCTGAAACAAAAGTTGAAGAAGTAATTCCTATGGTTTCAGATTGACACATAAGTATGGTCACTGAATTGAACATGGTTGTTGCAATCAAGTCACTCGATTGGTGGTACAATTTTGTTGCTACTGTACATGTGTGCAATGATAAGAGTTTGTTCAAAAACTATGTAAGTGCAGAAGGACAACAAGTTCGAATGGGAAATGCGAATACATCAAATGTTCTCGAAAGAGGAAATGTTGAAATGCAATTTACTTTCGGCAAGAAATGCAATTTACTTTCGTAAGAATTTGGTGTCGGCTTCGCTTCTGTGCAAGAAAGGCTTGAAGGTTGTACTTGAGTCGGACAAATTAGTCTTGACTAAAAATGGTGACTTTGTAGGAAAGGGTTATTATTGTGATGGAATGTTCAAACTTTGTATTGATGCAACTATGATGAATAAAATTAATATTTCTACTTACTTTGTTGAGTTGTCTTCTTTTTCTTTATGGCATTATAGACTAGGTCATGTGAATTTTTCGCTATTTAAATTTTATGTCTAAACATGGCTTAATTTCATATGATAAAGAAGATAAAGAAAGATGTGAAATTTGTATTCAAGCAAAAATGTGTAGAAAGCCTTTTCCAAAATCACAAAGAAACTCGATTTGATATTATTCATTCTGATATATGTGAATTAAATGGTATTTTAACTAGTGGCGGTAATAGATATTTTATTACTTTTATAGATGATTATTTGCGGTTTACTTATATATATCTTATGAAACATAAAAATGAAGTGTTTGATAAATTCAAGTCTTATAAAGCAGTTGTTGAAAATCAATTAGGGAAGAAAATTAAAATACTTCGAAGTGATCAAGGAGGTGAGTACTTTCCGAATGAATTTTCTATATTTTGTGAAGAAAATGGAATTATACTTCAATGTAGTGCGCCACATACTCCTCAACAATATGGTTTGTCTGAAAGAAAACATAGAATGTTAGTTGATATGACTACTGCAATGTTATTAAATTCTAGTTTGCCTAAAAACTTATGAGTGAAGCTATGTTAACAACTTGTCATGTGCATAATAGAATTCCATCAAATAAATTAAAGATATCTCCATACCATGGTTCAAAGTTTCTAATCGTTTCCGTCGAAACAGCCGAAACGTTTCGATTTTACAAGTAATGGAAACAAAATCATTCAACATTTTCGAAATTACTTGGTTTCCTTAGAAATTCATGGAGTTTCCATATTTTCCATGGAAACCATGGAAACTTAGAGTTTCCTAGAAACTATTATAAACAATCCCAAAAAATCAGGAAAAAAAGGAATTAAAAACTTTTATATATTGTTAAACCTACGAAATATAATTTGAATCAAAATTGGACTCTTAAATCCTGAATAAAATTAAAACAGAATTGTCCCTACAAAGTTCCCTGCTGCAGAAAAATTGAAGCACAAAATTAATTTTTAGGAAGCTAAATTTAGTTTATAATATTTTATAAATTTATTATAGTGATTTCGATACGTTTTCGATACGTTTTCAAAATGTTTCTGAAATGTTTCTAATATTTTACTATCCGAAACTCACCTTCAAAACAAAACTTTAAACCATGCTCCACATGAACTAAGGAAAGGTCGAAAACCAAACTTAAATTATCTCAGAGTTTGGGGGCTGTGTTGCTTTTTATAGACTAACTGAACCAAATCGAACAAAATTGGGACCTAGAGCCTTGAAAAGTGTGTTCGTGGGTTATGCAGAAAACTCAAAAGCTTATAGACTTTTGAACTTAGACTCAAACATGATAGTTGAATCTAGGGATGTCGAGTTCTTTGAAAATAAGTTCATCGGTGAAATTTCTGCACAACCTACTGAACAACAAATAATAATTCCTGATCCTAATTTTAAAAATAAAAGAGGGTCAAGTAATACTTCTACAGAAATAAGGAGAAGTCAAAGAGGAAGAATTGAAAACAAAAATGACCCAGATTTTATTTACTATATCGTTGAAGCGAATAGAGAAGTTGTTCTCAACAAATTCTTCGTTCTATTCAAGATAAAAGATAATCCTAAGAGTTTTAATGAAGTAATTTCTTCAAGAGATGCTGTATTTTGGAAGGAGGCAATTAATGATGAGATGGAATCATTATTAGCAAATAATACATTGATGCTCACTGATTTACCCCCTGGTTCTAAAGCTACAAGATGCATATGGATATTTAGAAGAAAATATAATATAGATGGATTGATTCAAACATTCAAGGCTAGGTTAGTAGCTAAAGGGTTTAGACAAAAAGAAAGTATAGATTATTTTGATACATATGCACCTGTAGCTCGTATAACATCTATTATAGTTTTATTTGCACTAGCATCTATATATAAGTTACATATTCATCAAATGGAAGTAAAATCTGCATTTCTAAATGGTGATTTAGACAAAGAAGTATGTATATATGGAACAACCAGAGGGTTTTGTGTTGCCTGGAAATAAAAAGAAAGTATGTAAATTAGTTAAGTCATTATATGGCTTAAAACAAGATCCTAAACAATGGCATGAGAAGTTTGATTTTGTATCTTATCTTTTGGTTTTCAATATAAGAATGCTGATAAATGTGTTTATTCCAAATTTAATGATGAGTATGGTGTCATTGTATGCTTATATGTAGATGACATGTTTATCATAGTTCTAGTATGAATGGAATAAATAAAACGAAAGAGTACCTATCCTCTAAATTTAAAATGAAGGATTTAAGTGAAGTTGATACTTTTCTTGGTATTAAAGTCAAAAAACATAGTGAGGGATATGTCTTGAGTCAATCTCACTATATTGGAAAAATATTAAATAAATTCAAACATTTGAAAATAAAAGAAGTAAGAACTCCATATGATATTGCGCATAAATTGACAAAAAAATGAAGAGCTATAGCTCAACTTGAGTATGCTAGTGCAATTGGCAGTATTATGTACGCTATGCATTGCACTAGGCCCGATATTTCATATGCAGTATGTACTCTTTCTAGATTTACTCATAGTCCTAACGTGGAGTACTGGAAAGGGATTGTATAGTTTTTGGTTACCATAAAAATACACAAAATTTAGGGCTATTTTATAGTCGATTTTCTGCGGTATTAGAAAGGTTATATTATGCTAGTTGGATAACAAGCATGAATGATAACAAATCTACGACATGATGGATTTTTTCTCTTGGTGGTGGAGCCGTGTCACGGGCTTCGAAGAAGCAAACATGCATTACTCATTCCACCATAGAGGCTGAATTCGTTGCATTAGGAGCTGCTGGAAAAGAGGCAGAATGGTTAATAAATTTAGGGAAAATTACAAATACCTCCCCTAACTAATGTCGTAATTCCAAAAAACACAAAAAAATGACCATAATTACAAATACCTTCCCTATTTTGTATTTTGCCTCCCCTGCCCCTTTTTTCGGCCAGCTTTTTGCTGACATCAGCGAAATTTTTTTGTGATTTTCCTATTTTACCCCTGATGATGTCATCAATTGGTGACGTCATCCAATGTCATATATTTTTTGACGAAAATACCCTTAGGGGGTGTAAATGTAATATTGTTTTCTTGGCCATGATATGACCATTATAGGGGGTGTAAATGTTATATTTTTGTCTTGGTATGTTATATTGTTTGATCATTTGAGAGGGTCCAAACGTAATAGAAATCACGAAAGTAATTGAAACATACAAATTAAAGATTAACCACAATATTAAATATAATTTTCCCTATAATAAATCACCAAAGTAAAAAGTAATAAGATGAGAATTTACAATTTCTGCTTTTTCTTTATGTTAAGCAAATAATATATGTCATTCTAATACACAAACATCATCATCCATTTATTCATTCATATATATATATGTACAAAGTAGACAACAAAAAAATGATGCCTCTCTCTATATTTGATGAAAGCCCGGTGCCGTTGATGGATCTGACCACAAACATCTTCTTCTCTTATGCACAGTTCTCAACATCGCAGTGAATTTCATCATAGTACTACCCATTTCGACTTGATTTTCAATCCTAACAAGCTTAAACTTGTAAACACCAAAACCTGACTTCTCCACATCCATCCAAGTCTCGATAATCCTATACAAACCATAATAAACATAAACTTTACCACTAGCGCTACCTTCATACTTAAAGCCACGAATAACCCTTACCTCAATTCCGTAATTCATGCTACTTTCCAATGCCAAATTCCCACACTCCAATTTCTGATGCATCACCTTTCTATTATGCTTGTCCTGTCCACCATGCCCCCTATACACTATCACATCCCTTGCATCCTCATCATCCTCATAAACCCTGGAATCGATAATATTGGTTGCAATTGGCTCCCTATTTGTTAGAAAATGTGAGAAGAAAAGAAAACGAAACACTTTGTATTATTTGGAAGAAAAAGAGATTGAATGTACAAAGAGTATTTGAAATTACAAGTGAAAGCTTGGAGAGAAAGCTTATGTTTTACGGCTGTTCTAAGAGAAGAGAGAAAAATGAATAATGAACATCAAACCCTGATTACAGCCTTTTATATGTGAACCCTAATACACAAATTGCTAAAAGATCCCTCCGTGTTTATAACTTTGCAACATCAGTCCTTCCGCATATGGGCTTCACAACAGACGACTCTAAACTGGGCTTTGAATATTCAATCACGGGCTGGCAGGTTGTAGGCCCAATAATAGACTGGGCTTTAATACCCTCCCACAAGCTGACAGTGGGAGAGAGAATATCAAGCATCCCGAGAGCTTTAACTAATTCCTCATGTTTGATACGTCCAAGGGCTTTTGTAAAAATATCTGCGACCTGTTCCCCTGTACGTATAAAAGAGGTATTAACAGTTTTATCTTTTACATAGTTGCGAACTATGTGACAATCTATCTCGATATGTTTTGTTCTTTCGTGAAATATCGGATTAGCTGAGATATGTATAGCAGCTTGATTGTCACAAAAAAGATCGACTGGTGTTAACTTTTCAATTCCCAGATCTTTAAAAATACCCAATATCCACATAATTTCATGACAGGTTTGAGCCATTGCTCTATATTCAGCTTCGGCTGAAGATTTTGAAACAGTGGTCTGTTTTTTACTTTTCCAGGATAACAAAGCATTTCCAAAAAAGATACAAAAACCAGTGACAGACTTCCGGGACATAGAGCACGAGGCCCAATCAGAATCACATAAAGCTTTTAACTTTAAAGAGGAATCCTTTGGAAAAAACAGTCCCTACCAGGAGAAGATTTCAAATATTGGAGAACTCGTAAGGCAGTTTTTAAATGTGATTCTTTGGGTTGGTGCATAAATTGACTTAAAATGTGAACAAAAAAGGCACTATCAGGTCTGCAATTGGTTAGATAAATCAGTTTACCAATCAGCTTTTGATAGAAAGTAATATTGGGCAACAGACAATCATCCTTATCTTGTTCAATAGTTAATTTTAAGTTTTGTTCCATTGGAACTAACGAAGGTTTTGCTCCTAATTTCCCAAAATCAACAAGTAAATCTAGAGTATATTTTCGTTGATTTAAAAACATGCCACGAGATGACCTAGCAAACTCTATGCCCAAAAAATACTTTAATTCTCCTAATTTTTTGACATGAAATTGAGTGTCCAAGAATTTTTTTACTCTATCAATCTGCTCCAACGAGTTTCCAGTCAACACAATATCATCAACATAGATCAAAAGCACAAGAAAGACAGAATTAAGATTCTTAATGAACAATGAGTAATCGTGAAGACTTTGCTTGAACCCAATAGTTTCTAGGCATTGAGTGAACTTTTCGTTCCATTGTCGAGGGGCCTGTTTTAGACCATATAAGGATTTTCGTAACTTACAAACTCTAGTATCACCTAGATTAAAGTAGCCTTGAGGTTGTGTCATATATACTTCCTCATTCAAATCACCATTTAGAAAGGCATTACTAACGTCTAAATGAAAAATGGGCCAATCACGAACCACAGCTAAAGACAAAAGCGATCTAACAGTTACCATTTTTACAACCGGGGAAAAAGTTTCAAAATAATCAACACCCTCCCGTTGGCTATATCCTTTTGCAACTAAGCGTGCTTTATAACGTTCGACAGAACCATTTGACAAATATTTGACTTTATATACCCACTTGCACCCTATTGGTTTTCGACCAGGGGGCAAGTTGGTAAGAGTCCAGGTGTTGTTATGTTCAAGAGCAGCCATCTCACAATCCATGGCTTGTTTCCAGTTTTTATTTTTTATGGCCTCATGAAAATGTTCAGGTTCTTTAATTTTATCAAGTGTCGATAAAAAACAATGGTGAACAAAACTAACATTATTGTAGCTAATACACTGATCTAAAGGATATAGACAACAAGAGCTAGAATAAGAAACATCATAATCTTGTAAATGAGTGGGCAGTTTATGAACCCGAGAAGATTTACGAACAGTTTTATTAAATTCAGAACCGTTATTCATATCAACAGACTGCTGTGATTCAACAGTTTCGGAGGAGGGAGGAGGGGGTTGTAATGGTGGAGTCTCAGTCCTCGGGCAGATATTAGGGGTCCCTGACAAGTCCGTAGAGGGAAAAATAATATCTTCATGACCGGGAAAAATATTCCCAGTTCGGCTAACGGTGTCAGGGAGCCCAAATATATCCGGAAGTGTACGGACAGCTTCCTCACCCGGGATAGTCCCAGAAGTTCGGCTGTCTATACTACCTCTAGACTCAGCCATTTCATCATCGACAACCATACCAGATAAAGTGTGACCCTCCTGCCCTTTCCCTTCAAAAAACCTGTCCCGACCTGCAAAATCAGACTTGTTAGCTTGGAAGGGAAAAATGGTCTTAAAAAATTTTACATCACGATAGATAAGAATCGAATAGTGTTCAAGATCAAGTAACTTATATGCTTTGCGATCTTCACAATACCCTATGAACATGCATTTCGTAGACCGGGGAGCAAATTTATCCCTATTAGAAAAATTTGAAGCATAACAGAGAGACCCAAAAGTACGCAAGATATCGAAGTTTGGCAAAAAACCAAATATAACTTCAAACGGGGTCTTGCCTTTTAAAACAGAACTGGGGGTCCTATTAATCAGAAAAGCAGCAGTAAGCACACATTCCGACCAGAATTCAATGGGACAATTACTTTGAAACAAAAGTGAACGTGCAACATTTAATAAATGACGGTGTTTACGTTCAACGACCCCATTTTGCTGAGGTGTTTCAACACAAGTAAATTGGTGTTTTACACCCAAAGTAGTAAAGAAAGAACGCAACTCATTATTCGTAAACTCAGTTCCATTATCAGATTGAATACATTTGATATTTTTAGAAAACTAATTTTTAATCAAGGCAAAGAACAATTTCAGAACAGCAACAGTATCAGATTTGTGTTTAAGCATGTAAATCCAAGTAGCACGAGAGTAATCATCGACAATCGTAAGAAAAAAACGATAACCATCATGACTCTCTACCATGTAAGGACCCCAAAGATCAAGATGTATCAGGTCAAAAACAAATTTACAAGCATGTTTACTCAAAGGGAAAGGCTCACGAGTTTGTTTAGCATGGTGACAAGTATCGCAAGGCATAGTATTAATAGAACCATTTAATTTAATAATGGGTTTTAAAACATTTAAAACAGTATCAGATGGATGCCCTAAGCGATTGTGCCATAAATGACAAGATCCACTAAAGAGATTCTTACTAGAATCTGTGGAATGGTGAAAAAAGTAAAGACCACCCTCTTGTTTACCAATCCTCAGAAGTTTTCCACTTTGAGGGGCCTGAAAAATGCAGCAGTCTTGAGAAAAAGTAACGTGACAATTGCAATCTTTTATAAGTTTGGAGACTGAGAGTAAATTATAATGGAAATCTGGAACCACCAAGACATCACGAAGAGTGATATCCGGGAGAAGTTCTAAATTTCCAATATGAGTGATCTTCGCAATAGTTCCATTTGGTAAATTGATATTCATGTTACTGTCAACAGTTCTAACAGAAGATAAGGAACATAAGGAAGACACCATATGATCAGTCGCTCCAGAATCAATAATCCAACCAGTAGAAGATAGTTGGACAAAAGAGAAATTGGATGATATACCTGCCATTGAGACTTTGATATCATCCGATTCGGGATAAATGTAGTTTTCGTCCCTTTCTTTTTTTTCAATCGCAAAATTAGTCCCCCTTGTTTCGGCCTCTACACCTTGAGTCCCTCAACATAGAAAAATTGGACACATTGCGTCCCTACCGTCAATTTACCATCAATAGTTAACGGGAAATCGCATGTGACACTCACATGTCTCTTAAATTGGGGGGAAAAATCGATTTTTTGCTTCAATTCATCAAATTAGGGTTTAATATTCAATTTCTACCCATTTTTCCACTCGTTTTTTTCTTTCCAAACCTCATTTTTCTCCCATTTTATCAAATTAGGGTTTAATCTTACTGTAATCGATCTCCCTTTTCTCAGCGACTTCAAAAACTCTCACCACTCAACGTGTCAACACCTGAAGCCCGCTTCTAAATTCTCTAAAGTAATCGTAAGGAAACAGTCTTTATCATCTCGTTGACCTTCCTGCTCCTGTACAAACGATGATTTGTCGTCCCTCTCAGCAAGACATCTCTTTATGGCACAAACCCTTTTCCATATTCATTTTCCCCCAATTTAGACATACCGTCATTTCGGGTATCCGTGTTCATGACTTCTATTGACCCATTGTGGGCCCACCTGAAGACCCTTCCCTCGGGATCTCTTCGTCTTTCAATACTTCTGAGGTTTCGGTCGTGTGCAGTGACGACGAGTACGTGTATGCTGGGGCAGGGTACAAAGTACGCCAAGGTGAACTTAATACGTTCTCCATGTGGCAATACACGTTCGTCAATGAATGCTGCTGAGTGGCACTGCTCGAGACAAATCCAAACACGAACCGTGAGTCTGTACTGTTCGGTGTCAACCCGTGAACAAGATTTTCGTCCTCATTTTCCGATTTATGGTCGATAGAGTTTTGAACGTCTTCTAAAGACTGCTTTGGAGTATCTCTTATCACAACCGTCTTTCCAAATAGTTTAATGCTTGTACGAGGCTTTCCAGCACATGACGAATCCATATAAGATTCCATCTCTTGAGGAAACAATTCAAGTCTCTGCACGCACATGAAAACAATGAATAAGCAGAACAAAAAAAAAAAAAAAATCAAACTTTCGACTATGTTTATAATCCACAAACAAACACAGCCTTAGCAGCCAAAACAATGAAAAACAATAGAATTGGTCAGAAACCATATGCAGAATGGGACTTAATTAATACTGGTCTTAAGCTTGCCATTGAACTAATAAACAACAATACCTAGACCCAAATTTGATGAAATGGGAGAAAAATGATGTTTGGAAAGAAAAAAACGAGTGGAAAAATGGGTAGAAATTGAATATTAAACCCTAATTTGATGAATTGAAGCAAAAAATCGATTTTTCCCCCAATTTAAGAGACATGTGAGTGTCACATGCGATTTCCCGTTAACTATTGACGGTAAATTGACGGTAGGGACGCAATGTGTCCAATTTTTCTATGTTGAGGGACTCAATGTGTAGAGGCCGAAACAAGAGGGACCAATTTTGCGATTGAAAAAAAGAAGGGGGACGAAAACTACATTTATCCCTCATGAGAAATATATAATAATAAATTATAATATTTCTATTTATGTATGTTATGATATGTGTTTATAGAAATTAATACGAGTTAAAAAAAAATCTAAAAAAAATTTAAAAAATAATTAAATTAAGCCCGGGGGGAGAATGATAATTCTTGTAAGTTGGAGGGGTGATGAGTAAACATTGGGGACTCATCTTCAACTCTCCGTTCACTGACTGCTCAATCCTCTATTACTCGCTTCACTGTGCACCCTGCTTCCTCGCCCTTGTAGCATCTGTTTCACTTTCATCAATGGCCACCAATTTCAACCCAGAAATATCTCGAGGCTCCCACACCTCCCATCACCAAAGTGATCTCTTACTGTAATTTCTTTCTTTTTTGTGTGTGTGCGTGAGTTTTTAGACTGATTATTGTTTTGCATACTCTAATTGAGGATTTTGTGCTCTGGGTTCGTTTATATGTAGAAATTATGGTTGGAACTTGAATTTTTTCGGGTAAACCTTCAATCTTTGTTTTTATCTCAAGCTGGGATGCTTGTGTTAAGCAATTGGGTATGGGTATGTGGGTTTAGTTTTAAATGTTGTTGGATTAGAGTTAAACATTTTATTGTTTCACTTTCTGGGTTTTTTTTTAATTTTTTTTTTTATTATCCCTATTTTAATCTTACTGCATTCAAACACACAAAGCATTTGTCCTAATTTATCCACAATTAGAAACTGAAACAAGAAAAGTTAGCTTACTTTATTCCAATCAAGAAAACCCCCACACAACAAAAACAAATATATATATATCCAAACCATTTCAATTCATCAAAATCCTGTGAGTTTTTCATGTTTTTTTCTAAATACAGTTTTCAAGAAATAGAAACAAATTACAGCCTTTGGTGTTTTCAATTCAAGAAAAAAAAATGGTGGGAGGGAAGGCAAGGCAGGAGAAGATAAGGGCAGGAAATAGATTGGTTGACCAATTTCCACAGAGATGTGGTGCACACAATTGTAGAGAGGCCTAAGCTGATTTTGCAGACACAAGAGAGCAACATAGAATGGATTGTCCGTACGAGGCAATGGGGAGCAGTGTTATCCCTCTATTGCCCTAAATTTCTCTCTCAAGGTAATTTTGATGATGATAATTAATAAATGTTTGGATGTTTATGAGTTTGTTTTGGTGATTTTTTTTTGGCATATGTGATGCGATGCACCTTCAAGAATGATGGACTTGATTAGTGTAGGAAATGTTTAGATTAAAATGATGTGAAATCTTGGGTTAATGTAGAATGTAGGCTGTAGTAGCAGGTTTGGAATTTTGGATTGCTTTTAGTGAGTTATTCCTGGGAGAAGGGCAGTAAAATGCTGTTAGTATACGTATAACCAGTTTAGATCCCACCCCCTCCCCCCAAATTCATATACCCCCTTGTCTTGTAATTATGATTTTCCTAGGCCTTTGACTAACATCATCATCTCTTGTCTTGACATGGTGGTGCTGGTGTTTAAGATGTTAAAATATGGTTTATGATGTTTTCAGCTACAACATATTATATGATGTTTACTATGTGCTTGCTGTATAGTACATTGAAAGCATGAAGAATCAAACCTTAAATTGCAGAATAAATAGATAAAAGATTTTCATTAGTATTCTTGAGAGAAAGGCAAGAATAAATATATGTACTCTCCTCACTCATTCCAATCCGGGGAACTATGGACAACACCGGCAAGTCCAAACCAGGAATGATTAAACAATTCCACTGTGAGGACTTGCCAATGTTGTCTATTGTTCCACTAATTGTTTCTACAAGTGTGTGTTATGTGTTAGAAGAGAGACTAAGAATATAATATGAACTCATACAAAACACACACACATATATATAGGTTACAAGTAAGCCACCCCCTCCCTCAACAATAATTCTATGGGTGCCCATGTTGTCCTTTTTTTGTCCCATCTTTTGTGGTTTTCTTCACAATCAAGTTCTTGGAACTTTCAAGTCATGTACAAATTACAAATTGTAGCATTTTTTTGTAGACCTAAAATGTTTAATTATCTTGCTAAAATCTATGACTCAAATAATATACTCAAAAGTCTTACTTTGATTTTGTACTTTAGGACTAATTTGGTGTATTATTTATTTAGAATTTTGTGATTTAAAAATTTGAAAATGGAGTTTGAAAACATAAACAAAAGAAAGCCTTATTTTTTAATTATAATTTCTAAATGTAGAAGACGGCATCTGAGATGCCATCTTCAACCTTTTCTCATTTTTAATGCCATCTTCAACCTTTTCTCATTTTTAATGTTTATGGGCATCTAGTTTATTTGAGGTGATGATGATGTTTTGTTAGTAATGGGTGACTATATACCTGATATATATTTAAATCTGCTAAGTTACTAACCATACTAAAAATATTTTCACAAAAATTGAAGTTAATAAATTGTAATTTTCAAGTTTTACATTTTTCTATCTTATATGGCATCAAGCCTAAAAAATTCATAAAGGAAAAACTCAATGTTAATTATATATTAGTATGCTGAAGAATATGTACACAAATCAATATATTTTTAAGTTTATATATGTTAATGTGATATAATAGTAAACAATATTTAGAATTCTTTTCTATATATATAAGGATATATTTAATATTTTAATGAAATTGGTTGTATTCTTTTTCATTTCTTAATAACATAGGAGAGTAATTAGTATATTTTTTAAGACAATGATAATATGCTCTTATGGATGTATAAATTTATTAAAATTAATTAATTGTATATTTTGTTTCCCTTTGGACATTGTCAACTCAAAACACCATTTTTCATCTATCCTTTTGCATCATTTTGTTTTTTTTTTTTTTTTTTTTTTGTGATCACCTAACAATTCAAAAATAACACAAAATACATAAAAAGAAACTAAAATCATGACAAAAGATGCAAAAGTGATAAACCTCGATTATACGTGTTTTCTAGCCTAAGATTAGTTATTTTTATATCATTTTTTATCATGATTTATACCCCATATATGTTTGTAGGTTTGTTATATGTTTGTAGGGTAAAATCATTAACTTCGAGAAAATGACGAACAATTGTATGAAAGGAGATACATGGCCGCTGTTTGGAAATATAATCATATCTTGGGCTACAGAACTCCAATATTAATGAGTCATATATGGTTAGAAAGCTAAGACAATTACCTAAACGTTCTGTGAAGAGGTCAAGATCCGGTTCAAACGTTTGAGGGCCCGAAATTCACAAATATGCTATGTTCCAAACCAAATATGGCAGTTTTGGTAAAAAGATCACAACTCGAGTTTTACAACTTGGATTGGATCCAAATAGGTTAGGTTTTAAAGCTAAGACATAGATCTACAACTTTGTAGAAGACACCAAAGTCAAATTAGAGCTGTAAGTTGCGTTTAAATGCGCGGAGTTTAATCGCCTCGCGTTTAAACGCCGTCTGCCCCCAACGTTTAAACGCCCGGGGCAGAAACTTTCTGCCCCCAGCGTTTAAACGCGGGACGTTTAAAAACACGACTTGGGATCTTATTTCTTATTCTTTTTGGGTATAAATACCCCTCCAAATATTATTTTAGAGGTCGAACTTTGTTTATCGGATTTTGGCTGTAAAGATTAGAGATTCAAGAACGAGAATCGATAATTGATTGTAAACAGGATTTTTGATAATGAGTTTTATCGAGTTTATCTTTTTAATCTCCTTTAATTCTCGTCTATCTATCATGTTTATTTTTATTATCGTTGATCGTGCCTTCGCATCTATGGAGTAATCCATCTTATTCTAGAATTGGGAATAACCCGATAATATGGTATCAGTTTAGATTATAGAACCAATGTTGCATCGCATGTGCTTATGATTTGAATTATTAGCCTTTAATGCTTGCGAATTTGTTGGCCACATATTTGCATGTTCATAGATATTAGATGAAAATTCTGACAGGTGACATCTAAATCGGAACCCTACAATTCAAATCTAGGATCCTAAATTACGAAAGTAGTTTTAGGCCTTTTGAGGAATCAATACATTATCACAGAGATTAATGAACTTGAGCTTAGCCTAATCATCACGACAGTAGTTGATTAATTAACTTGGGTAAATTGTTATACTTCGACAGGAGGTAATAAGTACAATTGGATAATGTCCTTCATAAGTAGTCATCGTAATTGAATTGATTGTGTAATTGAATTGATAACGTATGTCGTGGTGAAACCTGATTCTGGAATTACTAACTCATATAATCAAAACCAGTTTTCTTGCATTAATTCTATTTAGTTTTCTTTACGTTTTATTCTTACGATTTCATTAGGCTTAGATTACCGATAACTGATAGAATTAGTGCTTCATTATTCAGTTCTCGTGAGAACGATATCTTTTGTACTACACCGAAACCGTGCGCTTGCGGTTTACATACATCAAAAAGCAATACACACTGCTTAATAAGGCCTAGCCATGTGAGAGATTATAAGTTCTTTCCACAAACTACAACAAAGTGAAATATACAAGGCTTGTAAACCTTATAAGTCATATCAGTTGATAGATCACAAGTTCAATTAAAAGGTTGTAGGTATGAATTTGTCAAATGAGACTATTTCCCTTTCATCAAGATTTAAGAAAAAAAACTAATTATATAAATAAAATAATCACTGATCATTTAGTAGGATGATAATCATAAGTCATAACCTCATGAAAATTAATGACAACTACTAGACTGGCGAAAGTGTTTTTGTGATGGTAAAAGCCTTCTAGGCTTAGTTCTTTGGAGCTCAATCAACTCTAAACTGAAAACTCCATCCAGAATCGAATAATTCTACTAAATATGTATATTAAAAAAAAATTCATTGTCATTTTGATTAAGTCAAAGCTTTAACCAAACATATTATTTCACTTAGTACATTATACAAGACAAAAATTCAAATTTGAGTCTACATTTACAAAATTATATACATTATAATCCCCTTAATTTGAACTGAGAGTAAAAAATCGAGTTTAAGTTGAATTTTTGAGTCATCTCATGAGATTCACTTGCGAGCTTGACTTAGTCGATACTCCCCTTGAATACAGGTTTGGTATATACAGAAGAATTTCATTACTTTTGACCATTCAAGTTCGATTTAACTTTGAGAATCATAAATAACATAAAATAAAAAATATTTTAAAGAGAGAAACACCGGTTTGTTATTTAATAAATTATATCCAATACCAACATAATCATAACTCTGATCTAATAAAAAAATAACAGAAAACACTATTATAAAAGCAAATAGTATTGAAAATAAGAAAATTTAAGATCACCCTCTCATTCCAAACTTGCCAAGATTAACAAGTTCCAAATCAGACCGAAATTTGAAAACATCAAGTGTACTTCTTACACTGAACTTGGCTCTGGTTAAACTGCAATCTTCAAGATTATAACTCTGAATTTTAGTACTCGGATTAAAATAGACTGCAATTTCATCATTGTAGAAACCAGCAAAGAAACTATCTCGTTGAATAGGTTCATTATGATCCAAAACCATCGTCTTACTCCAGTTATTTCTCGGGTTTTCATTCAGCATCCATAGCTCTAAACAGCATGGTTCTATTCTGTTCCAAACAAGTCCAAGTCTATCTTGATACACCACAAGCCTAAGCATACTTTTGTCCTTTTCTTGAAATACTTCATCCGGTAATGGGAATGTCTCGAAAGTTTCTTCGTGTTCATCAAAGGCTAAAACGTGAGCGCCTGTTAGCCAGTAGACGATAGAGTTTCTAGTGTAGGAGACTGGTGTAAATGGATGTATAACCTTGTTCAATGGTAGGTTTACACGTTCTGGTGCTTTGTTCCATGTCCAAGCTTTTGAATCAAATATCTCGTAGTTGTACCTAAAGAGGACAAAAAGAATCAAAACATTAGTACATTGTTTTTGGATGACGGTGAAACCCGCATCCGCTACCATAGATTGAGAATGGGGTAAAACTCGCTCTTGTGTAATAGCTTGCAAACCACATAAGAGAGTTAAACCAGCCTAGTTTGTCCATAGCTAACAAACTCACAATAGATAGTTGAGAGTTAAACCAGCCTAGGTTGCTCATAGCTTACAAACTCACAGAAAATTCAGCTGCCCTACCAACTCTGTCGAGGTTGCCCCAAACATGAGTACACTCTTGTTTAGGAATGATACGAATTTATAGCTAGCGTTTGGTTTTGATGTGAAAGTTCGTTAATATAGTATTTGATACGAAAAAAGGAAAAAAGAGAAAAGGGACAAGCATTTACCCAGATGACCAGCTACCAAATACACTGACAATTTTATATCGTAAAGGGCTCGAACTTATGACCCAAATGGCGACTGCAGCAGTGTACCAATTATTATGCATTGGGTTAGGCAGATTTTGCCACTGATTAGTAGCAGGCTTGCAGACATAAAATTCATCCCTCGACCAATCACGACAAAACAAGATCCCTTGTTTGCATGATGCTTCAATATACATACTAATACTTAGTTTTTCTATGCAAATGTTGGATTGATCAGTAGTAGAGACAAATTTGGCAATATACCCATCTGCCATCCAGCTTTGTATGATATAACCAGACAAGTTTCCAGTTCTTTTGCAGTAAACGGACATGAAACTCTTGCCGTGAATCAAATTGTTCCATGATTTGCATACTGATTTGCATGTATCTAGGGTTTTCAACAATGGTATTCGAGTAAGAATCTCGAATATCATGTCTGAAGGGAGTTTTTGATCAGAACCCATGACTACGTGAATTTATTTTTCTTGATTTTTGTTCTTGTAGGAAAGGAGAAGATCCAGAACATATATATATATATATATATATGTGTATTTATATATATGTTAAGTGGACTAGGGTTTTGTATTATTACCTAGTAGAAAGAAAACTGAATCTTCACATAAAATAAAACAATTGTATGGTTTATAATATTTATGGCGAATTTCTTCTATTAAAGGAAAACAGAATCACATTTAAAAATATAATAACCATAAAACAAATAAGAAATTGCTTTGCTATAAATATATAAACCAAACCAGTTATGGAAAAATTAGGATTAATGGAATCGAAAGATTCACAATGTATATTACTAATTTTCTAACAAATCGTATTTAAATTACTTCGATTCATACTTCTCTAAATCGTATATAATTTTTCTATATTAATTAATCATTAAATAATTAATTATTGGCAAATAAGCATCCTAATTTTTTCTAACATTTAATTTGCATGCTGAATTCAAACTTTTGAATCACAATCATGTTAAGTTGTTAACGAGACATAAAAATATAATTTAGTTCCATTTTGTTGATTACCGTTTTGTTGCACTTTAATCGTTGATACATGCATTTAATTGTTGACTCCCCTTTGAAAATATAAAATATAATTCAAACTTAGTGCATACTCCATTTTTGTTGCTTTTTAATCATCTTGATCCATGAATTAAAATTGTTGATTCATCTTGCCCTCTTATATGATGGATATAATATTAAATTATATTTGCAAATTCTCAATCAGAAAATTTATCTTATATAACCCATGCTAATCCTTATTACTTTTGAATTTTTTCAATAAATAACCCAATTTTCAATTTTAATTTAAAAAATGTACCCTTTTAAAATTTAATTCAAGAAGTAGGCTAAAGGCCCTTTGGTCAAGGGCTTTCAGATTCGGCCCTTGGTCAAAGGACCTACTCTCACTACAAGAAATTTTGCTAGAAGCCGCGATAATTTTCAGTGCGAAAAAGTAAAATTTTTGTTGTTAAAACTTTTGAGTCTGGGAGAAGAGTTTGGGGGCGTATAGGTTTTGATTTGGTGGAAGAAGTATTAATTGTAAAAAATTCGGTACTACGTGTAATATAATTATTAGTAGTATACTTAAACAAAATAAGTCTTGGCTAAGTTAGCGATGCTACTTGTGTATTGTACAAGAGTCTAGGTTTCAATTCCCGGTAGAAGCATTTTTTACTTTTTTTTCATATTATCTTTAATTAATTTTTCTCTAGTTTTATTCTAGAATGTTTTTTTTTCATATTATCTTTAATTTTTTTCTCTAATTTTATTCTAGAAAAATTTAAAAAAAAATATCAACTAGTTTAATATTTTTTTCAACATCTATTTTACTTATTAGGATTAGAAATTAAATAGTGCTCCATAAAATATTTTATTGTCTTTCATCACTTATTGGGGAC
The DNA here is from genome assembly GCA_963669365.1 of Verbascum thapsus. Lineage (NCBI taxonomy): Eukaryota > Viridiplantae > Streptophyta > Magnoliopsida > Lamiales > Scrophulariaceae > Verbascum > Verbascum thapsus. The sequence goes on from OY770104.1 coordinate 11,203,504, forward strand.
GAAGTATTTTGTTGTCATATTATACGGTTTTGCAACAAAATTATGCTAATTAAATGTGTAATTGACTATAATTATAATTTTTAACGTCCAGAATTTAAGCTTATGATGTGAGTAATTAATTCTTTTAAAAATTAAAATGGTTATTTTACTCAATTCTATAAATTGGCATTTCGTTGTAATATCATAATTGTGTATATCATAGTGTGACAAGCTTATAAAGATTTGATTTTCTTTCGTATGTTTATGTCATTACTCTCAATTTTTATTCTTTTCAATTTATTCTTTTTATTGTTTTTCGTTTTTAACTCTCTATTAGTTTAATCTATGGTAGACATATATATATATATATATCAATCAGATGACTTCCGTGGACACAAAGCCGAAAAATGGGGCAACAGAACTACTATTTTTTATTTATTTATCTTTCTTTGGTTTTAGTTGGATATAAAGTAATTAATTATATTTTTTGATAATTTCTCCAACTAATATTCTTTTGTTAATTTATTGATTTGATTCATTGTGCGGAACATGCATGTAAAAAAAATTATATATCTCTACAGATTTTTGGAATTTATTTTGGCATTCTAATATTTTTATAGCACATATATGTTTGAAATATTTTCTTAGATGCGTTACCTATGATGCACGGACACGGAAAATAGGTACGATGCACGAAACGACATGACCATTAAATTGCTATAAAATATATATATATCATACATATATGTTCACTAATTTACGTTAAAATATATAAATTAGTCTTTTTATTCTAATTTAAATATGACTGGTTAGAGAAATAAACTACAAGAATGCTATTGTACGTTATAAATATGCATTTGATTTGCAAAGTTATATATGTTTGAAAGAAAAATAAATACTCCAGTCTTCAAAACTAGGTCTGTTAATGGGTGGGTCTTACCCAGACCGAGACCCAATATAAACTCAGACCCAAAACATGTCCCAAACAAGACCCAATACATTAGGCCCAAACAGTTATATTTCACCAAACCTCAAAACCTAATATATACATATCTCTAACACTTTTTCAAATATCTCACAACCACCACCACCAACCACCTCCGCCTGCAGCCACTGCCCGCCGCCACTGCCCGCCGCCGCTACCCGCTCCCACATCCGCCACCGCATCTCTTTCTCTCTTTCTTCTCTCTTCTCTCTTAAAGTTTCAAAATCAAAAATATTATTATACATATATATTACATATATATATATGATATATATATACATCGCATATATATAATATATATAATAGCTTGTTGATGCCTTAGTCGCCGACGCGGTGCCGCCATCAGCCGCCGGCGAGGCGCCGTCGTTAGTTCGAAATTCATTCTCACTCACTTTTTTCTTTGAGATTTTGAAACCAAACATTATATAGATACATATATGTGATATATATACATACATATAAATATATAATATATTATATAAACAAATAATTATATTTTAGATTTGATATGTTATCTATATATATATATGATTTTAAGGGAATATTCTAATAAAATATAAAATAATATAATTTACAAACTATATTTAAGTGTATTTAATGGTAATATTTAAACTATATAATAAAATATATTTTATAATATGTGTTATATAAATATATTTATAAAAAATAAATACAAAATTAATTGGGTCTATGTCTAAACTCAGACCCAATGGGTTCAAAATTTTGGGTCTGGGTCCAGACCCAAAATATTGGGTCTTGGTCTAGACCCAAAACTTTAGGTCTAGGCTAGACCCAGACTTTTAGGTCTGGGTTTGGATCTAGCCCACTCAATGATAGGCCTATTCAAAACCACCAAAAATAAGTGAAATGACATCAAATGTCATAAATAATACATACATAGTAGACACATTAGCTAAATGTGTCCATTACAGTGTTCATATTTTATTTTTTTCATTTTATATAAGCAGACGAATTTATTTTCATATTGGACACTGTATCGGATAGTGTTGGTGGAGTGTCGTGTCCGGTCGAGTGTCAGACACATTACGTTCTGATTTTTTGAAGTGTTTGTACATCACTTTGTGTTACCAATAGACAAATGGAAAAAATCTTAATATTGAGTACTTTTTTATTTGACAAAAATTAATGTGTCAGCCTAAATAAGTTTGAAGTTTAAAAAAAATATGAACCTAAGTTTGAGTAGAGTTAGAATAAAATAATTCGCAAGTTGGCCTTAAACTTATTGTAGTCAAACTCAATGAATTTGATTCACTTTAAACTCGACTCATAAGATTTATTTGACAAATCTAATTTTTGTATGATAGATAAATCATACTAAATTGAGTATAATCATATTCAATCTATATGCTAATTCTTCTTTTCTTACCTGGATTTAAATAAAATTAAGCATTTTCATGTTTATAAAATATATTTGAATTATATCGATACTCTAATAAAATAAGATTGTTTAATATAGATGGAATTCATGGTTAATCAAGATTATATTTTTATATAGTTGCTTAGATATGTTGTTAAGTGTTCTATTTTTCTTCTCTCATATGAGAGTTTATAATTTCTTTCCAAAGAGAATTTGGTCGCTCTTGAACGAGAATTTGGTCAATGCTTCGTTTATTGGTTTTTAAAATTAGTTATCATAAGAAAAATTTATTTGGTGCTTCAATTTTTATTTATTACATTATTATAGATAGTGCTTAGATAGTGCTGAGGTTTCGTTTATTTATCAATGGAATGAAATCAAAATAAGGAATATGATTCCCAAAAATCAAATAACCTTGTTTGGTATTTTTTGTTTGATATTATGAATGCAATATAATTCCCAAAATATGAAAACTATCATTTCAAATAAGGGAATTACAATACCTTATTTATTTAGATATTGTGATTACCATACAAGATAATCATAAATACCATCATTTAATGGCATTACTATTCTTATATCAAATATAATATAAAATTAACAAAAATAATTATTTATTTATATATTTCATTTAAGTTATTATTATTTTTGGAGAAATAATTTCGTATTTTTAATCTATTTGAAATATTTTGACGATGTAAACTTTTCGGTGAAAGAAATATATCTCATTTTCCTTCAAAATTAGAAATAAAAAGTTTAGTGTGATGGATGGGCCTAGTGGGTCAAAGCCCAACACTGTCTCTAATAACCCTATAGGAATTCTTTATAACACGAAATCTATTCTCCACAAACACACACAATCACTTCCCAAACGCTCCTTTTTCTAAAACCCTACGCCAGATCTCAAATGTACATCTCCGATTTTCTCCTCTGCAGTTATGGCCAGCTCTATCGAACCTACAGCCCTAAAGAGAGAGGAAGAAGAAGAGGATGACTCGAAGCCAGCGGCTGATGATGAGGATACCGGAGCTCAGGTAGCGCCGATCGTTAAACTTCAAGAGGTTGCCGTTACCACTGGCGAAGAAGATGAAGATGTTCTACTTGATTTGTGAGTAATCGATTGCTTAAGTTTGCTATGAGATGAGATGTTGATTGTTGTTTTTGGGCGGAAAATGGTTTTTTGTTTTTAGGATTTTGAATTGATTTGATGAGATAGATTGGGCTGGTTTTGTTTCAAGTTCAATTGATGTCGTAAGTTTTACTGGTTTGTAAGTAATTGAGTGCTTGCTTTTGATTTGAAAAAAGTTGCTGCTTGTTATTATTTTTTCGGCAGGAAAATTGGTTTTGTGTCAGAGTTTTGAATTGATCTGTTGCAATTTATTCATGTAAATCTGAAGTAAGTTAATGATGAAGAGAAGTAGTAATTTTAAATAGATTGATGCAGGCATGAAGCTTGGTTTGTCACTTTGATTACCTATGTGAAATCTGTTTTGCAATGATGATTATCTTTATGTTTTGTAATTATTGTTATTGAATTGGTGCAACTCATGTAATAAACTCATTCAGTGAACTGGTGAATCTGAAGTAACTTGATATTGGACAAAAGTAGTAGTTTAGCTTTTTATATGGAGCCATGCACTTGATGAAGCTTGATTTGTCTCTTATTACCCATGTGGAATGTGTGATGGAACGGTGATTTATGTTTTTTATGGAAAGTTTGGAATGGATTGTCAGCTCATGTGGTTAGATTGATTTTTGTACTGTTATTATAGTGTTGATATTGTTTGGTGTTTGGTGTTTGGTGATATTAATCTTATATCTCATTTCATTGGTAGGAAATCAAAGTTGTATAGATTTGACAAGGATGGTAACCAATGGAAGGAGAGGGGAGTTGGCACTGTGAAGCTACTAAAGGTCAAGGAGAGTGGCAAAGTTAGGCTTGTCATGAGGCAAAACAAGACACTGAAGATCTGTGCCAACCATCTTGGTGAGGAAATCATAAGCTTATATTTTGTGATCTGTATGTTCTCACTGTGTACATGTCAGGAGGGTATATATCTAATATATTTTTGATGCTATAAGTGGAATCTCAGTTGTGTGAACTCATAGTGTAATATTTTGTTGAAAATACACCTACCATCTATTTATGATGTAATGCATTTTACTGAAAATTGTGTTTGCTTTGCCACTGTAGTACTACCCACATTGTCTGTGCAACAGCATCAAGGGAATGATAAGTCGTGTGTGTGGCATGCTGCTGATTTTGCAGACGGAGAGCTGAAGGAAGAATTTTTCTGTATTCGGTTCGCTTCCGTGGAGAGTGAGTTACATCAACTTTATAACTCACCTTTTATCCTAACTTGCCTTATTTTCATTGCTCAATGACGATTTATGTCATCATATGCCCATCTGTTTATATGTTGAATAAATTGAAGCAGATGAGTCTTTAATCACTGAGGGACTTGTGATATGTAATTCACATCTCTAAGATCTTGGGTTATCTCATATCTGCATTCTATGCTGTTGGTTGAGGGATTTGTAAGGTCTAGTGTCCTTTGTCTATTTGTGTAGATTGCCTTATTTAATAGATCTAAACTTGAATGTTCATGATAAAATATGAAGTCCATGATTTGGCATTCTATGTTCCATAGAGAAGGGATTGAGGCATTCATGCCCTAATTTTAGTGTGTTTCAGTGATTCTTTAGATAATCTCATTACGTAATGACTTCATATCATTTGAGGTTGTTAGGACATTATCCCAACTAGTATAATTTCTCATCAGAACATTTGATAAATGGCATGTCTTTTGCTGAATTTAATTTTAATCTAGTATTTGAATAAATTCCAGAATCTTGCAGTCTTTCGCACATTAAGATTGTCTGCCATTGCTAAGGAGCACTTCCAGTTGTTACATTTGATAAACATGCATGACATCCGTCCTTATTGTTGCCTTTCCATATGTTGATGGATTCCTCATTTGTCTTGAAATATAAAAGTAAAAGTTTTCTGGGGAAAGGTTGTCCTGGACTGTAAGATTAAGCATGTTTTAAATAATTGAAGCTTATTATATTTTTGTACTTTTTACATTTATTCTTTGGTAAAGTTATCTTTTTATCTTCTGCTAAGCAAGAGTAAGTGGACTATTTGGTGATGGAGTCTTAATGGGTACACATGGTATCAACATGAGTAAGGGCTGAGGGGAAGGGGTGTTTCATGGGGATGGTTACATGGAAGGAAATAAAAAACGTAACCTTTTTTTAATAATTATAACAGAATCAAAGTGGGCAGATGTGAAAATTGAATTTTACACTTTGGATTGCCTTAGTTGCCCTCTTCCTCCCCGTCTTGCCTTTCTACCATGGAAGATAGAGAGGTGCGCCTGTTATATGGCTGGGCCCCCATTCACATATGATTTTACTTAACCATACATTTTCATGTTTTGGATTTTGGGTTGGCTTATCAATAAATTTTCTTCACCTTATCCGAGAAGATAGTTTTACCACGAAAGGGTGAAAATACTGGGTTATATCTTCTTTCCTGTGGGCTGAGAAACATACAAAAAGAATTTTTGTAGACAATGTTTTGGTCATCCTTTTTCACATAATCCAGTTAATATAGAGAACCACTGCTGTCAGTTGGAATGCTTCATCTTGATTAATTTCAGATTTAATACTTCCAATTGTCTGTTGGAAGCTGCATGTCCTTGTTATTAATGTGCACCATATATTTTCCTCGTTTATTTCAGACTGCAGAGCTTTCAAGGAGAAGATTGAAGAAATCACTGAATCTCAGGGGAAGGACGGTGAAGAGAGCGAAGAAGGCACCACTGCTGCCAATCTCATCGAACAGTTGAGTGTTAAAGCAAAAGATGAAGCGAAACCTGAGACAAAAGAAACACCTTCATCATCAGAAGAGAAGAAGGATGACAATGAAAAGCTGGAAAAATCTGCCGATGATAAGTAAGGGCTTAAGCGTTCTTGTCTAGGTTTTTGTTGACAAGGGTTGAAGCAAGGTTAGTTCAAGTGAATTAACCCGGTGTCGGATATTATGGTTATGAAACATAGAGTGTATCTTGTGATTTGGTTTGTTTACTGGTTTCCTGGTGGGTCGGTGTCAGTTGAGGTGTGTCTGATTCCAGAGTGTCGGTTATCTGGATATTTGTCGTTTTTCAGTGTGCTTGGTCTGTTTTATATTGCAAATGTTTTTAGACAGGCAGGGTGCATTACCCCCAGCATATATCTTTACCTTGAGTATTATAGAGTCTTTGTTTCATGGATGTTTTGTTTGAACTTGTTCAGTAGCTTTAATTTTCATGGAAATTTGTTTATGCTATTTTGATGGTGGAAAAGTGATGGGATGTGGGGTTGTTTTAAGGTTTTTCTTGTATGTATTTGATGGGCCAGCAGGAGGTTGTTATAGTCAAGGGACTGATCAAGATAAGTTTAATTCACATTTGTGATCAGGATGAATATTCATATTCTCGCTGAGAATATGTTTTCTTGGTAGCTAAAGATTAAGATCATTTGATGTAGGGACACGATAAAAGAACATCTTAAGCTTTTGTATCAAATGGTGTTAACGATAATAAACATCTTAAGCTTTTGCGTCAAATGGTGTTAATAGATCGGTTTTAATGAATTCAGATTTATTTTAGAATCTCCCATAAAAGCTATTGCCTAGCATTAGCCTGGGCATTTAAAGAAGGGGGTCCAAATTTTAAATGATTATTCTTTTGGGTTTGTGGGACCTGGACTTTAAGAAGTCTCTTAATTGTCGTATTTGGATTAGGTGCAAGTGGCCACATGGAAACTGAAAAGTTGAACATGAATTGCAAACTGGAGTACATATATCCAGCCACGCCCAGTAGGTGGGTGTAGTATTTAATAAACCCATTTTTAATTTCAAACTATAATTTTTTTATTTTTTTTTTAGGTACAAAATTGAGAGTAAATAAATCAAATCGAGCTGAATTAGTTATTGTTTAAGTTCGTTTGAACTATAATCCAACTCAAATTTTATTTTTGAGCTGGGCCACAACCAATAGGTGTAGTATACTAGTATTTAATAAACCCAGTCTTAATTCCAAACTGTGCTTTGAGTACCAAATAAAGGTGATAAATAAATTGAGTCGAAGTGAATGGATTGTTGTTTAAACTTGCTTGAATTATAATTGAGCTCAAAATTTAGTTTGAGCTTGCTCGATTGTTAATTGAGTATAGTTTAATAAATTTTTATCAAATCGAGTTTGAATAGTTTGTATGCTTATGTTGTTTACCTTTCACACATGATTCACAAAAAGGCATTCAAGAAAGCTTATCAGTACCAAATGAACCAGCTTTATGCAAAATTTCCAAACCTTTACTACTCATGTGACCTAGTCTATGATGCCACAGTTCAGTTTTGTCTTCTTTGACAACATTCACAGAACAAGGCATAGACTTAGCAATGCAAACATACAAGTTATTTTTCTTTTCAGCTTTTAGAATCATTAAGGATCCTCTCATGATTTTCATCATACCCTTTCCCCACCTACCTTCTAGCCCATCATCTTCTAGTGCAGCACATGAAATCAAATTATTGCACAACTCAAGCACATATCTAACATTTTTAAGTGTCAGACCAAAGCCAGATTCACACATCAAAGAAATGTCCCCTATGCCAATGATTTTACACTTCTTTTCATTAGCTAAAGACACAAACCCATTATTCACTTCTTTACAAGAGCAAAATAAATATTTAAATGGTGACATGTGAAAAGTACATCCAGAATCAACAAGCCATTCATTTTCACATAAAGAAGTAGAATGCACAATATTCACAGAAGACACATCACAACATTCAGTTACCATAAAGATATCACCATCACTCTCATTACTAGAAGCCTTATTAGCTTGTTCTTTTTGTTTCTTAGGACAATCTCTAACATAGTGACCAGTTTCACCACAATTATAACATTTTCTGTTATTTGACCTCGACTTAGATCTATTGTGATTTTTTTTATCACGATCTTGACCAGTTTGGTTATTGTTGGACTTTTTATTTTTAGCCCTCCCTCGAACAAACATAACCTCATCATGATTTTTACTAGGATTAGTTCTTAAATCCATTTCTTTGCTTTTTAAACAATTTACCACAGTTTCAAGGCTAACCTGATCCCTACCATACTTAATAGCAGATTTTACATCATTATATGTATCAGGTATGACATTTAAGAGCACAATTGGAGTATAATCATCAATATTTTTATCACCGGTCTTTTTAATATCTTGAACTAGTTTTGTAAACACATCAAGATTTTCCTCTATGTCTTTATTCAAATCAAGTTTGAATCGGAAAATTTTTTCAAGCAAAAATATCTTACTAGGCAATGAAGTCTCAGTATATAATTCTTGCAATTTTTTCCACAAATCTTTGGCACTTTTCTGATCTCCTACCTTTCTTAACACCGAGTCAGAAAGATTGAGAATAATAGATGAGTACGCAAGCTCATCCATTTCTGTCTTCTTTTCAGCAGTATCAGAATTAGAAAATTGGAGACTGATACATTTAAACACACGTTGTTGTATCAAAACTCCTTTTATTTTCTGTTGCCAAATACCAAAGTCTGAGCGTCCATCAAAAGGAGCTAGACTATAACCAGACATAGAGCCCATCACAAATCACACAGATTAAGTTGACACACAACGGAAGCAAACAAATCACACATATTTTCCTATTTCTATCAGCAAATAAATCTCAATCCTATCCGTTTCAAACGGTATCTAAACGAAAGCGGTAAAAGCGGTTCAAGCCAATTTACTTGAGCGAGTTCCAACCGTATGAAACTCGTTTTACCTGTTTCATTTCTGATTCGGCGCACGTCGAGTAGAGATGCGATGGGAGGCTATCAATGGACAGAAAAGCTGGAAAAACGAGCAATGAGCAACCACGGGCAGCCGCGACAAACGCAGACTCGTCGACGGGCAGCAACCGTGGCTCTGATACCACTGTTAGGTATAGGCTGCCGTCGGTTTGAGTTGGCTTAGAAATTCCGAGCTCGTTTCTATATTCGATCACACACAGTGTAGCATGTAGGACACTCAGTTTGCATTCACAAAGAATCCACCCAAGCCCTAATCACCCCGATAACACCCTCACAAGAACTCTTACACTCGAACCCGAAACTAGGCTGTCACTAAGACAAGTCACGAAGACTATTTCGGAAGAGAGAAGACTTTCTATTACTCTGCTTATGTATATCTCTTGGTGTTTATTATTTTGGTGTGTCTAAAGGAGTGGTGAGAACACCCTTTTATAGTGGTAGAAAGGAAGCCCAAAGGTCACAAGTGAGAAGACCAAAGAGACAGAACAGAAAATGAAGAGACACATGGGGAATACCAAGGGGCTGCCAAAGGGTGGTGTGCTTGGGTTAATGTGGGGAGAACCAAATAAAAAATGGGCACACAAAGTTGGGCCTAACATTTCAACATTCAAAATTGATCATACTTAGTGACTCTCACTATCAACGTGTTGACCATAATCATTTATGAGATTAATACATAAAAAATATCAATTGTTTCTATAAATATTGTGATCACTCATGATATTGATATATATAAAATTTTAGTTATGTCTTAATTTAGAGTCTTGAGAATTCCTAATGAACCATCACTATAACAAATGCATGTGAATAATGTATCACTAGACAACTATAACTATGTTTACACTAATCTCAATATATATATAATATAATATAATAAGAGTGAGGTTTGAAGGATGAACAATTGCTAGTTAATATGCAGAAATTCTACACTAGGTTGAGAGTTATAAAATATTTCAATTTAATATTTACTATACAATATTTTTGGCAGTGTTTTTTTTATATGGATTGGTGAAAAAAATACCTTTCTATTGAGAATGTATGATTGGCATGGCATAATCTCAAAAGTTAACATGGGCTCATTAGCCAATAATCCATATGATGATTGTACATATTATTAAAGCATTCCCTTAATACAAGTGGGTAGTCCCATGACGTGGCCTTAGGGTTGCCACTTCTTGGAAAATTGGGAGATCTTCCATTTTCACCCATTCTCATTCTCAAATATTCTCTTCCATTTTTCACTTTACATACATGTACATATACATATACATATATATATATAGATGCATATGTATATATATGCTCCTAGTTGGAATTGTGCACGACTTTGTACTCCTAGTTCGAATATGTCCTCATCTTGAATCACAAGCTTATTAGGTCTATCAGTTTAAAGACAAACTCGTGAATTCAAATCATGTTAGTAATATCAAATTTAAATCGTTACGCTGTTAGATGTAACCTTTCATTCCTAATTCGAATTTTGTGCACTTTAAGATCACAAGGTCATGAGGTTCGCCAAACTAATGGCACGTGATGACCTTCCAATGTTTGAGTCGGTGAATTTTCTACATTTTACACATTTAAGTCGATATTAAAATTATAATGTCTATCGAAACGGGATAAATAAAGATGATTTTGTATCTAAAAGTTATTACCTATTCTTAAGGTGGACATATGAGCTCATACACGTGTCTCGACTTGAAGGTAGATGGGCCAGGATTGGGCTAAAGTCGCCGAGTTAGCCCGTGATTCCTGATAAAAATATTCTTTTTTTTATTATGTTGAGATTATACTCGTAAATTATATGATTGTATTACTCGAATAATATATGTAGAATAATTCATTTTTTATTTGAAAAGAATATAGTGAGAGATATAATTTTGTGATTGTTCAATCAAAACGCTTTAGCATGTTCATTTATCATCCTATCATCTGCTTCTTTCACTTTCGGCTATTGGAATATTGCATGACACCTATATGGATTTACTTATAGCCATTGGTAGATTATTGCCTATCTTTTTTCATATATATAATTAGATTATCTATAATGTGGTATACTTTTCACTGTGTGCATTAAAAGTGCCTTAAGAAAGTGTTGCTTGTTTGGAAATTTCAAATCAAGATAGGGTGTTTAAATCTATATGAGGGGTTAGATTGCCCAAATTAGAATATTTATCATTATGTTGCAGCAAATGTTTAGTTGTTATATAAAAGAGAGTTTGACATGGTTCATATACGTTTTAGTTGATGACATATAATAATTGTATAATGAATTTATAACCTAATGCAATCTATAAAAATCCATCACTCCTCGGGAGGTAGATACTGAAGGGAATGATTTTCATGATTATCATTCGATATATACAAATGGAGAAGGGTGTATACGCATATGATATTCCGAAAATAATTCATTATGATGAATTCATTTCGATCTTAATTAGGTTATGATGTGAATTATGAGACTGACTAGGTGCAACACATCCTTTTTATTTTCTCTCATTGCTAATTAAGATGTAAAAAGTCGCGCTTTCAAGAATATTGAGCGAGAAAATGAAAAAATAAAAGCCTTATTGTCAATATATATATATTAATTGATTGAATTAATAGATAATTAATCAATAATATATATAATTTAATTAATTAAATATTTTTTGAAAACATAGTTAATCAATAATTTAAAAATTTAAGGTTATGTTTGGTTTTGTTTTGGTTGGTTATTTTGGTGAGAATTGTTGGTGAGAAATTTTTTGGGACACGTGCATATTTGGTGAGATTGTGTTTGGTTTTATTTTGATATTGATTTTTGGGTGAATTTTTTGGTGAGATAGTGTTTGTTTTTGTTTCCAAAGGGAACATAAATTACTGTAGCAGTCAAATCGCGTAAGCTTTTGTCTGTTAATAATTAATTAGTGATTGAAAACTATAATATAATATTAAGATTGTAATATTTTTTACATATAGATGAATATTTATATGTATGTAATAATAGTTGATATTTATATATTATACATTTTTATTTATGTCTAGAAATAAATTATTATATATTTATATTTATTCTATAAATATATACAAATGCAAGAAACTTATTTATCGATACGAATGTTAAGAAAATTACTGAAATATAGAATATTATCAAATAATATTGTTAGTCGAGTTCAAATTATAAATTAAATAATATATAATTATTACAATTTTCTATCTTTTCATATATCCAAAGTAAGTTTAAACATTATGTTGTTTAAACAAGATAAAAGTCCATAGGTCGTACACTTCTCTTGAACAATTGACTCATTTTGTACTATATATACCCGTATGTATATGTATTCATAATTCTTATGTTACATGTTTACATACATTAAGTCAAATTATCACAATAAATTCTTAAAAAAATTAATAATATAATTATAGCAATTATATGTTGAATTTTTTGTCCCGTATTAAATTAGCTAAGCCATAAAATTTCATTTTATAAAGTCTTATTCTTTTTGTGGCCTAGTTAGACTAAAATTATTTTGATACGCACTAAAATTTTTAGACTATTAAATTATTAAATTATTACATAGTCTAATTGTCTCGAATTAATATTTTTTGAATTAAATTATATGGTTACAGTCTAATTGTTGTTTATTAATTATTAAATTTATTATTCAACATTTATTATTTTTTTATAATATTCTTATTTAATTGCAAAACAATAATAATTTGTAATTGAATGGTTGGGGTATGTCATTATGCATAGAGATTATATCAAGTGTTTCAAATTATAAAATAATTTGTAAAAAAATGCTTAGATGGTGAGAGGAGAGAGAGTGTTATTGAGAGATGAAACAAATGATGTGTGATTAGACAAGAGAAAAATATAAAATAATCATATTTTGGAGCCAAAATCAAATTTGGCCAAATATTGCATTTTTTATTTGGTCCAAAATTTACAAGCCAAACATAAATTGGCCAAATTTTTGGTCCAAAATGAATCCCAAAACAAAACCAAACATGCCCTAAAGTTCTTACACTCAAATCAACGAACCAATCGCACCCCAAGAAGTTCGAACTTTCTATAAAAATAATCATAGAATAACCAATTTTGAAACTTCAAATTTGGATAAAACTACAATCACAATACATATATTGGGCCACTTAAATTTCAATAACCAAATAATCATGTCCTAGTGTTGGAGTTTAAAGACAAGTCATTACTCATTAGGATGGTGATTGTTGCCCAGCCATGGAGAGATATCATGTAATGTAAGTCAAAAGATTGATGGGCCTTAAATGGGCCAAACCCGACCCATACTTAACTCTGAGGCCCGTCTCAACCGGCCCAAACCTTCCACACGATCTCATAATACGACGTCGTCAAGCAATCAAAGAGCCAGGGGCAAAAGCGTAAATTACGTAAAGAAGACAAAGGTCTCAGTAGTAGGCTTTATCCCAAAAACCCCTAAAAACACACAATTTTTATCTGTCTTCACTTTTTTTTTTCACTCAAATTTCTCTCCTGAACTCCTGCGGCGTAGATCCGAGGAGTTTCAGCGAAAATCACCGCAAAAATCATTATCAGATCTGTATTCGATTCGTGTTTTTGTTGCTATCAGGTAACTCAATCGAACCTGTTTTTCTTGCCATTAATTTCTCTTTATGTGAGATGAACAGATTGATGTGTTGATTGTTTTGATCGGTGGTAGAATGCTTTTAGTTTGTTAGTATTTTTGTTATTTAATGTCAGATAACTTAATCGAGTTTGTTTTTTGTGCTACTAAGTTTATATCTGTTATACGTATTGTTATTTGCAGATATGTGTCGTTAGTTTAGATGAACAGATAGACGTGTTAATAGCTTTGATGGATGGTAGAATTGTTTTACTTTGTTAGTTGTTTGTGTTCTTTTCATATCAGGTAACTTAGTCGAACCTGTTTTCATGCTGTAAGTTTGTATGTATGCCTGTTGTTCATTGCAGATATGTATGTAGGGTTTTGATGGATTTGATTGGTGATAGAATTGTTTTACTTTGTTAGTTATTTGTATATTTTTTCCTTTTTTCGTATAAATTGTATGATTCTATTGTTTTAGGTAGACGCTTTGCTTGCTTATAATGTTATTTGATTTACTTTTTTAAGAGGTGAGTGATTAATTTACTTTCTTGTGTTCTGTTTAATGATGGTTGTGCATAGTTTTCTTTTTTGCTATGCTGGAATAAGTGAGTAAGTTGTTGGTGTTTTGAGGTTATAAAAGTGTGTGCAAATGCCTTAATGATGTATATACCTTTTGACGTTAAACTCAATGAAATATATGGTCATGTGATTTAGCTTGGACTGTTAACAGCTTTTTGGCCTTTTTTTGTCTGGTTTTTGCTGGTTTTGTCATTACATATAGAGCCAGTCGATTGAAGGATGAGTTACATTTACTTGTGGACAGAACAGTAGGAAGTTTTGCCCATAGTATTATATTGTATGATCCTATATTTGTTTTCATGAGTTGGAAATATTGAAAATTGTGTAATGCGAGTACATCTTATACATTTCGCTGCAATCCAATGTAACATATTGTAATTGATGTATCATGCATGAATTGGCTTTGGATACCTAACACCTATTTTTCTACTGTTTTAATACGATGGAACTGTTTTATATGCTCGGGTGTCATTTTTTCTTCTCTTCTTCAACTGATATCTTAACTTTGAATCCCTTCACATGATCATTCCCTCACAAGTATCTATCTCAATATTAACTATTACGCTGCTGATGATATGGACTATGCTGACTTGTGATTGCATGTTTTCCATTAGTCAGTTTTCCGGTGCTTTTGTCTTCATTACAGGAGTTGTTTTGTCATTCTGCTTGTGGAAAACTGGTTGCCTGTATTTATCTTTGTTTTTCTTTTGTCTGCAGTCATGGCGGGAGCAGCACCTGAAGGTTCTCAATTTGATACTCGTCAGTTTGATTCCAAAATGAGTGAGCTGTAAGTCTTTTTCACAGGAGATTTTCCATAATTTGGAATTAGTCTTCAATAACTGATTAAGAATTGTTATTTTTAACTCTTAGCCTTTTCTTATCATTTTAAATTTGGACGCAGACTTGCAACTGATGGGGATGAGTTCTTCACTAGTTATGATGAGGTCTATGATAGTTTCGATGCTATGGGCTTGCAGGAAAATCTTCTTAGGGGCATCTACGCATATGGTATATAAACAGTCAATTCCACGAACATGCTATGTTCCATATCATAGTTTCATTAGTTGGGTTTAGATCTGTATCGCATCCTCCATTGCAATCCCGTCCCTGATGATATTTCCGTATTTCATATTCAATCTTTTGATTTGCTTAGCTAAATTATCATTTAACATAGAAGGCTACTTATAAATATAATAATAGGAGCTAGTACAGGTGAATACAATATGTACGTGTTTTTGTGGCCAAAGTTCTTTCTCACTAGTTTCGTCATGTGTTATTGGGAGTATGAAAAAATTATTTAAAGAGTCTTCTCTTTGGAGAATGAAATAACATTCCACTTGTATTACATTGAAGGTTTTGAGAAGCCCTCTGCAATTCAGCAAAGAGGGATTGTTCCATTCTGCAAGGGGCTTGATGTGATTCAACAGGCTCAATCGGGAACTGGGAAAACTGCAACTTTCTGCTCTGGAATTCTCCAGCAGTTAGACTATAGTGTGGTTGAATGCCAGGCTTTGGTTCTGGCACCGACTCGTGAACTTGCACAGCAAATTGAGAAAGTCATGCGAGCACTGGGTGATTATCTTGGTGTTAAGGTTCATGCTTGCGTTGGAGGTACCAGCGTTCGTGAAGATCAGCGTATTCTTTCTGCTGGTGTTCATGTTGTGGTTGGTACGCCAGGACGTGTCTTTGACATGTTGAGAAGGCAGTCCCTGCGTTCCGATTACATCAAGATGTTTGTGTTAGATGAGGCAGATGAAATGCTTTCCAGAGGGTTCAAGGATCAGGTCTACCTCTTACACCCTTTTTGGTACAAAGATTTCGGGTGAATAAAAGGAAAGAAAAAGCTAAGGAAATATTACGAAAAGAATATATGAGGGAAAATAAGATGTTACTGAGAAAAACCCATTTCCTCAGAAAAGGGTGAGGGAAGTTGGAGAATGGCGTGAGAAAATGAGTATTTGCTCATATCTCAAGCTTAACTTTCCCCATTTATTTCCCTTTGTTCCCCCTAGATAACAAAACATGTTTTGAGTTCTTTGATGTTTTTTCTTTTGCCTGGCATTTGCCTTTTCTCATCAAAATCCTTGACCAAAACTAAGCATTATTTATTTTACTTGGTTTTCTTGTGTTCTTTTCCCTATTTGGCTGTTGGATTGAGGTTATGTTGCTTTTGCAGTTAAAGATATCTTGAACATAATTATCGTTGATAATTACTTTAGCTAGTTTTATCCTTTTAATTTTTCTGCTCATGGTTTCCAAAGCAGTTCACCTCAAGAGTGGTCTCTCTTATATGTCATGAAATATAATATTGCATCGCCTTTGATTTTTTTTCAGATATATGATATCTTCCAGTTACTGCCTCCCAAGATTCAAGTCGGTGTATTCTCTGCTACTATGCCACCAGAGGCTCTCGAAATCACAAGGAAATTCATGAACAAGCCCGTCCGTATCCTTGTCAAACGTGACGAGCTAACTCTTGAAGGTATCAAGCAATTCTACGTCAACGTCGAGAAGGAGGAATGGAAGCTCGAAACCCTTTGTGATCTTTACGAGACCTTAGCCATCACCCAAAGTGTCATCTTTGTCAACACAAGGCGTAAGGTCGACTGGCTCACTGATAAGATGCGAAGCCGTGACCATACTGTCTCTGCTACTCATGGAGACATGGACCAAAACACAAGAGATATCATTATGCGAGAATTTCGATCTGGTTCTTCACGTGTTCTAATCACTACTGATCTCTTAGCTCGTGGTATAGATGTCCAGCAAGTCTCTCTTGTTATCAACTATGATTTGCCAACTCAGCCCGAGAATTATCTCCATCGTATTGGACGAAGTGGACGTTTTGGGAGAAAGGGTGTTGCCATTAACTTTGTCACGAAAGATGATGATCGCATGCTAGTTGATATACAAAAGTTTTACAACGTTGTAGTTGAGGAGCTGCCAGCTAATGTTGCTGATCTCCTCTAATCAGGTTTTGGGTTCTTCGAGGTTAAGTGTTAATTTATTATCTTGTTTCTTAGGTTAGTTTTAACGTGTAATGGATTTTGTGTTCGGGATTGCAGTTCCAAACTACTGTTGTGAGTTTTTTGGTTTTTTCTTTTGGATTGTAATCGTCAAAAAATTACTGCAGATTTGGATTTTGTTGGACTTTATTGAATCGTAAAGTTGGATTTTAATGTTTATAAGCACCCTGATCTTGGATTTTATCTTTGGTTAAATTATATGTAATGTGGTTCTTGTGTATATCATGTATTTCGCCTGTGAAGTGTTGCAGATATTTTGCAGTCTTAAGTTCTCTAGATTGGTGTTTCGATCTCGTATAACTATATACACGTTTGTATGAACTCTTTTTTTTATATGCAGCCGACATAAATTTCAGAAAAAATATATTAATATTCATCTTGTAACTTATCACATGTCCAATTTTGGTCTCATTCATTATAAACTTCTCACGTTTTGTCCCATTATTTTTAAAATGTTTCACACTTAGTTCTACCGTTCAAAATTTAATAAATTTAGTGTGAATTGTATGTCAATCACCAGAATTTTTCCGAAAATTTTATGCATTAGAAATACGTAATACTAAAGTAGAATATCATAATATTGAATCTGTGTGAGTATATTCACTCATAAGTTTTTACAAAACAAAATTGATTAAAGCGTTTATTAATAGAATTAGACTGTTAAATTTTGGCCGGTGAGAGTTGAGACATTTTGAAAAAAAATTGAACTGCAAAACTAAATATAAGCATTTAGAAAATTATTGAACTAAATATGAGAAATTCATAATTAATGAACTAGGGTTAAATTGTGGGACTAAAAGTGTACTAGTTTTTCCTTAAATTTCCTACATGTTTGTATATATATACTAAAATACGAATGTGTAATAGAGGATCGGATATGGTATATTTTGAATGCGTGGAATGTCATTTTGTTATACTATGTAAAAATACTTGCAATTTTGTTGCACTGCGTCAAAATTGATTTTTTTCTTGATGAATTATTGGACAAGGACAGGTTCTGTAAACCAGTTGGGGCTACCCAACAAAATGAATATAGAATCATCAATGGATATATATATTTTTTTTTGGGTGGGGGGTTCAAAGTTTGTGATACATAATTCCAACTTTATCATGGTAGTCCACAAATTATCAAGCTTTCCCCTCGGCATGATAATAAATGCTGATATAACTTGATCCAGATACAACTAAACAAAATTGCAAACCTAGCTCTCTGGTTTGTGTACATTAGCCTTGTCTTAGCCAGTGTGCAACAGGCTTGCACCAATCAGTGGTGGGATTTTGCTCAAAAACCAGTCTTAAACAAGTTCTTATGCATACAAAGTGCAAGACCATAATTTTATACCGAATTACGAGAACTGTTCATATCTTACTATATTAATTGTACACTAGACAAACACAGCTCTTATAAGACAAACACAATGCCTGCAACTGAAGCAAACTCAAGGTTCGTACCATGTTAAGCTTCCCATGATCAAATACTTACCCGGAAGATTCCCAGCTGATGGGGCAAGGTATGTGATTTTCTTGCTGCATTTGACAATTTGAAAGAAGATCATGTTAGCAGCAAAAATAAAATAAAAATACAAGATCGTTTCGTTAACGAAAAGGGTACAGTTCATACCTCTCGAAGTTAATGTCACTAATCCAGATGAACCCGGCAACATTACTAGCAAAAGGAGAAAAAAGAAACTCATGAGAAATTTTTTTCCTTGCGGAAAATTAAACAATAAGGATCATGACATGCATATCTTCACTTATTCGGTAGTTACTATGAGCCCAAGTTACCAAGACACCCCTTCACGGTGAAATTGTAGTATATTTTTCGAGAAATTATGATAATTTCCCAAATGTCGGGGGTCAAATGCTTGGTTGTCTGTTAATGCACCCTAAATAATTACTCAAGCAAAAGTGATTATCTATCAAGATGTAGTTTTTTGCCTCAACCTTATGCAATATAAGTCCAGTTCTGAGACCATTGCAACAAATCCAGTAAATTTACACAAATTTAAAGCTAAAAGAAGAAAAAAAAAAGTGAAACAAAAGCGCCTAGCTTAAATAATGCTTGTATTGGCACATATTTGAAATAAATAAACCCAACATCAAATTAAACATTAAGACGCTTAGGCCAAGGGCTCAGAACATTCGAATGGGAAATTGCTATACCTGGAAATAATTTCATCCGGTTCTTTGGCATATGATACAGCTAGGACTAGATGCAGTAAGTCTTGGTTAACATTAACAGGGGTCAACCTTGTGGGCTCTGCAGATGGCTCTGCACCAACGGGCAGAGCAGAACGTGGGGCCTGTGGGCCACCACCAACTCGATAAATGCACAAGTCACTGAAATTTGCGGTGTTAGAGTGTGGAGAAAGATCATTTGCAAGGCCATAGAAGTACTCCTGAATGAACAAAAAAAAAAAAAGAGAGGAACATATATGTCAAATGTTGGTTTAAGAGAAAATTGCAATATTAGGCCCATTGGATAGGGTTCTTGCAATTTTAGTCTCTTTGTCTACAAACTTGCAAAGTTAGTCAGATGCATCAAAATAGGACGGAATTCCGCGATTGTAATGCGCGCTCTGTTAGATTTATTACCGATCACTTGCAAGTCACGCAACCAAGCTAACGGTTTCCATCCGTCCATCAACGGTTGAGATAAAAAGTGCAAAACGAAGCATCTAGGGACTAATTTGCAAGATTTTAAACAATGGAACTAAAAATACAATAGGCCTTATCCTATGAAGGCTGCAATTTTCTCATCAGTTTATATTGAAGTCACAATCCCCAAAGTTGGCATACACGTATTCTGAGGGACCGGGCTCTTTGACGGGCTTTTGCATTTCTAGAGACAACACCACCGGACTTCTGAAGTTTCACCACATCAACATTAGCTTTGCTTTTCAGAAAATCTCTAAGCATGCTCCAAAGCTTTTCCTGTTCAATTGTACAAGAAAGCAAAAGAAGTTTTATATTTCTCACAAGGCTTTGAAATGCAAGATAAGCGACAGTCTTTAACATTTTTTTGACAATCAAATACAGCCAACAGTGAACATGTCAAAAGAAAGTCTAATTTTTCACAAGACGAGTCCTTGTCACTTGCATTCAGACTATAATCATCAAACAATAGTCCAAAAAGATATACATACGCCAGTACAACTTCAGAAATTCTTTCCAAGACCCAATTTCGCTGAACTCAAATAAATCACATTGCAACTGTTATTACGCTTGTTTTATGGTTGATCGCTCTTTTTGGAATGATATAACCACATGACAAGTGCAATTCATTTGCCTAATCTGAGCCAAACCAAGTTGGGGCTACAATTTCAATACCTGACCCAAAACTAGCACAACGGTGGCATTCAGCGTATCAATTGCATGCAACAGCAGCTGTCAAGAGAAGAAATTAGAAAACCACAAAATGTAAGATAGAGTAACTGAGAAAATCCCGTCATTAACTCAGCCAAGAGTAACTGAGAAAATCCCGTCATTAACTCAGCCAAGCCGTATGAACTGATAAAAAATATATCAAGTATAATACCTCATAACCAACACCTTCTATCCATCCCATGGTATTAATAACCATGCCTGAAGCTCTAGATTCAACATTTCCAGCAAATTGCTTGTCCAAAACTTGAGCAAGCTCTTTAACTAATACCTTGTAAAGGTCTACATTGCCACTGAAAAGCATAGTATATGGATGTGAGAAGTGGTGTCTACAGTGGATATGCAATAAAAAGACCAAATGCAGAAAGTTGCAACTGCAGACTCCATTACCCAGGTGTAACATGGCCATGGAAGTAAACTAGAGGCATATCAAGAGGAATTCCTTCGACTGGATCGATAGGCAGTTCAATTGGCGTCGCAGCTATGCATCCAGGTATTGTTATAGAGCCTTGGCCTATGTCTAGATCTACAAAAGTAGGTTTCCATCCCTGTTTAGCTGCCCAACTAAGAAGCATCCTTGATAAGGTACTCTTCCCTGAATCTGTAGGTCCCACAACTATAACTCTTGGTCCCTGAATAAAGTAACTAAGGAGTGAATTCTATTACACATGCACAAGCAGACAGTTCTAAACAAATGCTGGCATATAGTAGCGTAAGCAAAATGTGCATAACCTAGTGTGTAGTTAGCAAGGATGTCAAAAATAAATAATGATACGAACGAAGAAGAAAGGGCTCTTTTCTCAAATGAGTACAGAAAAAGTAATCTTGATACTCATCTTCCAATCCATGCTGTTAAGGGCTATCTCTAAGTTAGACCACAATCTGCTTTCGATAATTTAGCAAACCTATTTTTCTAACAGTCTTGTGTTTCCTTTATGGCAGTGAAAAACTGAATGTAGCATGCAAAATATAGGAAAGCCGAAACATAAACACAAAAGGTCAAAAGAATGTGAACCGCTAAGTTGCCCTAGAAAAAGAAGCATAAATAATAAAATTAATTCAAGAGCCCTGTATCTGTTTTAATAGGTTCACTGAGAAACAAAGATGGTACCTGAGACATATCAGAATCACTTGGTGAAGCTTTGGCACGATGTCTACGAGCATCCAGTACCGCATGCACATTAACATAGCTGATCATGGGCGTCTAACAGACAAACATTGCCACTCTTAATTGAATAGATAGATATTCTTTATTTGGGGGGGGGGGGGGGCGTAGTAGTGTGCTTGCGTGTGTGCACAAGATCTTTAGCATATGTTTATAGCCCAAAAAAGCTGAAAAATGATACCTCATCTGCAGTATAATCAGTTTCAGTTGTACCATCCATCTCAATTGTCGCACCATACCAAGTAAAAACCTGATGCAAGCAAATGAACTACCAATCAGGACTATGACAATCAACTATGTCCAATTAAATAGAAACCGAACTATCGACTATAATCCCCTCCCGGACCTACAGATCCATCCACCCTTCATTATTGTCTCCGACGGAAGCTAAGTGAAACAATAACCAACAATAGAACACAAATCTCTAGCTTTCTCCTCTCTAAAAATAAGCATCAATTTAAATAATTTTCATAACTTGTTAGAACAAACACAAATATAAGAGCATAAAAGCAAATAACAGATCACTTTATGTGGTTCGGCAACTGCCGACGTCCATGGGAGAGATTAGCATTTTTCACTATTGATGAAAGAAATGCAAATTACAATGAATGGGCCTGGATCTTAATTCGGTCATAGGACTTGAAGACATATCACAACATAAGTGAACATAAAATAAATAAAGAAAACCAATGTCACAAATTGAAAAATATCTCTCATGATTACATTCATCAGAGCTTTTCCTTCGCATCTTCTACTTCCAAAAACAACACTTTTGTTTTGTTTTCTTTTCATCCTTTTTCTCTCCACCAAAATCCAATGTTTAGAGTCTAGATATAGCCCGCCTTGTGCAAACCCAAATGTATTTCACAAAAATGGTAATCAATCGCATGACAAGTGTAGTTCAAATACACTTGAGTACAAACAAGTCAGGTACGAACTAGAATTTTCCACATAGTATAAACCAAAAAAAGAAAATTAATTTTCTCACTCAAGCAAATCCTCAAACAACACTACAATGGTTAATTCAAACATAACATGTCAAATCCAGAAATGCAAGTAAAATATATATAGATCTGCATACAGCGAATTTGAGCATGGGAGGATAGGATAACCAAATCCCAGGCGGAACTTCGGTTCCGTAAATCTCCGCGGTTCCATTGAGCAACCGGAGCCGAAGCGGAGCGTCGGAGCTAACTTCAACTCTGAGCTCACATTCTTTGTCCAGCTTTACCTGCCTTACATTTGTTGGTGGCGCAATTTGAGCTACCGCAGCGCCGCCGTAAGCCATTTCAATTGACTCGAGAAATTAACAATGAATATGTTCTTGGGAGAAACTTCCGATTACATGGACCGGTTTCCCGATCGTAGGCGGAGGGGCGGCGGAGAGAGAGTAGCGGAGTTCGGAGGTGAAAGAGGGTTTTTTTTGATTTTCTCTCCGTTTTGATGTTTAAATTTGTTCTTTTGGCCCTTTATCTTCTTCTAATTCACACAGCGCCCCTTAGGAAATTGTAATTTACAAGAGGGTCCTCATTTTTGGAGGATTGTTTTATGACTAGAAGTAGAACACATTTTGGAACGGGAAAAATGCAAAAAAGCCCCATATATTAATTTGAAAATGCAAACAAACTCACGTGTTAATGAAATAGGTTGAAAGGCACCATGTGTTATTCAAAAGTATGCAAATAATATTCGTATGCTCATTCCGTCAAAGATTTCTACGCAGTTAATTTTTAACATGCAATGCCCAATTGCCCATTATACCCTTCATATTAATAAAGGGTTTTAACTTAAAACTTCATATTAATACATCAGCGCGTGATCAACAATCATGTTAACTTCTGACGGAATTGGTATTATTTGCAAACTTTTGAATAACACAAGGTGTCTTTCAGCCTATTTCATTAACACATGAGTTTTTTTTTTGCATTTTCGAATTAACACATGAGGCTTTTTTGCATTTTTCCTTTTGGAACATTATATTTAGTGTATTAAGCTTACAAACTCTTATAAAAAATATTAAGCTCACAATGATTATTTAATTACATAAATTTTATATAGTTTTATGTCAATGAGGTATATAATTAGAAATTAGTGAAAACAAGAGAAAAAATAAATAAATAATAGAAATAAAATATATAGAGAAAATTAAGAAGAAAATTTATGAGATAAACTGAGAGTACGGAGAAATTTTATATACTACATTTATTTAAGTTTTAGTAGGTGCAAGATGACATACCAAGAATTGAGCAAACCAAGGTGGTTAGTCTAAGGCCTCGTCTCTTTATTAATAATATAGAGATATATCGAAATATCTCACACACAGACACTTGTACACGTTGTAATTAACATGGCTAGTGAGGATATTTTGCATGCTTTACGTGATTGTACTAGCTAAGGCCAGAATAATTTGGGAACAGATTGTTGCTTCTACGGAACTCCAAATATTTTTCTCAATTAACAGTGACAATTGGATTGAATCTACTCTTAAAGCTAAATTTCGCAATAGCTTGTTCCTGAATGTCCATGGCATAATATTTTTCTTGCAACTCTTTGGAATATTTGGCTTGCCCGAAACAACTTCTCTTCACTAACAAACCATAACTCCCTTGGGAAATAACTTTTTTGCGTCAAAATTCTTGCAAAGGACATAGAACAATCGCCTACCCCTACTCCAAAGGCTTCGAGTATCATGTGTAGACAGGTACAATGGACTTGCCCCCCGGATGTCTCATGTCTCAAGCTAAATACGGATGGAAGCGTTCTTCAGACATTGGACTCATCGGCAGTTGGAGGATTTATCAGAAACGATAAAGGCAAATGGGTGAAAGGGTTCACACTCTATGTGGGAGCAACATCAATTATAGTGGCTGAGCTTCTTGGACTTAGGCAAGGTTTCTAGCATGGAATGATCAACGGGCTCCTCGCATTGTTGTGGAGATAGATTCTATGGTGGTCGTAAACCTAGTTAAGGAAGCCCACACTCTCGATCATTGAGGAAGTCAGACATCTCCTCATGCATGATGCAACCTTGGAAGATCAAATTTCAGCACTCGGCTAGAGAAGGCAATTCATGTGCCGACTGCCTGGCCAAAATGGGACACCTTCAGTCAGAAAGATTGCTCGTCTGGGATGAACCTCCCACGATCTTCTTGAGCTCCTGGCGAATGACATGCCAGCATGATCTTGTTTTTGTTTTATTCTTTTTGTTGGATTTGTGTAATCTCTTTTGTAACCAAAATAAAATAAAAAATATATATATATATAACTATATTGTATATTTTTTTATAAATATTGTTAATATATAAATTTTAGAAATTCAAATTACAAAAAGCAAATATTTTTATAGATTACTTGGAATTATATAATCTTTTTGTTCCAATTTTATTTCCTAGTTTTTTTTAAAAAAAAATTCAGAACATTTTATAATGAATTTCTTATGTTTGTTTACTTTTTTTAGAAACTTTCAGATTCTTTTTAGTAAAATTTATGAATTTTCTTCCATAATTGGTTTTATTTCCTTTTGTTTTCCTTATTTTCATAATTTTTGTTATCATCATAATTTTTTATTTTTTTTCACAAATCCTAGGGCTGAGGCTAAATGATCCAGTGGATAAGGATTTATGAGAATCAACATAATATTTAAGAAATTGAGGGACATAATGGGCAATTAGTACAAAATATTAACGGCATTTATGAAAACTAACGAAATGGGAGAGTGTGCAATTTCAATTAATATAGGGATATATAAGATAATATTTTTAATATGAGGAGACTGTACATGTTTCTTGTTTTGTATTTCATTAGAAAAATCGAACATGATAAATGTCATGTTGACCTCAACTTGATAGATGACAAATATGGAACTATGAAACTTATAGTCGTATCTCTATTTTTCCAAATATGTATGTTTGTCATTTTACATTGAGTTTATTGCTTTTTTTTTTTTTTTTTTTTTACCTTAGAGCATCTCCAATGTGATCTCTAAAATAGCGATTTTTTTTCTCTATTTTAGTGACTGCTACAGTAATTCTGCTCCAATGTATATCTCTATATCTCACTCTAAAAGTATATTCCACAGAATATTCCTTTTTAATCCCATTTACTATTATTTCTTATATTTTACAAATAACACCCTACATTTAATTCTTTATTACATATTCATCCAAGTTAATATTTTTTTTATATTTTATAAACTTATAGTGCGCTTCGCAGAGTTACTAATGGAACTCGGATTTAGAGCTGTGTCTTATTTACGTTTTCAGTTCCATTCCATGTAATATTAGTTATTACCTATTTCATGTAATATATCCATGTTTCAATTAATATTTTTATATATTTTAATTTATATTTAATATTATATAATCAAATATAAAAATAACATATATAATAAAAATAACATATATCTAATCGTAACATTTATAAAATTTAGGGGCTTAATTGTAAATGGACCAAATTGTACTAAATCATAAATATATATACTAAATTAAAACAAAAAAAAATAAAAAAAAAATAAAAAAAAAATTGAAAAACCCACGGCAAATTTGCCGTGGGTGAACAGTGGAGCGGCAAAATGCCGTGGGGGCCCCACTGGTTTGCCGTTCCATTGGAGCGGCATTTTGGCCCACCAACGCCAAAATGCCGCTCCATTGGAGATGGCCTTATAGTACAATACACAATACAAAACCCTCATATATTAAAAATCCTTGTAAACTTGTAAAGATGGATCACAAAATGAATTTCATAAATCAATATTATATTGAACATGAACAATTATGATTATACGAGAGTTTAGGTTCTAAACCTCATTAGTCCCACCAAACTTTAGAAATAGTCAATGAGAAATAAAATCTTAAATAACAGTTATAGAAAATTTTGAACAAATACTTAGCTAGCTTTCCAAAAATATGGCTTCATACATAATTTATCCTCCTAAAAGTAACTTCATAAGTATATGGAGTCCATTAAATTTCAACCAAATCAAATCAAAATAAAACCTATTACTATTTTAAATAAACATTATAGCTTACAATAATACTTCTAAATATATAGCTTCGAGCTAGATAGGGTTCGATTTTGAGACATTTTTTCCGGCTCTATTGTTCGAGTTCAAGCTCGAAATCTTTGGCATGGGCTCGGGATGAGAAGTTTCGATTCTGCATTATCACATTTATGTGTGTCAAATAAATCGTGCATAAAGTTCAAATAATAGTGTTATCTAAAGTTTCTAGAGCTCAAAAAATAATTTTTATTTGTTTTTAATGAGATTGTTTTCGCTAAATTAGGAGTGTCAACACTTTTGGCCTCAGGTTTTCTCATCACAATCCTGATTTCAAGCAATCTGTTCCGGATACCAATTCCCCAAAAACAAATAACCAAAAAAAGATCAATTACATAAATATATACTAAATTCAAACTCATTTCTTCCAAAATTCTATCAAATTAAACAATTATAATTCCCATTGATATTATTTCTTCCAAGTTCTAACATGGGAAAAAAAATTCCAGGAGGTAACATTTATTTACATAATATACATATTGATATATTTAATTATTATGATTAATTCTTGCAATATATTATATATATATAATATATTCATTTGCAGTCTCATACCTATTCGGCCGGTTAAGACGCAAGAAAACGACGTCGTCCTCGTCGCAGAGCGAACTCGAACAAGACCCTAACGGAGACGAAACTTCCGAATCATCCAGCAACGGCGGCGGCGGACTAACGCCGTCAAGATTCTCATATTCCGGCGGCGACGAGAGCAGCTCCCGACTATCGTTCGACGATCAGCCGGCGCCAGCAGGTAAGCACGTGAGAGCCGCCTCGTGCCACCACCACCACCACAGGCGATCGAACTCCGCCGCGTCCAAGCTGGCGTGGAGCCTGAGCACGGGGTTTCTCGGCGGCGCTCAGTCGTCGTCGTCGAAGAAGAAGCAGAAAAACGAGGATTCGATGATCTGGAAGAAGACGATTATACTGGGGGAGAGATGTAGGGTTCCTGTTGAAGATGATGACACGATCTTGTACGATGAGAATGGGAATCGAATTTCTACGTATCATCGGAAGAGTAATGGCGGGATTTTGTCGTTTTCCCGCCAGAATTCATCCATCGATCAGGATTCAATTCCACCACTCGAAGGTATATCAAGAAAATAGGTAGGGATGAATATTACTTGTAATTTTTTCTGGGTTTTTTGTTGAGTGTGTAACATTAGGGATTAAGAAATGAGGATTTTTATGTTACTCTAAATTTGTTATGAGTAAGTTTTTATATAAATTAAATGGTTACTTTATCATCTTGATCATTAATTTTACATTGAATAGTCAGAGTAATCAGTTCAATAATTAGGTAAGTAATTGTTTTTGAAGGTTAATTAATTAGAGTGGTAATTGCAATATTAGTATAGATGTTTGTAAAAAATCTAAGTAAAGAACAAGTGACAATCAAGTGGGATAAAAAGTAAAAGGTCATGAAAAAAAAAAAAAAAAAAACGAGTACTTTATATTTGAAAACAGAGAAAAAACATCAAGTGAAAAAAGTGAAAATATTTTGATTGACAAATTTCAATAAAAAGGGTTGAACTTTGTTGTTAATTAGAATAGTGTAAAATTGTTGAAATATATATATAAAAAAAAGGTAGATGGACAACTTTAAGAAATTATTCATTAATTATAAAAATCTGATCATAAAAGTTGGCTGAGGGATTAATTTGGTGCATTAGTTAATTCAAAAGTTAAATGTGACAATGAATATAATTCGAGGAGATATTAATGGTTAGCCCTTATATTATGTTCTCATTGCATTCTTACTAAAGGGCCCCCTGCCCTGGACAGAACTATGAGAGGAATAAATCACGATTCCATTTAAGTAAACTCAAGGCAATAATAGCAAGGAAATAGAAGCTTCCCAATCTTCCATACAAGCAAGATAATTATAATTAAATGACAATATGATAATTCATAAAATTTAATGAAAATGTCGGTGCAAATTAATAATATAACCCAGTGTTTTAAAAATCGGACCAGACCGGCTGGACCTATTCCGCTCCGGTTGGCCTTCAAAAGACATCACTAAAAATCACTTAAAATTATTTAAACCATGGTCGAATCGGTGAACTGTTCAAACCAATTAAGATTCACAAGAACCAGATAGTTTTTTATGTGTATAAATTTTTGGTCTAGTTCCTAAATTTTCATATTTCAAATTCTAATTTGGGCAAGTTCCATTCCTTTCTCCATCTAAACTAATGTCATTTTAAATTCTTAATTGCATGCTCTCAAACTCATTTTTTTCACTCTATTTATTGTATGTTCGTAGTTCTTAATTTTTATTTTCTTCGATGTGTAACAAAATAGAGTTGTTAGTGTATTGTTGTTTGCTCTAAAAAAACTCTCAATCTTGTTTCTACATTTCGATTCTCATCACTAATAATTTGTCTTTTTTTGGATGACGGGGAAAACCCACAGCCGCTATCCTTAGGGTGCGCACTGGATAAACCTCGCTCTTGTGTAATAGCCTGTAAACCACACAATAGAGTTAAACCACCCTAGGTTGCCGATAGCTGACGGGCTCATAGTAGAGAAGGCAAATAGACACTCCTTCAGCGGGAATTGAACCCGTACCCAAGGCCACAAGATTCAGCTGCCCTACCAACTCTACCGGAGATTGCCCCTAATAATAATTTGAATTTTACACATTCTCGCATGAACAAATTATAAAAATTCATAATGAAAAATAAAAATTATATTTTTGAATTTTTTTTCCTTTTTGTGGATGCCTAAATTCAAGGATGGATTATTTTTCTTTTCATTTTTGTTGCATATCTATGTATTTTATCATTTTTATCTAATTTTAATATATTTGTAATTATTTATTTCACAATTACAACATCACTCATTCGACCACGGTTGAACCACGATCCGATCAGTAAACCTTAAAATAAACTTCCGATTTGGTGACCGGTCTAGTTTTAAAAACATCGATATAACCTTGATTCATCGCTTTATGCAAATTTTAGTTCAATTGATATCCAACAATTATTACACTATGACCAACACATTAATTGGTTCTTTACCTAAATTAAAGTTGGAAAAGAATCAAAATCCTATTTAAATAAAATATTTGGCTAATAATTAAATCATTTTGAAGAATTTTTTTTATTATTATCTGAATGAGAGCTCAACTTATCACCCCATTCTTGATAATTTTCTTCATGGTACTAACATCTTCAATCAACATTAAGACTTGTACACATGCAGCTGAACTTAAAGTAACCAAAGAATTCATTGGCAATATTTGCTTCAAATCATCAAATCCTTCATTATGTTGGGATGTTTTGAAAGCCCTAATTGGCACTCCTCATGCTAAACCTAGCTATAAATAGAATTAATTCTTGTGACAAAAACTTTGATAAACCGCAGCAAGGACCATTAACCCTAAAAGTTGCAAACAAAAACTTTAAAGTATTATTGTAGCCATATGCAACACCTTGCCTAGTGGAAAGTAATTCTTATTCCAAGTGGATATATAAGTGTAATAAGGTTTATTTTACTTCTGTTGTAATGTTAATTATGATATTGAGATGAAAAATTCTTTTATGAATGAGTTTTCATCATGGGCCTACAATGTCTCGATTCGATTCATTGGATTAAGCTACGCCTTGGGTTATTGAATTGGACTATGAAGCAAAATAAAGCCCAAAACATTAACTAAAAAGCATGGGGAAATGTCCATCACATATGAATCTAAATATTAAATATATAACTCTTTAAATTTTCAAAATTTGATGTGTTAGTCATTAAATAAGTAGTACAAATTTAATTCACCACTTTTAGAATTCAGCACCTTCACCAAATTAACCTTTTTAAGAAAGATATGGTCTTGTCCTACAAAAATGTGAATGTGTAACACTTTGTCTCAAAATTAATTATGTTTACGCAAATTTTTACTAGAATCTTAATAACGTTTTCCCCTTCTCTTTAGTAAGGTCGAAAATTTAAGTAAGATTTTATTTTCATAACATTGTTTCAATGTTGAGTATGCATGCATTTACATTAAGCATGTATAATTGGTTTGTATAATTGATTTTGCGTATATTTTCTATTGCACAAATATAGGTTTTCTTGTTATTATTCTTCTTATATATTTGTACATTCCTTTGTATTTGATTATCAAGTGATATATACAGGAACTCATATTCGATAAATTCTAACATGGTATCAGTCTTCGGGGATTTCGATCCCGCGACGAGCTCCACCGCCCTCACGACATATCTTCCCTCCTCACCGCCACCAGCCTGCTCCGGCGCCATTGCTGCCGCCATGGACAGCCGCCGACCACAACTGGCACCCTTCGTCGAGGCTTCGTCTATTCTCGTCGCCGGTCACTTTGCTGGCGGCACCGCTCCACCATCTTTGCTCTCTTCCTCTATCTCTCATACAACAACCTCTCTCGTACAACAACTTCTCTTCCCCTTTTCAACCTTCAACCCAAAGACATAGCCACAATTCTCTCATCCCCCTCTTCTCTTTCGTCTCTCACTGGCGATTGCGGCACTCTCTCGCCGCCGCCGCCTTCTCTCCTCTCATTTCTCTTCTCTTTTCTCTCAAACCACCACCAATCCTCAACACCAACCACCGCCCCTTTCTGCCAGCCAACTGCCGCTGTTGGCGCAGCCGATTCCGCCGCCGCGCCCCCACTCTCTCTCCCCACAAATTTTCATCATATTTTACAAATGAGACACTCAAACCCTAGCACACATTTTATTAACCCTAACCCACAATTGGGCCCTTTAGACATTAGCTCAACATTGGGCCCTTTATCCATTTCTTCTCAAATAAGCCCAAATTTTAATCCCCTCACCAAATAGGCCCAAATTTCGACCCCTACACCAAATCAAGCCCAACTTTCGGCTCCACAACCCAAATTTCAGCCCCTTTAGCCCCTCATCTACCTATAGTCGAGCCACAAAATCCCCCTACCATTATCTCTACAAAACCTACTCAACCATCTCCTTATCTAATGTCCATTAAATTAAATTCGGACAACTACCTCATTTGGCGTTATCAATTCGAACTCATTCTTGGGAGTCACGACCTTCTTGGTTATGTGGATGGAACTATTTTATGTCCTCCGTCTCATATATCCACACCTAGTGGTCTACCCACACATAACCCATCTTACAGTGCCTGACATCGTACCGATCGCATCATCTGCTCTTGGATGAATGCCACTTTTACCACTCCCATTATTCAAGAAGTTTACACTCTATCTACAGCTCGTGAAATTTGGATCACCCTTGAGCGTCGTTTTCTTTAACAAACTGTTGCGAAGAAACTTCAATACAAAAATAAATTTGCTAGTCTTAAGAAATGAGATCTATCATGTGATGAGTATGTTAGTGAAATAAAACAAATTGCTGACAATCTTGGAGCTATTAATTCTCTTGTCTCGTCGATGGACCTTGTTCTTCAGGCCTTAGTGGACTCCCGAGTGAATTTGAGTCTTTTGTTACCGCCATTTCTCTCCAGCCCTCCTTCTTTCTTTTGACGATCTTCGTGCTCAATTACTTCAATTTGAGCATCATCTTTGCCTATCTCACTCCACTGTTTCCTCCCCTTCCTTCATTGCCTCATCGTCTTAGGGTTCTAGTGGTTCTGGATGGAGTGTCTCTCGTGGCCGTGGAAATTTTCTCCGGTCGTGGCCTTGGTCGCACAGGACGTGGATCAGCCTTCTATCATCGATCTCCAGATTCTCGACAGTCTTCTATTTTTTCTAGTTCTCCTCGACAACCGGCATCTCGCACTGCTCTTTCTCTGGGCTCTGGCTTACTCCCGACTCCCACTGCCTCTCCGCCATGTCTGATCTGTGGACTTTCTGGATATCTAGCCTTCTCATGCTCAAATAGATACAATCATGCATACATCTATGAGGATATCCCCAAATCCTTCTCTGCACTTTCCAATGCTGATTCACCTGATCCATCCTGGTATCCTGATAGTGGTGCTTCTGCTCACATGACTCCTCATTCTGGTATTCTCTCTAACCTTACCCTTTATACCAGTACGAATCGCATTTTAGTTGATAATGGTTCTCATTTACCTATTCAGAATGTCGGTTCCTCTTTTTTGCATACCTATACTCGTCCTTTTGCTCTTAAGAATGTTCTACATGTCCCACAATTATCTCATAATCTCTTATCTGTTCGTCAACTTTGTCGTGATAATGACTATCTTATAGAATTTTATGACATTGGCATTCTCTTAAAGGAGAAGCGCTCAGGGAAGACTCTTCAGGCTCCCATTTAGCTAGTGGACTCTATCCAGTCTCCTCCAATGATGTGTCGCCCTATCCACATGCACTCATTGCTCTGCCCGTTCATGTGATGTCTGGCATCGTCGTTTGGGCCATCCCAGTTTCTCTACTTTCAGTCATCTCTACACCTCGAGTCTTTTAAAATCTCAAAATAAATGTTTGTCTTTTTGTTCTCATTGTCAGTTAGGTTGGTCGCAAAAGTTACCTTTTCAGTCTGTTGAAAGGAGTAGCTCTGCTCCTTTTTCTATTATTCACTCCAACGTTTGGACTTCCCCTATTGTTTCGTAAACTGGTTTTAAATATTATGTGATTTTTATTGATGATTTTACGTGTTTTACTTGGTGTTATCTTATGCATGCAAAGTCTGAAGTTTATTCTAAATTTTTTCATTTTCAAAACCTTATTCAAAATTCTTTTTCGGCAACTATTAAGCATTTTCAAAGTGATGGGGCCGTGAGTTTGATAATACTAAGTTTCACACTTTATTTGCTGAGAAAGGTATCCAACTCCATTTATCCTGTTCCTACACTTCACATCAAAATGGACTTGCTGAGCGAAAGCATCGTCACATCTTTGAGTTGATTCGAACTCTTCTTCTTACAGCTAAAATGCCTCACACCTTTTGGGCTGATGCACTTTCCACTGCTATTTATCTCATAAATCGCCTTCCTACACTGCTTCTCTCACATGTCTCCCCCTTTCAAGCTCTATGTGGGCGTGTTCCGGATTATGCCACGTTCTGGACTTTTGGGTGTGCCTGCGACCCTCATCTTGGTCATCGAGCTGCTCATAAACTTGATGCTCTTTCTACGCCTTGTGTCTTCCTAGGCTATGCCTTGGAATACAAAGCCTATCGCTATCTTGATCCTGTCTCT
The DNA here is from genome assembly GCA_963669365.1 of Verbascum thapsus. Taxonomy (NCBI): domain Eukaryota; kingdom Viridiplantae; phylum Streptophyta; class Magnoliopsida; order Lamiales; family Scrophulariaceae; genus Verbascum; species Verbascum thapsus. The sequence continues at coordinate 11,237,648 of OY770104.1, forward strand.
GGTCGTGTTCATATTAATCGCCATGTCGTTTTTAATGAGCACACCTTCCCATATTGTTCTCTTGCTAAATCTGACTCCATCTCCTCCACTCCGACAACTTTTGTTCCTCTTGACCTCCCGCTTCCGCCATATCATCCTCCCTTACTGTCACATTCATCCCCATTCACTCTAATTCTCCATACTTCTAATCTACCCTCTCACCATTTGTCACCTCCTCCGTTACCCTCTACTTCTCCTCCTTTACTTCCCTCATCCTCATCACCATTGTCTCCCTTGCTCCCACCTATTCCCTCTACACTATCTACACCACCATCTCCTTTGCCCATTCATCTTCCCTCTTCAGCCAATCTTTCTTCCTCATCTACTTCATTCGCTACTGTGGACACCCCATCTTCTCAGTTTATCACTTCTATATCTACTTCTCCTGCTGCTCCACCACTCCATCCAATGGTTACCAGGTCTCGTGCGGGGATTTATTGTCCTCGTATTATTCCTTCTCTTACTGTTGTCACTCCTCCTATGGAACCCACTTGCTATTCACAAGTAATCAAGGATTCACTTTGGCAAGCTGCTATGGCTGATGAGTTTAATGCTCTTCAAGCTAACTAGACATGGGTCCTTGTTCCTCCTGCTGATCATCAAAATGTTGTTGGCTATAAATGGGTGTATCGAGTAAAGCTCAAGTCTGATGGGTCCGTTGAACGTTATAAAACACGTCTAGTATCTTAAGGGTTCAAACAACAGGCGGGAATCGACTTCGGCGAGACCTTTAATCCTGTTTTCAAACCCACCACCACTTGCATTGTTCTCTCTATTGCTGTTTCTCGTCATTGGACCATTCGTCAACTGGATGTCAAAAATGCCTTCTTGCATGGTGACCTCTCTGAAACTGTTTTTATGTCTCAGCCTCGTGGTTTCATTCATCCAAATTTTCCTGATCACGTCTGTCGCCTTAAGAAGGTCTTTATGGTTTCAAGCAGGCCCCTCGTGCGTGGTTTCAAAAGTTTGGTTCATATCTTCTCCAACTTGGGTTTCAATCCAACAAGGCTGATATGTCAATGTTCGTCTTCTGCTCAAACTCTATTCTTGTCATTCTTCTTCTCTATGTTGACAATATCATTCTCACTGGTACTGACCCTACCATTTTCACCTCTCTTGTTAGTCGCATGTCTAAGGAATTCGTCATGAAGGATTTTGGTGATCTACATTATTTTCTTGGTATTCATGCTTCCCAGGATTCTCATAGTTTGTTCATCTCTCAGCAAAAGTATGCCACTGAGCTTCTTCAACGGTTTGATATGTGGTCTCTTAAACCTGTTTCTTCTCCTCTTTCTGCCAAATTTGTTCATTCTGCTCTCGAGGACTCCCCTTACCCCGATCATTCCCTCTTTCGTAGCATTGTTGGTAGTCTTCAGTATCTTACTCATACTCGTCCTGACATTGCTTACTCTGTTACATTAGTTAGCCAATTCATGCATGCTCCCGGGATACTCATTTCCAAATGGTTAAGCGCATTCTTCGATACCTTCACGGTACAATTGACTTTGGCCTTTTGATTCGTCTCTCCAGTCTTAACACTCTTACTGTCCATGTTGATTCTGATTGGGCTGAATGTCCAGACAGTCGTCGTTCTACCACTGGTTATGCAGTTTACTTGGGTGATACTTTGCTCTCATGGTCTGCTAAGAAACAAGCCACTATTTCTCGTTCGATCACTGAGTCAGAGTATCGTTCTATTGCGTTTGTTGTTGCTGAGACTTGTTGGCTTTGCTTTCTTCTTCGTGATCTTCAGATCTTCCTTCGCGAACCTGTGCAGGTTTTTTGTGACAATATTAGTGCCATCTATCTCGTTCTCAACCCGATCTTTCATGCGAGAACGAAGCACATTGAAATTGACTATCACTTTGTTCGTGAAAAGGTTGCTACAGGTGATGTGTCTGTTAAGTATGTTCCAACAACTGATCAGATTGCAGATATTTTTACCAAGGCACTTCCGGTTTCCAAGTTTTTACAACTCCGCTCCAATCTTCGCGTTGGTCCCACTGCTCGAATTGCGGGGTATTAAAGTATAATTTATAAAGATTTTGTGTATATTTTCTGTTGCACAAATATAGGTTTTCTTGTTATTATTCTTCTTATATATTTGTACATTCCTTTGTATTTGATTATCAAGTGATATATACAAAAATTCATATTTGATACTTACTATGAATTCTAACATAAACGACACTGTGACCTTACTTGTTGATTATGCATGCATTTAGCATTAATTATGTTCACTACGCAGATCACTAAACTATTTTTTTCTTAATACCAAAAAATTGTAACTTCGAAAATGATAAATAAAATAAGATAATATAGTATAAATGATATGATTCAAAACTCAAAACAAAACAATATGTATTACTATAATATTATTAAAATTTTAGAGTGTACATGCTTCATTCCAAAAATATATCATTAATATTACGTACTTACACTATATTATATGTGTTCTTATGTTTAGTCTTGATGATTATCTATTGTATGAATTTTGTAATGATACTCTTCTACACTAAGGTATCATTTGGTTGGTATCATGTGATTGAACATGATAATATTATACTTGACAGTTATGAGAGAAATTGAGAGATTCATTGGCAAAAACTTGTTTGATTAGGATTATAAATGATAGTGATATTCTAGATGATATATATTCAAGTTGTTTGGTTGACATTATATATAAAGATTGATACAATGAAAAAGTCTAAAATACCCTATTGTTAATGTTGAATTATCAAAATCATATATATAAAACTATCTCTTCAGATTTCAACTTAGATAATGCACTCATCAATCTCACTTCTGTACTGTACAATTCTTCAGTTTTATTCTAATTTTTTATCCAAACATAATTTCATGCTTTGCAGATTAATTTTTTTTATCAGACTACCAGAAGATGATTGACAATCTTCAGGTAATTATTGCTTTCTTATAAATTATAATCTATGTTTTCAAGGGCTAGATTTATTTTGTAACACAATGATAAATAAATTTGCTTTGTAGAGTGAGGTTAGCAGGTTAAAATTACATTAGGGTTGCGAACGAGGGGCAAGAGATAATGCTTGATGGAGATGGAGAAGCTGCTGAAATTGAGATTCAATGGAAATCAAAATTGATGCAGAAATCTCGATCTCATTATTATCAAATGTCAAAATAACACATGAAAAACTCTAAAAACAGCCGAAGAACAAATTTCCAGGCCCATTTTTTACTCTATTAGAACCCGAAACCCGAATTCAAATAACCCGAACGCAATTTACATCCGATCCCGATTAATTCGAATGTATCAGTTATAGATAAATATAATTCATCTATAATTGCTTAACATAAAATTATCTCTAAAATTACCTTAGGGTTACGAACCAGGGGCAAGAGATAATGCTTGATGGAGATGTGCTTAATGGAGATGGAGAAGCTGCTGAAATTGAGATTGAATGGAATTTGGGTGTAGGCGTAGGTTTTTAAGGAATATAACAAAATAGATATTAGGTTAAATGATAGGTTAAATGTGAGGGGTAAATTAATAATTTTACTTTTTAAAATAGGTTGGATATAATTTTGTGATAGTGGATATCATCTACCTAGTGGTATCTATTATTCTAGATATGAAGTGATTAAATATCGGACTTGTTACGTATCATGGGCCAACCTTATTGAACCAAATTTAAAATTAAAATTGATAATTAATATATCACCCCTATAAACCTAAATCAAACGATAGCTAATACAATATTCATATAACCACTAAGAAATTAGACATGAAAAATAATGTGAGTCATTAGTAACTCCACATATTAACTAGTAGTAAGTTATGCTTTATATGCCTTTTGTAATGACAATTTTTTTAATTCCGTGCAATATTCAAATAATCATTTGAATAATTTATAGTAATGATGTGAAATGCTAATTGATAGTATTATATGATTGACAAACAATCTATTAACTCATCCAATACTATGACAAATTTTCTTGACATCATATTGAACTAGTCGTAACAATTATTTTCAACATGTGAAACACACTTGTTTTTTCAACCGATAACATGCATTGAATCTTTTTCCTAGCAAATGGAAATAAATGATCATGTAACAATCATGTGGTCCTTTTTGTTCAGTACGAATATTTTCTAAATTATGAAACTAAATATATAAAACCTATATAAGTTCAGGGTTAATACTATCAATTCAATGCGAATCTTTAATCAAATTTTAATATAGCCCCCAATAAATAATGAACATACATATCCATAAAATCAATTTAAAAATAAAATATATATAACTTATAGAATACACTTTCTATTGTTCATGATTTTTTTTGCTAATTACTTATTCTTTGGTTCGATATTCAAATAAATTAGTCAAAAATCACAACTTCATTCCGATTTCTAATAGTCATATGATGCCCCAGTCTTGCACGTCTCTATCTTCTCTCACCCAAAAATAGGGAAAAAAGAGGAGAAATATTATTCAGAAGAAACCAATTGTGCGAGTCTTCCAAGAAGCGAGGAGATAGGAGAACAACACAAATTATATACAAATTAATCGAATAAATTATTCAACATTAATAATTTCACATTTTTCTCAAGAAAAGCCTCCCCTTTTCACACGTTTCCACTTAAAAGAGGCTTTTTCTTGAGTTCAAGAGTCCAATTCAAGTCCGTTTTGTAAACTTTTTTTAAATAATCTCAACGGGGTTCTTCAGATTTGGCTGTTTTTTCATCTGGGCTCGCATTTAATTCCCAAGATCCGGTATCAGCTTTCAATACGGTGCCAAAGATTGCAATTTTCAATTATTAGGGGTCGTTTCTTATTGGTTTTGATTTGAAGAACTCGGTCTAAATCCATGGCGGTTGTTTTTGTTTCTTAGGACTTGAACTCTTGATTGTTGTCATATTATTGATGTATATTGTCCTACCTGAGGATCAAGATTGGCTTGTGAACATAGATTTTGTTCTCAGGCCATTGGTTTTGCCGATTGAGCAAATAGTGTTCTTTCTCTGCATCCCAAGAGATAGATGGGATAAGGAGTTTTACAAATTGCAGGGTGGATAAAAAATAATTTTTTTATTGCAAATCAGAAAAATTTGAGGGTTTTGATAATTGAACTTTTAGATTTTAAGGATTTCAGAACATGGGTTCTTCACAAAGATCTACTATGTCACCAAATGTGACTGGATTTGGTGATGGATCTACACAAGTAAAGTATATCGATACTTTACCTGTCTATGTCAAAGAGCTTATTGCAGGGGGTGCAGCTGGTGCTTTTGCTAAAACTGCTGTTGCTCCGTTGGAACGGATTAAAATTCTTCTGCAGGTGATCGATATAAATTGTTCTTAGCTATATATGTAATGGTTTTGAAGCTTATACATTGTTGTAATTTTGTTGATGTGTGTTGAATTTATCGTGTTTGAGTAATTGCGGTTGAATAGATCAATTTGTTTGAGTTTTTGATGTTGGGATATCAAAGTTTTCGGTGATTAGATTCTACATTACCAATTTGAATTGAATTTCGCGTGGATGCACTAGATAACATGTGGGGTTATGCACCAATGTCATATAGTTTATTGAGTTGAAATGCTCTATAACTAGATTGATAAGAGACTTTATCATTCAAGATTTATATTTGTTTATGTTTGCCAATACACCGTTCAAGATTTATACGTAACAGAAAAATTCTAATTTCTTTCAATGTTGCTCTTATAGACTAGAACACAAGGCTTTCATTCTCTAGGGATATATGACTCCCTAAAGAAGCTACTAAAGCACGAAGGGGTCGCGGGATTTTATAAGTAAGTTATTAAAAACCATCAGTTTTCAATCTTTTGCTAAATTAGAATTTCAAGAATGCTTATGTGGATTATTATTCGTTGTGATGATTGTAGAGGTAATGGAGCTAGCGTACTTCGAATTGTTCCCTATGCGGCTTTACATTTCATGACGTATGAGCAGTACCGTTTGTGGATTTTGGATAACTACTCGGGGTTTGGGACGGGACCCGTTGTGGATCTTTTAGCTGGTTCTGCTGCTGGAGGGACTGCTGTTTTATGCACCTATCCGTTAGATTTGGCTCGCACCAAACTCGCCTATCAGGTTACTTGCCATTTTATTTTTATTTTTCTGAAAACATTATTGTAGTTGTTGTAAACATTGTTGATGAGATCTAATGGATTCAATGGGCATAATGTCGATGTAAATAGTTATTGTTTTCCTCTTAGTCACATAATCTTTCTTGTTCGTGCTTACTCTTGTGGATCCAATTCCAACCACTTAGGTGATTGCAAATAATCACTAGACTTTGAGTCTAGAAATGACCAATGAACAAACGAGCTAACACGGGTTAGGTGCAGATTTATGTAAAGATATTGAATTTTGGGTGAATTACATGCACACCCCTCACTTTAGTGTTGTGAATGTGTTAATTTCATAACATCCCTTACTTTTTTGTAAATTACTACCAGACCCCTTCCAGGGGTCTATTAGTAAGGTTTGTGGGGTGATATTGTAAGAATTTTAAAATATACAGGTGTGTCATTGTAAGGATGGCTTAACATGAATGGGACTTAATGTAATTTTCTTTTGTGTTGAATGGTAACGTGATATCTTTCACGTTTTAATGTACTTGGTTATTGTTTTTCAGGTTGTTGACACTAGAGCAAATATGCAGCTTGGTACAAGGCAACTTAATGCTCACCCTGCTTACAGTGGGATTAAAAATGTGTTGCAGAGAGTCTACAAAGATGGCGGAGCCCGCGGGCTCTATCGGGGCATATGTATGTCTTCATGCATGATTTTCATAAACAAAATCTTTCAAACCTTATAACAAATTATTGCAAAAATATAAGTTGTTAATATTACGTTCATACTTTGTAAACCTACACTATATACAGGTCCGACTCTGATTGGTATTTTACCATATGCTGGCCTCAAGTTTTATATTTATGAGGAGCTGAAAAGGCACGTACCCGAAGAACACCAAAAGTCAATTCTAATGAGACTGTCCTGTGGAGCTATGGCTGGTTTATTCGGACAGACTATTACATATCCATTGGATGTTGTAAGGAGGCAAATGCAGGTATTGTTATCATATCATATATATTCTCTTTAACAAATTCGATTATGCAACTTGTAAGGGTGCTTTTCAGGTTGAGCATTTGCAACCTTCATCAGAACGGGCTGTAAGATACAGAAGCACATTAGACGGGCTCGTTTCTATTGTCCAGAATCAAGGTTGGAGACAATTGTTTGCTGGCCTAAGCATTAACTATATCAAGGTAATAATATTATAGTCTCTAGAAATTTCTCGTGCTCTGTTATTTATGCTTCAGTTATACGACTGTGTACATGGATTTTGCGAACAATCTAGAATAATCACGGCCATTAGATCGCTCTAAACAGGACAATCACAACCATCTATGTAATGGGATCCCTTTCAAAAGTGTAGTAGAAACGCGTCTTTTGATTTTTATTTTGGTCTTGATTTGTAATATTACTAAGAAAGGTTTATGTGTTGCAGATTGTACCATCGGTTGCAATTGGTTTCACGGCGTATGATATGATGAAGAGCTGGCTGCGTGTACCTCCTCGACAAACATCAAAAGCAATAAGTGCTGCATGAGTTTGCTGCAATTCGTTATTACATGAATGATTGTGATTGTGATTAAATAACCCGAGATAGAATATAATATAGGTGTTGTTACATTATTGAATATTATAAGTTTGTTTTATCCTAATATCTTTGATCTTCTTACCATATTACAATTTACAACACACATGGATTTTAATTTTATGATACTACAAACTGATCAAGCTTAACAATTTTTTAAAGAAAAATAATATTAAGTTTAAGCATGTTTTGAAGTAAATTGAGCTTGAATTTGCACGATACTTTCATCTTTACTGAAATAGTAATTTTGATACTTGATGTGGGTAATATTATTCAATTAAGATAATGTTCATACTACTAGTGGTGTACTTAATACTCTTTTTTTTTTTTTTTTTTTTTTAATTTTAACACTACATTTAAAAATATGATTTAATATTGTTAACACTTTTATCATAACATACAATTTTGGTGATAGTACAAAACTATTATCTCGATCATCGATGTACTGTACTCTCTTACTATACAAAATAAAATTATTATTATCACACAATTGTCCTTATCTATATTAGGGTAATGGGCTTGGGACAGCTCATATCTGAACATAGAGTATCTTTTATCTGAGCAGGTTCCTCTCCACTTTGATCGAGATCCAAACATATTAAGCCTCTTAAATGATATTTATCTTTTAGAGGTTAAAGCGTGGACACGATTTGCATAATTGAAACGGATTGTCATTAATATCTTTGTTTCAATAATTTTATGATTTAGAATAATATTTTGGATTACACTCGTTCGAACATATTGGTATGTCATACATATAATACTAATAAAGATTTATCAATTAATTTATATATTTTCTCGACCTAGTCGACTTTTTTTTTTAATACCTAGTTTTGGGTTGAACCACCCCCAACACGCAAGTATGGCAAACGTCCAATTTTTACACCAACTCGGGCCGGTTTAAGGACCGACGCCCAATTTTATTGATCCAATCAATTGGATTGGGTTGTGTTTCAAAACTCTACTAATATATACTAATTTATTGGTCCGATTTTGTATTATAATATATAAACCTACAAAAATATTATATACTAAATATATAAACTATAATATATTTTTTGTTACATAATTTTTTTTATAATGTAACACTATTAATTATATAATATTATATACTAGTTATATAAACTACTAATAGTATATATAATATAAATTACTAATAGTATATGCATAAATTATAATATCAACTCATTATAAAAATAATATAATAATATATATATATATATATAATAAACATTGAAATAATAATTAAATAAAAGTAAAAGAAAAAAGAACTATAAAATAGCGGGCCTGATGGCCGGCAACAGCCTGGCCGGTTTTGCTTAGCCCCCTAAGCTGAATGGGCTATAATGGGCCGGCCGATTCCGACCCATTATGGCCCATTTGACAGGTTTACCGAACCTGATTTTGCAAGCTTTACTAAATACTAATAAGATAACAAAAGTTGTAATATTTTATTTATAATTCAGATGGGAACTAAAATCTCCTTCTACTTGTAGTATATTAATCCTTATGAAACTCAACTTCCTTATATATACATATGAACTAAGTCACGGAGATTAAAAAAAAAAGAATTTCTACTGGAATTCCCTCTAATAATCCTATTCCTATTCCTATTCCTATTCTGCAACCAAACTTTGGCTATAAAATATAACCAAATTTATTCATTCACGTCACAACATCAAACAATCAGCTTTTAAAACCCATACAAATTGTGTATGATGATGGAATGTGAATCAGATTGTCACGGCCCTCGTTTGGAAGAAAAGAAGGAGTTTAAGGTGTTTACGGGGCAGTCGTGGCGGTTAGACGGGGAGGTGGTGACGGTTGAGAGCCGCAGATACAATGAAGTTTTGGAGGGTTTTGGGAAGCTTAATGTGATTCAGGAGGACAAAAAAGAGGCCGCCGTGTTGATATAGGGCCAGAAGACAAGCCTCAATCCAGGCCTAATATTATACAGGCCCAAAAGATTGAAGACTAATTAAGAGGCTCATTTATTATTATAGGCCTTCAGCCCACGATAGTTTCTCGGCGGTTTTTTTTTGTAGTTCTGATATAGTGCAAGGGCCTTTGTGCAATTAGTGATTAGTTGTATGTATATAAGGTTTTTTTCTAGGGTTCACGGTTCATTATTCAGTTTACGTTTATCTCTCTAATTTGTTTCTTCTCCAGAAGTTTCTGATATATTCAATAAACAAGCAGTCATTTCATCTGCTTATTTTCTTTTTACGAAGTGTGTTCTTCCATGGTATTTTAACATGGCATCAAGAGCATAGTGATCCTGGCCTTCCGTCTCAGTGCTTCGCTGAACGTTTCGTTTGTTTTCTGTTCTTGGTTACGAGCTCTCTGGATCTGTTCTGGTTGAGTACCTCTTGTGGTATTCTTTACGGATCTGGTGTGATAGTGCTTGTTTCAGACAAATCAGCTCCTTGTTTACGGATCTGGTTCCTTTTCTACCGTTCTTGAACGTTTTTTTTTCAACCGATCTGTGGTGTGTAGTCTCAGATCTGTTTTTCGTCTTTATACAGAATCTGAGACTTCTTCCTTCGGTTTGATTCGGTGACTCAGATCTATATGATCTTGAGTCGGTTTTTTATTTTTCAACAACGTATCGTTCAAATTTTTCGGTTTTTTTTCTCAGACTACGGTTCTGATATTTTTTTTTGCTCTTGTTTCTGTTTTCTTCAGTTACCGTACCTGTGGTGACTTTGGGACAAGACGCTTACTGCTGCTTCCGCGCCTAGCACATTATTGTGCTGTCTTTCTTGTTTTCTGTGTTTTTTGTAACAAAACACAGGGGTATTATCTTTTCTGGTTTTTTTTACATACCTTGTTGGTTGTGGTGTTTTTTTGTGGTTTCTCAACATGGCTGATTCAACTAGTATTACTGTCTCAACCCCTGTTACCACTATTGTTGGTCTAGATGTTAACGACCCTTTACACCTGCATGCATCTGAGTACAGTAACATGAACATCATTTCTTATGTGTTAACTGGTTGCAACAACTATGTTATTTGGTGTCGTGCAATGACTATTGCTTTGACGGGTAAAAACAAGCTTGGTTTTGTTCTTGGGACTGTACCATATCCCACTGAGCCTGTTTTACAGAATCAGTGGGATAGGTGCAATGCCGTGGTGTTATCTTGGATCTTGAACTCTGTATCTAAAGATTTGTATGCTGGTCTTGTGTTCGCCAATAAGGCTTCTGATGTGTGGTCTCAACTACATGCTACTTATAACAAGATAGATGGCTCTAGAATCTTTTCTATACATCAAGATATTGCTCAAATCCGTCAAGGATCTGACTCTATATCTGTTTACTATTCGAAATTAAAAATGTTGTGGGATGAGTATGCTGCCTTAATTGACCTACCACCATGTTCATGTGCTGCATTTGACAAAACTGTGAAATATGCTCAAAACTTAAAACTCATGCAATTTTTGATGGGATTGAATGAAAAATATTTCTCTGTTAGAAGCAACATTCTCTTACGTGAACCTCTACCTGATGTTATGAGTGCCTTTAGTCTTGTGTCACAGGAAGAATCACATAGGTCTCTATCATCCCATACAACCTCTGATAAAAATCCTTCTGCTTTTGTCAGTCAAAGCAACTCGGAAAAAATTAAAAGTAGTTCCAAACCTACTTGTGAACACTGTGGGAACATTGGTCATACTATTGATAAATGCTATAGGATTATTGGTTTTCCAGAGAACTATAAAAACAAAAAGAAACCTGGACAAAATCAGTATGTTAAAAAATCTAATAATGCCATATCTGAAAAAACTGACTCTGTCCAGGTTAATAACAGTGCTTCTGACTTCACTCCTGAACAAAAAGCTCAACTTCTAAAACTGTTAAATGGACATGAACACAAGGAGTCAGATGGGAACAAGTCTGTTATGGCAGGTATCCTATCCAACTCTGTGTCTTTGTCATCACAAGGGTGGATTATCGATTCAGGAGCCACTGACCATATTGTCTCATCCCCGAACATGTTGTGTAATCCAACTAATATAGAATCTCAAAACATGTTCATGACTCTTCCGAATGGTAACAGTGCTAAGATAACTCATACTGGAACTATACAACTCTTTCCTAAAGTAGTGCTTAGGGATGTTCTTGTTGTCCCTGACTTTCACTATAATCTATTGTCTGTTTCTAAACTGACTAAACACTGTTCTTGTTATCTTAAATTCTTTGAAAACTTCTGTTTTTTTCAGGACCTTCGGGATGGAAGTCTCCTAGGGACTGGTAAGCAAGAGGGAGGTTTGTATCTCTTCCCCTTGCCCACAGGTTCTCCGACTCCAACTCATTTATCTAGTTCTACATCTAGTTCCTATTCTTTGTGGCACAAAAGATTTGGCCACCCATCTGATAATGTTTTAAATTCCTTAAAGAATTCTTTAAATTTTACAGAAACTGCTGTATCTAAACCTTGTGATATCTGTCATAAATCCAAACAAACACGTGAACCCTTTCACACTAGTAATTCTACAAGTAATGCTATATTTGATCTTATTCACCTAGATATATGGGGACCTTATAGAGTAGAGAGTCACAATGGTTTTAAATATTTTTTGACAATTGTTGATGATTATTCTCGTGCTACTTGGGTTTATCTTCTTACCTTCAAATCTGAAACTGATAGTGTGTTGAAAGGTTTCTTTTCTATGATTCAAACTCAATTTCTTAAAACTATAAAATGTGTTAGATCCGATAATGGTACTGAGTTTACCAATAATGATCTTAAATGTTTTTTATTGGAATTGGGTGTACAACAACAGTTTACTTGTGTGGACACACCTCAACAGAATGGTATAGTTGAACGAAAACACCGGCATGTCTTGAATGTTGCTCGTTCCTTATTTTTCCAAAGTAATTGTCCTGTTGTATATTGGAGTGAATGTGTTTTAACTGCTGTTTTTTTGATTAATCGTACACCTAGCTCTCGTTTACATGGTAAAACTCCCTTTGAAATAATTTACGGTTTTGCTCCAAAATTTGATATTTTTCGTGCTTTTGGTTGTTTATGTTTTGCAACTGTTTTTTCTGATAAAGACAAATTTCATGCTCGAGCTCGTAAATGCGTTTTCTTTGGTTATTGTGAAAATCGAAGGGCATATAAACTGTTAGATCTTGAGACTAATGATATGTTTGTTTCACGGGATGTCCAATTTTATGAAACTATTTTTCCTTTTCATACTAACGCATCGGACTATGCAGGTACCCTTACGCCCTTTGATGCGGAGATGACGGATGGGACGGCGGCGACCACCCCAGGTAATATGGTCGATGAAGAAATGACCGTGCCCAAAACTGGTATTGACAGTCAAGCTTTTAGCGATGAAGCTGTCTTTGCTACGGAGGGCTCGTTATCCTTTGATGACGAAGGCCCCGAGACCACCTTCATTCCATCCTCAACTTCTCCCATTCGTCATCAACAACCCGCGGCCACAAATGAGACAGATTCAGATTCTGATTTCTCACACGTATCCTTTGATAATCCTACTGATGTGGCTCTTCGAAAATCCACTAGGGCTACTAAACTCCCGTCTCATTTAAATGATTATGATGTGTCTTTACCTAGTAGTCAGTCTGTTTGTCTTTATCCTCTGTCCCAAGTTCTTTGTTATGATAGAGTAAATTCGACTTATAGATGTTTTACTTCTAGTATTGATAAAACCCGGGAACCTGAAACCTTCTTTGAGGCTATTAAAGATCCAAATTGGAAGTCCGCTATGGACCTAGAAATGTCAGCCCTTAATGATAATCACACTTGGGTACTAGCTGACCTTCCTAAAGATAAGAAACCCATTGGATGTAAATGGGTGTATAAAATTAAATATAATTCCAATGGGTCCATTGAACGTTATAAAGCGAGACTTGTTGCCAAAGGATATAGCCAAAGGGAGGGCATTGACTACTTTGAGACTTTTTCACCCGTAGTGAAAATGGTCACAATTAGAGCGCTCCTTTCCTTGGCCGTATCCAAAGATTGGCCCATTTTTCATTTGGATGTTAATAATGCTTTTTTGAATGGTGATTTACACGAAGAAGTGTATATGTCTTTACCTTTAGGATATTTTAAACCTGGTGATAAGCGTGTTTGTAAACTACAAAAATCCTTATATGGGCTAAAACAGGCACCTAGGCAATGGAACGAGAAATTTACCGCTAGTCTAGCAGATAATGGTTTTTTTCAAAGTTTATATGACTACTCCTTATTTGTTAAACGCTTAGATTCTGTGTTTATTGCTTTATTAATCTATGTTGATGATATCATAATTACTGGGAATTCTGTTGATCATATTAATCTTACCAAAAGTTTTCTTCAGTCTCGTTTTCATATTAAAGATCTAGGTGATTTGAAGTATTTTTTAGGAATAGAATTTGCTCGTTCCTCAAATGGTTTAGTTTTATGTCAACGAAAATATGCTTTAGAATTAATTTCTGATTTTGGTGTTCTTGGCTCTAAACCGTCGCTTGTACCTATGGAACAGAACTTGAAATTAACAACTGAGATAGATAAATCTGATGTGTTGTTAACTGATATTTCATATTATCAAAAATTGATTGGGAAACTGATATATTTAACCAATACAAGGCCTGATATTTCGTTTTCTGTGCATGTCTTGAGTCAGTTCATGCATCAACCAAAAAGTTCACATTTAAAATCTGCTCTTCGTGTTTTACGTTATCTTAAGTCGTCTCCTGGCAGAGGTTTATTTTTTCCAAAAAGTAACTCTATTGAATTATCTGCTTTCTGTGATTCTGATTGGGCTTCCTGTCCGTTTTCTCGTAAATCTGTTACAGGTTTTTGTATATTTTTTGGTAAATCGTTAATTTCATGGAAAAGCAAAAAACAAACTACTGTTTCTAAATCTTCAGCTGAAGCTGAATATCGAGCTATGTCTAGTACGTGTAGTGAACTTGTTTGGATTTTAGGAATCTATAAAAATCTTGGTATTTCTGATTTGACACCTGTTGAGTTATACTGTGATAATCAAGCTGCAGTACATATATCTTCTAATCCTATTTTCCATGAGCGTACAAAACATATCGAGATAGATTGTCATGTTATACGAGAATATGTCAAAAATAAAGTTATTTCTACTAATTATGTGCGTACTGATAAACAGGTTGCAGATATTCTGACCAAAGCAATAGGACGTACAAAGCATGAGGAGCTGGTTAAGCGGTTAGGAATGATGGACTTATTTTCTCCGGCTTTAGGCTTGTGGGAGGGTGTTGATATAGGGCCAGAAGACAAGCCTCAATCCAGGCCTAATATTATACAGGCCCAAAAGATTGAAGACTAATTAAGAGGCTCATTTATTATTATAGGCCTTCAGCCCACGATAGTTTCTCGGCGGTTTTTTTTTGTAGTTCTGATATAGTGCAAGGGCCTTTGTGCAATTAGTGATTAGTTGTATGTATATAAGGTTTTTTTCTAGGGTTCACGGTTCATTATTCAGTTTACGTTTATCTCTCTAATTTGTTTCTTCTCCAGAAGTTTCTGATATATTCAATAAACAAGCAGTCATTTCATCTGCTTATTTTCTTTTTACGAAGTGTGTTCTTCCATGGTATTTTAACAGAAAACAGGCGTTCAAAGTTTTCACAGGCAAGAGCTATTTCATTGCCTAATTTCTTCCATTGTTTTTGGTTGATTTTGTTAATAGTTTGTGATTTGTAGGAATTCATTAATTTGATCACGTTGAAAGATTTTCTTGTTTCATTATTTCAATAGTATTTTTAAAATTATTGATTTGTTTTTTTGGGATATTGAAAAAAATTTATTATGTTCTTAGACTTTTCAAATTTGAATCAAAAAAAATTATATTGTAGACAGTTAATTTTATCTTGTAATTAAGGAATTAACAACCAATCAAATCATGTGTTGACTACTCGAATAAGGAGTCAACACCAATCAAATTACAATCATAATTAACACGCCGAAAAGCCAGAGAATAGAAACCAGAAAAAAAAAATTGAACCTTGATGGGGAGCGAATCTCGTCTCATTACCATCTCTATCGACTCATTCATTACATAACAGAACGATATCAGGTAACAAAAACGAAAGCAATATCGGCATCAAAAGCTACGCTATTTCTATAAAGATTTAGTTTTTTTTTTTTCTTTTTTTCTTTTTAGCATTGAAATATACAATCAAATTTCACCTCAATACAACTTTGTATCATCAATTATCGCCCTCCACGAATATAGGACGACAACATATGCATCAAACACACTTAAAGACAATCACAATACTATAATATTGAACATCAACATATTACTCATACCCAATACCAACAACAATCAAGAACTTGAACCATATTGCCATAACGCCAAAGCAACCATTTCCAATCGTTACGGTTTAAAGAAATTCCAGCTGATCAACAAGATCTCGAAAATCATCCGTTTGAGCCTGCAATTCTTCCACTTCCACATCCAACCGTTGATCATCAATCAAGAATTCTTCAACCTCATTACCAGCCATTAGATCATCACAAAGAAACTCCTCCCATGCTTCCTCCACCGTAGGATCCAAAACGCCATATTCATAATAAAGTGCAGCAGAAAACAGAGCATCCACCTCCAACTGATCTTCACTCCCACTCATAGTCAACCTTCTCTTTTGCCCAATTTCTACGCGTTTTTTACCATTCTCCACATACTCATCAATGTATTGCTGAAAAATTAACGGGCTCCTAATTGCTTTAGCAAGAAAGCTCATCATTTGTTGTTGTTTTTTTCCCGTCCCTTTTATCCTTTCTTCCATAGCCAACATTCGGTCCCTCGAGCTGTGCTGCTGTTGTTTAAGGTTCATAATTTCAGTCATTAATAGATTTTGGTCCATTTTCAATTGTTCAAGCTCGTATTCCATACCGTAATGGCCTATTTCCACACAAGAGCCTTCGCTTTGTTGAGTCGTCACATTTCTCCTCCTTATGATTGTCTTAAGGAGATGTTTTTGTCCTCCCAAAAAACCCTCATTAGCAAATTCCCATCTATCTGGATCTACTTTCCGAAAACCCTGCACATTTCGACGTTTTAGTACTGCTTTTGGCACAAAAAATCTTTTACAAGCTTTCTCAGGAAATTTTAGTCCAAATCGAGTTCAGCCAAACCCCACAAATTACAAAATAGTTATTACTACACTAATCATATTATATATATATATATATATATATTCAATTTACTTGTCTTTCACATGATCAAATTAAGTTTGGCTGAACTCAATCCGAGCTAGAATTTCCGGCTAACAAAAGAAACAGAGTGAACACCTATAGCAGAGTCTTCCAGTTAACTGCAAATACTTCAGTTTCATCATGACTGTAAAATGCAAGCATAAGAGCTCATCAGAATCAGTAAAAGAATGCAAGTATAAAGTTACAAGACTTCAAAATTAGAAGATAAACCTGGCACCAATATATATACTCAATGCTTGCATCAAATTCAAAAAATTTCAAGAAAAAGAACTGAACTCCTAATTACAGTTGAAAGAAAATTACCCAGAAATAATTACTAAAGACAATTCCAGAACTTGAACTGGCAAGACAAAAAATGCAAGCAATCAAAAACCCAAATTACAATCCCCAAAACATGAAATTGAATCAAACCACACAACCAAATCTAAATTTCGTAATGGATATTTCAAAAACACTTACATATGAGTTGAGCTGGCGAATAAAGCTGGAGAAATTAGAGTGCTTGAAGTATCTGGGAAGCAGAGTATTGGAAAAATTGTTATAATCCCACACAATGAAGCTGTTCTTAGCCCTGCTCCATGAAATCACAGAATCAGTTAAAGGGTCCTCAACCATTTCATATGTCTTGATCAGGAATGGAGGTGGGCCCACTTCATGCAAACCCTCCATTGGCAGCGGAGAAGAAAACGACGTCGTCGTTGATGATGATCCAGCTAGGCAGTCCTCCTCGACTTTTACTACTTTCACACTTTCCATTTTTAGTATGAGATTTGTGGGGGGTTTTTTCAGCTTTGAAGATGAAATTTAGTGTAGAGAAGAGTGAGTGAGTGATGATATTAATGGGTGTGGATTGGAAAGTTCTAGAGATTTCTGCCATTGAAATTTGTTTGAACTTCACAGTGGAGTTTGTGGGGCAGGTTTTGCTTATGTGGACAAAAGGTTTGCTGCTATGATTTTGGTGGTAAAATCTAGAAACACTTGTCAAAGGGATTAGAAACTTCTCAACAATTAAGGCAAGGCATCACGTTGAAAAACTCCATTAATACTCAGTCAATTACTGTTTGTTACAAGTTTTGAGTGTTTTCTTTCATATTTTGAATCTTTAACATATTAAAAATAACTATCAATCCCAATTTATTAGTTCTAAGTAGCAGCATTTCATCTAAAAAAAGAAAAAAAGTTTGAGGAGACAATTCTTTCATGATTATTTCCTATTCTTTGTAAATAGCAATAATTCAAATATAATTAGTAAATATTATTAAATTTGTGAGTGCTATTTGAATGAACATTTTTTTTATAGAGAAAGTAAGAAATTAATTTGAAAAAAAATATGTGATGTCGATAATGTGCACGGAAGGGGGGTATAGTAAAAAAATATAATAATTAATTAGACGCGATATGATTAGAGGTGTTCATGGTTTGACTAAATGACCGAATTGAACGGAAACTAATGGTTCGACTTTGTTTTTCTCAAAATGTGTATAGTTGACCTTATTTCATACATTATATCATTTCGAATCAAGATATGTAATTTTTTCATGTCATTATTAAGATATTAATGGATAAATATATCTTAGTTGTGTATAACTAATCACGTTTTCATTATTTTGGTCAATATCAATAAATTTTCTTTCCTTCAAGGATATTTTAGTCAAAATCTCTAATTTTATGAGCCATTTGCCCAACACATAACATTTTCTGACGATTTTTTTTTTTTTGACAATTTTGTACTAAATTGTCAAACATACCCCACCTTACTACATGTAACACATGTATATCAATACATGTGAAATGAAAAATCATCCAAAAACTGAGGGTATGTTTGGTTTTGTTTTGGTTGGTTATTTTGGTGGGAATTGTTGGTGAGAAATTTATGGGGACACGTGCATTATTGGTGAGATAGTGTTTGGTTTAGTTTGAGAATTGATTTTTGATTGTTTTTTTTTGTGAGATAGTGTTTGGTTTTGTTTTGTTTTGAAAGGGAACATAAGTTACTGTAGCAGTCAAATCATGACAGTTTTTGTCTGTTAGTAATTAAATAATAATAAAAAATTATTTTGTAATATTAAAATTGTAATAATTATATTATTGATGAATATTTGTTTATAAATACTACAATTTAAAATAAATAAATTATTAAATATTTACACAAATGACTTAAGTTAATATATATTTTTGAGTATACAAATAAATTATTGCACATCTATATTTATTTATATATCTATATACTATACAAATATAGTCATCGAATTTGTTATAAATATGTGTTGTGTCTTCACTTGGTTATTAATAATTAAATATAATCTCTATATTTTTGTAAAATGAAATTGAAAAAAAAGGACAAATATGAGTCGGTATATTACCTTAAAAAACCTGTTAGTCAATTATAATTATTTTAATAGGGGACTACAACTATCTATTGAAGTGATAAGAAAAATGCATAATTAATTTGTCAAAAAAAATTGTGACATAAGCATACCCTTTAAAACTTCAAAATAAAATTAAATATAAATATATAAATATATATTGTTTCCTTAATTTACAATCAAGTTTTTGATCCAAAACCAATATTGGGAAGGAGGTTTGATTTCTAATTATAATGTATGTTACTATTTAATTTGTTACTTGTAACCTAATTAAATATTTTTATACTTGATTAAAATATTAGAACTAAAATTTTTCTTCTAATAATATATTATTTTAACATATGTATAATAAGATTAAAGATACTGACACTAATGTCATATACGTTTTATGTACATCCAAGTTAAGATTATGTTTGATTTCATTTTGATTGATTATATTGGTGATAACTTTTTATGAAACTATTTTTTACGACACATGCATTTTTGATGACATAATGTTTAATTTTATTCTTAAAGCAAACATGTTACTTTACAGTAAATCATGTAAGCTTTTGTTTGTTATACGGTACATATATATTTGTAAATATTATATATGAATATAAATTTCCTATAAATATTAAATATATTTAATAGGAAAATGGAAGAAGACAAAAAAAAGATAATAGGGACAAAATTTAGTTGTGAAAATAAATAGGAGAGAGAAATATAAAAATTGACTTTTATTTTTGGCCAAAAATTAGCTTTTTTCTGGCCAAAAATTGTGCATTTTTTTTGGCCAAAAATACACTAACCAAACACTATTGACCAAAATTTCTGACCAAAAATGGTTTGGAAACAAAACCAAACATAGCCTCAGGTCCTGAGAGCCACGGCGTTTCGCCCCATCTAAAGAAAGAATCGAGTTATTGAGTGAAAGCGAAACTTTCTTTTGGGCCATAATTTTTCATTTTGTACAGAAATTGTCCACTAAAATGCCGTGGGCCTAATGACTTTAATTCAAATCTACAACAAAATGAATAACAAAACTGGACCTATACATGTATATTATCTAAAGCCCAGTTCACATATAGCTATTTTAATTCTCGATGATATATAATCTTCCTCTATATTAAAACAAGGTTATGGTTACTATTCACCAAATAGAATTTTCTCAGAATTTTGAATTTTTTTTAATTAGTAATTCGTAATTATTTTTTCCTAACTAATTCCCCACTATCTCAATTTTCCCATTATCTCAACTTACCTAAAAAAATAATAATATATATTATATAGATACACCATATCAGAACTCTATATACACTTTTTCTCTCACCTTCGATAAATCAGCAACAAAAGATTATCCATATCTATTGGGATTAATTACATGCCCTATTTTGAATTAATTACATATCTATCTATTATATATATTATAGCAAAGCAGTCCGTTGACCGCAGTGCCAATTTTGACTCAAAATTCTAATTTTCTAGAATTTTGAATTATTTTACTTTCATAAAAATTTCTTATTGGTTGGCTTATTTTTTAAATATTAATTATTTTTTTAAATCAATCATATACTAATTGATACTTCCCTAATATATTATATAACCGAAATGGAAATATTTAAATTAGGATATTTGCAATTATTTTGTTTTCAAATTTGAATTTTGTCAAAGTTTCTTTATATATCTTTAATATATCAATCATATATATGTATTCTTTATATATCTTTAATATATTAATCATATATATGTATTATTATATATTTTTAAAAGGTGTGTGGAACAAAATTATTCCATGTTTACCATTTTATTTACAAAAAAATTTTGTTCCAAATTTTTTGTATTGCACGACAAATAACTCAAATTTCATTATGGTAATTAATTTAAATTTAAATTTTGTCAAAGTTTCTTTATATATCTTTAATATATCAATCATATATATGTACTATTATATAACCGAAATGGATAGATTTAAATTAGGATATTTGCAATTATTTTGTTTTTAAATTTAAATTTTGTCAAAGTTTCTTTATATATCTTTAATATATCAATCATATATATGTATTATTATATATTTTGCTCACAATTTCAGAAATTTTCATTGAAGCAAATTAAAGTACCAAACCAAGGTATGGTTTGTTCATTCCTTATGTTATTTGAGTTATTTTTCCTGTAGATAATTTAATTTTATTTTTCTTTGTTGGTAGGAGGAACAATATATCGAGATCACACTCAATTCAATATTTTCAGGACAGGTTATAATAATTTCATTTGAATTATCACATATTTTTAAGAGTGTAATTTCATTTTCTTGATTCAATTAGTCATAATTTCATTAATTCACTAATACATGTTACAATGATTTTTAAGTAGCCTGTAGCTGCAAGTGCATTTTCATTTTTTGAGGTGAGACATTTTCTATTGATGAATATCACATATTAGTGCATGTCACTAATTTACAGAATTTTTTTAACTGTATATATTTTATTTTTCTTTAGAGCAACAGATTTATGTATCCTAATTTTATTTTATTTTTCTTTGTTGGTAGAAGGAACAATATATCGGGATCACACGCAATTCAATATTTTCAGAACAGGTTATAATAATTTCATTTGAATTATTAATGTTATTGATAATACCAATATTACTTACTAAAGAGTATATAATATATATGTATAATGCTTCATTTGGTGCATTACTAACTACTATTGTCAATTTATAGCAATGATTGTGATAATACAATCATTATTACACAATTTTTAGTATTATCAACATATCACTAATAAAATGTTTGTTGCGTATCAGGTTTGCGTAATGACTTGGGAGTGGGGCTTCAAATGCTAAAGTTTAAAAAAATCATTGTTTTGTTATTTTTTGAAGCAAAACGATTAAAATATCTGGTAAGCAAGAATTTGATTAATGCTTTTATGTTGTTTACTGATTAATTTGAGAATTAGAAATATAGTTGTAAAAACAAGATTGTAATAATAAAAAAAGGTTGATTAAATATCCATTATGCTTTGATGACCAAATATTATTACGGCGTTTATGTGCGTAAAATATTATTACCTTTCTTTTATTTCTTATGTTAATATTGTTGAGCATACTATTGTTAATAATTTTTAGTACTCAAAATTTATATATGTGTTCGTTTTGCAAACTTTATGACTTTCGAGACTAGAAGATTTAATAATTTTAATTTAATAAATATAAATTATTTTCCAATAATAAATATAATTGATTATTTTAGATTGACAATATATTAATTTTTCAAAATAAGTAACCATTTTCATTTACTCTCTATTTTTTTATTTCAGACAGTAGTTGAATTCTTCAATAACAATTTCATGAGTTACTTTGAATATTAAAAATGCATTGAAAAATCATTAAATTCAATTTGCTAAGGATGGTGTTAATGTTCGTCGTATCTATGATTTTTCAAATATGATTTGCTTTGTGTTTTTTTTCCTTTTTATATTCGTCTTGGTTTAATTCGATTATTTTATGATATTTAATTACATTCAGTTTGATTTTCACTGACAACTAATATGATACTATATGATTAATATATCGTGCGTAGCACGGGGCACACACTAGTTAATTAATTATAATCGAGCTTTATGTAACCCCCATCACATAATTAAGTGATTCCTATTTTTGTCTGTGGTATAAAACTCCTAAAAATGACCTTAATTATATATATATATATTTATTTGTACCTTGAAATTTATGAAATGAGTTAATACTAGTGATTCTTTTCTTTTCTTTCCTTTTAAACAATAAATATATAACAAAGATGATTGTAGTTGTGCAATAATCACAAAGTACAAGAAAGCCAAGGAAATCCAAACTAGCAAATACAAGTATACACAGACAATTATAAGTTAATTCATGTTTGATTGCCCATCCTTACCAAAGAGTAATAAAGATATATTACAAACACCTGAATAAACAATCATATTGTAAGACAATTATTGTCAGACGATCAGAAATTTTATATTACATCAGATTTAATCATATATTTGGTTGTGGGTCCCACCATACAACTGTGTGTTAATAATATACTGAATCTATTGAATTTGATATATTATAAATTTTTTCGTCAGCCAACCAAACATCCACTTATAATGAAAACTGATAAGTTATATATACTGATTTGATTATGTAGTCTAGAAAATATTTAGTAACTTAAAATCACTGATGTAATAAGATTAATAAGCCAATCACCAGAAACTGTTGAAAATTTGGCTATTTTACAGCCAAACCAAAATGAGCTGTCATTCGGATGACGTCACCCATATGTGCGTGACGTCCTATTAAAGTCAAAACCCAAAGCCAACTGCGCCCACAGCTCAACAAATATGGAAAGCAATAAGGTAACTTTTTCAACAAATATTGATGTCTATAAATTTTCGTACTATTTAACAATAATTTAATCTATTACATCAAAAAAAATCTATAATAAACAAAATTCATATTTAGTGTGTTTTACATTATATATTTGTGATGAGTGGAGTAAGTGAGTGAGTGATAAAAAGTTAAAAAAAAAAAAAAAAAAAAAACTCACCTCACTCACACTGAATTTATTGAACTCAATATCTCAAAAATATCATTATAATAACAATTTTTCTTCAAATAATGACCGGTCAAAATTCATCAATTCTATAAGTTATAGTGAAGATAACATGGTACGTTTTGATTTGGACTTATCTAGTTATCTATTAATCCGTAGAAATTTTTATGCTAGACACATACAATGTGTTCTTATGTCCTTGAAACTGTATATTAGTGTTGTGCTCAGTGATTTTTTCATCACATAGCACCATAACATTAGTCTTGATGCCCTTAACACCACAAATTTGTATTGATGTGATTAATTGTTACATAACCAGCATGTAATAACAATTATTTACCATAATACAAATGTGTAGTGTTAGAGGTACTTGAACAATGATATATATATATTATAATTAGCCTATATATATAATATATATATATATATATATTCATCCATTTGACATATTTATCCTAAACTAAAACCTCTAATTGAACTTCATCTTAAAGGTACAAATAATACAATTACAAAATGTATTAATGTTAGTGAGAAAGAA
Organism: Verbascum thapsus; assembly: GCA_963669365.1. Lineage (NCBI taxonomy): Eukaryota > Viridiplantae > Streptophyta > Magnoliopsida > Lamiales > Scrophulariaceae > Verbascum > Verbascum thapsus. Next base: position 11,262,024 of record OY770104.1, read on the forward strand.
TTGAATGAGGTTCAATGAATGATTGCCACAAATAATACAAAGTAGAATGGCCAAAATTCATGTGAATGATATAAACAAAAGGTTGCAATAATGCACATAAGATGTTGCCAAAACAATGCTAAACAAAGATAAGACATTTTTTGTTGTACTCTTTGAGATTTAAATTTTTACATAACAATAATAATAATAATAATATTCCATTAAATATCTGCCAACTGTTGGGTTTATGTAAGTGGCTTTATTTGGGTAAAATTTGTGGGTCTCAAATATAAAGCAAATATAAGAATTTGTCACTACTCTTCTCTTACAAGAGCTTTAAGGGTATTTTGGTCAATATGTTTATTTTGATTATTTAATAATTGATATTATACATTCTAGACTTCAATTACAAATAAAGTACAAATAAATGAGCCTGTCACGTTTCTTCTAAAGTTTGAATCGAAGACATTATTCTGAGAATTACGATACTTTTATTCAATGTTACAAATGCAATTATACTTTATAAATATTGTTATAACGCCTATTACTTAGGGATATATATATATATTGTTTAGCTCGATCCAATTAAATTTAATCAAGAACTTTGAAGGATTCTTAATTATGAATATTCCAATTACTTGATCATGAAATATATATATATATATAGTGGGCCCCACTTTTACCTTGAGATGATGCAATGACTTGATCATCATAAGAAAAGTTAGCATCGTGCAGTGCAGGGACCATATTTAGCACACCATCAACGGTCCATATTTAAGCCTTAAATGACTTCATAATTATATATATATATATATATATTATATATAACCATAATTATTGCTCTTGTATATTGTATGGTGACCAAACTATTCTAGTAAAAATCTCACTATCTACGATTACCTAGAAACTTTTATTCTATTTTCAGCTTGATTTGATCAAAATTAAATATATTTTGTAAAGAGAATGATCAATTGTATTCATGAATTTGATTTGATTAGACTTAGAATTACTTTTACTAATATTTTTATTTTGAAAGTGATGTAACCAAAAGACTATTGATTAAGTAATAAATTGGACAGTTGATTACACAGCTAACAAGAACTTTTTATAAATTTAACAAATTGATTAAAGTTTACTCAGAAAAACATCAATTGATTATCATTGAGTTTTAAAAAATACTAATATTGTAATTTTTTTAAAATGAACCCCATTTATATTAATCATCGTAAAACTATAAAATTACGTTCAAATCTTCAAGAGATATGGAGTTGTAGAGTTATTTGAAATTATTAAAATTATATTAATCAAATTTGTTTATCAGCAAACCACGTGGCAGGTTGCCATTGGCTGGTTTCCTTGCAACTCAGACAAGTATCATAGTACTGCCTTACCCACAAAGCCCATGCCCCATTAGGGGAAGAGACGCCACGTGTCATCTGAATAATGGAACGTGGGATAAGGATGATTACGTCATCTTAGGGCCCACTAGGCCTGCATTAAACAGTGTATTCCACACGTCATCTATGTCCAATGACGTCACATATTGCTAACAATTGGTCATCTCCTAAAACAACGCTTTTTTATAAAGCGTTATATGATTATTAAATACTTATAAAGATCTATAAAAGGAAAAAAAAAAAAAAAAAAACTTAAAACATCTAAAATATGAATTACTCTTATTTAAAAATATATGAATTATGCTGTATTAATACATTTTATTTGTGCTGATGTTTCATGATTCACAATTTTATATATATATATGCCATTATGAGTTTCAAAAAGATTTTCTTTTATCTTTTAATTACTTGAGTGAAATTCTGTAATGCATGGACACTTCAAAAAATTACAACGTGTCGTGTCGAACACTTGATCGGACACGACACTCGTCTGACACTCTTCGACACCGTGTCCAATATAAAAATAAATTTATCTGTTTAAATAAAATAAAAAAAATCTAATATGAACACCGTAATGAATGCAGTTAGAGGGTATGTATGCTATGTATGTTTTATTTGTGACACTTGATGTTATTTCACTTATTTTTTGTGATTTTGAAAACTGAAGTGTTTATTTTTCTTTTAAACATATATAACTTTACAAATCAAATACAAATTTATAACGTACAATAGTCATTTTTATAGTATACTTCTCTAACCAGTCATTTAAATTAGAATTGAAAGACTAATTTATATATTTAATGTAAATTAATGAATATATATGTATATTAATTTATATATACATATTTTATTAAAAAGTTCGAGGCCGTGTCGTGTCCTAATATTTTTAAATTGTCGTGTCCAATGTCCGTGTCGTGTCGTGCGCAGTATCCCGTGTCCCGTATCCGTGCATCATAGGTGAAATCTTATTAAAAAGGACAATAAAATCTAATTAAAAGGATGCATTTGTAATGTATATAGGGAAGCTCAAATAACTTGATTTAATTTTAATCTCAATGCGTAGAATTACCTAATCTATATTTTATAGACAATGCGTACAATTACCTAATCTTAAATCAAAATTATTTATTATCGTAACTTATAAATGTACTTATAACGTCGGTGGTGGATGGGATACTCTGCATGTATTCAACCCACTTAATTTTTTAATATTATTATAAAAATAAAATGCCCTAACGTCGGCCAAAAGATTGGTAAGTCATATAATAATAATATTATGTCAAAATATTTTATTTATTCGTCCTCGAAATATGGAAAGTTGTAATTTTGTTTTTAGTTACAAGAGATTTGACTTGCTTCTCAAAGTTTAATTATAGAATTAATTTAATTAATATACTATGTTCTATGTTGTTTTTTCTTGGGCCCAATATCTTAAACATTTGCTCGTGCGATGGAGTAATTTTTGGCAAAGTTTTACAATTTTCTAAGTCATCCCATAAATATAAATAATTTTTGAATTCTTATTGACCTTGGAATAAATTTAGGTCATTTAAATACTCTTAGTTCAAATATTATTATTATTTGATAAAATCATGAGTATTGGAAACTTTTGCACATACAATATATTTCTGATTAATGAAATATTGTATTTAGAGTTTAGGAACAAAATATTATATGTGCAAAAAGTTGCCAAAACAAATGATTTTATAAAATAATAATGATAAAAACATAACAAAGAGTATTTAAATGTCCTAATTTTATTTTAATCATACGACTCGGTGGTTTCTACGTAAATTGTTTGACGACCCGGTACTCGATCGAGAAAAAATGATTGAGGTCTTGAAATCATATGAAATGAGGGTTAAATAATATTTTCTTCACTTCTCCTCATTTTTTCATTTCTAAAAATTCTTAGAAGATACGTTGCTCTCAACTTTAATATTGAAATATATGTATAAATATAATAATATTGATATTATTGGCATAATATATATAAATATAGAATAAACACAATGAAAATAATTTTAAAATATAAATTTCAACAATTAGTTTAAATTCATGACTTAACCAGTTTTTCTATTCAATGTTCGAATTAAATTTCAAAACATTGGTTTATGAAGCAGTCTCTTGTTAAACAAATAATCTCATTTATTTTAAATTTGGTTCAATGAGTTTCTTGTTCGAAATAAATTAAAATTAGTGCAATCTTAAACAAGGGATGAATTATTATAGAAATATTATTATTAAGATGAAAAAAAATTCAAGAAATATATCAATTTTGGTATCTTCATCATTTGTCGTCTAGTACCTCATCCCCGCGTGACAAAGTAGTTATTATTTAAAACAATTCTTTCTTTTGCACCACAATACATCTTACGCAATATGCCACTTTTTGAAAAGGATGTACAATAATTAGCTTTGGTTTAAAATTGAATCGAAATTTTAGTTAATTAAAATTTCAACTTTTTAAAATTATGAAATGAAAATCAAATTGAGAAAATTTGGTTCGGTTTTGATTTAACCAAAATTTTAAATGAAAATGCTTGAATCGGTTTCAATTTATGTTATTTTGTTGTATTTTTAAAATATTTTTATATATAAATTAATAATAATAATTAATACATGATATATTTTGATTTTCAGTTCAATTAATTAAACCTAAAACTGAAATCGAACTGAATAATCAAAATTAAATAAAAAGATGAATCAAATTGCTTTCAATTCGATTCGATTTGGACCAATTTTTCAATTTTGGATTCAGTTCAGCCATTCCTCGAACCTCGGAAAAAAATTATATTGAGTCAAGCCTAATGATGAAGTGTATATTTCTTTGACATAGTAAAATATATTATGCCTACTCGTATAAAAGATAATTATCAAACTTGTTTTGATATATGATTACTTTTATCCATTATTTAATCATAATAGACTGAAATAAATAAATATAATTTTGCGCATTATATGGGTAAGTTAATGTTGTCAAAGGGGATACAAAATACAAGTTGGAAACATTAAACGTGACGCAACAGGATTCAAAATTATGTTAGAAAGTAGCTGCAGTAATCTTAAAATACTGACCTAACTTTTTATATCATATACTTTAAATTATAGGAAAGATTCTCATATTCACATTATTGGTAAGAGTAGGAACTGAATATGTCATATCATACGCAATTACAACATAAATACTTTTTTTAATCTAAAAATAAATTCAATATTCTAATATATTTTTTTATTTCAATCGCCAATTAATTGTGAGTTACGCGTGAAGTAAGAAACAATATGAAAATGTAAACATGAATATAATATATAAAATGTTTGTTTATATTTTTGAGTTAAAATTCTGATATTTTTATAAAAAAATGTATATTGCAAATATTTGTGTGAAAATGTTTTCATCCAATTTTCAATTGAGAAGCCGGAGGGATTATTTTGATTAGTTGATGTGAGAGGATTAAATAATTATAAAGCTCGAAAGTCGAAGAGAAATATTACTAGCACATTGCAAATCAAAATAAAAATCCTATAATTATCTATTTATGTTCTTAAATTTTATTGTTCAAATTTTATTGTATCAATTAATCAATTATATAACAAATATAACAAAAAGTCAAAAACCCTTTTTAAAAGAAAAAAAAAAGTCATATATATCGAAATAAAAATAAAAAGAAAGAAAATCAAAATAGAAAAATAATATGTAAACTAAAATTAATTAATCAAAAACGTCACCCCCACTCATCTTCCTCGTGATTTTCACTACTATAAAAATAACCCCCACACATATCTTTTTCTTCCACGTCCCCTTTTTTACTCATCACCCCTCCAACTTCCAAGAAATTATAATTCTCCCCCCGATGCAAGGCCTCAGCCGCTACGGCCCACTATCAGACGGCGGCGTCCGCCTGGAGCTCGCCACCACCACCGCGTCTCCGCTCGCCATCGACGTCGGAGAATCCACCGAGACGCGCATCCGCCGCCTCATATCGGAGAACCCTGTCGTCATCTTCAGCCGCTCTTCTTGCTGCATGTGCCACGTCATGAAGCGGCTACTATTCGCCGTCGGAGTTCACCCCACCGTCATCGAATTGGAGGAGGACGAGATTGGGGAGCTCGCCCTCGGCGGCGCGTGTGGTACGCCGGCGTTGTACATAGGCGGCGCGTGCGTTGGTGGGCTGGAGAGCCTTGTGGCGTTACACTTGGGTAATAATCTGGTGCCTAAGCTTCTTGAAGCTGGTGCTCTAAGAAATGATATTTTAATTAGATGAAAAATGTTTTTTATTGTTTATTAATAATTAAATAGTCACTTATTGTGATTTAGCCATGGGGAAAATTAAAAGTTATTAGAAGAGGAATTAAATAACTTGTTTTTCTTAAATATAATAAATAATGTTGTAATTAGCTTGTTAATTAATGTTTCCTGAGAGTGGTAATTGTAATTAGGATAATAATATGTTGGATTATTACTGTCAATGTTAATGAGATTAAACTTTCTTGTTATTTATTGTATTCATAATAGTTTTGCTATATGATTTAGCTGTGGAAAAATATTAAAGATTACTAGGATAGGGGATTAATAACTTGGTCTCTAATTTATTACTATTATTACAAAATATTGTCGTAAATTAGTTTGTTGATTAGTGTTTTCATAGAGTGATAATTGTGATTATTAATTAGGATAAAATTATGTTGAATTATTATTATCTATGACGTGTATGTATTTTATTTTTCTTTTTTCCAATTTTTATTGGAAAAAAGGTATGATGAAAAAATGATGAAATTCGTTGTATTTAATTCGAGTTACTTTGTTCTTTTATGACTAATTGTTAAATTAATCATTAAGATGAGTAAAAATTAAGTTATGTGGATTTTCGTTGATTGAAAGGGACTAATGCATGAGAATCTTATTTGTTGCCATTTCTTAATCATTTAAAAAAATATTACACCTCCATTTCTATGTTACTCATGAATATCCCAACAATTCTGGAGGAATATTCTTAAGCTTAATTATATTTCTCGAAATTTATTCTCAATTAAATTTTGTATCACTTTGATACACTTTAATTGTGGTCCATTACAAATTACTTTTGACTACCAAATAGTGGGAATTTTTGTTATTTTTTAATATTATCTTATAGAATACTGATATTTTATGTATGAATTATACAAGAATTTTTAATATTTTTGACTACAAAATAGTGGGATTTTTTTGCTGTTATTAATATATAGTAATAGACTAGTTGTAATTTTTGGATTTTGGACTTGTAAGAGTTCATATGCATTATGGAATCTCAACTTGTGATTGTTGTGGGTGAAATTTACTTCGTATCTGTTTATACATACAACTAAACGTATTTTACTGCAAAAAAAAAAATGATTATAACTATTGAATTTGTTCTATTATCGAATCTCTCAAAATTACATTTGAAGAATTTCATTTATGTGTTTTTATTATCCATATTTAGTATTATTCTATGCCCTTCGAATTTTGAATGCAGTTTCTCTTAGGTTTATATATTCTCTATATTACGTCAATAATTCGAAACGAAAAAAATATCAGTACAGTATCGAACACGTGTTTTGTAAAAAAAAAATATATATATTTTTCCACATCATAAAGCAAATTCCAATAGAATCTAGACAAGGGTGATGAGTGAAAATGAAATGTGGTATTATTAACATTGTTGGAATTAAAATTCAATAAATCCTTACTTTAACAAAAATGAAGAAAATAAAGCCACCACATAGACATGATATTGATTGAAAATGAATGAACAAAATGACATCCACTTGTAATATAACATTTATTTATAATACATTTATATTTTATTTTCATGATTCTTTTTGTTTATAAAACCAATTATTGAAAGCGACAAAGATTATTAATTAGGGCATATGATTTTTAGTCCAAGATTTTTGTCAGCATTCCACGAGACAATGCTTAGGCTGTTCAATTTGTTTTCTACATTCAGGATATATTTTTTTTCTTTTTTAAACATTAATATGATTTATAATTACAATTATTTATGTATAAATTATAATACAATTTATGTGAATCTTTTATATAATAATCATAATGAGTTGGCTTATCGTCAAAATTTGCTTTTGGAATATATTTAGTGTTCGTAGTGTTTTTCGGAATACCAATATCACTTGATGTATTAGGACAAAGAATAACCTATTTGCTACAATACATTTTTTTATTAGTTCTAAATTGTTAAACACCTTCTTTTATTAAAAAAAAAAAAGTAAAATAAACTCTGTATTTTAAAATCATGGCTAACTCTCCCGTTCATAATTAATTGAGTTTATTTAGTTAAGTATGAAATTTCGTGCAAGGTTTAAACTTTAATGAATACATGGTCTGTTTTGTCTATTATTTTTATAAAAAGATGTATTTAATAATTTCAAATTAAGAAAAAGAATATTTTCTAATAAACCCTAATTTTAATATATGGTGATATATGTTGAATTAATTGTATACTAAAATATAACTAGTGTGTGTCCCGTGCTACGCACGATATGTTATTTGGGTATGGTATTTTAGTTCATATTACTGTATGAACTAATAATATATCTCCAAAACACACAATATGAACTAATAATATATCTCCAAAACACACAAGATGAACTATAAGAATAATTAGTTCATTCGATGAAAAGTGCATAGAACAGGTTATGATTGTAGGAGTTATAAGAATAATGTGTACCTAGATTATGAAGATGTTTTTAGGTGAATTATCCAAACCTTGAACAAACAAAACAATAGAAATTGAATAAAAGAATTAATGGATCAGTTTAATTACGTAAATATTAATTATACTAATTATAATAATAATATTATGCATGCCTTGCTTTATAAAGATGATTGAGACGAATGGTCTAACAGTTCAATACTGAAACGAACGAAAACATGGAGAAGTTGATTAGTGCTAGTTTTTTCTCAAATTATAATATGATTAAGACTAAAAAAAACGTATTTGATAATTATGTAGATGTTCTCGGGTGTATTATCAGAGCTTTGAACAAATAAAACAATAGAAATTGAGTATAAAAATTAATGGATCAGTGTATTTACATTATATGGTAAATAGTAATTATAATATTTTATAATAATATTGAGCATACCTTGTTTCAAGGGATCAGGTGGAATACTGAAACGAATGAAAACATGGAATACTGAAACTTGTTTTATAAAATAAGATGCATATACATAAATGATGAAACAGTAATAATGTAATACATAATAAGATAGAAAATAATAGATAGTAATGAAAATGCATAGCTCCAAAACGTGAATGGCTAAGTGGTGTCTCGTTCTTCTAATCCTTATTATTTAATTAATATTATTATTTAAATTATGAATCTAATTGATAGTTAATAATTATCTATGGAAATAATCATAATAAAAGGGAATCTTATTTTTCATTGAAATGGAAATAATAATCATAATAAAGAAAATATATTATATATGGATTCTTATTCAAATGTTAATTATTTCCAAAAATATTTTTTTTCCTTAAATAATGAATTTAATTAATTTCGGTAATTTAAATATTAATTATTTCCGAAAATATAATAATCATAATAAAGGAAATGTCATTATATGTATTCTTATTTAAATGTTAATTATTTTCGAAAATATTATTTTTCTTGACTGATGAATTTAATTAATTCCAAGAATTTAAATATTAATTATTTGCGAAAATATAATAATCATAATAAAGGAAATGTTATTATACATGAATTCTTATTTAAATGTTAATTATATCCGAAAATATTGTATTCCTTGAATAATAAATTTAATTAGTTTTGGGAATTTAAATATTAATTATTTCCGAAAATATTGTGTTTTCCTTGAATAAAGATTTTAATTAGTTCCGAAATCTTATTTTTTTCCTTCAATAATGAATCTAATTGATAGTTAATAGGTAATAATTATCTATGGTAATAATCATAAAAAAAGGAAATGTATTATACATGGAAATAATCATAATAATAGGTAAGTAATGGATTGACCAAATCTTAAAATTTGATTGACGGTTTCCATAAATTAATAGCATCATCATAAATTAACCAACAATAAATTGATCATAATAAAGAAAATGTATTATATATGGATTCTTATTTAAATGTTAATTATTTCCAAAAATATTTTTTTCCTTAAATAATCAATTTAATTAATTCCGGAAATTTAAATGATAATTATTTCCGAAAATATAATAATCATAATAAAGGAAATGTTATTATACATGAATTCTTATTTTAAATGTTAATTATTTTCGAAAATATTGTATTCATTGAATAATAAATTTAATTAGTTTTGGGAATTTAAATATTAATTATTTTCGAAAATATTGTGTTTTCCTTGAATAAGGATTTTATTAGTTCCGTTCTTATTTTTTTCCTTGAATAATGAATCTAATTGATAGTTAATAGGTAATAATTATCTATGGTAATACTCATAAAAAATGAAATTTACTATACATGAAAATAATCATAATAATAGGTAAGTAATGGATTGACCAAATCTTAAAATTTGATTGACGGTTTCCATAAATTAATAGCATCATCATAAATTAACCAACAATAAATTGATCACAATAAAGAAAATGTATTATATATGGATTCTTATTTAAATGTTAATTATTTCCAAAAATATTTTTTTCCTTAAATAATGAATTTAATTAATTCCGGGAATTTAAATGTTAATTATTTCCAAAAATATAATAATCATAAAAAGGAAATGTCATTATATATGTATTCTTATTTAAATGTTAATTATTTTCAAAAATATTATTTTTCTTGACTGATGAATTTAATTAGTTTAGGAATTTAAATGTTAATTATTTGCGAAAATATAATAATCATAATAAAGGAAATGTTATTATACATGAATTCTTATTTAAATGTTAATTATTTCCGAAAATATTGTATTCCTTGAATAATAAATTTAATTAGTTTTGGGAATTTAAATATTAATTATTTTCGAAAATATTGTGTTTTCCTTGAATAAGGATTTAAATTAGTTCCGAAATCTTTTTTGTTTTCCTTGAATAATGAATCTAATTGATAGTTAATAGGTAATAATTATCTATGGTAATAATCATAAAAAAGGAAATGTATTATACATGGAAATAATCATAATAATAGGTAAGTAATGGATTGATCAAATCTTAAAATTTGATTGACGATTTCCATAAATTAATAGCATCAGCATAAATTAATCAACAATAAATTAATAGAATTAAAATAATTCAAAATTATCATAAAAAAGAATTGAGTTGAAATGGTCAAAAACTATGCTATAATATAGTAGAAGATATTATGTTGCTATTAAATTGTGACTCCATGAGAATAATCAAGAATCACCTTAAATACTCTTATGGTGTGTTTGGATTGAAGGATTTGAAATTCATGGATTTCAAATTCATCGATAAATCCATTTAAGTTCGTTTGGATGAATTCATGTTACGATGGATTTCAAATTCATAGTCATTCATTTTGACCTATTTTCTCCGTAACTATGGTGGATTTCAAATGACACCATTTTAGGCGTCATTTGAAATCCCTCCTCCAAATCCCTCAATCCAAACACACCCTTATAATATAAAATAAATTAAAAATCAAGGTAAAATGTACCAAATTTTACCTTCCATTTGACATTATTTTCACGTACGGCTACATAAAGAAAAAAGTTGTCATTAAGTCCTTGACTGCCTAACCCACTTCAAAAGGGAAGATTGTGATATAAAAAGGTTATTAAGGAGGTGATTAACTTGGTGAATATCGAGAATTTAGTATTTGAGATTTTCATCATAAAATGTGCTAATACATAATATCATATATATTATGGTATATAAATCTTGTAAAAAATAAATTATCCATAACCACGAAATATCACCATTATAGAAATAGATCGAGATTGATTGGACCACTTCTCATATAGTTAGTTTGAATCCAATATTTTAATCTAGAGTTTTATTTTGTATTTCCTTGCTACATATGCAATAAATGTAACAAAATCAATTAAGTGTGACAAAATCAAAATGAATGTTGACTTAGGTTTTAATGATGATAAAGTTTTATGTATGAGTTGGTTTAAATATTGTTGGGTAAATTCAAATCATTTGAATTAAACCAATACTACAATATAAAAAAGATTATAAAGTGCACTTAAATGTATTGTGTTATTTATGTGTCTAATTACTTAGAATTTATCGTAATTATGACGAAATAGCGTTATTATGTGAGTGTGACTCGTATAAATTATGGGGTGATATTTGAGAAATTTGAAAGCGCATTTTTCATCTCTTCATAAATGAACTATTTGAGAGGTATTTATAGAGTCAAGCGGTTACTATTTATGATGTGATAATTTTTTTTTTTGGTTTAACCACTGGTATCCGCGCAACATGCGACTAATCCAGTCGAGCCGGGTAGGACCACAAAGGGCGGCAAAGCTCTCCCTCCCAAATATTCAACACATCTGCATTCCCAAGACTCGAACCCGAGACCTTGGTTAAGCTAGAACAACCCCGAGCCAGTTGATCTACGTGTTTGGGGGTTTTATGATGTGATAATTGAGTCTAACAATGATTGTCTAACAATGATTGTCACGTGTCTGGTGGTCTGATCCTCCATTTTCCTAATTGGGTTATAATGCAATCTTATTAAATACAAGAGATCAACATGCAATTTGACCCGTGTAACATGTCACATTACTAGGATTGATGGAGATTATATAATATTTTTGATATAGAATATGCAATTGATATGATACATGTATATTTATATATATAAATATTTTAGATACAATATAAACTACAAAATGAAGCATCTACAACAAATATCCCAAATACCAAATTGAAACCGATCAAAATCTCGTAAAAATTGTGTAAATTGAAATGGAATCACACGTGGCAACCATTTATTGGTATGGAGGCAAAATAGTGGGCCCACCAGTTGGAATCTTTCACTACTTAACCCTAAAGAGAATCTGCAACTCAATCTTAACAAATAAGAATCTCAACAAAGGTTTTTTAAAGTACTTAATCATTCAAAGTGAACACTTGAATGTGTCTTTTAATGCTCTTGTTAAAGGGGAAAAAAGTGAAATGATAACCCATATTAATATTAATCGGATTATAATATTTAATTCAATAGAGATTGGTATTGATGTTCTAGTATATATAAATTTTAATAAATATATCTTAATAGGCTTTGATGAAAGAAGCTTTTATTGTCTTGATTGGAATATTAAGAGAATAAGATATTTTGTATAGAGTTTGGTGAAATTAATTTATATTCTAAATGTGAGTGTTTTGACAACGTGATTAAGGATTAATTTTTTATTTTATATACAATATTCCATAATTTATACAAATACGTAGAGTTAATAATATTTTTTTAAATACGTATAAGTAATATAATTATATAAACACAAATCGCAAAATATACGAAATTATTCAGTAATTTTATTTATTAAAAGTTGCACTTACTAATTTCATCATAACTCATTTATTTTGACAAAAAATAAAAGAAGTGAGTAGCCCATGGTATGATGATGTACCCACTCCAAAAAAAGAAAAAAGAAAAGTTTTTTCATATTGGTGATTTTGCTCTCCAATTAAGTGTAAATTTTTTTTTAAAAAAAAAGCCCCTTTAGTTTTGTTCCCTTTTATTGTCATCATAGCTTAGGTCATGTTTGTTTTGGTTTTATCATGGGCCCTCCACTTTAGTTTTTCTTTATCTTTTAACAAATCATTACCTAACTAATCCCATGTTTGATTAAATATCATATCATTAACTACTTAAATAAGATTTTTTTTTCTCACATACACCCACTTGAAATATGCATAAATGTTTCCCCAGGCAGGACTCTTAATAGATTGTTTTAAGAATGATGTTATGAACCATTAATAATTATTTATCATTTTTTATTTATTTTAATTTTTGTAAGAATTGAATGTAATATATGGATTTGATTTTGATTTTTTGTTATTCATGTTTAACATAATAAGGATATATTTAACCATATCAATGATTGATGAAAACATCGTAAGAAACAAACAATAGTATTTTTAATCTAATACATTTTTTTAGGATGTGTACTGTATATCTATTATCGATTTCTCATTCACGATGACTTTTATGTTAAAGGTGTAAACGGATCACTTCAAGCCATTTAATATTGTTTATAAATTTTTAACAAGTTTTGAACTTTTTGTTTGAGATTAACTTAATTTTACCTTAATCGAATAGAATGACCTCAAGCAACTTAATTCTTTCACACTTATAATTTTATTTTTAAAATAAAAGTCAAAAGAAAAATTGGGATAGGATCCTTTAGGATCTTCCCCTTCAAAATCGGACATGAAAATTTCCCTTCATCAGGCTCAAGGGACTCGACCCCTCTCCAATACCCATTCGCACCAATTGTGTCCAATATCCATTTGGATGAATGCCACCTCATTAATAATTTAATCTAATTGTTTAAATAATACTAGCGTGTGCCCCGTGCTACGCACGCCATTTTATTTGGATATGGTATTATATTAGTTGTGAATGAAAATCAAACTCAATGTAATTTAATATCATAAAATAATCGAAGTAAAAAAGACGAATATAAAAAGAAAAAAAGAACCACGAAATGAACATTGACATCATCCTTAACAAATTTCAATAATTTTTCAATGCATTTTTAATATTCGAAGTTATTCATCCAAATCGTTACGGAAGAATTCAACTACTACCTGAAATAAAAAATAGAGAGTAAATAAAAGTGGTTACTTATTTTAAGAAATTAATATATTGTCGATCTAAAATGATCAATTATATAAATTATTAAATAATATAATTATACTTATTAAATTAAAGTGAATTAAATCTTATATTCTTGAAAGTAATAAAATTTGCGAAACGAACACATATATAAATTTTGAGTACTAAAAATTATTCAATATAGTATGCTTGATTGGTTGCTTTACAAAAAAAGTGAAAAGTGAGGTGTAAAAATTAAATATATCGGTAAAAGCATATATCAATATAAGAAAAAAGAATATTATATAATAATTTCAGAATAAATAAAACACACACGTTAATCAAAAATCATACACTTAAGATTTTTATCCAAAAAATCATTTGCATTGCATGTTATCTGAAAAATTCAATAATTAGATACGTATCAATACCTAAATAACGGGCTTTTTTGATATAACCCCCCGAGGTATGCAGCTTTGGCAAACAACCCCCCGAGGTTTGAAATTTTGGGAAACAACCATTTCTGGTTAGTTGACCGTTAGTCAACAGTTAAGGTCATGGGCAAAATTGTAATTTAATAATTCCAAACAAATATATTAATTTTCAATGTATTTATTTGGAATTATATTGAAAATAAATACATATTAATTTTATTAATTTTATTTATTTGCAAAATTGTAATTTAATAATTCCAAACAAATATATTAAATAAATATATTAATTTTATTTATTTGCAAAATTGTAATTTAATAATTCCAAACATATATATTAATACTACATTGAAAATAAATACATTTTAATTTTATTAATTTTATTTATTTGCAAAATTGTAATTTAATAATTCCAAACAAATATATTAAATAAATATATTAATTTTATTTATTTACAAAATTGTAATTTAATAATTTCAAACAAATATCTTAATTTTATTAATTCCAAACAAATACATTAAAAATTAATATATTTGTTTGGAATTATTAGATTACAATTTTGCCCATGACCTTAACTGTTGACTAACGGTCAACTAACCAGAAATGGTTGTTTGCCAAAATTTCAAACCTCGGGGGGTTATTTGCCAAAGCTGCATACCTCGGGGGGTTATATCAAAAAAGCCCCTAAATAACAAAAAAGGCAAATCCAGTTAGTTTAAGAATTCATTATAAAATTCAATCAACCTTAAGAAAAATCATAATATGTTGCATATGAATATATCTCGACTATCTCATAATGCGACTTATCTCTTCCTTTGTTTTGTTATCCTTTGTCAATGTCAGCAACATTGATGTGCCTCCGTTCTATCGATCGGGCAGTTCTAAGTATATATAAGAGTTCAATTTAAGCTTCAAATTAATATAATATGCGGCTTAAGATGAAATTATAAGATTTGAAATCTCGGGATGTAATAAAAATGCCAACCTGGCAAACTTTTGTTGATAAAAAACACAACCAAATTAACCGTGTACCTGCAAACGTAACCATTTTTCAAAATTCATCAGATTTTCGTATATTAATATGTTAAAATCGAATTATTTGTTAAATTAATAACATATTTTATCATGCCACAACAACATCGACTGTGTAATGCTTAGGGGACGCGATAACCAATAAGCTCTGAATCACAGCAATTAACCAAGCACACTGCTTCACGAAGCTGCAAAAAAAATTATATCAAAATTTACCTTCTAATTGCTATTAAAAAAAGCCCATCATGATTCATATCAATTGCTGAAATAAGGATGACTTGACAATGAACGGGGTGAAAAATGAGAATTGGGGAGAGAGAATATGGATTTTATAACATCTACAACTATAATATTTAATTTGAAATTTGAAATCTTAATCCCCATCCGGATGGAGCGGTACCTGGTAACTGCAAAGCTATAACCGTGGGTTGAAAATTAAAACTAAACATATTTTCTTGCTAATAAAATAATTAAAAGTATCAAAAATTAGAATTATTATATTAGAGTGTTTTAGAGGGGTCAACAAAATAACCAACAGCTAATCTATATATATATAATTTTAATTTTAAAATGTGAAATATAAAATATTTTTTTTATGGAAGTTGAGATAATGGGAGAGTTATATAATATTTTTTTAATGGGGAGTTGGTTATGAAAAGATAATTACGAATTACTAATTAACAAAAATTCAAAAATCTGAAAAAATTCTATTTGGTGGAAAAATAACCATAACCTTGTTTTAATATAGTAGATAGATAGATAGATTTAGTTAACTAAACACTTTAACTCAAATTAGATATTTAATATTATCTAATTAAATAAGAAAAACTACCAATCAAATCTCCTAAAATTTATCTTTTCATCCTCTCCCCTCTCAATCACGTTATTAGAAAAATTAATTATTTTCTCATCTCTCCTAAGACATAAAAAATATAAATAATCTATCTTCCTTATCTAACATTAGAAATACAGTAGAAACTCTATAAATTAATACTGTTGGGACCGCCAAAATTTATTAATTAAAAGAGTTATTAATTAATCGATAAATTAATAATTATTAATTTATACATTAATTAATATTTAATTAATTTATAATGAAATATTCAATTTACAAACATTATTCAAACTTTCACTTAATTATAGTATAATGCATGTACAATAATTAAAAAAATATTTTTTATATAAATACAAGATAATAATGCTAACACAAATAAATCATACACACACGACATGCCTTCTAATTTTAAAGGTGTGAAAAAGACAATAATGACCGACGAGATTCGAAGAGCATGATGCAAGCACAACAAGGATAATCCAAGTCTCACTCAAAAGCAATTGTAAGAATGGATGTTAGCAATTATGCAAGCACAACAAGGATAATTCAAGGACAATTGCAAATTGATTTGCAAGGTGAAATTGATTTCAACCAAAAAACAAAAGACAATTGAATCATTTTTAAAAAAAAAAAATTCATAAATCATTCATGTAATATGTAGTATATAAGGAATTATTAATTTATATATTATATGGGACCTATAGAAATTATCAAAAATGTATTATCTTATAATTTTAGCGAATTATTAATTTAACACCCTATCCCCGAGTCGAGACCGGCCAAAAATATTATCTTAGAGAGTTTATTAATTAATCGAGTATTAATTTATCGAGTTTCTACTGTATATTTAAATTAACTTCAGTATTATTTATTTTTTCAACTTTACTTTTATTTACTAAAATATAATTTAAATATATTTTCTAAAAGAAAATTACAATATCTCATCATAATATACTTACCAAAGAAAAAAAAAACAACCCAGAATTGATAGTTGAAGAGGTAGTTATATATAATGTTAATTTTTTGAAGCAAACAATGGAAATGGTGGGGAGAATCCATAGAAGATTTTGTGAAGAATTATTTTCTTCATTTTTGCATAAAAACGTGGTTGAGAGGGAGAGAGAAGGAGTAGAGAGATTTTAGAAGATTTGATTGGTAGTTTTCTTATTTAATTAAATACAATTAAATATGTAACTGGAGTTAAGTATTTAGTTAAGTAAATAAAATTTAAACCATTAGATTTAAATAATTAATGATGTGTGATCAATCTAAAGGGGTATTGGACACAATTGGTGAGAAGGTGTATTGGAGAGGAGCCATATCCAGGCTCAAGTAGGTACTCAAAAAAAAGATGTTCAAATTCATTTGAAATTATGTAACAAAGCAAGCTTAAACGAATTCCTATTAATCAATCTACAATACGTAATAATTTGCTCTGTATTTCACCATCTGATTTATGCAAAACCCCTTTAAAAATCAAACCTAATAGTGAAAGAAAATAGAATCAGAACCCAAAAAATAGGATGTATTGCCAAAGGGTACAAAAATGTGTGTAATGGTATACACATCCAGTATTCCACATTATACATCCATTTCTCACCCATATCCATCTGCTAAATCTATCTCAGTAACCTTTGTATTTGTGTTTGTTCTATTCTAAACCACAAAATATAACCCGAAAAAACGAACTCGTTCTATAACCCGGTCCAATTCATAAACTTCTTAACCTCATCATACAACACCAAAACAGCTGCAGCACCAGTACTTCTAAACACATTCGACAACGCCCCACGATAAAACGACCCAAATCCCTCGACCCGATAAATCTTTTTCCAACAATCCAACGTACTACAATACATACGTTTCTCAATTCCCGATTGCATCATCATTCTTCTCCTAACCGTATCTAACGGATACGAAAACAGCCCAGCCGATGTTGTCACAGCCTGAGCAGCACACCACCGTTTCCAGAGCGCCACGTCATCAGATTCCGATTCTGATTCTGATTCTTTCGTCATCAGAATCTCTTTGATAGTATCGAACCCGCCGAAATAAAGGCCTCTATGTATAATCATCCCATGCAGAGAGGCGGGAAGGCCTCTGTATATCCCTCGAATCCCATCTTTTTCGTATATGGTGCTAAGGAAATGGCGAATACCTTTGAATTGGCGGGTTTTGGTGTTACCGAGATCAGCAGCGAGGCGTGTGTGGGCGATATCGAGAGGGTAGATGATGATTAGGGTTGTGCAGCCCGCTGCTGATCCGGCTATGAAGTTGGCCGATGGCCCTTGTAAAATCGCGCCTTCTTTTGAGTTGCCACGTAGGATGTTTTTGTACAAATCCTGTCGAAAAGGTATTTGAGGTTAATTATCGAAAATCGTCTTGCGAAATTGAAATATGGGATAATTACAAAAGCTGTAAGAATCGTATAATGCAAATCAACAAAGACAACGAAATACGTCAGTAAAAGCATTATCAAGTGGAGAATTTTCCTTACATACAAGATCAAATTAGGAGTTTGGAGTAAATTATTTGGTCATACTTTCACGCCACAAGTTGGACGCTAAATGTGTCGGTGAATTTACTGAGGGCGTGTTTGGATCAAGTGATTTGGATTTGGAGGAAGGATCTGAAATGACACTAAAATGGAGTCATTTGAAATACACCATAATTATAGAGAAAATAGCTAAAAGTGAATACCGAGGGATTTGAAATCCGTTGTAACTTGGATACATCCAAACAAACTTAATGGATTTGGTGACGAATTTGAAATCCAAATCCTTTAATCCAAACACACCCTGAGTATAATTTGAAACCGGGACATAAAGAAACATCTAAAGAGATGTCCGATTTTACATTTGAACTTATGAACTCTGTTAATTAGAACTCTCTCTTTTTCACACGTGGGTTGTGGTGTATGACACATACCTTGCGAATAACTTCTGAATTTACTAGACTTCTGTTTTCAAATCATTCTTTCAACAGTGATTTTACAGTACATTTGCTAAGTTGCTGTTAAATATAATATGGAACAAAGTTTTCAAGTATAATTTATCTCTCAGTATTATCTCTCACTTGATTCGTCACTGGTTTCACAAATAACTTAACAATTCTTTTGATATCTAAATTCTACAGTCAATCAACAAGAAGAACATTTAAGCAAGGACGGAGCCAGGATTTTGAGTTTTGAGGGGTGAAAATTTATAGCTAAAAAAGATTAATATGGTATCTTTTCTTATGCATGTAGGGGAAGTTTAACGGTTGCTTTTTCACTTTTGTCATGATCTTGTGTTAAGTCGGTACATCAAAGTTGTATAAAACTTTGACTCAAAAAATGTAATAACCTCTAAGATAATGATGGAACAAGCAATTCAGATGGTTCAGCTTACTTTTAGTGAAGTTAATTTAAGCTATATTGGGCAAGAAACTATGTATTGAACACTTTTTCGGTTTAGTATACTCTTTCCATAGATATGCCAATGCAAAAACTTGCTACATTCAAGAAAATCATCCTACAAAATACTACATAAAATTTCTAAAAACTGAACAAGAATTTTAATGAAAATCTAAATCTCTCCAGGAAATTTTCAAATGGTGGTAGAAAATAATAATAGCGATCATATATTCTGCAATTTAAGGTTTGATTCTTCATGCTATCAATGAAATATACAACAAGCACATAGTAAACATCATATAATATATAGCTCAAAACATCATAAAACCATGTTTTAACTTCTTAAACCCCTGTACCATGTCAAGAGATGATGATGTTACTCATCCTAATGTCACTTCTAATAGCTCGAGGACTCAAAGGCCTAGGAAAATCATAATCGTTAATTCACATGGTGGGACCTCAAATAAGTACATTCTACATTTCAATTATCAATGCTACTTAACCCCATCAAGTTTTACTGCCCTTCTCACAACTCATACCAAACATAAACAATACTAGATCATCTTACTATTTATATTTTAACTAGGAAACATTTTGGTACATAGCTCGGGCCTTAAGATCAAAATCACAAATATAGATACATTACAAACAAACACACGCACCAAAACCGTGCCAAACACTTTCCAATGTATAGATTGAGGTCCACCCAATAGTTCAGATGATCACACTTGAGCATTGACTTATACACTACACAATGGAGGGTCATTCTAGGAACTTCAGGGTGTGTTTGGATTGAAGGATTTGAAATCTATGGATTTCAAATTCATCGACAAATTCATTTAAGTTCGTTTGGATGAATTCATGTTGCGATGGATTTCAAATTCCTTGTCATTCACTTTGACCTATTTTCTCCATAACTACTACGGTGGATTTCAAATGACTCCATTTTAGGTGTCATTTCAAATCCTTCCTCCAAATCCCCTCCCCAAATCCAAATAACTCAATCCAAACACACCCTCAGTGATTTCCGTCTAATCACAGCCATAGTGGGACCCACATGGAGTCACCAACACGTTCTTTCGGATGAGTTTCAAGGAATAACTCACTAAAAGCAATCAGACCTTCTACTACAGTCTACTTTCTACACTATACAATGATAATCCAAGATTTCACATCATTTAAACCTAACACTTCCTACACAAACTAAATCCACCATCCTCCAAATTGCGACACATACTAAATATCAAAACTATTCTAATCTATTACTACCTTGAAACTACCTTGAATCTCATAAACATCAAAACCATTTTCATCTATTACTACCTTAAATATTGATAGAGAAATCGATCCAAAAGTAACATTCCCTACACCAACCAAGTTCATCATTCTTGAAAGTTCAACAAATATGCCAAAAAAATCACAAAAACAAACTCATAAACATCAAAACATTTATGAATTATCATCATAAAAGTTACCTTGAGAGAGAAATTAAGGGCAACAGAGGGGTAGTATCTAATCACACTGCTCCCATTGCCTCTCCACAATGACAATATCCCTTCTTCTCTAACCGTACGGACAATGCAATCTACCATCCCTTTGAACCTCCTGTGGGGCCCTCCATTCAATATTGCTATGTTGCTCTCTTGTGTCTGCAAAAGCAGCTTTGCCCTCTCTATAGGGGCTACTATCGTGTGCACCACACCCCCCATCACCGCCCCTGCCGTTAGATCTCTGTGGAAATTGGTCAACCAATCGGACCGCCCAGATTTATTCCTGCCCTTGTCTTCCCCTGCCTCGCCTTCCTCAGACCCTCCCACCATTTTTCTTGAATTAAGAACGCCAAAGACTGTTACTTTTTTCTATTTCTTGAAAAGGGTATTTAGAGAAAAATATGAAACTTTTACGGGATTTTGATTTAATGAAATTGTTTGATATATATATATTTTTGGTTTCGTGGGGGGTTTTCTTGATTGGGAAAAGTAAGCTAACTTGTAAATGTGCTATTCTTTGATTCGGTTTCTAATTGTGGATAAATTTGGACAAAAGCTTTGTGTGTTTGAATGAAACTTCTTCCTTACCCGTCGTCGTTTTGTTATCTATTAAATGGATTTTGCAGAGATAATGAAATTTGAAATTTAACGAAAAAGAAGAACAATAAAATAAAATGATCAATTATAATAAATAATTTTTTTATAAAAGGCGAAAAAAATATTTTTTTTAATAAATAGTAAGAGAGGTATATGTGATCGGGTTAAGGCAATTTTTTCAGAAAAAAATTTATTTAGACACGATATCTATAAGTTGACAAAATATCAACCGTAAATGTTGAATTATTATCCAAATGAGCAATTCGGTTCAATCGGGTTTATAATATTTAGCTGAAGGTTGGCAGTTTCTCGAGTTATAGTTATACCCTTTCATTTAGTTATAATAAAAAATTAGCAATAAACTAAAATATATATAAGTTGTTATAAATTTAACTTTAGATAAATTGATATTTTTTAAGTCATTTCATTTTATTTAATAAAACGTTTACAATGTCGGGAGTAATAGGTTGTATCCGATGTAGGAAGAATAAATGAAGCACCAAAAATTGAGATTCTTCAAGTGACAAATCTTAGCGAATACAAGAAAATTCTTTACGAAAATCCATATCAAGAGAAAATAAATATAATTTAGAGGGAGAAAAAAAAATAAGCGAAAAATTTAAAAACTATATCAAAGATAATGTATCACGCATTTTCATGTTATTAGATTCATCACCATCTCGTCGGATCTATCTCCATCGCGTTAGGTTTGAAGTTGAAACCTACCTTTCATCAGATTTGAATTTGAGATTACATCTTAAAAAATTAGGGGTGTACATGAACCGACTTCACTGATTTCTTCAAGCTCTAGCTCTGTAGCACTCCAACCCCAACTTAACAGAAGTTAAGTCACCACCATGGCTTTAAACATGAGAAAGATATTTTCCAAAGAAATATAAAATATTTCATAAATAAATTCAGCGGAAGATTTCATTATAAAAACACGAGTATCTTTTTTTTAACTTTAAAAGCTAATCATGCAAAACTAACTCGTGTTATACCCACATTTGCAAATCAAAACCTTATTATGAACACATGAAATTTTTTGCTTAAACCGAAAATAGTAGTTCCTAAAATAGCAAGCATCATCAGATTTATACTCATCGACATATATTAAAAACGTTATATATATATATATATATATATATATATATGGAAGTCTATACAGCCAGCTACTCATCCGCTTCGTCGTAAGCTGGACTTGAAAATGGTTAAACTTAGCAACGTAAGATTTGATAAATCTTAGTGGATAACAGGTTATTAACTGTTACGCTGAAGAGATTAACCAATACATTAAAAATATCATCTCCAAGGTCTGAAGATCTGGCCAAACTCCAAGGTTCGAAGACCTGGTCTACTCCAAGGTTCGTCAACCTGGTACTTCACTCGGGTACTTCACTCGAATGTATCATGTCGTTTCATTTCATTCAAC
The DNA here is from genome assembly GCA_963669365.1 of Verbascum thapsus. Classification (NCBI taxonomy): domain Eukaryota; kingdom Viridiplantae; phylum Streptophyta; class Magnoliopsida; order Lamiales; family Scrophulariaceae; genus Verbascum; species Verbascum thapsus. The sequence continues at coordinate 11,285,370 of OY770104.1, forward strand.
AGAAGAGCTATTCTAATCAATATAACTATAAATAAATGTTACTCACTTGACGTTTCACTTATATGCAGGGATAACTACTGGAGTGTCCAGTTGTCTCGTACTGCATTCGACCGTTTATCAACATTTAGATTTTAAAACACATTTAAAAAATATGTACATATATATATATATATATATATATATATATGCTTATAATCTCTTCATTAAGGTATCGTTGATATGTTTTCAATATGCCTAATAACACTTTTAATCATAGCAACAAAATTGAATTTAAACTAGCAACTTATGGCTAAAGACACTCTTCATTGTAACAATTTCCTTAATTCATATATTCATCCAAAATTCATGAAAATTAATCAGACATTTACTAGGAAAAGCTTATTTAATTATGCTAAAACAGTGGATATAAATTCAACCACAAAAGTAAAAAAGTTTTAATAAAATATTTATCATAACCAAAATTCGATCAAAAATACTCTAAAATCAATCAATGTTCTAAAAAATTATTATAAATCGTATAGTTACTGAAACATTCTGAAATTTATAATTTAAACTTCTAAGATCATGTATGTAAACATAGTAAAACAGTTTCGAAAAATTCAAAACAATCTATTTTATAAACTTATTCTTCTAGGGTTTAAAATCATAAGAATCCAATTCGAAACTGAACTATCTTTGAAAATTCACTATAATTCGTGTATTACTCCAAAAATAACCAAATTTTAACCATATACTCAAAACCTCATATAGAACAACACACTAAAATTGTTTTCTAAAATTCCAACTATAAAAATTTATAAAAATTGTCAAAGTGGACTGAAATTTTCAGAATTTCTCACAAGTTGCTCAAACTCACATATTTCCTTAATAAAAAATGTAAAATTGAGTTTTATAACCAATCATCCCCAATAAAACCACCTTAACTCAGATTATTATGCATACAAGAAGTTTAGACTTAATAATCAAACATGCAAAGTCTATTTCAACATGCAATTTCACAATCAACACTCAAAATGACATGTTTTTGAAGATCCATCACATTGAACAAAATATCCAACAAATTTCATCACACTTGTAGGAAATCACCCTTAAATCATACATGCAATAATTTGGTTAAGAAAATTAAACATGCAAAGCCTATTTCCACATCTATTCGCACCATCAACACTTAGAATGACATATATTTGAAGATCAACCACATAAAACAAGCTATTCAACAAAATTTCTTCACATTATGGGGATTCATCTTTAGATCACACATGCAATGAGTTTAGGTAAGGGAATCATACATGCAATATTGCTTTCAATATGCATTGGCACCCTTAACTCCAAACAAAGACATATTTTGACAATCAACCACATATCAACATATGCAACAAAACTCATCACATTAGTAGACATCCCTCTTTAGATCATACATGTAATACAAAATTTAGCAACCTAATCATATTCCTAAAGAAGAAATATGATGAAGATATACAACAAGGAAAGATACCTCTTGAAAGCTCAACAAAAAGTTCTTTGATGCTTGATTGAAGACCACTATACTTGAGCTTACTTCCCCTTTAAACTTGCTATGCTCTTGCTTCTTTACTCCTTTGGAAAGGAAGATTTTTGAAGGAGAAAATGAAGGTTTTCTGGAGAGAAATGAGGTCGTAGAGAGAAGAGAGAGAGATTGCATAAAAAGAGACAGAGAGAGTTGAATTTGTACAATACATGTATTATACATGTATATCTACCTCTTGAAGTATGCATTTAAAGATGTGTGATGATTAATAGTTTTGAGCCTTTGAAGTATGCATTTAAAGATGTGTGATGATTAATAGTTTTGAGCCTTGTATGAATTTGATGGAGGCATGGGAGGTTGAGTGAGATTTCCATCTAATGTGTCATGCACAATAAAATGTGATTATGGTAGTTATGCATGCATTTTTATTCAAATTAATATATCATTTAGGTCACATAATTATTGCACATAAACTATATAATAAAAGAAATCTACTTAATTATATTGAACACAGTAGTCAATATATATGTATTTATATACTAGTTATTGGAATTATTTCATATGCAACTAATCTATTTTTTGTCCGTTCATAAATATATATGCATGTCGAGTGCATCACGATCGAACTCGATCTCTTTGAGTAGCTATCCTGCAAGACTTTTCAAACTTCAAGAAACATTAGCTTGTTATTTTCGATTAAACGTAAAGCTCATCTAAAATATTAAAGAAATTAGCAATAAAAAGCTATAAATAAATATTGTATTTATATGAAAAATGTTATGCAAGATTTTCAAAAAATGGGGTGTTACAAGCTCGACCTCGAGCCTTATTAAACAATGTCGAGCTAAATGTTTTCGAGCTCGGACTCACGACCTTGAGCCCAAACTCGAGCCGCGTCCGGCTTGTGACCTAAAATTATAGGGAAAATTTGAATTTTTAAATTTTGAATAATTTTTAATATATATTTATTAAAATTAAAAATAATAATATGTTAAAAACTAACTATATTTTAGCACCGCTTTATTCTACACTACAGAACCATATTATATAGAAGAGTTTAATACTCAATAAAAATTTTTATTTCAATTTTATTACTTTGACGACCACATCTTGTTTTTCTTCTTAAAAGTATCAATTTTAGTCTCTTAAATTATAAGAAGCAACTGGTAATTTATAAGTGACTAATAACCTTTTAAGTATGAAATTTATTTTAGAGATCATTTTGGTAATCTTTAAGAAACAACACAGTGGAATTCTTTAGAATAGTTAAAGTAAATAACAAGAAGCATTGATTAAGAAGCATTAATTCTTGTTTGAAAATATTATATTTCCTTATTTTTTTAGTATTTTTATTAATTTAGATTGTATTATGTTTCCTAGTTTTTGTTTATCAATACTTTTTTTTTGTATTTATTTAGTTCCTAACTTATACTTTAGGCTTGACTTAGTAGCCAAGTCTTATAAATATATATAGGGATAAATGCAAATAAACCCCATGTGAAATATTTTATTAGCTGAAAACCCCCTGTAAAAAAAATATAGGCTAAAAAGCCCCTGTAAAAATTTTAAATTGCATAAAACCCCCTGTGAAAAAATTTTTGCTAAAAACCCCCTGTGAAATTTTCAAATTGCATGAAACCCCCTGTGAAAAAAATATAGCCTAAAAACCCCCTGTAAAATTTTTAAATTTATAAATTAATTAATAGTACTAATAATCAAATTTTAGGATATTAATTAAACTTTATCCAACAATTAATTTTCAATGTAGTTATATTTCGTAATGGTAAAATTTTACAAGAGATTTTTAGGTTATATTTTTTCACATGGGGTTTCATGCAATTTGAAAATTTCACAGGGGGTTTTATGCTATATTTTTTTCATAGGGGGTTTCATGCAGTTTAAAATTTTTATAGGGGGTTTTTAGCCTATATTTTTTTCACAGGGGGTTTTCAGCCAATAAAATATTTCACGTGGGGGTTATTTGCATTTATCCCATATATATAAACCTTCCATCATTAATTATATTATTAACTAGATTTTCTATAATTTACTAATTATATATATTTATGTATGTATGCGCCCATTAATCTATTCTACACGTGGAAATGTATATATTATAAACTCCTCTTAAGACTCTTGCATTTGTCAGCTACATTGAGATATCTATTATTATATATGCTTGTGTCAACACATGACATTTTGATGCTTCATGAAGTATTAGGTTTGATCTGGTCAAATATTCGTGTAGATGTTTGTAAAGACTGTACTCGTACTACAAGCTGCCTACGTACCACTCAAGGGGATCAAGTCTGACGTAGTTCTAATTTAAGGATTGATTCGTATATAGAATAGCTCGTAGGTGGTTCAAACATCCGTCCCTACAGAGAGCATTATTTGTCATATATATAGGTTTCTTAATGACTATTCATGATCTGACTTGCAACCTTTATATTGATTGCCACTTGTCGTCTAACTGGTGGTTAGTGGATTATTATATCAATTAATATCATGGGCTGGGCCTCCTTATATGTTGGGTTCACTGTTCATGGGACCAATCTACAGTATTGGATTTGTCTTTACTGTTATCAAGTTAGATCGTATAAACAGATCGTACAATAGGGTCGTATCGTATACTCGTATGGATTACCTCGTATCTATCATACAGCATATACGTAAATACCTCGTATCATGAAGTCCCCCAGATCGTAATTCTATGACGGTCCTAGCGGTTCTCATAGAAAACGATCTTAATTAAATTTTTGGTTCCGTTATTATCATCGTAGGTCTTGAAATTCACGCGCTCGCAACGCGCGGTCCTTTAACCGTCTGACTCCCCCAATCACATCACAAGGATTTGAAAGGTTTCTAATCTGAACCTTTGATTTCAAATTTTTACTTTTGATCTCAACCGTACAGTTTCCCGCCTATGACATATATAAATACGCATGAATGATATTCATTTCTTACTTTGCATTTTTACCATTTTTAGAGAGAGAATTATTAGAGTTACGATCTCCTGCCTTCTGTATTGTTCGATCTTCTTCAATCAACTCATTCCTGCCTCATTCATCTTCGATTTACGTCAACTAGGTACTCTCTTATCCTTATCTCTTTCTTCTTCGACCACTACGAGCTAATCGAACTCGTTAGCTCTGTTCGTAATTATGTCGGAACGTGATTCTTCGAGTTCGAGTCTAGGTATAGCTGACTTGGGTGGGTTAGAAATTCCAGATCTTAATGAATGCTCCACTTCGTTAGGGCCCATAGGTCCAATCATAAACGAGTATACAGAGTTGAACGATGACCCGTGTCAGCCTCCTGTAAATACTTGGTCACCCTCTGATTATAATTTTGACTGGGCTCATCTCGTCGCCGATATCCCTGAGGTCGCCTCCGTAGGGGACGACCTGGAATATGATTTCCTTCCCGCCGACACATATGCCTGGGTCGATCGTCCCTCATCGGTGGACGAGGGTATGTTAGATGCCCTTCGGCGTAACTATTATATTCCTGATGAATTCTTCCTGTTATCTCCCCACGAGGAGGAGCGTATGCATCGTCCGCCTCGTGGGTATAGGACTTTCTTCGTAGCCCATTTATCTTGTGGTGTTCGATTTCCTCTCCATCCTGTCATTCGTATGGTTCTGCATCGACTCGGCCTGTGCCCCACCCAATTGCTTCCCAACTCGTATCGGCACTTAAACAGTTTTATTGTCCTGATGCGAGCTTGGAAACAAGAACCAACTTTTGAAAACTTCCACTATATGTATCGAGTTAGTAAATCAGGGTTGGGGGATAAGGGTTTTTTCTATCTATCTCCTCGTAATAAGAGGACGAGGGTTTTAAATTACTCTCTTTCCTCACACGGTGTGTGGAAGGATAAGTACTTCTTTGTCGGTCAGCCTCATCTCGCTAGTTGGAATCTTCCCCGTATATGGAGGTTGGATCCTCCTCGTCTCGAAGATGTTGGTAACCCGACTTGGGATCCTCAGTTCGTGAACACTCACTTCAATTGGTTCTATGACCACAAGATCCTCCTTAAGGAGGCTGTACTAGTCCGTTGTGGGATTAGTCAGGCTCCTATTCCATATGAGAAAGTCGGTAAGTGAAGTCTCGTGTTTCTTAGTACATCCTTTCGCACTCGTTTTTTGTTTTTTTTTTTTTTTTTTTTTTTTTGTATTCTGAAGCCCATTGTAATAAATGATTTTCATTTTTCACAGGAATGGCTGAAGAGAAAGCTCGTTTGGAGAAATATCTCGCCAAGAAGAAGGCGAAGAGTGTAGCAGCTCGCTCTGGCGCGGGCACCTCGTCAGGCATTCCACGACCAGTGCAGGCTCCTCGTACTCGATGCTCCTCATCTCAAGCTGGCCCGGCCGCGGCGAGGGAGGTCGTTCCCAACCCCACCCCTTTGAGGCAGGTTCAGCACTCCCCCGAAGGACCTAGCCGCCCGTCGGGACCCACAGTGACACTATCCACGGACGAGTCAAGCGAACGGGAGTCTGAGCAACGTGAGCGGCGGAGAAAATACAGGCACGACCCTGCCAATCTCATGGATGTGCAGGCCCGATCGGGAGGACCTTCCCGATCACCAATCTCCAGCCTCGATATCGTGCAGCAATACGAGGTGCACGCAATGCGAGATCGTATGCATCAACAGGGCGAAGATTGGCGCCCCGCGTTCCAACCCGGTCAGACAGCCCTCACCCCGGACTGGCGTCTTTATCCTAATAGCTCCATACTTGGCGCGGATGGGACCAAGGTGGCGTCGGAAGCATTACGACATGTTATGCTTCCGAATGACCTAGCTCAGCTCATTACGATGCCACACACTCGGATAGAGGATACGATCCAAAAGGCCCTAGCCGAGGTAATCTCTTGACTCGTATCCACAAATCCCTCCGCTGTAGTCCTTGTAATCACGATGTTTCCCTTGTGATTATTAATTCATGTTTGTTATATAGGCCTCGTTAGCGACGCATGCCATGTCTCTCAACATGTCCTTCCTCAAGCACGAGAACACCGAGGTGAAGAGGTCGAACGAAGACTATCGTACTCGGCTCAATATGGTGTCAATGGAAATTGAAGATGCTCGTAAATTACGAGGAGAAGCTGAGGCAATAATTCAAGAGCAGGAGCAGCTGACTCGTATGGTGGCCGAGTTGAAGTTAGCCAATAACGAGCTGAGTGCTGAATCCCTTGGAAAAGACAAGAGGATTGAGGCTCTACAGTCTGAGCTCGTAAAGGCTGAAACCGAAGCGGCTAAGAAGTACGAGGCTGGTTTGGAAGAGGGTCGTGATAAGTACCTAAATTCACCCGAATATAAGCAGGTCCTGCATGAGGCAAGGTTTCACGGGGCTCGTGATTTCAGGTATTCGACCACCTTCCGGGATCTCGCCCTTGAACCTGCTGCAGATTACTTGTTCGACGGTTTTATGAAAGCCATCGACTTGATGGTGAAAGAAGGCTACGTCGTACCAGGGTTTGATCCGGTTGCCTTTGAGGAATTCGTCGATGCCGCTGCTCTTCGCCCACCAAGTGCCACTTCGTCGGTGGAGTACCGTGATTTCCAGGAATTTCATACGCTGGGACCCGTAGATTCCGACGAGGACAATGCAGAACGAGGCGAGGCAACGGCGCCAATTGAAGAAGATGCCAGTTGATTTTATCTTTTATTTCGTAATATCTATGTATGTTTTCTTTGTGTTATTGAACCTCGTAGTTACGAATGAATCCAGTGTGATTAATGAATCTGTGGCGTGCTTGCTCGAGTTATTTGTTTCGAATTGTTTGTGAATTGTTAATTATTCTCAGGACAACATATGCATTTGTATTTTACAAGGCGCACATTACTCGTTTTAAGAGCGAGAAAACTGAGTTTAGCACAAATGATGCGACACGAGACAATTGAACACGAGAAAATTAAATTCGTACCGAAAGTTTATGCTCATTATATCGAACACATTTGTACAAAAATAATTTGTACAAAAATAAGTCATTCCAAAAGTTTATGCTCAAATCTAAGGATATGCAAAATCTGCATTTTACCTATGCGTAATATTTTCGAAGGTTACGAACATTCCATGGACGAGGTAAATCTTTGCCATTTAAATCTTGTAGGCGATAAGTTCCTGTCTTTGTTACTTTGACGACCTTATAGGGTCCTTCCCAGTTTGGGTCCAGTTTGCCTACGTGTCTTGACACCTCGACTTTCTTTAGTACGAGGTCGCTGACCTCGAAAGACCTCGTCTTTACGTTCTTATTGTAAGCTCGAGCCATAGCTTTCTTCTGTATTAGAATCTTTGCATATGCTCGTTCTCGGGTTTCTTCAATAACGTCCAGTTCGTATAACCGTTCTCCCCTATTTGCTTCTGCTTCATATTGCTCAACTCGGTGTGTCATTTCACCTATTTCCACCGGAATAACAGCCTCTGACCCGTATACCAAACAAAATGGGGTTTCACCTGTGGACGTACGAGGTGTTGTACGATATGCCCATAGGACACCTGGTAACTCGTTAGCCCAATTGCTTTTGACCCCATCGAGTCTAGCCTTCAAGTGTTGGAGCAGTATTCTATTAGCTACCTCCGTTTGTCCGTTAGCTTGCGGATGGCCTACCGCTGTAAAATTTTGTCGGATTTTATATTCCTCACACCAACGAACGACACCTTTGCTGTTGAACTGGGTTCCATTATCAGAGATGAGTATACGAGGTACCCCGAAACGACATACAATGTTTCTCCAGATGAATTTCATTACCTCGTGGTCGGTAATTTTTGCTACTGCCTCGGCTTCGATCCACTTCGTAAAGTGTTCCACTGCCACGATGATGAACTTCCTCTGGCCTGACGCCAATGGGAATGGTCCTAAAATATCAATGCCCCATTGGTCGAATGGGTATGCTATCTTGATAGGTTCTAGCTCTGTGCCCGGGCTATGTGTCAAGTTTGCATTTAGCTGGCATCCTTTACATCGTTTTGCAAAACGACGTGACTCTGCTACCATGGTTGGCCAGAAATACCCTTGGCGCAAGACTTTCTGGGCTAAAGCTCGGCCTCCGGAGTGGTTGCCACAACTTCCCTCGTGGATCTCTTTCATCACATACTCAGCCTCGCTCCCATCCAGACAACGAAGCAATGGACCCATCGCGGATCGTTTATATAGCTTCTCCTCTACAATGGTAAACTTAGAAGCTTTATACACGATCCGGCGGGCCTGATTTCTGTCTTTGGGTAATATCTTCGCAGTCAAGTACTTATAAATCTCAGATCTCCAGTCATCCGATGTGTAAATGGTGACTACTTCTTGGGCTTGAATCGTATCATCGATCTGTGACCGGCCTGACACCAACAATGTGACTTTCCTCGTTTTGAGACCTATGGCGGAACTCGCAAATTTTGATAATACATCTGCTCTCTCGTTTTCTTCACGAGGTATTTGAAAGATGCTTATTTTGGTGAACTGAGCCATCAAATCCTTCACCCTCGATAGGTACGATGATAAGCTCAACTCCCTTACTTCAAAAGACCCACTGATTTGATTTGCCACAAGTTGAGAGTCCGTGTATACGTCCAGTCTTTTTACGTTGAGCTCTCTTGCCATTTTTAAGCCTGTAAGCATTGCTTCGTACTCAATATGTTGAATGCCCATAATGTGATGATGATTTGATCAAGTTATATACCTGTAAGCATTGCCTCGTACTCGGCTTCATTGTTCGTCACACTGAAATCAAGCGTTACTGCGAACTCATGGTCATAACCTTGTCAATAACAATAGGTCGTTTTATTCACACAGATTTGTTATTTAATATAGATTTTTGTATACGTGTGAAAAGAACGCCCCATACCTTGAGGATCTCTCAGCCATACCCCCGCGCCTCCTTTTTGGGTCGTAGACGAGCCATCGACGTGCAATGTCCATAGTCGGTCATCTATTTTAAGGAAAAAGAAAATTTTACTAACTTATAGCATTGTGTGACAAATATATGTCGTAACTGTAAATGTATTTCACCTCGTGCATCAGATGCCTCATCGGGCGATGCCATTTCGACTATAAATTCCGCCAAGGCTTGCGCTTTGATGGCAGTTCGTGGTCTATATTCTAACGAAAACTCACCCAACTCGACGGCCCATTTAACGAGACGACCCGATATGTCCGGATTAGAGAGCACTTGTCTCAAAGGTTGGTCCGTAAGGACAATAATCTGGTGTGACTGGAAATAAGGTCGTAACTTTCGAGCTGCTGTCATTAAGGCCAATGCCCATTTTTCAATCTGAGTATAATTCTTCTCGGCCCCTAGCATCGTTTTGCTCACATAATATACTGGACGATGATTACCTTTATCATCACGAACCAAAACCGCGCTGACCGCATTTTCCGAGACAGCCAAATATAACAGGAGTGGTTCACCTTCTACGGGCTTGGTGAGCAATGGTGAGCTTGTTAAATACTTCTTCAGATTCTGGAAAGCTTCTTCGCATTCCTCCGACCATTTGAATTGTTTAACATTTTTCAAAATTTTGAAAAATGGAAGACCTTTATCAGCCGACCTTGATATGAAGCGGCTCAAACTTGCCATTTTTCCGGTTAGCATTTGCACCTCTGCGACGGAACTTGGGGACTGCATATCCAATACAGCTCGTATTTTTTCCGGGTTGGCTTCAATACCTCGTTGCGTAACCATGTACCCTAAGAATTTTCCCCCACGTACCCCAAATGTACATTTACTCGGATTTAGCTTCATCCCGTATTTCTTCATAATCGCAAACGATCGTTTCAAATGCTCCATATGGTCTGCCTCGTCCCTGCTTTTAACCAACATATCGTCCACGTATACCTCCATTGTGATTCCTAACTCGTCTTTGAACATACGATTAACAAGCCTCTGATATGTAGCCCCTGCATTTCTTAATCCAAATGGCATAACATTATAGCAGTACACACCTCTGGCCGTTACGAACGAAGTTTTGTCACAATCTTCAGGTGCCATCTTTATTTGGTTAAAGCCCTGGTAGGCATCCATCATACTAAGCAAGGCACACTCCGCTGTGGAGTCAACTAGAAGGTCTATACGAGGCAACGGGTACGGATCTCGTGGACAAGCCTTGTTGAGATTTGTATAATCGATACACATCCTCCACTGGCCCGTAGTTTTTGGAACCAGCACCACGTTTGCTAACCATTCTGTATAATTGATTTCCCTAATATATCCGGCTTTTAATAGTTTATTCACTTCATCGTCGATGATTCTATTACGGTCGGGGCCAAAATTTCTCCTCTTCTGCTTCACAGGTTTGGCGTACGGGTCGATATTCAACCTATGTACAATGACTTCAGGGTCAATACCCTCAAAGTCTGACGCCTGCCATGCAAACATATCAATATTAGCTCGAAAAAAACTTACTATCATTAATTCCAAATTTCTTGGCATCATAGTACCTATATTTGTGATTTTTCCCTCGTCCCCTAGGACGAGTTCAATCGTTTTGTGTTCAGCCGGTTGTACTCGGCTCTTTTCAATCGGAACTTGCTTTCTTACTGGCTCTTCTTTCTTTGTTACTCCAAATCGTACGATCTGGTTCGTCTGTACCACTTGGGTCGTACATTTCTCTTTCGTTCCTTTCCTTAGAGATGTGGCATAACATTCCCTCGCTGCTCGTTGGTCACATTGTACCGTTCCCACCCCAAAATCTGTCATAAATTTCATTTTTAGGTGGGGTGTAGAAACGATTGCACCGAATTGGTTCAACCCAGGTCGTCCTAATATTACATTGTACGCGAATGGGAAATCAACCACAAGGTATCTGATCATAATTGTTTTCCTTTTCGGCTCTAATCCCAACGAGGTGGGTAACTCGATCGTACCAAGAGGCACTATTTCTGAGCCTCCAAATCCCACGAGGGGAGTGCTTACGAGCTGCAGCTTGTCCATGAGGATTTTCATTTTATCCAATACCGTGGAAAATACGATATCAGCTGAACTACCATTTTCCACCAATACTTTGTGGACCGCGTAATTCGCTATGTCCATTGTTATCACCATCGGGTCATTGTGCGGAGTAATCACTCCTTCGTAATCATGATCTCCAAAAGAGATCACTCTTGAACTGCTTTGCACCTGATTCACCCTATGCCCGTGTAGCTCGTAACTCGTAATCTCCCTAGCATATCGCTTCCTTGCATTTTTAGAATCACCTCCGATCGGGCCTCCTGATATGGTATGTATGTCCCCATATTTAGGCCTGTTCACATCTCTGTCATCTCTACTGAGCCTATCCCTCTCTATCTCTTGTTGTCTATTACCAACTTGAGCCCTCTCTTGTTGTTCCTGATTCCTCCATCGCTGTTCTTGTTGAGGTTCCCTTCTATTATCCCGCATTACAGGCCTTTCTTCATTTCTTCCTCGTTCTGTGAATTCCCGCAAATGACCCTGCCTTATGAGCTTTTCTATCTCATCCTTTAATTGACGACACTCTTCTGTATCGTGGCCCGTATCCTTGTGGAACTTACAGTATCTATCGTTTCTTTTCTTCTTGGGGTCAACCCTCATCTTCCTAGGAAGTTCGACTTGAATACCTGCTCTTTCAATCGCCATTAATGCTTTGGTTCTTGACGTATTTAACGGTGCGTAATTATCGAAACGACCTCGCCTATATTCTCCAGGTCTCTCAGTTTTCACCTCGTCTTTCTTCTGGACACCTTTATCCTTACTCTGCTTATTGATCGCCTGCTCAGCTCGTTTCATACGATACATCTCGTCTTCATGTATGTATTGCTGAGCAGTGATCATCACGTCCTCAGGGTTTCTTGGTGGGTTACGAGTGAGCGCCCCAGCTAAAGGACCCATTTTTAGTCCGTTAATGAAGAGTTGCACGATCACCTCGTGTTGTACGCCCTGGACATCTAGGGCCTCGTTATTAAACCTATCAACAAACTCCCGTAATGTTTCCTCATCCTTCTGCTTTATTCCCAGTAGCTGTGAGACCGACTTCCTGGTTTTTCTCTTACTAGCAAAATGATACTCAAACTTCTGGACGAGCTGATCATAAGATCCAATTGAACTCGTAGGCTGGTTGATGAACCAGTCCTGTGCTCTACCTGCTAATGTCGTAGCAAATATCCGAGCGTTTAATGAGTCACTCAGACCGTGCAACGTCATTAATGTCTCGAAAGTGACGAGGTGTTCTCCAGGATCTGTCATTCCGCTGTACTTGGGGAGGTCTGGGATTCTGAAATTCGTAGGCATTGATTCTGACAGAATTTCTTGATAAAACGGGTTATTTCTTCGTTGCATTGATGAAGCGGTTCTGACACCTTTGCCCAATTCTTTCTGATTCCCCGAATCTGTCCTTTCCACCTTCCCTCGCGACGACCACTGACTACGAGAGCTCGGCATGTAAGAAGCTGTATCAGTTTCGTCTGATTCACTCTGACTTGGCTCGTACGACCTAAAACTTTCATCTCGTTCGTTGCCACGATTGCTGAAAAGCTTTCGTCGTGTACCTCTCTCGCGGAACTCTTCCCCTTCTACCCCTGCAGGGTCAATTTGTGGGAAGTTCCGTCGCCGAGTACCGCTCTTGTGGCCATATTCCCCTTGTTCCCTTTCTGGGTCAAGTTGTGGGAATTGCCCTCTTGGGGTACTCGGGGGAGGGTGTACTGTTCCAACATTCGGGGTAACAGGTGGTAATTTTGAAATCCACTCTTGAAATTTTTCTTGTACCCTTCTGTCGAACTCAGACTCAGTCATTGTAATTGTTTTCTCGGGTATTTCTTCCACTGATTGGGGTGTACTGGTATGAATCTGCTCAGCCTCTTCCGAATTCATTGGCTCTTTTCCTGATCGATGATGTTCTTTATCCATGTCAATTCGTTTGACAGCTTAGTGGATTCCCACAGACGGCGCCAAAATGATTTGGTCAAATATTCGTGTAGATGTTTGTAAAGACTGTACTCGTACTACAAGCTGCCTACGTACCACTCAAGGGGATCAAGTCTGACGTAGTTCTAATTTAAGGATTGATTCGTATATAGAATAGCTCGTAGGTGGTTCAAACATCCGTCCCTACAGAGAGCATTATTTGTCATATATATAGGTTTCTTAATGACTATTCATGATCTGACTTGCAACTTTTATATTGATTGCCACTTGTCGTCTAACTGGTGGTTAGTGGATTATTATATCAATTAATATCATGGGCTGGGCCTCCTTATATGTTGGGTTCACTGTTCATGGGACCAATCTACAGTATTGGATTTGTCTTTACTGTTATCAAGTTAGATCGTATAAACAGATCGTACAATAGGGTCGTATCGTATACTCGTATGGATTACCTCGTATCTATCATACAGCATATACGTAAATACCTCGTATCAAGGTTTATTGATATAAATTAAATACATAGAAAGATCAAAATGATACAAACATGTAACCTAGGATCCAAAAAGAATACAAATTCAATACTTTTGTGATTAAAGTGCAATTAAACATCGAGTTTCAGATAAAAAATGAACGAAAAGAATCAATGTGAGACGGGCATTTAACTTTAGGGATATTAACATAACACATTTTACTTTAGAAATGTAAATAAGACAAATTTTATATTTCACGGGCTATTAATGACATTGCCCCTTAATCTACGTCAAATAAGTTAATAGTTTTTACGAAAATAACTAATAAATAGTAAACTTCAATTTTAATCATAGTATTTTTATAAAATGATGAAATACACTAGCAATTATGGTTTAACGTCTTATAGTCGGTAAAAAATAGATGTAGATACATTTTAATTGAATTTCGTAACTTATTTTTCCAATAACAAATAAATATATTTCCAAGATCATTGAAAATATAGTGAACAATAGTATAAATAAAATTTCACTTTTATATTATCCCTCAGTTTTGATTCATACCTATCTAGTTTGATAATTGGCCCATATAATTGGATATTCATTGATATGCAAAATATTGATTGAGATTTGGTCCTATTTTTTCGGCCTTCTTTTGTTGGAATATATTTTGCCCTTATTTGTATAGTCTCGTAAGGCTAAATAAAAGGGTGATCTTCAATACTCATTAATTTAGGAAATACGAATTTGATTAGTTTTCTAGTTGAAGTCTTTTTACTGGTAGGATTAGGATTCTTCATTATAAATTTTATATATAAATCTATAAATATAACATGCTATACTCATTATTCATATTCTATAAACCTTGCATGAGATTGTACTATTAATCAATTTCAAACCCTATCAATGGAAAACCCTAAATCTCCAAAGCCACAAAAACCATCCGACGGCTCGAATCCTTCTTCTCCAGTGGTGATGGAGAATCAACGGTCTGAAAACAAGACGAAGAATATAATCCTTGAGGATAATTGGAATCCTCAGGATGATGGGATTAAGGTGATTATACCTGCAACTAAGAATAGTCCAATCAAGATTAATCCAACAAGGGATGATGTGGAGGATTATATCAACAAAGCTTTGTACGGGCCTTCTACTTCAAGAAGAAGAAGATTACCCGTGTTTCGAGAAATTTGCCCTGACGATGACGATAATAATGATTTATCGAAAGACAAATAATGAAAATTTATTAGGGCTAGCTTTCATGATTTTTAGATTCAATTCTTGTTTATTGCTCTTTGATTCTTTTTTTAGATTTTTATTTTAAATGTTAATAAATATTTACTTTAAAAGAATTTTAGAAGTGATTATAATTTATATATTATTTCATGATAGGTGTTTCTTGTTATTTGCCTCCTCTTTCCATGCAAAAGTTTGGAGCAGATGGAAAGGGATATCAATTTCATTTAGCTATTTTTTGGTTAAGTACATGGAATTTTTGAAGTTAGATTAGTTTACACAATTAGATTGAATTTTTTTATAGGACCAGTACACTACATAACCATAATTTAAAGAAAAGTAATAGTTAAATATAAAAATTTGTATGGAATAGCTAATAAAATTTTGTATTTCAATTTTATCACTTTGAAGTAGGGGCGAAAATTAAACTCGATATTCGACACTCGATTCGAGTTCGATCGCTAAAAGTTCGGTTCGATATTTAACCAAACCAAGCTTGAACAACTTTTTCAGTTCGATAAATTTTAAAGCTCGACTCGAGTTCGGCTCCATTAGCAAAAAATAACAAAAATATGTACAAAATATTCAAACTACTCGAACTCGACTCGTGATCGGCTCGATTAAAGCTCGTTTGAGCTCGGCTCGATGAACAATCAAACCAAATTCAAACACAACTTTTAAGTTCGATCGTAATTCAAACAAATTTGAACATTTATGCGTTCGACTCGACTCATTTTCACTCATATTTTGAATAACACGGTATTTTTTCTTGAAAGTGCCAATTGTAGTCTCTTAAGTTAAAAGAAGCAAATGGTAATTTACTAGAAAAGTGACTAAAAAGCTTTTGAATAGGAAATTTGTTTTAGTGACACTTTTTGTAATTTTCCAGAAATACAATAACACAAGGGAACTTTTTGGAATCATTATAAAATAAATAACAAGAAGCACTAATGGAATAGCTAATAAATATTTGCTTCCCTTATTTTTTTTAGTATTTGTGTTAATTTATGTTTTAATATGTTTCTTAATTTAGATTTATTTATGATTTTTTTGTTTATCTCTTTCCTAATTTATTTAGTTTTAACTTGATCACCAAGTCTTCAACTATATATAAACTTGCATCGTCAATAATATTATTTTGTAATATTATTTTGGGTATTTTCTCTTATTTATTAATTGCATATATATGTGCCCATTGATTGATCTATAATATAATTGTAAACTCCATTTTAGACTCTCATTAATATAATTTATTTCTCTCCAAAATTTATCCTTACTTGAGATATCTATTAGCATGTTCGCCATATTTGCTATATGTGATTGTGTCTAACACGTATTATCACATTGTATAAATGATATGTACCCAATTAAAATGAAGGATTAGGATTGATTTTGATATTCGAAGTAACCTATTTTAATAGAATTGATATAAGTTTAATATTTGTGGACCAAAATTATACGAGTACCCTTGGGATTAAAAAAAATACAAAACTAATACTTTCAACATCAAAGTGCAAGTGCACCTAAACACCGACTATTCCAATAAAAAATGACTGGAAAAACATATGACACGAAAATATAACTTCAAGACATATTAGCATAACAAGTTTTATTTTAGAAACATAAATATCTTTTCAAGATCATTTAAAAATAGTGAACAATAGTATAAATAAAATTTCATTTAGTTTTTTGCTATCTAGTTTAGAGAAAATAGAGAGTTGTAATATTTATTTGATATTGGGTTCTCTTTTTCATTAAAGTAGATTTTCAAAAACAAGAAAGAAGGTCTCCATATCATATGTTTCCACTTTAAAAATCGATTTTAATTAAAGATAATTGTGTGAAAAGACCAAATATTGTATCGAATATTGGTGAGTGTATGTGAGTAACCCATGTAGGATTGCTACCAACTATGCTCCAGGTATTGGAGTGGGTTAATACCGCCATTGATTCGGAATAGGATTTTTTGTTCTAAATCATTGTTCGATCTTCTATTCCAATTAGATATGCATGCCGATGTTTAACACGTCATGAAAGTATTTACGCAAGTTAAACATCTTTATATACACTATATAGTGAATTACGTACATGTCAAACAATAGAAGATGTAATAGATTGTATATGCATAGCTAATGAGCGGCCTTGGTTCTTCATGCACGATAATCAGAGATCATAGACACACTTAGGAGTGTTCACGAGTCGAGCTCGAGCCGAGCTGGTCCAAAAATTCGAGCTCGAGTTCGAGCCACAATTTTTGAGCTCGAGGTCGAGCTCATTCGAACTCGAGCCTAACTCGAGCCGAGCCGAGCTCGAGCTCAAAAAATATTTTTTTTAATAAAATAATAATTTTTTTATAAAAAATATCTTTTTTTTAAAATATATTAATAATTTTATATTTATTTATATATTATTAAATAAGATCATTATTAATGTCAAAAATATTATTATTTATGTAATATTATTATAATATATCATATTATATAACAATATATGAATAAATATTTATTTTTTATATATATTAAATTAAATATATTTTTTATTCCACTCGCGAGCCGGCTCGCGTGCTGGCGAATAGGCATTTTTAGGCTCGAGCTCGTATCGAGCTATTTTCGAGCCGGCTCGACTCGTGAATACCCCTACACACACTGACACTCGAGGAGGCATTAAGATTTATCGCCTACTTGGCCTCATGCCCTTAATTCGATCCAATGACATTCTCTCCACTGAACCAAGAGTCACACCAGAAGCGTATACTTTTCGATAAATGAGTTCTTTTAATTTCTTCATTTTATATATTCATAAATTATTTTATCTCACCTTTATAATTGAATATGTTTTGATATTTATATGAAATTATTGATATATATATATATATATATATGTGGGTGAGTATATTTACAAAGTAGTAAGTAAATGCTTTTTATACATAAAATGGATTTTTTGTGAAAATAAAGATATAAAATTAGGTGGAGTGTGATTATAAAAGGAGAGAGTATAAATAACATCCCCCTTAAAAATATCATATCAATTAGAAATATTGTAAATTATGAGGAAAAAAAAAGCTTGACATATCTTCCTCTATATTAAAACAAGGTTATGGTTACTATTCACCAAATAGAATTTTCTCATAATTTTGAATTTTTTTTAATTAGTAATTCGTAATTATTCTTTCATAACTAATTCCCCACTATCTCAATTTTCCCATTATCTCAACTTACCTAAAAAAATAATAATATATATTATATAGATACACCATATCAGAACTCTATATACACTTTTTCTCTCACCTTCGATAAATCAGCAACAAAAGATTTCCATATCTATTGGGATTAATTACATGCCCTATTTTGAATTAATTACATATCTTCTACTATATTATAGCACAGTTTTTGACCATTTCAACTCAATTCTTTTTTATGATAATTTTGAATTATTTTAATTCTATTAATTTATTGTTGATTAATTTATGCTGATGCTATTAATTTATGGAAATCGTCAATCAAATTTTAAGATTTGATCAATCCATTACTTACCTATTATTATGATTATTTCCATGTATAATACATTTCCTTTTTTATGATTATTACCATAGATAATTATTACCTATTAACTATCAATTAGATTCATTATTCAAGGAAAACAAAAAAGATTTCGGAACTAATTAAAATCCTTATTCAAGGAAAACACAATATTTTCGAAAATAATTAATATTTAAATTCCCAAAACTAATTAAATTTATTATTCAAGGAATACAATATTTTCGGAAATACTTAACATTTAAATAAGAATTCATATATAATAACATTTCCTTTATTATGATTATTATATTTTCGCAAATAATTAACATTTAAATTCCTAAACTAATTAAATTCATCAGTCAAGAAAAATAATATTTTTGGAAATAATTAACATTTAAATAAGAATACATATATAATGACATTTCCTTTTTATGATTATTATATTTTTGAAAATAATTAACATTTAAATTCCCGGAATTAATTAAATTCATTATTTAAGGAAAAAAATATTTTTGGAAATAATTAACATTTAAATAAGAATCCATATATAATACATTTTCTTTATTGTGATCAATTTACTGTTGGTTAATTTATGATGATGCTATTAATTTATGGAAACCGTCAATCAAATTTTAAGATTTGGTCAATCCATTACTTACCTATTATTATGATTATTTTCATGTATAGTACATTTCATTTTTTATGAGTATTACCATAGATAATTATTACCTATTAACTATCAATTAGATTCATTATTCAAGGAAAAAAATAAGATTTCGGAACTAATTAAAATCCTTATTCAAGGAAAACACAATATTTTTGAAAATAATTAATATTTAAATTCTCAAAACTAATTAAATTTATTATTCAATGAATACAATATTTTCGAAAATAATTAACATTTAAAATAAGAATTCATGTATAATAACATTTCCTTTATTATGATTATTATATTTTCGGAAATAATTAACATTTAAATTTCCGGAATTAATTAAATTGATTATTTAAGGAAAAAAATATTTTTGGAAATAATTAACATTTAAATAAGAATCCATATATAATACATTTTCTTTATTATGATCAATTTATTGTTGGTTAATTTATGATGATGCTATTAATTTATGGAAACCGTCAATCAAATTTTAAGATTTGGTCAATCCATTACTTACCTATTATTATGATTATTTCCATGTATAATACATTTCCTTTTTTTATGATTATTACCATAGATAATTATTACCTATTAACTATCAATTAGATTCATTATTGAAGGAAAAAAATAAGATTTCGGAACTAATTAAAATCTTTATTCAAGGAAAACACAATATTTCGGAAATAATTAATATTTAAATTCCCAAAACTAATTAAATTTATTATTCAAGGAATACAATATTTTCGGAAATAATTAACATTTAAATAAGAATTCATGTATAATAACATTTCCTTAATTATGATTATTATATTTTCGCAAATAATTAATATTTAAATTCTTGGAATTAATTAAATTCATCAGTCAAGAAAAATAATATTTTCGAAAATAATTAACATTTAAATAAGAATACATATAATGACATTTCCTTTATTATGATTATTATATTTTCGGAAATAATTAATATTTAAATTACCGAAATTAATTAAATTCATTATTTAAGGAAAAAAAAATATTTTTGGAAATAATTAACATTTGAATAAGAATCCATATATAATATATTTTCTTTATTATGATTATTATTTCCATTTCAATGAAAAATAAGATTCCCTTTTATTATGGTTATTTCCATAGATAATTATTAACTATCAATTAGATTCATAATTTAATAATAATATTAATTAAATAATAAGGATTAGACGAACGAGACACCACTTAGCCATTCACGTTTTGGAGGTATGCATTTTCATTACTATATATTATTTTCTATCTTATTATGTATTACATTATTACTGTTTCATCATTTATGTATATGCATCTTATTTTATAAAACAAGTTTCAGTATTCCATGTTTTCATTCGTTTCAGTATTCCACCTGATCCCTTGAAACAAGGTATGCTCAATATTATTATAAAATATTATAATTACTATTTACCATATAATGTAAATACACTGATCCATTAATTTTTATACTCAATTTCTATTGTTTTATTTGTTCAAAGCTCTGATAATACACCGAGAACATCTACATAATTATCAAATATGTTTTTTTAGTCTTAATCATATTATAATTTGAGAAAAAACTAGCACTAATCAACTTCTCCATGTTTTCGTTCGTTTCAGTATTGAACTGTTAGACCATTCGTCTCAATCATCTTTATAAAGCAAGGCATGCATAATATTATTATAATTAGTATAATTAATATTTACGTAATTAAACTGATCCATTAATTCTTTTATTCAATTTCTATTGTTTTGTTTGTCCAAGGTTTGGATAATTCACCTAAAAACATCTTCATAATCTAGGTACACATTATTCTTATAACTCCTACAATCATAACCTGTTCTATGCACTTTTCATCGAATGAACTAATTATTCTTATAGTTCATATTGTGTGTTTTGGAGATATATTATTAGTTCATATTAGGGATGTAAACGAGCCGAGCTCGAGCCGAGCTTGGAGATTTTTCCAAGCTCGAGCTCGAGCTCGAGCCTCAATAGACGAGCTCGAGCTCGAGCTCGTCGAGCTTAAAAGTTCCGAGCTCGAGCTCGAGCTCGTGGGCTTGGGTTCGAGCTCGAGCCCGAGCCCAAGCTCGCGAGCTCGAGCCCGAACTCGAGCCGAGCCGAGCTTTTTTTATTTTATTTTTTATTTAATATATATTTATTAATTATTTAATATATATTTATTAATAAAATAATAATATATTAAAAAATGAAAAAGCTCGCGACCCGGGCTCGCGAGCTTTTTTCAGAGCTAAATGGGCTCGAGCTCGAGCTCGACTCAGAGCTCGAGCTCGTGAAGCTCGGCTCGAGCTCGAAAAACTCGAGCTCGAGCCGAGCTCGTTTGAGACGAGCCGAGCCGAGCCGGCTCGCGAGCCAGCTCGGCTCGTCTTACACCCCTAGTTCATATTGTGTGTTTTGGAGATATATTATTAGTTCATACAGTAATATGAACTAAAATACTATACCCAAATAACATATCGTGTGTATCACGGGGCACACACTAGTTTACAATTATATGAGTGATAATTTGAGTTTTAGATTTGACTACTTAAAATGAAATAAAATTTGGAATTTAAAAGTGTAAAGTTATAACTATCATTTCAAGTTTCAACTATACTAAGATTAATTTTGTACAATCACTTTTTTAATATTTTTGCCAAAAGTCAACTTTATTAGTATTATCATTTACAATTTGTAGTGGAGAAATTGAAGCAGCCTAAAAGAAAAAGGAACCAAGAAAGAACTAGTAAATAACACCTCTTAGTCTATTTTTTATCGGAATGGATCTTCTATTTTACAATGGTGTGCCAAAATGATGTCATATCATTGTAGGTTGACACGTGTACATAAAAAATAAAATATAAATAATAATTCAAATAAATTGACACTTGTCAATCTCACAATAATTTGACACCAACTGCTCAGATTTTTTATTTGTTTAATTTGATTATTAATTTATTATTATAGGTGCACATTAGTAAAAAATGGAAAATTGTAAAATGGAAGGTCCCGGTCCATTCCCCACCACAAGTTTTGGGGGTGGTGGGTGGTGTTTTCAAGGGTGGGGTAGGTGTGAAAAACCACCCTCCACCCCCAAACGTATGGTATGCATGGGCCAGGACCAAAGCTACCGGTCCATGAAAGAATTGCCCTTAAAAAATCAGTATTGTTTGTGACTTTGTTCCCACTCCATACATTTCTCTCACTCCTCTCTTCCCCAATTTCACGACCTTTTTTTTTTACCATTTGGACCCATAAAATTTCTAAATTTACATACATATATAGATTCACCACAATTAGTTTTGGAGACACGAGAATAGAAAAGATTTCAACAGGATTTTTTTTTAAATTTGATTTTCCCATTCGTGGAAAAGAAAAAAGAAAAATGTCTTTGAGGCGCCTGCTCATTCAGGTTAGTTGCAAAAATCTTCATCGCTTAAATCCCATATGTAATATTGTTTGTTTGTTTTGAGATTTTATATATTTTCGATTAGATATATAGTTTTAGTGTTTTAATTATTGTCAAACGTGTACAGTTAGGAAAGCCCTAATCTTGGATTTCTTTTGTTCAATTTTTGAGGGTAATTTATTAATTCTGATTTCTGAGGCTTTAGTTGTATTAGAAGATCAATTTTTTGTATGCTTATTGCTAAGATTTGTGTTTTTTATTAGGTTATATTTAGAGGGTTGTGTTTTTATCAACCCTTTGAGTTCTGTTAAGCTGACTGTGAAGGTTTCTTTATTTCTACATATAATATACTGTTGTAATTTGTTGTATTTATCATTGATGACTGAACAGTTATTTAACTGTTTTTGAATTACTTTAAAATGTCCATGTTATGATCATATTCATTTCAAAATCAAAATTCTATTGTTGTTGATTCTTATGGAGTCCCGTTGTATCACAACCGTCCATTATGTTGAATCCCCTGTGGGTTCCACCTCGTTGGTTGGGATCGTACAGAAAGCTCCTAAGATTTACCCTTAATTTGTTTTAACAGTATAAATAGAATTTATTTTTATTTACCCCTCAGTTTTGGTTTATATCATACCTATCAGTTTGATAGTTGACCCATATATTTGGATATTTTATTGATATGCAAAATATTGATTGAGATTTGGTCCTATTTTTTCGGCCTTCTTTTGTTGGAATATATTTTTGTCCTTATTTATATAGTCTCGTAAGGCTAAATACGAATTTGATTAGTTTTCTAGTTGAAGTCTTTTTCCTTGTAGGATTAGGATTCTTCATTATAAATTTTATAAGTTCATAAATATAACATGCTATACTCATTATTCTTATTCTATAAACCTTGCATGAGATTGTACTATTAATCAATTTCAAACCCTATCAATGGAAAACCCTAAATCTCCAAAGCCACAAAAACCATCCGACGGCTCAAATCCTTCTTCTCCAATGGTGATGGAGAATCAACGGTCTGAAAACAAGACGAAGAATATAATCCTTGAAGATAATTGGAATCCTCAGGATGATGGGATTAAGGTGATTATACCTGCAACTAAGAATAATCCAATCAAGATTAATCCAACAAGGGATGATGTGGAGGATTATATCAACAAAGCTTTGTACGGGCCTTCTACTTCAAGAAGAAGAAGATTACCCGTGTTTCGAGATATTTGCCCTGACGACGATTATGACAATGGTTTATCGAAAGACAAATAAGAAAACTTATTAGGGCTAGCTTTCATGATTTTTAGATTCAATTCTTGTTTATTGCTCTTTGTTTTTTTTTTAGATTTTTATTTTAAATTTTAATAAATATATACTTTAAAGAATTTCCTAAGTAAATATATTTCTTGTTATATTTCGATAGAGCAAATGCCGAAAAGGGATCTCAATTTCGTCTAACTATTGTTGGGTTAAGTACATGGAATTTTGAAGTTGAGATTCTTATACACAATAAGGGAAAATTGCAAAATTGGTACCTCAAGTTGGCCTGTACACGAATCTAATACTCTAAATTGGACCACTTGCAATTTGAGTACCATATGTTCAAAAAATTTGCAATTTCAATACAAATTTCGCCGGAAAATCATAAATTGGCCGAAAAAAGTCACGTGCGTGGCACGTGACTCTCAATTTGGGGATTTTCTCCCAATTTGGGGATTTTTGCTCTATCTCTCAATTTTCCCTCCAAATTCCATCTAATTTTATATTAAACAAAAATGAAAAATACAAAAAACGTGCCAACGACTTTGAAGAACTTTCCCACAATTAATTTCTCTTCTTTCTTTATCTTCTCCAAATTCATCATCTCCATTAATATTCTTAATTTCTCCAAGATCAAGAAACAACAATGGCGGATTCCACTTTTTATCAAATCCTAGCATTTTATTCTCTTCTTGTTTCTAAACCCCAATGTTAGAGGCGAATTAGGGTAAATTCAAACCCTAGAGCTTAAATTCTTTCACTCTGTAACTGGAATTGAGAATTAAAGCCCACATTTGGATACCCTTTTCCCTCAATTTTAATAAACGTAATACCCATTTCGGAAGCTTCGAATTTGTCACCCGCAGTTCCAATTCAAGGCCCTAAAATGACGACTCGAGGGAGCAGATCGGAGAAAATAAAGAGGATTTTCCAGCAATTCGATGCGAACCGTGATGGCGGCCTTAATCGGGAAGAAATGGCGGCTTTGGTGGTTGCCGTGAACCCTAGAGTGAAATTCAACGATGAACAAATTGGTGCAATTCTCGATGAGATTTTCAGAACGTACGGGGAATTCATGGACGGTGAAAAAGGGTCACCTTCGACGGCCTTCTGCGTACCTACGACGACGGAGCTGGTGACGTGGATCGAGATTTTGATGCCCTAGGCCTTGAGCTTATGGCACTGGAGGAAAAGAATGGAATTTCACAAGCATCAGAAGAGGCTGCTGCATCGTCCACTGTGGTTGACGACCGTGTCATGGAGCCACATAAGAAACAGAGGACTGCAGCTTGGGCTGTGTCATGCCTTAATGGGAATAACAGAAAGAAAAGAGCAATACGCTTTTGGTGGGTGGAATACGTTTTTGTTAATAAAAGAAGTTAGTGAATACGGTGTCGTTTTTGGGGATAGAAATCAATTATCGAATTATCGAGTTACTAATTATAATTTGAGTTGTAATCGTTCATTGAGATGTGAACTCGTTCATGATTAACATTATATTAATATTGAGCTTGGTTATTTGATAATTGTGGATTTACTTAATGGTGTTGCTGCGTTTGTATTTCTCTGATATTTGGGCGTAATAGATGACTCTTATTGTTTTGGAAATGAAGGCGTCGATTATCCAGCATCTAGTTGTTATGTTATTGAGTTGATTGTTTGTTATTTTGGATTGGTCTTGATTGTGAAGTAAACTGAAATTGCAGTGCTCTATTGGACTTTGGTTTCAAATATAGATTCTCAGAAGTTTTGTTGATAGTGTGATTCTATTTTAATTCATTAAATCGTGTTATCGGGGAGTTAGCATTCTAGGTTGGCTTCAATCATAACAGGCTGCTTCGCCTAACCACGGCGTTGTGTTTGATGATACATGGACGCTTGTGGATGATCTCGAGATTTTGATTAAACGGCTGAAAACAAAACAGTCGAAAGATGGGAAGGTGAAAAATGATAATTCAGATGTTTTCTCTAATGCTGGATGGTCCAGGGAGCTTGGTCCGTCGACTGAGCTTACGGACAAGAGAGTGAGTTAGGATGAGTCGGGGAGTGATTATGCTGCTTTTGACTTAAATTATTTCTTGGTCTTGGAGAAATTAAGAATATTAATGGAGATGATGATTTTGGAGAAGATAAAGAAAGAAGAGAAATGTATTTTTCATTTTTGTTTAATATAAAATTAGATGGAATTTGGAGGAAAAATTGAGAGATAGAGCAAAAATCCCCAAATTGGGAGAAAAACCCCAAATTGAGAGTCACGTGCCACGCACGTGACTTTTTCCGGCCAATTTATAATTTTTCGGCAAAATTTGTATTGAAATTGCCAATTTTTTAAACATATGGTACCCAAATTGCAAGTGGTTCAATTTAGAGTATTAGATTCGTGTACATGCCAACTTGAGGTACCAATTTTACAATTTTCCCTACACAATAAGATTGAATTTTTTTATGAGACCATTACACTATATAGCCATAATTTAAAGAAAGGTAAAAGTTAAATATAAATTTTTTTATGGAATAGCTAATTAAATTTTGTATTTCAATTTTATCACTTTGAAGACCACAATATTTTTCTTAAAAGTGCCAATTTAGTCTCTTAAGTTAAAAGAAGCAAATGGTGATTTACTAGAAAAGTGACTAAAAAGCTTTTGAATATGAAATTTGTTTTAGTGACATTTTTTGTAATTTTCCAGAAACAACAACACAAGGGAACTTTTTGGGATCATTATTAAATAAATAACAAGAAGCACTATTGGTTGTTTAAGATATTAGAAAATATTTTCTTCCCTTAATATTTTTAGTATTTGTGTTAATTTATGTTTTAATATGTTTCTTGGTTTAGATTTATTTATGATTTTTTTTTATTTTTCTCTTTCCTAATTTACTTAGTTTTAACTTGATCACCAAGTCTTCAACTATATATAAACTTACATCGTCAATAATAATATTTTGGTTATTTTCTATTTCTTTTACTTGCCTATATATGTGGTGATTGATTGATCTATATCTATAATACTCGGAAAAGATATATTGTAAACCCCATTTTATTAATATAATTATTTGTTTCTCTTCAAAATTGATTCTTACTTGAGATATTATTGGCATGTTTGTCATATTTGCTATATGTGATTGTGTCTAACACATGTGCTCTCCAAATATGAACTATTTGCACACTCTTAAACAGACATGGAATCTTGGCAATTGTATTGGTGAGTGTATGTGCCGTCTTGGATGCACAAGATGGCCTCACGACCGTCGATTTCAAGTGTAACTTTGTTCAGTCTAAGCGTCGAAACCATGTTCAAGCCATGTAGGATTGCTACCAACTATGCTCCAAGTATTGGAGTGGGTTAATACCGCCATTGAATCGGAATAGGATTTTTTGTTCTAAATCATTGTTCGATCTTCTATTCCAACTAGATATATGCATGCAGATATTTAACACGTCGTGAAAATATTTACACATGTTAAACATCCTTATATACACTACAGTAGAAACTCTATAAATTAATACTCATGGGATCACCAAAATTTATTAATTAAAAGAGTTATTAATTAATCGATAAATTAAAAATTATTAATTTATATATTAATTAATATGTTATTAATTTATATATTAATTAATATGTTATTAATTTATAATGAAATACTCAATTTACAAACACCTTTCAAATTTCCACTAAATTATTGTACAATGCATATACGTATATCAAATGGAGGGTCACGTCGTAAAAATATTTACACATTTTAAACATCCTTATATACACTACAGTAGAAACTCTATAAATTAATACTCATGGGATCACCAAAATTTATTAATTAAAAGAGTTATTAATTAATTGATAAATTAAAAATTATTAATTTATATATTAATTAATATGTTATTAATTTATAATGAAATACTCAATTTACAAACACCTTTCAAATTTCCACTAAATTATTGTACAATGCATATACGTATATCAAATGGAGGGTCACGTCGTAAAAATA
Source organism: Verbascum thapsus (assembly GCA_963669365.1). NCBI lineage: Eukaryota > Viridiplantae > Streptophyta > Magnoliopsida > Lamiales > Scrophulariaceae > Verbascum > Verbascum thapsus. Next base: position 11,313,285 of record OY770104.1, read on the forward strand.
TTTACACATTTTAAACATCCTTATATACACTACAGTAGAAACTCTATAAATTAATACTCATGGGATCACCAAAATTTATTAATTAAAAGAGTTATTAATTAATTGATAAATTAAAAATTATTAATTTATATATTAATTAATATGTTATTAATTTATAATGAAATACTCAATTTACAAACACCTTTCAAATTTCCACTAAATTATTGTACAATGCATATACGTATATCAAATGGAGGGTCCAATTTGAAAGAACCCTTCAATCTCCCACTTATTATACTTCTTGTGTTCAATGTGTATCATTTTATGGACATTAAAAAATATTTTCTATATAAATACAAGATCAAAATATGCTTACACAAACAAATCATACACAAAACATGGTTTCCCATCTTAAAGATGTGAAAAAATAACAATGACCGACGAGATTTGACCGACGAGATTCGAAGAGCATTATTGATTTCAATAAAAAAAACAAAAGACAATTGAGTCATTTTTCAAGAAACCTTCATAAATCATTCATGTAATATATAGTATATAAGAAATTATTAATTTATATTTTATATGGGGTCTATAGAAATTATCAAAAATATATTATCTTATAATTTTAGCGAATTATTAATTTAGCACCCTATACCCGAATCGGGATCGACCAAAAAATATTATTTTAGAGAGTTTATTAAATAATCGAGTATTAATTATTAAGTTTCTACTATATATAATGAATTACGTACATTCTCTCCATCGGGCTGCTAAGAGACGAGAGGCTGATCACCTAACGAAGCGTCACACCAGAAGCGTATACTTTTCGAGAAATGAGTTCTTTTAATTTGTTCATTTTATACATTAATAAATTATTTTTATCTCACCTTTATAATTGGATATGTTTTAATATTTTTATGAAATTATTGATATATATATATATATATATATGGGTGTGTATATTTACAAAGTAGTAAGTAAAATTTTTTTATACATAAAATGGCTTTTTGGTGAAAATAAAGATATAAAATTAGGTGGAGTGTGATTATAAAAGGAGAGAGTATGAATAACATTCCCCCTTAAAAATACAATATAATTAGAAATATTGTAAATATTGTAAATTATGTGGAAAAAAGTCCTTTTACATATTTACAATTTTATGCGTCATGATTTGAGTTGTAGGACATTTGACTACTTAAAAAGAAATAAAATTTGGAATTTAAAAGTGTAAAGTTATAATTATTAATTCAAGTTTCAACTACTAATATTAATTTTGTACAATCAATATTTTTTAAATATTTTTGTCAAAAGTCAACTTTATTAGTATTATCTTCACAATTTGTAGTGGAGAAATTGAAGAAGCCAAAAAGAAAAAAGGAACCAAGAAAGAACTAGTAAATACATTATACACCACTTAGTCATTTTTTATTTGTTTAATTTGATTATTATTATAGGTACATATTAGCACACGGTGCACAATAGTTAAAAATCAGTATTGTATGTTCCCACTCCATACATTTCTCTCACTTCTCTCTTCCCCAATTTCACGACCATTTTTTTACCATTTGGACCCATAAAATTTCTAGATTTACATACATATATAGATTCACCACAATTAGTTTTGGGGACACAAGAATAGAAAAGATTTCAACAGGATTTTTTTTATAATTTCATTTTCCCACTCGTGGAAAAGAAAAGAGAAAGATGTCTTTGAGGCGCCTGCTCATTCAGGTTAGTTGCAAAAATCTTCATCGCTTAAATCCCATATGTAATACTGTTTGTTTGTTTTGAGATTTTATATTTTCGATTCGAATTATAGTTATATTGTGTTAATTATTGTCAAACGTGTACAGTTAGGAAAGCCCTAATTTTGGATTTCTTTTGTTCAATTTTTTGTTGATAAATTAGTAGCTTTTGTGGGTTTTATGTGGATGGGGGTAATTTATTAATTCTGAGGCTTTAGTTGTATTAGAAGATCAAATATTTTTTTGTATGCTTATTAATCGAATCGGGTAAGATTTGTGTTTTTATTAGGTTATATTTAACGGGTTGTGTTTTTATCAACCCTTTGAGCTCTGTTCAGGTGACTATGAAGGTTTCTTTATTTCTACATATAATATACTGTTGTAATTTGTTGTATTTGTCATTGATGACTCAACAGTTATTTGTTTTTGAATTCCTCTAAAATGCCCATGTTATGATCATATTCATTTCGAAATCAAGATTCTATTGTTGGTGATTCTTATGGAGTCCCGTTGTATCACAACCGTCCATGATGTTGAATCCCCTGTGGGTTCCACCTCGTTGGTTGGGATCGTACAAGGACTCAATGTTCCAAGAGCTCCTAAGATTTACCCTTAATTTGTTTTAAGTTGCTTATGTTTTGCCTTTTTTTATGTCATGTGCATTGTTATGGTAGGTCGAAAGGCATGAATCACAGTTGAGGCAGTTGAGCAATTTGGCAGCTCGACGTTATCGAACTTCACCTTACATTAGAGGAGGAGGTATACACCACTCTCTTGCAAGCTATGGTGTTTATAATTATTGTTATTGAATGTGTTTTTATACATTATTGTTCACTATTTAAGGTGTGTAGACGTGATGTAAACAAGCTTACTAGATCAAATTTCATCTGGATTTGGATTTATTAATCTTCTCTAAAGTGGTTTTCTTTTGAAATGCTAGGATTCTCACTTTTCTTTTACACATATAAGGTGTTCCGTTGCACAAAATTTAGTAAGGTTGTGTAAGTGTTTGGATGGAAGGATTTTAAATTCATCAATAAATCCATTGAGTTTGTTAGTTTCAAGTTATAATGGATTTCAATTAACTTAGAAAACTCATCTTGAGTTGTTTTTCCATTCGCCACAGTGGATATAAAATCCACCCGATTTAGAGTCTATTGAATTCATTCTTCAATTCCAGTTCGTAAATCCAAATTCATAAATCCAAACACAGCCTAAAGTTATTTGATTAATGACTGCCTTATATAATGAAATGTCTTAACACCATATGTGGTGTAGAACATGATTTTTTGCTATCTAACTTTCTCGTTCACGATCATTGAGTTTTCTTAAGAAACCTTTTATCCTTCCTGTCTTTTCATATGTGGCTTTTTCTCTCGGACTTGTTTATAGTCTTTCTAGTGTAGGATCATATTCAAAGTTTCATATAGAAAGCATGGGGACTTCAGTGGCTGAATTTGTCCATGTTCGAAAGGTGTTTATATTCAGTAATTATTTCACAAACCCAACGAGCCAAATCCAAAATCTTAACTCAATTTCATAGATTTGAAAAAAGCTGTTAATGATGAAACATCTCAATCATTCTATTGAAGCATCTTCTGCCACAACATCCCGATGATTCTCATTCATTAGTTTTCTTATGTAGTTCACAAGTTATCGAGCAATGTGGGAACAATTACCCCAGGAAGAGCAAGTTACTTTGGTAGTCTAGCTCGTCGAATGCGTGATAGTGATGGATCAACTGATGCTGCATATCTTAAGGAGCTTTATCATCGAAATGATCCAGAGGCAGTTATAAGGTTGTTCGAGAGTCAACCTTCACTACATTCTAACCAATCAGCTGTTGCTGAATATGTTAAGGCTCTAGTTAAAGTTGACCGGCTCGATGAAAGTGAGCTGTTTAAGACATTGCGCAGAGGTACGCACATACAAATTGATCCTCGTGTGATTTTGGGTTCATCACTTGAGACCATATATTCAAGTTTAGTATCTATGATTTGTTTAAAGCCTTTCTGACAATGCTATTAGAAAGTTGTATAATGGGAGATATGCAGAAGAAAGCACAAAAGATAAGTATGAAAAAAGGCTTAGATTGCTTATGTAATTAGACCATGCCCTTAAAATCTTTAGATGCTTTTTCCTACCATATTACTTCATTTTCAAGTATTGCTAGAAATAGCCTAATTTCGTAATGGATGCATAAACACTTGTAATAGTCTACTTCAACAAAAAACCATGTCCAAAAAATAAGTAAGAATTCGGGTGGGATATTGTGTGTGTGTGTGTGCGCGCGCGCATTTGGGTGGAGAGGGGCTCTGCAAAATTCAGAAGCAAAATTAGAGTTTCATAAGAAAATAAGTTTGTGTTAGGATTGATGGACTTGGATTTGTGGAATCAATTTGAAGGAAAAAGTTCAATTGACTCCAAACAACCATGATGATTGAAGTAGTTAAAAATGAGTCACAATGGATTTGAATTCTATTGTAGCTTAAAATCTTCCAAAAAGCTCAATGGTTTCACAGATGAATTTGAAATATATGGATCACAAATCTTTCAATCCAAACATGTCTTAAGTCCCCGAAAATGGAAACTTTTCCTACATATGGGTTGCAAGGCATAGATATTGTGACATATGCTTGAGTTAATCCTAGTTTTTTGGTTTTGGTTGCTTAGATTCAAAATTTATATAACTTTGTACTTTGAAGGTATTTCGGTAGGTGGTAGCTCACATGTGGATGAAGAAGGTATTGGAGCATTTTCAGCTCTTAGAAATGTGGGAAAATCTTCGAAAGACGGAATTCTTGGTACTGCAAGTGCGCCTATACACATGGTGACTGCCGAAGGTGGGAACTTTAAGGAGCAGTTATGGCGTACAGTCCGTGCTTTGGGTCTGGCCTTCCTCCTTATCTCGGGTGTTGGGGCACTGATTGAGGATAGAGGTATTGGTAAAGGTAAGGACATGTTCCTCAATACTGTTGGCTTTTTTGAATTGTGATTCAGTTTGCATTTATTGACTAATTAAAAAGTGTTTTGATAATCTGTGTTTGTTTGTTATTTAGCAGGGCTTGGTTTACATGAAGAAGTGCAACCAAGTATGGAATCTAATACAAAATTTAGTGATGTGAAAGGGGTCGATGAGGCCAAAGCTGAGCTGGAAGAAATTGTTCACTACCTTCGTGATCCTAAGGTAACTGCATCACGAGTCTGTTGTTTCTTTCTACACTTCTTTGTCTCTCTCTCTCTCTCTTTAACATAAAAAAAATTGAGAAGAAAATGATGAGTAAAATTAGTTCCATAGGATATGTCTCCTTGCAATTTTAGTTACTTTTGCAAAATTAGTCCTATGAATGCATTGTTTTGATTTTAGTCCTTACTGTTAAAAACAGCCAAGATCAGTAGTTGATCACGTGCCTTACACGTATCGAATGCAGACGTGAAACTCCGGATGTTTTTTAAATGAATGAGACCAAAATTGTAAAAAGAAATGCATTCTACAGGAGTACTTTTGCCAACTACTAAACAATGAGACTGAAATTGCAAAATGCCCTGGTTACGAATATTGCATCCTCATTAGTCTTGTCAATAAAACTTGAGTTACTAGATGAGTATATGTGGGTTCACGAACAAGGCCATAGCCCCGTGGGAGGGGCTAATATTCCCTGTACACTTGGTCAGGGTTTTGACCTTTGAGCATAAACCCTCTTGTGGTAGTAGATATAGTCTGTTGTGTTTGAGTGGACGGGGTTACCTATAGGGATGGGAACGGTTCCGGGTCTACCCGGAACCGTTCCGTCGGTTCCGGTTCTTTCAATGCTAAACGGTTCCGGATTCGGTTCCGGGTCCAACTAAACGGTTCTTGGGCGGTTCCGGTTCCGGGTCCAACCTGGAACCGCCTTAATTTTTTTTTTATTATTTCTTTTTATTAAAATTAATGGTGGATATTTTACTAAACACTAAGAACATTTGACCAACCAAAATCAATTGAAAATGTTTGTTAGGTTATTTCATTGCAAAGGAAATTAAACATCAAGTCCACAAATTGTATAAATATTAAAACCAATTATTTTAGTGTAATTGTCCCTCGATCTTTTATTAAATTAATGTTTGTACCAATATATTGAATTTGATTTCGACCATTTTAATGAAATTGATTTACATAATACAGAGGTCAAATCAACACATATACTAGTGCCACAAACATAAAATATACTTTCATTCGACTTATTGTAAAATCGTCCTAAGTTTTATGCTATTATGTGAAAACTATTACAATGTTTTGTAAAACTAAATGTATTGTAAAGAAATACAAAAGCGTCCTAATTTTTTTTTTTTTTATGTGAAAGATATAATGAAATTACGTGTTATGTTTGTATTTAGAGATTTTTTGTTCTTATTTGCATTTTAAGCTAATCTTGTAAAGTTAACATAATTTAATATAGATTTATGAAGATATATATAAGTTCTTAATTTAAATATTTTTTTCTATATCAATGTAGTTTAATTTGATTGCATTTTGCTATCATATTTTGTGCTCATATAATGTTTATAATGAAGTTATGTAAAATTATTTTCTTATATAAATTCAATGTAGATGAGTGATAGGCTAGGTACAATATAAAAAAAGGCAAAAAAGAAAATAAAAAAATTACATGTGGATCCAGGTACCCGCGGGTTGGACCCGGCGGTTCCGGTTCTGGTTCTGGTTCTGGTTCTGGTTCCATAATGGGGGAACTGGTTCCGGATCCAAAAATATTTAGCGGTTCCGGTTCCGGTTCCGGACCCGGAACCGCCCCGTTGCCATCCCTATTTACCTATCAAAACTATAACTATGGCTCAATTGGACACTCTGCTGCCAGGGAACTCTAATTGTCATGCCTAAACACTTGGTCTTATAAACATCAGTTAAAATTCAACAGAAATCTTTGGTTTCCTGGGGTTTGAAGCTATATTCCACTATCAGTCCGATTTTGTAGAATAGCCACCGAAATTTCCATGAATATTTTTATCAAAACATAAAATTCCAAAATTTAAATTAATATGAAACTACTTTTGCACAATATCCACCCAAATTTCAATACCAACGTGGAAATTCCAATTAGAGATGCATAATTTTGTTAATTTTAACTAACATAAAAGTTTCATTTAAAAATTTCATTTATTTCTATAAATTTATACAATTTCACTAAATCGAAACCAAAATTTTGGATATCCCCTAAATTTCCATCAATATTCCCCGAAAGGGTTGGGGGTGGCATATTCTTATTGTACATATTCTGTCATTGCAGCGGTTCACACGTCTTGGTGGCAAGCTTCCAAAGGGTGTTCTTCTAGTTGGTCCACCTGGCACTGGGAAAACTATGTTGGCAAGAGCTATAGCAGGAGAAGCCAGTGTCCCATTCTTTTCTTGCAGTGGCAGTGAATTCGAAGAAATGTTTGTTGGTGTTGGGGCCCGCAGAGTGAGAGATCTCTTTGCTGCTGCTAAAAAGAGGTCACCGTGTATTATTTTCATCGATGAGATTGATGCCATTGGAGGTAGCCGAAACCCAAAGGATCAGCAATACATGAAGATGACTCTAAATCAGTTGCTTGTTGAATTGGATGGCTTCAAACAAAACGAGGGTATCATTGTGATTGCTGCTACTAATTTTCCAGAGTCGTTGGATAAGGCACTTGTGAGACCTGGTCGGTTCGATCGCCATATTGTTGTTCCGAATCCTGATGTTGAAGGCCGGAGGCAGATCTTGGAGGCCCACATGTCGAAGGTAATGATTTTTGTTGGCATGTGACTCGAGCTTATCTTTCTTCACTTTCTATAAACTTTATGATTGATTTGTTATAATGTAAAACAATTATGGATTGAAACATACACCCTTTGCGCAAGAGTCAAGACTAGGGGGTGAAAATGAATCGAGTCGAGCCGAACGCATAAGTGTTCAACCTTGTTTGTTTACAATCGAGCTTTCAAAATTGTGTTTGAATTTGGTTTGATTGTTTCATCGAGCCGAGCTCAAACGAGCTTTAATCGAGCCGATCACGAGTCGAACTCGAGTAGTTTGAATATTTTGTACATATTTTTGTTATTTTTTTGCTAATCGAGCCGAGCTAAATTTTGAATTAGTATCGAATCTTGAGTTAAATTTTCACCCCTAGTCAAGGCACTAATTATGAGAAGCAACCGGAGGTTCGATAAGCGACCGTAACTCCACCTCTCCACATGTTAATAAAAGGATATTACATTTACACCCCTTTATCAGTAAAAGCATTTTACAATTTCACCCATGTGTAAAATATACTACAATTTCACCCCAATTTTTGGAGTTGTAGCCTTGTAGGCACTTGGAGTATCTTGGTAATTTGCAAAATCTCGAGGGCTCATGGTAATTACACAATAGCAAGAGTGTGCATACATTAAATTATATCTGTCGTTTTTCATGCCATCTCACAGGTTCTTAAAGCAGAGGACGTTGACCTAATGATCATTGCAAGAGGAACTCCCGGTTTCTCGGGCGCTGACCTGGCAAACCTGATAAATGTTGCTGCTCTAAAGGCCGCAATGGACGGGGCCAAAGCTGTGACAATGGCTGATCTCGAGCACGCCAAGGACAGAATCATGATGGGCAGCGAGCGTAAATCCGCCGTGATATCTCCCGAATCGAGAAAGCTAACGGCCTACCACGAGGGTGGCCATGCCCTAGTAGCCATACACACCGACGGGGCCTTACCCGTTCACAAAGCAACTATTGTCCCACGTGGCATGGCGCTCGGGATGGTCTCCCAATTGCCCGACAAAGACGAGACAAGTGTTTCTCGCAAGCAAATGCTCGCCCGTCTCGACGTTTGCATGGGCGGGCGGGTCGCGGAAGAGCTCATTTTCGGAGAAAGTGAAGTGACATCGGGCGCATCGAGCGATCTCCAACAAGCAACGAGTTTGGCCCGAGCCATGGTCACTAAATACGGGATGAGCAAACGGGTCGGGGTCGTGACCCACAACTATGACGATAACGGTAAGAGCATGAGCACCGAAACGAGGCTACTTATCGAACGGGAAGTTCAAGAGTTTCTCGAAAAGGCTTATAATAACGCTAAGAACATTCTTACTACACATAATAAGGAGCTTCATGGGCTTGCTAATGCTTTGCTCGAGAAAGAGACGTTAACGGGTAGTCAAATTAAGGCCTTGCTTGTGAAGATTAACTCGGGGGAGACTAGAGAGACCGAAGAACGACCCGTTGTGGTAATAGAGAGTAAATCACAGCCGAGTTCGGGTCCGATAGCTGCAGCAGCTGCTGCTGCAACTGCTGCAGCCAAGGCAAAAGGGATTGCACCAGTAGGGTCTTGAAATGTAAGCCTTTTTTGCCTATTTGAGATTTTAATTATGTAAGTCTAGCAATTTAGAACATAAATGGCTGTGACTTGTTAACACAGAAGACAATTTTTAGTTTGATTGTAATCTGTTGCCATAAAGTTTGGTTACACTTTTTTTCTATCCATTATGAATAACTTGTTTTTCTTGAATGGTGATGAATATACCTTTTATTATATGGAAAATAAGTAATAGTCTTAGAATGAAAACATCTATGAATTCTCTGCAATCAGTTCTCTGAGTGTGTTTTGATATAATGAGATTTTTGAGTCCTGAGATTAGCTACAAATCATTTCTCGGATTTGAAGGAGTGATTTTTACATACTCAAAGTTAGTCGGGTGCATGCAAGCCGAGTTTGAGCCTTAAGTTTCAAGCTTGTCCTTTTGATGATGAGTGACTCTTCGAGTAAAAAGACATTCTGACTCTTAAAATTACATAGAATGATCTGTATAAAATTGAGTAGAACAGCTGGAACTTCACTTGAATCGGACCCAAAGAGGTGAGCCGTGACATCAAGCGCCTAAACTCAAAAAGAAAAAGAACTAGAATATTTATATATTTATAAATACACTTATACTTTAGTATGTAAGTGAACATTAAACTATGCATTTATATATAATATGAAATGTGTATTAAGAAATAAATAAATAAATACTTATTATTTATATTTTCTTAGTTTATGAGCCTTGGTGCATGTGTACTCGGTCTCTAGTTTAGACCATTAAAAAACTCAGGCTCTAAGCAAGCAACTCAAGAAAGAACTTGAATTTATACTGGTCGTGTATGATGAATTCATCCTAATAGACTATGAAATTGGTGCCTAATATGTTTTCAAAACTATTCAAAAACAGATAGAACCAACCACACATTTCAAATTATAATCACGTCTCAAAATTGGTCAAAGACCACTATTTGAGTGACACTTGTACTTATTTCAAAATTTTGAATTGAATACTAATAGCCCATAATAATGATTATACCCACTTGTCAGTTGGCACCCAAAATCTTAATTATAATCACATGAAGATGTTTGCATTATTATTATTATAAAGAAAAATGAAGATATTTTTGTACTGCCAAAGGGATATGCATGTGCATATTCGGACTTGGGAGTGCCGACGAGACAATTTCTCTTTCTAGGGGGCCCATTCACCCAAGGCCCATTTTGTTCTTTTTTTTAAATTTCAAAACTCCTTTTTATTTAAATATTAATTTCTTGGACAAAAATAATCAAAAGATAAAGTAGAGACTATAGATAGAAAATTACCTTTAATTTGATCTAATTTTTCATATTGAATTTTGTGTGACCAAGAAGGTTTACTTGAATGGATTAAGCTTCGATTAAACTAGAGATCTCGATATTAATTTAAATAAATAAATAAAAAACTTGGACCCATAAAGAGGTCATTTTGACCCATGAGTGTAAATATCCATTGGAAAACATAAACAAAATATCTTTTTGCTTATGATGATACTATTGAGATTCTTAACAAATATTTTATAAATTAAACGGCCTTTTATAATGCAAATGAAACTTTAAATTAGAAGAAGTTGAAATTTACAAAATTATACTACTTTATTGAAAAAATTTATGACACATCAAGTCAAATAGATTCAATATGTCACAATATATATATATATATATATATGAGGAATGGACAATAAAAATCATTGTTCCCTACACTCTAAATTAATATATTAAATTTATTAAATAGTTACACTTTACCCCACCAATCTTGAGAAATGTTATGCGCCATATGCAAGAACGTAGATTGGCCTACCAAATATTGCAAGAGAAAAAGATGGCCATGTAAATATTATTCCTGAAAAACCCCATGAAACATGTCAGAAAAGTTTAATAATTTTGTCAAAATATCATGTAAATTTACAGCAAGATTTTTGACATTTTGCGTTACAAAATTCACCATATAACGTCTTCAAGTCCGTTCATTTCCAATAAACAGATTCCAGATCGAAATATCATTCCAAAAATGCCATAAAAAGTACTCTCAGATCTCACTATTTTTTTGCACTCACAAAAATGGCTCAACCCAAAAGCTACATTTCATCAGAAGACCTCAAAACCCACAACAAGAAAGGCGATCTTTGGATCTCAATCCAGGGGAAAATATATGATGTTTCAGATTGGATCAACTTTCATCCCGGCGGCGAGTCACCATTGTTAAACCTCGCCGGCCAAGATGCTACCGATGCATTTGTAGCCTTTCACCAAGGCAACGCCTGGCAGTTTCTCGACAAATACTTTAATGGGTTATACTTAAAAGACTATTCTGTATCAGAAGTGTCAAAAGATTACAGGAAATTAGTCTATGAGTTCACAAAAATGGGGTTATATGAGAAAAAAGGACACGGGGTTTTGATCTCCATGTGTTTGATAATAGTCCTGTTTGGTTTTAGTGTTTATGGTGTTGTTTTGTGTGAGGGTTTTTGGTTACATTTGCTTTGTGGTGGTTTAATGGGTGTTTTGTGGATCCAAAGTGGTTGGCTTGGTCATGATTCAGGGCATTATCAGATCATGATGAACCCTAGATTTAATCGATTTGCTCAAGTTCTTACAGGTAATTGCCTTGCAGGGATCAGCATTGCTTGGTGGAAATGGAACCACAATGCTCATCATATAGCTTGCAATAGCCTTGATTATGACCCTGATCTTCAACACATGCCATTTTTCGCGGTATCTTCCAAGCTCTTTAGCTCGATAACTTCATATTTCTACGAACGAACCATGAAATTTGACGCCTTTTGTAGATTCTTGATTAGTAACCAGCACTGGACATTCTACCCTGTGATGTGCTTGGCTAGGATTAATCTTTTTGCTCAATCTTTCATCCTATTGTTGTCGAAAAACAAAAGGGTACCATATAGAAAGCAAGAGCTTATCGGATTGCTCGTGTTTTGGTTATGGTACCCTTTGCTCGTTTCTTGTTTGCCTAATTGGGGCGAAAGGGCTCTTTTCGTTCTCGCTAGTTTTGCTGTAACTGGTATTCAGCATGTTCAGTTCTGTTTAAACCATTTCTCGACTAAAGTCTATATTGGACCTCCCAAGGGAAATGATTGGTTCGAGAAACAAACAACGGGATCTTTAGACATAGAATGTCCGTCTTGGATGGATTGGTTTCATGGGGGATTGCAATTTCAAATCGAACATCATTTGTTTCCTAGGTTGCCTCGAAACCAACTAAGGAAGATATCCCCCTTTGTGAAAGAGCTTTGCAAGAAACATAGATTACCTTACAACATTGCTTCGTTTTGGGAGGCTAATGTTTTAACTATCGAGACATTGAGAAAAGCGGCTATGCAGGCCCGGGATTTCACTAAACCGCTCTCGAAGAACTTAGTGTGGGAAGCAGTTAATACTCATGGTTGAATTGAGTTTGGTCTTTTTCTTGTTTTTTCTTGAATGATTTGTAGGTATGATTTTGTTGTCTTCTTAGAATTTGTATCATATGTGTTATCTCTTGGCAAAGATGAACCATATTTCTAATCAAGTACTTTTCAATTCAGTTTGTATTTCAATGTTCGCGATATGTGTTTGGTTTTATTTTCAGTTAGGGTGCGTTTGGATTGAGGTACTTGGATTTGAGGTGTGGATTTCAAATGACTCTAGAAATCCACCGTGGTGATGGAAATGATAGCTCAGCAATGAATTTGAAATTCATTACAACTTGGATTCATTCAAACAAACTCAATGGATTTGTCGATGAATTTGAAATACTTCCATCCAAACACACCATTAGTTAATTCAATATCCGTCGAGTTCAATTCAAATTAAGGCGACGTTTAGGGTATATAATACTTCGATTTTGATTGTACAATAAAATAAGACAATAGTTACACCAAAAAAATCTCTGTAAAATGACATTCTAAGACATTGTGCGGAATCGCAAACATTAATTACGTTGATTTGATCTATGTTTTTTTTCAAGAGATATTTTTCTAAACTCGTTACAATATTTAATATTCGATCAAATCTCATTTCTCGTGAATATTTGCTATCGATTTTTTAGAGCATCAATGATCAAGAATACGCCTTAGTAATCTAAACTTTAATGATCTGATTATTATTTGTTATACTCCATTATTGTAAAAAAAATTATAGTGTGAGAGTAATTAAGGGGTAATCTTGGTGGAAGTTCTGCAAAATTGTTCTGATCATATACTTATGCAAAATCTTAATTATCAAGAAAAACAATGAACTTTTAAACATTGGTTAATCATTGCTAATTGCTAATTAACTCTAATAACAAAGATTATTGAGTATAAAACATTTAGAAAAAACCTTGTGTTCCTTCCTGTTTGAATAAGTGTACCAAAAATCCCAGATAGGAATAATAACATAATTAATTATGGTTTATAACTAAACAAATGCAGCTAAGTGAGTTAAGAGGGATAATCCGACTAGTTGGGATAAAGGTGGTGTTTGATAATGGGTTGGTCCTTCCTTGGCCCATCAAAGCTAGTTGGGCTGGCTTTAATTTGACAATCACTTTTTAATTTTTATTTTTACTACTATCAAAGTATTTCTTACATAAAAAGAGAAAGTAGGTCTTATATAAAATCTTTGGAATGTTATTATTAATCAAGTAAATGATCTTATATCTTTCTAAAAATTATTTTAAAATTTAATATAAGACTTGGCATCTTATAAACTCTAAGAACACATAAATCATGTAATAAAGTCGAGTCAAGTCACACTCTCATGTGAAATATTAGTGAATTGATTGTAATTGATATGAGTACACCCCAAATACGACCCACTTTGGTTGTAATCAACATGACTAAAAAAAAAAACATTTTTAAGAGTTTCAAAAGCAATGGGGGCAAACCCTGATAGAGTTGGTTAGGGCATTTGAACTTGTGGCCTAGGTCACGGGTTCGAATCCCACTGTGGGAATGCCTATTGCCTTCTCTACTGTGAGCCTGTCAGCTATGGGCAACCTAGGCTGGTTTACCTCTCTTGTGTGGTTTGCAGGCTATTGCACAAGAGCGGGGTTTACCCAGTGAACACCTAACGGTAGCGGCTGCGGATTCCCTTGTCATAAAAAAAAAAAAAAAAAAAAGCAATGGGTTGTCGATCGAGTTGGTGAACTCATTTATAAAATGGAATTTTTCTATAATTCATTTTTCTTGAATAGTTGTAACGAATCTTTATTATTACATAATATTGAGGTGACTTGTAAATTAGTTGATATGTGTATAACACTAACCAATATAGTTTACCTTAATTCATAATTACAGTTATGGTTATTTATTTTTAAGCAAAAAATCAAATGTCATAAGATATACTAATCATTGATTCAAATCATTTAAACGACAAATTGGAAATAGAAATAGATGTTAACTCTCCATCAACAATGATTTTTTATCAATAGGTTTTCTTTTATAAAATTCATATATTAATAAAATACAATATTAATTAAGACTATTGAAATAAGTGCACACGTGAATAGTTAAATTAAAACAAATGTTGACACATAATCATTTGACTCTTTTTTGGACTCAATTCTATTTGGTTTGAAATTTGCATTAATTTGAAATGAATTGTTATTAATGAAACCAAGGTTTTGAAACCCAGCCCGGCCCGGCCGGTCGGACCGCCGGAACCGGGAACCGGTCGGTATACCGGTCCGAGCTACGCTGTAAACCCGTTCATTGCTGAAAACCGTTATTTTTGTCGAAACCCGTTCGATCCGGCGGTTCAACCGCCGGATCGTTCAAACCGGCAGTGGGTCGCCGGAACCGGTCAATTAGTGATTTTCGAAAAATTAAGAAAAATGGAGAATGGGGAGTAGCAGCCGGACCTTCTAATATCTTCTTTTCACCATTCTTAGAGTTTACTCTAGAAATCTAGTCAAAAAAAGTATAGAAAATGTTTGAATGAAAAAAGAAAAAGAAGATGGAGAAGAAGAGGGTGGAGGCGTGCTGTGGTGCTTGTAGGGTTTGTGAAGTAGGGTAAAAAATTAGGCTTTCTTTCCCTTTATATACTTTTTAATTTTTAATTTTTTTCTTTATTTTTTTTAATAATTTTTTAATGATTAAATAAAGAATATCATGTGATATAAATTACACAATAACCATATTAATTCATATTTGATTAATATTATATAATTTTTAAAAATGTATAATATAAATGAGTATAATATTTATTATTATATCAAATTATTCAATTATTCGTATAATAAATTATATTTATTACATAATTATGACGTCACTGGTTTGATAGCGGTTCGCCCAACGGTTGAACCAGTGACCCTTGATCCGGTAAATTTTCCGGTTCAATGAACGGTCCGGGTTTCAAAACATTGAATGAAACAGCCAAATGCCAATTCAAATAAGGTGAGATGTTCCAGCTGGCTCCTATAAACCAGATCATGAAATCCAGATACCCACGTGAACGCAAATTAAATTCCTTCTTTTAAATGTTTCTATCCGTTTCGATATGAAATAAATTATTTGATGATAAAATATTTTCATCGTATAAAGTATCGTGTGTTATACTGAAATCATTGATCACGATATAGACCTGATATGCAAATTTAATGGTTTAAATTTAAAGAATCAGATATTGTGCAATAATATATGAAAATGAAGAATTAGAGACTGTGCAATAAATATCATTAATTATCACAATGACAACGTTGTAAATAGAAATAAATCCGGGAAAAAATTACACACATACCCCCTCACTTATTTGTGCAATTGCCAAAACTCCCCTCATTTTTTTTGGAATTACATAAAGCCCCCCTCATATTTATGCATCTTATTTAAAATTCCTTATAATTTTACCCCTTCAAAACTTGCAAATACACCAATTGAGAGGGTGTGTTAATAATTTCTGAAAATATTTTTTTCGGTAATTATGCAATAAATAAGGGGATATGTGTGTAATTTTCTCTAAATCTAACTGGAAATTTAATAACTGAGAGATTACTAATTAAATGTCACATTGATTGTGAAATTCTTGATGATTCCATTACAATTTACCTTGAAAGAAAAAGAAAAGAAACTTATTGCACCAAAATTACAAATTCAAGAAAACAAAATACACCAAATATAGCCCTTATACTTCTCTTTATTATAAAAGTGGCCTTCAAACTTCGACTTCCTTCCCCACTTACTCTTGGAGTTCCATCAATAAACACCCCATAAATCTATCTAATTGCCAAAAAAAATTTAAAAAAAATTAAAAAAACTACAAAAATAATTAGGAAAAAAATAAATTCCACCGCAAACTCGATTTGGCCGAACCTTATTACACTTATCTTTCGATTAATCACTACAATTCACCGGATATTTGGACCACTATTTTTCACCGATCTTACAAATAATTTCAACTCCACTACATTCGAAACTAAAATTATATATAATTAATCCCTCTCATAAATTCAAACAAATTTGAATCAAAATTCTCGATCAGATCTGAACTAGAATTTCTCGTTACATGCAATAATATAATAGTAACTACAAAAAGCTTTTTTTCAAGATCTTGAACCTAAGATCAACCTTGCACTTTGCCTTAGAAGTATTAGCAACTGAAGTTACATTTTTACCCTTGGGCATAACCCCATGAATGCCATGACAATAAACCCTAATACCAATCTTCTTCATCTTCAGTTTTTCCATTTTTACCCCCACCATTGTATCCATCACAATATTCATGGGCAGCCCTTTTTTCCTCTTCATATTCAATCTCAACGAGTTGAGAGTATCGATATCCAAGACCCTATAGTCCATCGCCGTCGCTGCATGAATGACGGAAACGGCCTCCGGCGAGCTTGTGAAGTTTTTGAATGTGCCGTTTGATAAGTTAACGGAGTTTGAAAGGACGGTTATTGAGACGGCGTCGTAGAGGAATGTGATGTGTTTGTTGGGGTTTTTAGCAGACAGGGTGACGTTGATATTGGTGGAGAGGGTGGTGGTGTCGTCGGAGGTGGCGGTGGTGAGGTTGAAGGTTGAGATTTTTACGGCGGCGACGGAGAAAGAGGGGCGTTGGGGGTGGTATAGTACGTTGAATGCGGCGGCGGCGATGGCGGCGATGAGGAGGAGTAGGAGGAGGATGAGAAGGGAGTAGAAGCATGTGAGACAGAGACAGCGACGGCGCGTGGGTGGGTTATGGCGGCGGTGGGAGGTGGGAGTGGGGTGGTAGGGTTGGCGCGTGGGGTGGGTTTTGGTTGAGGGTGGGTTGGGAATGGGTGATGAGGTGGCGGAGCGTGGCTGGGTTTTGGTGGTGGTGGCGGTGGTGGGATTTGGCTTGGTTGGGTGAACTTTGTCAGCCATTTGGAAATGTGTTAGATTTGGAATGAAGGAAAAAATAGTTTGGATCTAGTGCCAATATGGTAGTAGGATTATATATATCACTATGACATATATTTATATATATATATATATAGAAATAAATAATTTTATTCTAAATTGTATTCAAGTTTGAAAAACAAAAATTGAAGACTATATAATCTGTCGACATAAGGTCGTGTCTAATTATGTAGATATTTATTATGAAAGTTTATTGCATTTATAAGAACTTTGAAACACAAGACGAATTTTTTTCTGTTTAAGAAAGAAAATGTGATAAACAAAATATTTTCTGTATGTATGTGTTAATGTGTGGGTATTGGAAGAGAAGAGTAAAAAGAACAAGTAGCTAGGAATGGTTCACCACCTCAACAAAGTATGGGGATTTATTTGCTTTTGGTTACATGTGCTTTTCTATTCCCTTGTCGACTACTTTTATATATATAAATATATATATATATATTATATATCATTCATTTTTAAAGGGACTAGTTTGAATTTCGAAACTCAATTAGGAGTTGTTAAATCTCGATATTTAAATTTTTTTATTTAACATATTTTATAGGGATAAATGCAAAAAAAATCCCTGTGAAATCATTTATTGGCTGAAAACCCCCTGTGAAATAAATATAGGCTAAAAACCCCTGTGAAATCATTTATAGGCTATATATTTATTTCACAGAGGGTTTTCAGCCAATAAATGATTTCACAGGGGTTTTTTTGCATTTATCCCTATTTTATAATAATAATTTTTCCAGAGATCGATTCCCGAAACCACCAAATATCAACTGGAGTTTAAAATTCCTACTTTTTTTTTAGTGATGTTGTATACTATTATTTTCATATCAACGATTTTTCAATTCTCCGCTTTTGATAAATAATCATTTGTATTTAATTAATCTTATTAAGTTCAATATATTCTTACTTTTTATTTTAAGAAAAGATAGAAAAATCAATTGTATAAAAAACGATGTTATACACCATTTCTGTTTTCTTTTCTTTATAGCAACTATTTTTTCAAGCAAGGCGCACAACATTTAAAAAAACCCATCCCCACATTAATGCTGTAGGAGTTTCCAGGCAATAACACTTCTTGTTTAGTTTCTTATTTCTTTCTTTTTTAATAACACTTTTGTTTATTTATAGTATTATTTCATGTTTTTTCGTTTTTAAGTACCATAAAAGAAAAAGAAAAAAAAAAAGTGTTAACAACTCTAACTTTTTTAAAAAATTCAATCCTACGATATATACTTGAATTTGAAACGATTAGATTTAGAATCTTTTGTTTGTATAATGTTCTTTAATAAAATCTAGTACAACGTTTTGAATTTTAAGATTTCCAAATAACAATGATATATAGAATATTTTTAATCATAATTATTCATATTTCATCCCACAAATAATTGTAATTGTACTAAAATACAAATTTTCAATAATACCATTAAATATAATGATAATCCAATATTTTTGAGAAAATTTTCATCAATTTCACATACAGTTTGCTATAGCACTTTCATTTCTTTTTCTAGTACGAACTTTGAATCATTGAATCAAAAATTAATGAACAAGTAAAGTTATTATTCTTAACTTGCTTATCTCATTATGATTCAACTTATATTCCATCTCTTTTTCTTTGTCAATCCTTTTTTTAGTAGATTTAATGTTCTAAACTCTTATAATTGAGTCATTATTTACTTATTAAAACGAGAAAGTATATTAGTTTTTCCTATAAGTCACAACACTTTTTTATAAGAATTTCATGATAATTATTGTACAAAAATATATGATAATTAAAATTTTAGAATTTTTCTTTCCTATAATATAAATGTTTCAAAGTTTTAAAAATTATCTTTTACCAATTATTAAAGCTTTTTTTTTTATTTTAGTTACACCAAAATTATTGCACGGATGAAAAAGTAGATGCACCGACGACTTCTGTCCCCCCCAAGTGATGACACGTCGAACTTTTATTGGATTTGTATAAAGTACTAATTACAAAGTAGTAATTAAATCACTAATCAACTAATTATCAAAGCACTAACTTAACTGAAAAGTCAATAAACGAGGATTAATTTTTGTTTAAAAATAATTAATTGCCTTGTGTTTTCGAGATTGGAGTAATACGAAAGTGACGTGCCAATTAATCTATGAATAATAAATTAAATTGATAATTAAGAGATCATTATAATTTAATTAGGTGTTAATTATGAACTCGTGCCATTTACCAGAAGGTCCAGTACCACCGACACTAACTTTAGGCTATAAAATAAGATACTAATTATGCTAATGAAATACTATGTCATATTGGGTGTGGCCTACCATTATGAGATTTATCATATGTTATTTTGGGATAATATTTTCTATTATAAATGGTGTTTCATCTTCTATTACAATTATTTGATAGGTGGCAAAATATCTTCGAATATTAAACATCTTTTAATATATGACTAAATGTATTTGTGAAATTATGCGTGTTAAATAATTAAATATGTGGAATAGAAAATGAAATAGGAATTCGAAATAGAAAATCTTATTCTTGTCTTTCCACCTCTTCTCCAAAATTTGTGCATGTCACACCGGTCTATGTGGCATAAATTTTCTCGAATCATGCCTTGATATGGAGTGTAATAATTTAATATTTTTACATCGTATCTTTTAATCTCTTATTTAATAGGTACAATTGCATATAAAAATCACATCACATTTATATATCCAGAAAAAATTTATACATGTAAGATGTATACAATTAGACAATTAGTGGAATACACGATAAAATAACATATAGTCAAAGAGATTTTGCATATAGAGAATATATTTAGTACAAAAAGTCGGATTTGTTAAACTTTAGGACTGGATTTTGGCATATACCACATATCTGGAATTGTTAGATATAGGATATAAGAGATCTGATATGACATACACTACACATTTGAGGATGAGCTGAGTGGTTTTCACCAGTCACTTACTACCCAATACCATGAATATGTGGTGTATAACATATCAGATCTATTGGATTTGGTATGTTATAAATTTTACCCACGAATGTGTGTATTAAAGAAAAAAAAAAAGGTCATGGTAGGGGGGATGAATTTAGATAAGGCAGTACTTTTGGAAAAATCAAATTTATTTATATTTTAATAAGTGATAAGCTTTGCAAAATATATGTAAAAAAATGTGGAACCGACAGAATGATCTGAATTCTTTATAAATTGGAATTTGTAGTACTATAGTTTCAATTAAATTTTTAAGTACATTTAGTGCGAGTTTTAATCTTCGTATATTAATTAATTTATAGACAAGGAAAATTCTATAGTAAAGATGCATAAAGACGCGTCATGTTCGATAAATGTATCCCTTTGCAAATTAGTTTATTTTCATCCAAAATTGTCCTTATTCATTACATTGCATAATGTATTTAATGATCTTCATTTAATTTGAAGATGTCAATATCAGTCATACATAAAAAAAAAATATTTTTTTATAGGAAACTATTATGAAATAAATAAATTCATATTTTTAAGTTTAAACAAGAAAAGTCACTTACCATAATACGACCCACCTTTTACAGAAACAAAGAACTGAAGAAGTTTAAGACCTGCCAAAAATACTAAATGCTGAGACTTTTTTATGAGTGGATGAGATATTCTATTTCAAAACTGTATTGCATTTTTGGTTCTATCGTTCAAATGTTTGCCACGTATTATAATATACAAAACATTGTATTAATTAATTCTGACATATGTCAAACATCTAAACGATGAAATAGAGTTGACCTCGTCCCCTTAATGAGATAAACATATTTTCGTATTGTTGGTTGACTAGTCCAATTTACATTACTTGGAGTTAATCATAAGTCGACATGCAAATAAATTGATAATTTGATAAATCCCTTTGATCCAAATGCATCATATTTTTTATGACGAACAAAAATTCATAGCTGTATTTTTAGGGAGCGTATTCGGAAAATTCAGTATTATGTAGCAGCATAGAAACCACACAAAAGAGATAAGTTAGTTTAAGACCATGTACATCAGGTAGGGAAATTGGGGGAAATGGAGGGGAAATGAAAATGATGGATTTAGTAGGAAGGGAAATTGGGTAGGGAAATTTGAGGAAGTGAATTTTTCACTTCCTAAGGAAATAAATGGCTGCCAATGGGATGCTGCCAAGTTGCAACATCCTTTTTTTCTTTTTCCTCATTTTTTATAAATCGTTTTTTTGTGTATTAATTATGCAAAATTAATTTTTTTTTCACCATTATTTTTCTTTTTTCAAGCTCTATGAATAGAGACTAAGTTTGTGTCATTTGGACACCAATTTTGTTTTGACATTTTTACACTATATTTTCAAATTTGAGGTTTTTTTTAGGTTTTTACTTCAAATTTCAAATTTTCTAAATTTATCGATGTTAGTTGTGTTTTTCTTGTACGTTTTTAATAATTTCTGAGTATTCGGTTTAATTGTAACTATAAAATTAATTATTAAAATTAGTGATGTGGATGAAAGAGAAAGTAAAAAAATTTTAATTGACTAGCTGCTGTGGAGTTGAAAGGAATGTGATAGGGAATGTGATGTAGCAGGGAAAAGAAGGTGAAAAATTCCCTACCTGATGTACATAGTCTAAGTTGTACATAGATGAGATACTCGTAGAAGAGAATGTCAAATATACATTCCTTCAAAAGAAATTGAACACATGACAATGGACACAAGACTCATCCTTCCAACCAAATTTACTTTGTTAGCCCAAATGCAACATCTTAATAGTGTAATGTTCTTAATTTATTTGGGTAGACACTCAGTCTGGCGGCCCACGTCAATTACAATTTATTTTTCATAATTGGGTTAACTATCATGTAAAAGGCCCATGAAATAAAACAATTTTTTGGCTAAAAAAGTAAGGGGGTTCTAAAACAAAATAATAAAAAATACACAAAATAATATAGGTGTTGAATGAGTTATGAATATAATACAACACGTCATTTCAAAAGTCGTCTTCAAATACCAAATGCATTTTTCAACTTTTTAACATTTTTCAATCGAAAAAAGTAGAAGACCACATCCAAGACGTGGTCTTCTAAGTATCTTATTTAATTAATTTGAAGACGACATTACCATTTCTGTTTTCAATTTTTTGCCCTTTTTACATTTGGCCCATTTTTTTTTTTTAGCCTTTTTTAATAATAAAATGTTATGATATTAGAAAATGATTAAGAGTCATCATCTTTATTTAAATCGGATGATGATGAAGAGAAAGATGAGAATAAATAAAGGGTTTTACCAAATATGCTTTTTTTCTCAACTTCACACATATTTGTCTCTTTCTTCAATTTTAATTTGTGGAACAAAGCGTATATAAGTTTGTTTGAGAGGCTACTTGAACTATAGGACAAGTTTGTGTGGTTTCTTAAATAGAGATTACTTGTAATTAATTAATTTTTTATAATCTCTAGTTAAAAAAAAGAAATTACTTGTAATTAATTAATTTTAATAAATTTATACATCATAAAAGCAATTTATCACTGTCTTAAAAAATAAACTACTTACCCTCTTATGTTTTAAAAAATGAGAAAGAATACAATCAATTTCATTAAAATGTTAAATATATCATGTAGAAAAGAATTCTAAAATTTTGTATAGAAAAGTATCGTAATGTGTGATTTTTCATTAAATAACTTTAGTAAAAATGTGTACTAATGTATTATATAACATATATAAACTTAAAAATCTATTGATTTGCGTATATATTCTTCAGCATGTATAATTAATATTGAGTTTTTCCTTTATGATTTTTTAGGCTTGGATGCATATAAGGTAAAAAAATGTAAAACTTAGAAAATTATAATTTATTTAACTTCATTTGTGTAAGAAAATATTTTTAATATCAATTATTAACTTAGTAGATATATATATATATATATATATATCAGTTATTAAAGTCAGCCATACTAATGATTTCCCTTGTGCACATTCGATGTAATCTAACTTTAGTTTAATTGAAATTATCCTTCAAAAAAATTGTTTAGATGTGAGTAAATCCTTGACCAAATTCTAATATGATATTAATTCATTGTAGTAAAAATTAGTTAAACGTATCCAATCAATTCCATTTGTTAACATTTATTTATTGTTAAAGTCCAAAAAATGAGAAGCCAAAACTTGCACTTTAAAAGCTACCGCCTATCGGTAATAATGCAATCTTTATTACATAAAATTTTATTTATTATTTAAAATTTTTTTATTCCAGATACATTGAATTTTCTCGTTTTTTTATGACGAGGAAAATCGATATGTAGACATTGAAATTTCACGTTCAATCAATCATGCCACGTGAAAATACTGACCAATCAAAAGACGTCTACGATAAATGATATTTATCTATTTAAATCATATCTAGATAATATCTAGAAGATTAATCTAGATTATTTATCAACCAATCAAAAGACGTCTACGATAAATGATATTTATCTATTTAAATCATATCTACATAATATCTAAAAGATTTATCTAGATCATTTATTAACCAATCAATTGCTCCGAAATTATGATAATTATTTATTAAATCAAATGGATAATTATCAAAGGAGTCCAATTATTCATGACCACTCCATCCTACACATATAAATATCGTCCTTTGGAGCTCATAATGAACGCACAGAAGTACAATCCAAACTAGAGAAGACAAAGGAAGCTTTCCAAATTTTCTCTACGAAAGTTCTTCAAATACAAAGAAGATTCAAGGCGTTCTAGGCGAAAATCAAGGCGTTCTTGGAGAAGTTCATCAAATTATAGCGTTTGATTTGTAATTACGGTGCTAAACCTACGAATTAATGTTATAGAAGTTCAAATCAAGTTCAAGGAAGATCAAAGCTCCAAATCAACCTTGAAGATTTCAATTTCCATACAACAACTTACACGTTTGATTCGTAATTACGGTGCTAAACCCTCGAATTAATGTTATATATATTCAAGTCAAATTTGGAGAAGATCAAAGAAGCAAAGTCAACTCCAACATTCAAATCAATATTCTTGAAGGAAGAATCAAAGGATTAGAAATAGAAATTTGTACCCCATATTTTTATTTTTGATTAATATAAATTTCTTTTGTCACCATTTTTGTGTTTTTGATTTTTCAGAATTACAAATTTGTTGTGTACAAATTTTTGGCACACCCAGTGGGACCATCTCTAACTCTCATCTCTTCACTTTATCAAGTTCAAATGGATGCTCAAGTGGAATCCAAGATGGTCATCCCAAATTCTTCAAACTCCACAATCGAAATCATTGGCATCACCACAAGAAGTATGTTGATGAAGCTACAAACATTTTCAAAGGTGGTTCTCCTACTTGAGCATGTTGAGAATGACAAATTCTGCATTGGTGATGAAATCAATCATGATGAAGTGAAGTATTTTCCGTCCCCACAACGTTCTACATCAAGTGACTCGAACATCGCATGTGTCATGATGACGAATGTTACAAGTCCTGAGGAGCAAATTGCAAACTTAACAAAAGTTGTTGAAGGGCTAATGAAGCATGTTCAAGAGCAAGCTACTCTAATTACAAAGTCGATGAAGAAAGCTGACGACGTGGATGCTATGGAAATTGAAAAACAAGTTGAGGCGCTTGATGAAGGTGAGCGTCAAAGAATCAACATCTAGTTGAGAAGGAAAGATCCATTATTGAGGAGCTTCACGTTTCAAGTGATGGAACGATTCCAGCTGATCGACTTAAGGAGTTTATCATGTGTACTATTCAAGACAACCACAATGGGAGATCCAAAATACCTTTAGCTTATGTCAAGCCATATACTCAAAGGATTGATAATTTGAAGATGTCAACTGGCTACCAACCCCCAAACTTCTAGCAATTTGATGGCAAAGAAAATCCAAAACAACATGTGGTGCAATTTGTTGAAACATCCAATGATGCTGGAACTTATGGAGATCAACAAGTCAAGCAATTTGTTAGATCACTGAAAGGCAATGCATTCGACTGATATATTGATCTTGGTGCTAACTCAATAAACAACTATGAGCAATTGGAGCAAAAGTTCCTTAATCGCTTCTATAGCACTCGTCGCACAGTCAGCATGTTTTGAACTCACCAATTCCCATCAATGAAAGGATGAACCAGTCATTGATTACATTAATCGTTAGAAATCCGATGCTCAACTGCAAAGATAAATTGTCTGAGTCCTCCTCTATTGAAATGTGTATATAAGGATGCATTGGGGTATTCGATACATCCTTCAAGGAATTTAACCGACAACATTTGAAGAGCTGACCACTCGAGCACATGATATGGAGTTGAGTATGACTGGAAGTGGACTTGATGAGTCATATGTCCAAGAGCCTTGGACACAAGAAATCAAAATGCTTCTGATGATGAGCCCATATCTGATGGTGATGAACATATGGAAGAAAGTGACGTTCAAGTTTGTCATCTATACTTTAACTAAAGATGTTAAGCAAACGCTCCTTGATAAGAGCATAAACTGTCAACAAGTCTCCTTGATAAGAGTTCAAACTTTCAATAAATTAAAAACCAAATGAAATTCTCCTCGACACAAATATAAAAGGTCTAGAAGTCAAATCAAATGAAGTTCTCCTTGACAAGAGTTTAAAAGGTCTACAAGTCAAATCAAATCAAATGAAGTACTCCTTGGCACGAGTATAAAAGATCTACATGTCAAAGCAAATCAAATGAAGTCCTTCTTGGCACGAGTTTAAAAGGTCTACAAGTCAAATCAAATCAAATGAAGTACTCATTGGCACTAGTATAAAAGGTCTACATGTCAAAGCAAATCAAATGAAGTCCTCCTTGGCACGAGTATAAAAGGTCTACATGTCAAAGCAAATCAAATGCAGTCCTCATTGGCACGAGTATAAAAGGTATACAAGTCAAATCAAATCAAATGAAGCTCTCCTTGACACGAGCATAAAAGGTCTACAAGTCAAATCAAATCAAATGAAGTTCTCTTTGACACGAGCATAAAAGGTCTACAAATCAAATCAAATAAAATTCTCCTTGACACGAGTATAAAATGTCTACAAATCCAACCAAATAATGTACTCCAAGCATTGAAGAGTATAAACTAAATATGGCACCTCTAGGAAAAAAAAGTGAACTACGTTATGACTTGATCCTTTTTTCTTAGGATACGTAGGCAACTTAAACATATCTAATTTCAGTCATAAATTAAAATCAAATCACATTCTCCTTGTGGAGTGGTGTCACTCGTTCAAGAGAATTTTAACTCCAAGATTACAAGATAGAAACAAAATTATATTAAGTAACTCAAAAGTAATATTCATGACATGAGGTATGTGAATCCCGCCATGACATGTGGGCATGTTAATCTTGTTGTGACACAAACAACTTGCACTAGAAGCCAACAAAGTGTTTTCGAGGAGACACCAAACTGTGTGAAAAGCTTTCATGGTATCAAAGCTCAAGTGAAGGCTGCTCTTATGGCATGAAGTTTATGTTGAGACGTCGCGACTCATTCATACCGAACTATGTTTTGAAGTAACCAAACCTCCGTGAACGAGTGTCGATGAGGCATTTGTAGACATTGAAATTTCACGTCCAATCAAATCATGCCACGTGGAAATACTGACCAATACGATAAATGATAATTATATTTAAATCATATCTAGATAATATCTAGAAGATTTATCTAGATCATTTATCAACCAATCAAAAGACGTATACGATAAATGATATTTATCTATTTAAATCATATCTAGATAATATCTAGAAGATTTATCTTGATCATTTATTAACCAATCAAATGGCTTCGAAATTATGATAATTATTTATTAAATCAAATGGATAATTATCAAAGAAGTCCAAATTATTCATGACTCCTCCATCCTACACCTATAAATAAGGTCCTTTGGAGCTCACAATGAACACACAGAAGTACAATCAAAACTAGAGAAGACGAAGGAAGCTCTCCAAATTTTCTCTACGAAAGTTCTTCAATACAAAGAAGATTCAAGGCGTTCTAGGCGAAAATCAAGGCGTTCTTGGAGAAGTTCATCAAATTATAGCGTTTGATTTCTAATTATGGTGCTAAACCTACGAATTAACGTTATAGAAGTTCAAATCAAGTTCAAGGAAGATCAAAGCTCCAAATCAACCTTGAAGATTTCAATTTCCATACAACAACTTACACGTTTGATCCGAGATTAAGATGTCAAGCCCTCGAATTAACGTTATATATATTCAAGTCAAATTTGAAGAAGATCAAAGAAGCAAAGTCAACTCCAACATTCAAATCAATATTTTTGAAGGAAGAATCACAGGATTAGAAATAGAGATTTGTACCCCATATTTTTTTTTTGATTAATATAAACTTTATTTGCCACAATTTTTGTGTTTTTGATTTTTCAGAATTACAAATTTGTTGTGTACAATATGCATTGGGTAAATCTCGCTCTTGTGTAGTAGTCTGTAAACCACATAAGAGAATTAAATCAGTCTAAATTGTCGTGTTTATCTGTTTACAACAGACGAGGCAAAATAGTCATTCTTATAAAAAGGGAATCAAAAGAATCAGTTGTCCGATCAATTCTAGTGAGTTGCCTCCAATTATTTTCTCTCTTAGTTGGATGATTGATGGTTCCATTCAAAATTCAAATAAACATTTAAATCGTAATTAAATTCTATATTAAAAGAAGATAGTTTTCTCCCTCTATAACGTCAACTATGTGATCGTAATTAAATCCATTTATTCTAATTGCATATGAATCAATAATATGAAAAGGGTTTTAATTTTATTAATAATTTAGTAAATTACTATAATGAACTTGTCCTTTTGTTGGTAGTATAATGAATATTTCCTTCAAAACGTTATTTATAGTTCAATTAAAACATTAATTTTCATGTGGATAGAGCATTTCTAGATAATTATGTCATCTAATAACAAATATGAAACCCCACATTGATTAATCTTTCTTAATGTTCAAGAAATATCTCATGTGGGACATATATTTTTTCTTCTTATCTTTGGTTCAATAATCATGACATAAGGGGAAATAGTATTTTTCCCATAATAATTCATGTAGATTAATATTGAATTGACACATATTTGCTTAAAATAAGACATTTGACTTACCAAAAAAGAATGGGATGATGGAAATAATTTAGCTTGATGGCCCCGAATCTTCGAACTCAATGATAATCACACAGAAAACGATAAACCGAAAGCGTACCTGAATCCATAGCAATGGAATCGACTTTGGTTATGTCTTCCAGTTGATCGTACCTTGATGAAACCTTTCTTCAGATGATGGGATTCCAGAGAGAAAGGAGAGAAAATTTCGTCGTACGTCAACTGGGGACCATAACCTCTATTTATAGCTGAATTAGGACTTATTTGCAAGTTAGCCCATCATAAATTGCAGTTCAGTCCCCAAGGTCTCTACACATATAAAATGTAACCCCATACCAAAATAGATGACCAGGACCTATAAAACTTAACTTTGATCACTTAATTAAGGCCCAAACCTTATTTAATATATGATATACAAATTAAGCTGCAATGCATGCACGTCTGCGTGCCCGAATGCTTATAGTTAAGACATGCACATAATATAAGTCCACAAAATATTCCAACAATCTCCCACTTGGACTATATATGTGCACATACATAACACCTTATAATTGTATATCACACATTATAACTTTATAGCTCGAGCTAGCTGCTTTATTCAGTCATCTAAATCAGTCCCGTCCATAACCATATCAACACAAGGATTAAGGAGGTTGTCGCCACAAAATTCATAGCATAGCTAAACCCAACAATGGTCACGTGTATCAATACAACTAACGACATGGCCTGAGCATATGGGATGTGTAGCATGGAAATTACATGTAATGTGATCAAACATGCCTATTTTCAACTGGTCCAACTTTAAACCTTATTGAGATCAAAACTTTAACATTCAGAGTGAAAACTGAATAACTTTATACCAAAACCCATATAAATCATGCCATAAGCCAAAATATTGAGCAAATACATAATACAGACTCCCACTGAAACTAGACATAGTCTAGATGTATGACACCCATCCGAGCAGTGTGCTCGTGAAAGACCTTCGGTGTCACACCCTTAGTAAGCGGATCCGCAATCATAGAGTCTGTCCTAATATGTTCAATACATAATTGACCACTCTGAATCCTTTCTTTAACAACTAGGAACTTAATTAGAAGAGCTCCTATTGTTGTTCAAGTACTTGACTGCGGACTTATTGTCACAAAATAACTTAAGTGGTCTTTCAATACCATCTACCATATGCAGCCTAGTGACAAAATTCCACAACCAAACCCCATGATTTGATGCCTCATAAGTTGCTACAAATTTTGCTTCCATGGTGGATGACGCTATGAGTGTCTGCTTAGCACTCCGCCACGAAATTGCTCCACCAACAAGCAAGTAAATGTAGCCAGAAGTAGACTTGCGGCTATCTTGGCATCAAGCAAATTCGGAATCACAATTTCCAATGATCTCAAGATGGTCCGACTTCTTATACGTGAGCATATATTCCTTTGTTCTCTGTAAATACCGCAAAACCCTTTTGGCTGCTTTCCAATGATCCATACCCTGATTACTTAAGTATCTGCCCAACATCCCAACAATGAATGCGAGGTCTGGACGAGTACAGACTTGTGCATATATCAAACTCCCTACAGTCGACGCATAAGGAATATCTTTCATTTCTTTAGATTCCATATTATTCTTGGGGCATTGATTGAGACTAAACATGTCCCCCTTAGCCACTGGGGTATCCCCTGGTTTGCAGTCTTGCATGCCAAATCTCTTAAGTACTTTATCGATATAGCCTTTTTGAGATAATCCAAGAATACCCCGAGAACGATCTCGATGTATCTGGATTCTTAATACAAAAGATGCTTCACAAAGATCTTTCATCTCAAATTTCGTTGATAGAAATTTCTTGGTTTCACATAATAGGCCTATATCATTTGTGGCAAGCAAGATGTCATCCACATACAAAACCAGAAAAATAGCCTTACTCCCACTAAACTTATGGTATACACAGTCATCAACAACGTTTACCTCAAAACCAAATGATAAAACGATTTGATGGAACTTGTGATACCATTGACGGGAAGCCTGTTTAAGTCCATAGATGGATTTCCTAAGTTTGCATACCATATCCTTTGAATCCGAAGAAACAAAGTTTTCCGGTTGCACCATATATATAGTTTTCTCAATGTCACCATTGAGAAAAGCTGTCTTGACATCCATCTGATGTAACTCTAAATCAAAATGCGCTACTAATGTCATAATAGTTCTAAAAGAGTCTTTCGAAGAAACCGGAGAGAAAGTCTCTTTATAGTCGATGCCCTCCTTCTAAGTGAATCCCTTAGCGACAAGACGAGCCTTATATCTTTCCACATTGCCTTGTGAATCCCTTTTGGTTTTAAAAATCCATTTACAACCAATCGGTTTCACGCCTTCTGGCAAAGGGACAAGATCCCAAACGTCATTGTCTTTCATTGATTTAATTTCTTCACTTATGGCATCAATCCACTTTTGAGAGTTAGAACCATCAATGGCTTGACGAAAAGTGACTGGATCATCTTCCATCGAGCCAATGTGTGCCTCATGTTCATTGAGAAATACGACATAATCATCCGGAATCGCACTTCTCCTCTCTCTAGTGGATCTCCTTATAGGCATTGGTTCTTGAGGTTGTTGAGTTTGTTCCTCGGGGAGACTTTTAACATTGTCTTTTTGTCCCGAATGTTGTTGAACCGTGTCAAGAATGAAATGTTGATCATGGTCAATAACAACTATAGAAAGAGGGATAGTTACCAAATCCACTTCAAAGACAAAGTCTCTAACCTTATATTCCCCCCCAAACTCAATATCCTCAAGGAACTGAGCGTTTCCCGTCTCAAAGAATGTTCTGAATGTGGGATCATAAAATTTATACCACCGTGATTTTTCCGAATATCCAACAAAATAGCTACTGATCGTTCTTGAGTCCAATTTCCTCTTGCTTGGCCATAAGGCCTCGCCTCAGCTGGACATCCCCAAATGTATAAATATCTTAACACAGGTTTCTTACCTGTCCATAGTTCATAAGGGGTTTTGATCGTAGCCTTTGTTAGAACTTTATTTAGTAAATAAACTGCGGTCTTAAGTGCTTCTCCCCAGATTCCTCTAGGAATTTAGCAAAAGGTCTTGGACGTTGTTCACCTTATCCGCCATGTCTACCGTAGTATTCACCACCACGATTAGACGTGACGCCTTAACTGTTTTGCCTAGTTGGTTTTCAACTTCGGCCTTAAATAATTTGAACACGTCAAATGCTTGAGATTTCTCATGTATCAAGTACAGGTAACCGTAACGAGAGTAATCGTCTATGAACGTTATACTATATTAGTGACCATTCCACAATGGTGTAGAAAATGGTCCACAAATGTCCGTATGTATAAGTTCTAAGACATCCTTAGCTCTCTCGGCTTCCAATTTTCCCTTGTTTGAGCGTCAAGAATTCCATCTGACACAAGCCTTTGAATTCTTTGTTTAGAAATGTGACCCAAGCGCTTGTGCCATAACGAATAAGAATTCTCATTACTTAGTTTGCATTTAGTGTCACGTGAATCCACATGCAGAGTTTCATTAAATGAAGCAACAGTATCCAACAAATATAGGTTATCCAAGCCAGATTAAGAATCAGTTCCAACCAAATATGAATTACGAAAGAGACTAAACTTATTATTTTCGAATGAACAAGAAAAACCGAATTTGTCCAAAACAGAAATAGAAACCAAATTCCGTCTAAAAGACGGTACAACATAAGTCTCTTTCAAATCCAAAAAACAAACCAATTCTTTATAATGACCTAAAGGGTTCTATTGCTTCAACCGTAATCGATTTGCCATCGCCCATATAGATGTATCTTTCAACATCACTTTGCTTTCGGCAATTCAGACAACCCTGCTTAGACACACTTATGTGGGTAGTAGCACCAGAATCTAGCCACCAAGTGTGTCCAGACACTGAAACCAAATTAACCTCATAACAGACAAAACCAAGACATGCACCTCTCTTAATACGCAAAGCGTGATATTTGGTACAGTCTCTGTTGACATGAGAAGGGTCCTTACAAAAGAAGCATAAATTAACCTTATCGGGTCCAGTGGACCCCCTTAGTTGCTTCTTCTTTAGGTCTGATACCGCAGTTTCTTTACCCTTTCTTTTCTTATTAATGCCTGAGGAGGAAACCAAATGAGCACTTTATACCCTGTCATGTCTCAGCCTCTCTTCCTCTTGCACAAAATGCGAAATGAGCTTATTAAGAGTACATTTCTCCTTTTGGCAGTTATAACTGACCACAAATTGACTGAATTGTGCAGGAAGAGAAATAAAAACTAAATGCATGAGCAAGTCATCCGACAGCTCTACCTTAAGTGCCTTTAGTTTTGATGCCAAATGAGACATCTCCATGATGTACTCCATTATGTTACTTTTGTTTCTGTACCTTATGAAAACAAGACTGCACAGAATGGAGCTTGTCTCCGATTTTTCGTTCTTGACAAAGCGTTTTTCAAGCTCTGCCAGAAACGCCTTAGCATTAATCTCCTCAGACATTGTGCCCCTGAATGTTTCTGGAACTGCACGCTTCATGATCATAAGACTCATGCGATTTGAGCGGTCCCACCTTTCGATTTCCCTCTTATGATCAGAGGTACTTTCATCTGGATGATCAGCAGGACGTGGCTCCCTTAGTGCAAGGTCTAGATCCATGCAACCGAGAACTATCATATCGTTCTCTTTCCAGTCCTTAAAGTTTGTGCCGTTAAGCACAGGGATTGAGTTGATGTTGGCAGTAACAGATGCAACGGAAGAATTAACTGAATAGAGAACAAAAGAAAACCGAATAGCTCACATATATTAACCTTAAGCAGACCGAATAGATTCATAATAAAATTCCCATCACAAGAAAATCAGTGCAACGTTAATCCTAGTCTTTGGACAGAGAATTAACTTGCAAGTGACTCTCTTGGTGTAGTGATCAAACATTGACAATAAAATCCTGTCAAGTATTAAGCCTTTCTTTGGACCGACTCAATACCCACACGGACACCTTATAATCGTCACATGTTTACCACCACAGGTGTGCCCAATCTTCTGCCAAACAATGAACCTTCCTTTGGGCCGGTCATTTATCCGCATGAAAATTATACACACAAGCATCATCGTAATAAATGATCGAAAAATCTACACAGGAGAGGTTACTTTGGTAACATGCTACTT
This sequence comes from Verbascum thapsus, assembly GCA_963669365.1. NCBI lineage: Eukaryota > Viridiplantae > Streptophyta > Magnoliopsida > Lamiales > Scrophulariaceae > Verbascum > Verbascum thapsus. Next base: position 11,346,983 of record OY770104.1, read on the forward strand.
TAGTTAATCGACATAAATTACTTGACATGCTTAGTATAAGCAACCTTAAATAATTATGAATCAAAAACATAATTCCCAAAAAAAAAATATTTTTTTTGGTCAATGGTCAACCCAGTCAAAGTCAACGGTCAAAAGTCAAACTTGTCAATGGCCAACTGGTCAACGGGTCAACCCCTGGTCAAAGTCAACGGTCAATGGCTGGACCGGGCTTGACCATCACAGCCCGGATACTAATTCCAAACCATTCTGAAATTGGGCTCATAAACTTTAAATGCAATTGGGCTCAAAATATTTCAATTCTTTTAGCCCAATAACTCTTTATTCATAAATTGGGCTTTGTTCCCTTAAAAAAAAATGAGCCCAAGTGACCTTCAACTTTATATAGTGGGCTTGTCTTAAATAGATGTTGGCCCAAAACTTGAAAAAACAAAGCCCATTATTTCCACATAGAGGCGGCTGACTTATAGCTTAACAACAAAACAAAGCTTGATATTTTTGACTAAGCTTGACTTTAATTTGCCTCCAATATCTTAACCATGAAGTAAAGATTCATTTATCCATTTACCAACCATTGTAGGCGGCAAAATAAGGCATATCATGAAGTAAATTTACCATGCATGGACACGTGTGTATACATGCAAAAGCTACCAAAACAAAAGCATATTCATCCAAAAATAAACATGCAAGCCATTCATATCCATTACACAAGCAGGTAGCTTGATGGAATTAGTATATATTCATTCCAAATATGAACAAGCAAGTAGCTTAATTCATAATATTATCATATACACATCTAAAGCATAATCAGGTAGCTTAAAGCAATTTTCACCATATATATATTTTGTGTCCTTGAATTGTAATCCAAAACATAAACTTCATGGTATCGATGGAGAATTAAAACTTAAGGGAAAATCATGAGTTCTTTAATCAGGGCTCTGATACCACTTGATGGAAATAATTTTGCTTGATGGCCCCGAATCTTCGAACTCAATGATAATCACACAGAAAACGATAAACCGAAAGCGTACCTGAATCCATAGCAATGGAATCGACTTTGGTTATGTCTTCCAGTTGATCGTACCTTGATGAAATCTTTCTTCAGATGATGGGATTCCAGAGAGAAAGGAGAGAAAATTTCGTCGTACGTCAACTGGGGACCATAACCTCTATTTATAGCTGAATTAGGACTTATTTGCACGTTAGCCCATCATATATTGCAGTTCAGTCCCCAAGGTCTCTACACATATAAAATGTAACCTCATACCAAAATAGATGACCAGGGCTAGGGGTGGGCAATCGGATCGGGTTGTCGGGTTCGGGTACATCGGGTTCGGGTATTTCGGGTTCAGGTAGTAGAACATGACTACCCGAACCCGATATACTACATTCGGATTAATCGGGTTCGGGTTTAAATCGGGTTCGGGTTTCGGGTTTTAGTATAATAAAAATGGGCCTAGAAATTGTTTTTGGGCTAGAGCTTGGAAAATTGTTTTTGGGCCTAGAATTTAAGAATTGTTTACCATACCAAGGATAAGGGAATCCCATGTAACAGTAGCATATTATAAAATCCTAATTACATAATTTACATTAGGTAAGAAAGCAAAAGCAATCCCTTTTCATTTTTAGAACAATGAAACGATCTCAATTCTCAAGTCCTCTTTTAATGATTTAAAACAGCAATTCAAACTCTAAACAAACCCGAAAAATACTAAAAATGATTGGCCGAAACCACAGGCCAGGCGAGGAGTGACTTGAAGCCTTCAATTTTGCTGTTGACTGTTGAGTGCGTCGTTGAGTGTTGCCGCCTGCCGGACCGAAGACAACCTGCCGTCGTCGACTCGTCGGAAGAGATTTGAAGTTGGAGCGGCGACTCGGCGAGTAGAGTTGAGGAAGAGTTGAGGAATGAGAGGGGAGAACAGAATGCTGCGTACAGAGGCCACTTAGTCTTAGGTTTTAATTTTAAGTTTTGAATTTAATTTTAATTTATTTTTTTTTTGGTAGTTCGGGTACCCGAACTACCCGAATAGCTAAAAAAAATAACCCGAACCCGAACCCGAACCCGAACGGGTTCGGGTTATTCCGAACCCGATTATTACCCGAATTACCCGATCCGATTCAACCGAACCCGATCGGGTCGGGTCGGTACCCGAACTACCCGATCCGATTGCCCACCCCTAACCAGGGCCTATAAAACTTAACTTTGATCACTTAATTAAGGCCCAAACCTTATTTAATATATGATATACAAATTAAGCTGCAATGTACGCACGTCTGCGTGCCCGAATGCTTATAGTTAAGACATGCACATAATATAAGTCCACAAAATATTCCAATATGGGATATTTTCATTTTTCATGTGTTATTAGATATCACATTTTACCAACAAATTAGGTGCAACTAGAATTAAGACATTTGATCCATTAATATTGAACTCTACACATTATCATATATGATTAATAGTCAAGATATTTAAGACACTGTTCAATAATGAAATTGGCTTAAAACTAGACAAGAAATTCTACACCATTTTGATTATAAACACTCGGAGAAAATAATATTTGTGTATATACGAATCATTGTAATTTAATTAAAACTTGAAGTCACATAATCCGTGACAAAATTATCCCGTTTTGATAATAAACACTCGAAGAAATTAATATTTGTGTGTATATGAATTATTGTTGTAATTTAATTGAAACTTAAAGTCACATGATCTTATCCAAATTGTAGCCAACTTCAATCATTGTAATATCAACCATATATTCTTGTAGATCATGATAATAGTAGCATCTAGTCTGAATTAAGTTTGGCTAAAATTAATTTGGCAAGTGCAATAATATTCTACTTGTGATTTATAGTTCTCTTTAAATTGAACTTCCCCTAAATCAAACTATAATAAAGGGCATAAACATCAACTATGGACATAAAGAAAATGTACACGAGGGATAATAATAATGTCACTATTCAATAATGTTTTATATTCTCTAATGAAATGCACACGAGGGATTTAACCCATTTGGTATCATACTTGACTTATACAACTCATTGCAATGTAGATGCAATTTTTGAAAAATTGCAATTTGTGGCCCACAATTTCTCATTCTTTATAAATAGATTCTTACTTTGAGATTATATTTTTACATTCTTTTATTTCTTTACGTTAGTTATTCAAAGATTTTAGTTCAATATGCTTAGAAATTTGAAATGGTCTAATTCTAAGACATTATTCGTATTTTGAGACACAAACGCCATATTCTGTCACTACCGAAAGCATGATGTAATTGTGTTTATAAAATCAGGTAACATATGTCTCGACTATCATGTTTCTATAAACACCGCATTCATTTATGGATGATGCCACCTCCATAGATTCATATATAAGTAATCAGATCCAAGTTATCAAAAAATCCAAAAAAAATCTTCCACATAGCAAGGAATACAAATAAAACATCAATTTAAAAAAATTAAAAGAAAATATGGAACAATCAATTGCAGCCACAATAAAAATTATGGGCACATGTCTCAAATATCTCCTCATGAATGGCATACTAGAATTACCAATATGCCCCTGCGACACATCATGGGGGAAAATAAAGAATATGGAATGGGATAAAAAAACAAAATAGAATACAAGAGATTTTGCTATTTTAAGCTAAAAGAGTCCAAAATTCTGCAATGTATCAATTTTTATAAAGAAAATAAATGTAACCTGAAATATCTTAAATAATAAGATTCCCCAAATTATATTTTTTGTAATTAGTAAAATAACCAAAATACCCCTAAATATAAAACCAAGATCAAAAAGTTTATAACCATAACACATGGGACACCCAAAAACACCCACAACTTAATTGCAAAAGAACATCTCAACTTTCCTAATATTACAAACAAGCCCCTCCAAAACACAAAAATATAAGATTCACCTCCCACTTCCCCTCCCAATCATGTCCTTGTACCTGATAATCGAGTCCAACCTCGGGAGCTTCAGCTGCTGCTTAAACTTGTTGATAAAATCATCAGCTTTTGCGTCAACCTCTTCGTCACCGTCAGTCACTTTAGCATTCCCACGTTCCCTCACAGTCGCCGGCCGGCGTGTCTCCACAATATCCTCCTCCACAAAATGCCCGAACGGCGATTTCATGCTCGCCGATTTCCGCATTTTCTCCGGCAACTTGGCCGCAATCTTGCTGGAAGATGGCTCGGTATCTGATTTGGTTCTGCTGAAGTGACTGTCGGTCAGCTGACTGTATACGTCATCCATGCTCTGCAGCTCATCTTCTTCATTTTTTTCACCTTTTCCCACATGGGTCTGTCTCAATTCATGGGAAATTCTATCCCGGACCCTGCCCAATGGAGCCGATCCGGGATAGCCACACATTTAGTGTGGGGACCACACATTTGTAGGGGTGGGTGTTGTATTTTAACACCCACCCCACACTAAATGTGTGGCTATCCCGGACCGGCTCCATTGGGCAGGGTCCGGGATAGAATTTCCCAGAAGTCCCGGTTTGTGTCATTTTGTTCGAAAACGATCTGGGTTTGTGTTTGCTGGGGATTTTGTTGAGAAGCATGTTGGAAAAAGTGGGTGTGAGAAATATCTTTCAGTGGGACTGATAAGGTTTGAGATGTATGGTGAATAGAGTAAGAATTGAATGATTTGAGACGTTGAAGAAGAGAGGTTGATGAAGGAAATGATGGAAAAACTTTAGCTTTATGGCCCCGAATCTTCGAACTCAATGATAATCACGCATAAAACGATAAACTGAAAACATACTTGAATCCATAGCCATGGAATTGACTTTAGTTATGTCTTCCAGTTGATCGTACCCTGATGAAACCTTTCTTCAGATGATGGGAGTCCAGAGAGAAAGGAGAGGAAATTTCGTTGTACGTCAACTGGGGACCATAACCTCTATTTATAGCTGAATTAGGACTTATTTGCAAATTAGCCCATCATAAATTGCAGTTCAGTCCTCAAGGTTTCTACACATATAAAATATAACCCCATACCAAAATAGATGACTAAGGCCTATAAAACTTTAACTTTGATCACTTGATTAAGGCCCAAACCTTATTTAATATATGATATACAATTTAAACCGCAATGCACACACGTCTGCGTACCCGAATGCTTATAATTATGATACGCACATATATAAGTCCACAAAGTATTCCAACAATCTCCCACTTGGACTATATATGTGCATATACATAACACCTTATAATTGTATATCACACATTATAACTTAATAGCTCGAGCAAGCTTGCTTTATTTAGTCATCTAAACCAGTCCCGTCCATAGCCATATCAACACAAGGATCAAGGAGGCTGTCGCCACAAATTCATAGCGTAGCTAAGCCCAACAATGGTCACGTGTATCAATACAACTAACGACATGGCCTGAGCATATGGGATGTGTAGCATGGAAATTACATGTAATGTGATCAAACATGCCTATTTCCAACTGGTCCAACTTTAAACCTTATTGAGATAAAAAACTTAACATTCAGAGTGAAAACTGAATAACTTTATACCAAAAGCCATACATGTCATGACATAAGCCAAAATATTGAGCAAAAACATAATACAAACTCCCACTGAAACTAGACATAGTCTAGATGTACGACACCCATCCGAGCAGTATGCTCGTGAAAGACCTTCGGTGTCACACCCTTAGTAAGCGGATCCGCAATCATGGAGTTTGTCCCAATATGCTCAATACATAATTGACCACTCTGAATCCTTTCTTTAACAACCAGGAACTTAATGTCTATATATTTAGACTTAGAAGAGCTCCTATTGTTGTTCGAGTACATGACTGCGAACTTATTGTCACAAAATAACTTAAGTGGTCTTTGAATACCATCTACCATACGCAGCCTAGTGACAAAATTCCGCAGCCAAACACCATGATTTGATGCCTTATAAGTTGCTACAAATTATGCTTCCATGGTGGATGACGCAATGAGTGTCTGCTTAGCACTCCTCCACGAAATTGCTCCACCAGCAAGCAAGTAAATGTAGCCCGAAGTAGTTTTGCGGCTATTTTGGCATCCAGCAAAGTCGAAATCACAATACCCAATGATCTCAAGATGGTCCGACTTCTTATACGTGAGCATATATTCTTTTGTTCTCTCTAAATACCGCAAAACCCTTTTGGCTGCTTTCCAATGGTCCATACCCGGATTACTTAAGTATCTGCCCAACATCCCAACAATGAATGCGAGGTCTGGACGAGTACAGACTTGCGCATACATCAAGCTCCCTACAGCCGACGCATAAGGGATATCTTTAATTTCTTTAGATTCCAGATTATTTTTGGGGCATTGATTGAGACTAAACTTGTCTCCCTTAGTCACTGGGGTATTCCCTGGTTTGCAGTCTTGCATGCCAAATCTCTTAAGTACTTTATCGATATAGCCTTTTTGAGATAATCCAAGAATACCCCGAGAGCAATCTCGATGTATCTGGATTCCTAATACAAAAGATGCTTCACCAAGATTTTTCATCTCAAATTTCGTTGATAGAAATTTCTTGGTTTCACATAACAGGCCTATATCATTTGTGGCAAGCAAGATGTCATCCACATACAAAACCAGAAAAATAGCCTTATTCCCACTAAACTTATGGTATACACAGTCATCAACAACATTTGCCTCAAAACCAAATGATAAAACGATTTGATGGAACTTATGATACCATTGACGGGAAGCCTGTTTGAGTCCATAGATGGATTTTTTAAGTTTGCATACCATATCCTTTGAATCCGAAGAAACAAAATTTTCTGGTTGCACCATATATATCGTTTCCTCAATGTCACCATTGAGAAAAGCTGTCTTGACATCCATCTGATGTAACTCTAAATCAAAATGCGCTACTAATGCCATAATAGTCCTAAAAGAGTCTTTCGAAGAAACCGGAGAGAAAGTCTCTTTATAGTCGATGCCCTCCTTCTGAGTGAATCCCTTAGCGACAAGACGAGCCTTATATCTTTCCACATTGCCTTGTGAATCCCTTTGGTTTTAAAAATCCATTTACAACCAATTGGTTTCACGCCTTCTAGCAAAGGGACAAGATCCCAAACGTCATTGTCTTTCATAGATTTAATTTCTTCACTCATGGCATCAATCCACTTTTGAGATTTAGAACCATCAATGGCTTGACGAAAAGTGATTGGATCATCTTCCATCGAGCCGATGTCTACCTTATGTTCATTGAGAAATACGACATAATCATCCGGAATCGCATTTCTCCTCTCTCTAGTGGATCTCCTTATAGGCATTGGTTCTTGAGGTTCTTGAGTTTGTTCCCCGGAGAGACTTTCAACATTGTCTTTTTGTCCTGTAGAAAAAGATGAAGTAATTTTCTTATATTATTCCTTCAATCATAACACCTTATTTATACACAAAAGCTATCATCTATATTAGCTAACTAAATCAATCAAATATCTAAATATATGCCTAAATATATTATTCCTATTTTAACACTCCCCCTCAAGTTGGAGCATAAATGTTAATCATGCCCAACTTGTTACAAAGGTAATTAACCCGAACCCCATTCAGAGCTTTAGTAAACAAGTCTCCTAGTTGGTCTTCTGTCTTCACATATCCTGTAGAGATTAAATTTTCTTGCACCTTTTCTCGAACAAAATGACAGTCAATCTCAATGTGTTTTGTTCGTTCATGAAACACAGGATTAGAGGTAATGTGGAGAGCTGCTTGGTTATCACACCAAAGTTTTGCCGGCTTTGAAACGTTAATACCAACTTCCGTTAACAACTGATATATCCACATTATCTCACATGTGGACTGAGCCATAGCTCTATACTCCGATTCTGCACTTGAGCGAGAAACAACATTTTGTTTCTTGCTTTTCCACGAAACCAGATTTCCTCCAAAGAACACGCAGTAGCCTGTAATGGACTTTCGGTCAAGTTTAGATCCTGCCCAATCTGCGTCAGAAAAACACTCTATACGAGTATGACCATGATTGTTATACAGTATGCCTCGTCCAGGAGCCCCCTTCAAGTAACACAAAATATGTTCTAAAGCCGCCCAATGATCGACAGTTGGTGAAGACATAAACTGACTCACAGTACTAACAGCATATGCAATATCCGGACGGGTTACTGTGAGATAGTTTAGTTTGCCAACCAATCTCCTATACTTCTCCGGATCTTCGAATAAGTTTCCATCCTTTGTGAGTTGCAGGTTCGGTTGTAAAGGACTATTGCACGGTTTAGCTCCTAACTTTCCTGTCTCAGTTAATAAATCAAGGACATATTTTCTCTGAGATAAAAAGATGCCTCTTTTACTCCTTGTCACCTCAACTCCCAAGAAATATCTCAATGAGCCTAAATCCTTAGTGTGAAATTGACTGTGAAGAAATAATTTCAAAGACGATATTCCCATAGCATCACTTCCGGTGATAATAATATCATCCACATATACAACAAGAAGAATCACACCAGCTGAAGACTGCTTATAAAATACTGAATGGTCAGACTTACACTTGTTCATCCCAAATTTTGCAATTACCTGACTGAATTTACCAAACCAAGCACGGGGCCTTTGTTTCAAACCATAAAGAGACTTTCGAAGGTGACAAACTTTTCCATACTCCCCCTGAGCAACAAACCCTGGTGGTTGCTCCATATAAACCTCCTCCAGTAAGTCGCCATGTAAGAAAGCATTTTTAATGTCTAACTGATGCAAGGGCCAATCATTAGTTGCAGCAAGAGACAAAAATAAACGAACGGATGTAAGCTTAGCAACCGGGGAGAAAGTGTCAGAGTAATCCACACCATAAGTTTGAGCATAACCTTTGGCGACTAGACGAGCTTTAAGACGAGCAACAGATCCATCAGGATTTACTTTAATAGCAAAAACCCACTTACATCCAATAGCCTTCTTACCTGCAGGCAAATTCACTAGATTCCAAGTAGAATTAACATCTAACGCATTCATCTCCTCTATCATTGCCGCACGCCAGCCAGGATGAGATAAGGCTTCATGAACAGATTTCGGAATAGATAAAGAATCAAGTGAGGCAACAAAAGAGCATGACGAAGATGACAAATGATCGTATGAAACAAACGATGATATAGGATAAGTGCATTGTCGTTTACCTTTACGAAGAGCAATAGGAAGATCACGATCATTGTCTACTGAATCTGATGACGAAGGCAAAACCGGTGCAGGACATGTAATAGGAGAAGTCTGTCGTCTGGAGTAAACCTGATGAATAGGTGGGCGAGATGGTGGTGGTGCTGGAGGCGGTAAATGTGGAGTATCAACAGTGCGAGATCGATAGGTGACATCATAAGCCAACAAATTATCATTCTCCTCATGATTGTCGGTACGGGAAGAAGTAGGAAAGAAATGACAATGATCCATAAAGGTGACATCAATAGAGACAAGAAATTTCTTGACAACGCAGCAGCCCAGATAAACAAACGCACCAAAAGTCGCACACAACAAAAAAAAAATACGATACCCAGATCACAAGAGGTAACGATTATCCAAAACAAACATCAAACCGACCAAGAATAGACCATTGCGAAGCCGTAGGTGACCACCGGAAACCCAGACGGGCCGTCACGCGCTCTCACGCGCCGGCGCGTGAAAAAGAGGCCGAATCATTTAACCGGCGCGTGAGCCTCACGCGCTGACCGGACGATGACCAAACCGGCGAGGATCGGCCGGAAATAGAACTGCGGTTTTACTGGTGTTGGCGGTGAGATGAGACCGGAATAGGAACGTAGCAGATCGGAAAACGGCGACTGTTTCGAAAAAAAAAATATAGGGTTTGCTGCTTCTTTTTTTTTTTTCGGAAAAAGAAAAAGAAAAAGGGCCTAGCTCGATACCATGTAGAAAAAGATGAAGTAATTTTCTTATATTATTCCTTCAATCATAACACCTTATTTATACACAAAAGCTATCATCTATATTAGCTAACTAAATCAATCAAATATCTAAATATATGCCTAAATATATTATTCCTATTTTAACATGTCCCGAATATTGTTGTTGAACCGTGTCAGGAATAAAATCTTGATCATGGTCAATAACAACTGTAGGAAGAGGAATAGTTATCAAATCCTCTTCAAAGACAAAGTTTCTAACCTTATATTCTCCCCCAAACTCAATATTCTCAAAGAACCGAGCATTTCCCGTCTCAAAGAATGTTCTGGATGTGGGATCATAAAATTTATACCCCCGTGATTTTTTCGAATATCCAACGAAATAGCTACTGATCGTTCTTGAGTCCAATTTCCTTTCGCTTGGCTTGTAAGGCCTCGCCTTAGCTGGACAGCCCCAAATGTGTAAATGCTTTAATACAGGTTTCTTACCTGTCCATAGTTCATAAGGGGTTTTGATAGTAGCCTTTGTTGGCATTCTGTTTTGTAAATAAACTGCGGTCTTAAGTGCTTCTCCCCAGATTCCTCTAGGAATTTAGCACAAGGTCTTGGACGTTGTTCACCTTATCCGCCATGTCTACCGTAGTATTCACCACCACGATCAGACGTGACGCCTTAACTGTTTTGCCTAGTTGGTTTTCAACTTCGGCCTTAAATGATTTGAACACGTCCAATGCTTGAGATTTCTCATGTATCAAGTACAGGTAACCGTAACGAGAGTAATCGTCTATGAACGTTATACTATATTGTTGACCATTCCACAATGGTGTAGAAAATGGTCCACAAATGTCCGTATGTATAAGTTCTAAGACATCCTTAGCTCTCTCGGCTCTCAATTTTCTCTTGTCTGAGCGTCAAGAATTCCATCTAACACAAGCCTTTGAATTCTTTGTTTAGAAATATGTCCGAAGCGCTTGTGGCAAAACGAATAAGAATTCTCATTACTTAATTTGCATTTAGTGCCACGTGAATCTACATGCAGAGTTTCATTAAATGAAGCAGTAGTATCCAACAAATATAGGTTATCCATGCCAGATAAAGAACTAGTTCCAACCAAATATGAATTCTGAAAGAGACTAAACTTATTATTTCCGAATGAACAAGAAAAACCGAATTTGTCCAAAACAGAAATTGAAACCAAATTCCGTCTAAAAGACGGTACACCATAAGTCTCTTTCAAATCCAAAAAACAAACCAGTTCTTAATAATAACCTAAAGGTGCCTATTGCTTCAACCGTAATTGATTTGTCATTGCCCATATAGATGTATCTTTCACCATCACTTGGCTTTCGGCAATTCAGACAACCCCGCATAGACACACTTATCTGGGTAGGAGCACCAGAATCTAACCATCCAAGTGTGTCTGTGCACTAAAACCAAATTAACCTTAGAACAGACAAGACCAAGACATGTACCTTTCTTAATGCGACAAGCGTGATATTTGGTACAATCTCTCTTGACATGAGAAGGGTCCTTATAGAAGAAGCATAAATCAACCTTATCGGGTCCAGTGGACCCTTTTAGCTGCTTCTTCTTTGGGTCTGACACCGCAATTTCTTTACCCTTTCTTTTCTTATTAATGCCCGATGAGGAAACCAAATACGCACTTTCTACCCTGTCAAGTCTCAGCCTCTCTTCCTCTTGCACACAATGCGAAATGAGCTCATTAAGAGTCCACTTCTCCTTTTAGCACTTATAACTGACCACAAATTGATTGAATTGTGCAGGAAGAGAGATCAAAACCAAATGCACGAGCAAGTCATAAGACAGCTCTACCTTAAGTGCCTTTAGTTTCGACGCCAAATGAGACATCTCCAGGATGTACTCCCTTATGTTAATTTTGTTTCTGTACCTTATGGAAGCAAGACTGTGCATAATGGAGCTTGTCTCCGATTTTTCGTTCTTGACAAAGCGTTTTTCAAGCTCTGCCAGAAATGCCTTAGCATTAGTCTCCTCAGACATTGTGCCCCTCTGAATGTTTTTGGAACTGCACGCTTCATGATCATAAGAGTCATGCGATTTGAGCGGTCCTACCTTTCGATTTCCCTCTTATGATTAGAGGTACTTTCATCCGGATGATCAGTGGGACGTGGCTCCCTTAGTGCAAGGTCTAGATCCATGCAATCGAGAACTATCATTACGTTCTCTTTCCAGTCCTTAAAGTTTGTGCCGTTAAGCACATGGATTGAGTTGATGTTGGCAGTAACAGATGCAGCGGAATAATTAACTGAATAGAGAACAAAAGAAAACTGAATAGCTCACATATATTAACCTTAAGCAGACCGAATAGATTCATAATGAAATTTCCATCACAAGAAAATCGGTGCAACGTTAATCCTAGTCTTTGGACAGAGAATTAACTTGCAAGTGACTCTCTTGGTGTAGCGATCAAAGATTGACAATAAAATCCTGTCAAGTATTAAGCCTTTCTTTGGACCGACTCAATACCCACATGGACACCTTATAATCGTCACATGTTTACCACCACATGTGTGCCCAATCTTCTGCCAAACAATGAACCTTCCTTTGGGCCGGTCATTTATCCGCATGAAAATCATACACACAAACATCGTCGTAATAAATGATCGAAAAATCTAGGCAGGAGAGGTTACTTTGGTAACATACTGCTTCAATTAATCGATATAAATTACTTGACATGCTTAATATAAGCAACCTTAAATCATTATGAATCAAAGCATAATTCCCAAATTTTTTTTTTTGTTCAATGGTCAACCCCGGTCAAAGTCAATGGTCAACCCTCAGTCAAAGTCAACAGTCAACCCCCGGTCAAAGTCAACAGTCAATGGTTGGATCGGGCTGACCATCACAGCCCGGATACTAATTCCAAACTATTCTAAAATTGGGCTCATAAACTTTAAATGCAATTGGGCTCAAAAAATTTCAATAATTTTAGCCCAAAAACTCTTTATTCATAAATTGGGCTTTGTTCCCGTAAAAAAAAATGAGCCCAATTGACCTTCAACTTTATATAGTGGGCTCATATTTTAAAAAATAATTTAGCCCACAACAAGGAAAAACAAAGCTTGATATAATTGACTAAAGTGGACTTTAATTCCTTTAGTCTTTCTTAACCATGAAGAAAATGTTTCTCCATATTCCTTTAACAGCATGTGGTGGAAAGCTAAATGCAACATGCATAACATGCATTTCATGCAAAACACACGTGTATCATGCAAGCCACCTTCAATACATGGATTTTATCCTAAGCTTTACCATGCTGGTTGAATGATTTAGCATATATTCATCAATAAACATATGCACAAGCTAACAGCTCCAAGCCTCAAACCATAAATTCACATATTCATTCAACCGAAACATAAACAAGTAGCTTAAATCAAATATCGCCATACATATTTTGAGTCCATGAATTATAATCCAAAACATAAATTTCATGGAATCGACTGGAGAATTAAAACTTAATGGGAAAATCATGAGTTCTTCAATCAGGGCTCTGTTACCACTTGATGGAAAAACTTTAGCTTTATGGCCCCGAATCTTCGAACTCAATGATAATCACGCATAAAACGATAAACTGAAAGCATACTTGAATCCATAGCCATGGAATTGACTTTAGTTATGTCTTCCAGTTGATCGTACCCTGATGAAACCTTTCTTCAGATGATGGGAGTCCAGAGAGAAAGGAGAGGAAATTTCGTTGTACGTCAACTGGGGACCATAACCTCTATTTATAGCTGAATTAGGACTTATTTGCAAATTAGCCCATCATAAATTGCAGTTCAGTCCTCAAGGTTTCTACACATATAAAATATAACCCCATACCAAAATAGATGACTAGGGCCTATAAAACTTTAACTTTGATCACTTGATTAAGGCCCAAACCTTATTTAATATATGATATACAATTTAAACCGCAATGCACACACGTCTGCGTGCCCGAATGCTTATAATTATGATACGCACATATATAAGTCCACAAAGTATTCCAACAGGAAATGGGGGCTGATTTTGAATGGAAAAAGAAGTTGAAGTTAGAGCAATGGTGGCGATGATGAGATTGAGGAGAAGAAAGAGAAGAGTTGGGGTGAACCAGTTATTCATGGATGCCCATATTGAAGAATGAATGGAAGTGAGAAATATAGATATATATATATATATTATATATATTTCATATAATATTATATATTAATCACAAATGCACTTATAAATATATATCATTTTAAACTTAAACTTAAAAATTTCATGTGATTATTAAATCATAAAAGATATTTCATGTTACAATATTATATATAAGAATCATTAAATAAAAATAATAAAATTTTGATATTTTTAAATTTAAAAACTAATGTATGAGAAGTTGATATAGTATATAATGTTATAATACCTTAGATATTGCAATAAAAAAAGTGTTTTATCAAATAAAAATTTCGTCTTTCAATATTCAATAATATAATGTTATGTATGTAATAATCACTAATATTTGAGGTAAAGAATAAATTAAAATATTTTATTTATTTCGTATTTCATTTATAAAGTATTTTAAGGAAATATAAAAATAATATGAATGATATATTATTTTGAAATAGAGGATTTGACGTAGTTTTACTTTGTAGTTTATATCATATTTATACATTGAATATAGAGAATTTGTGTTAGTTAGATTTTAAAAATATACTATATACTCGGTTGCGACTTGCGAACTCAAGTGAAATATAAGAAACTGTGAATTTAGATCAAGAAACATATTATTTACCATCATTTTCATATACCACTTCTTAAATTAGAACATATATATGTAATAAATCAGATAGTAACTACTAATTACAAGTGAAATGTCATCCAACTTTGTTGTGTGCAATTTTACAAAAAAAGTAAATATGACAACATGATTTTATATTAGTTAGTTGATCGTCGGTTGCCAATTTAAAAAAAATTGTTATTTATTGAATAATTGTTACAAAATGATGGATTTAATACTTTATATATATCTAAATATCGAAACAAACAAATATAATGTTGAGAATTGTTTTAATTAAAAATTTGTTTTTTGTGTGTTTTACAATTAGGAATCCCAATGCGACACGTGTCCAAATTAGTTAGACTATCCACAATGGTTAGTTAATTCAACACCCTCTTTTTCAACTCCCAATACTCCACATCATTTTCTCTCTCTTCCACCTAATAATTCAACAACCATTCAAGTTTTACTCTCTACAATGGTTTGTTTAATAAAAATTCAACACCCTTCCAACTCACCACCATATACCCCACCACTTTCATCTCATATTCCTATACATTTATATTTTTATTAAAGAATAATAAACGTTTATAATTAAATAAAAATTAATTCACAATTAAATAATTTATTTATTCATATTTTTTTAATTTTTTTAAAAACAATTTACTGAAACACAAACAAGCACACGATAAAATAGATTTCACTCACGATACAATTAAACTCTTAAAACACACATTAAAACTTAAAAATATGATTTAATCACGAAACATTCCGAACTTTGCCCATATGTGCTTTACTAGATCATCTTGTAATTCGTGATGTATGTTTGAATCACGCAATTCAGATCTAGCACGCACATGATTTGTAAATGCAGGTAGAACCATTTCACTAATAGTTGGAATTTTGGGTGTTGAAATGGTTATTGTTAGGATCCATTTCACTAAAAAGATGTTGAAGAATTAAAATATATTAGAGTTTATTGAAGGATAACTCAATAATTATATTGAAAATGACGTTTTTTTTTGTATAAAATCAAATGAACCAAGTCTCTATTTATAAATTACAAGAAATGTTGAATTTTCGTATTAAAGAAAAATTAAAAAAATTATTTGCTATTGAATAATTGTGCCCAAATAATTAGTGGGAGATAAAAATACAAAAACTAATCCGCCCCAATCAAAATATGACACACGCACTCCTTATCCAAATAATATCATGCACTCTCTCCCCCACTCTCTTCATCTAGTGTGTGCACCTCACTCTCCTCATCATCCCATCAAAAATTGCCAAGTGGCCGTGCTGGAGCCCACCAAAAGCTCATTCAACACGTTGAAATTGTCCAAAAATTTTGAATCCCCAACCCTAAGGGCCCCATGCCCCGATCCGACAGGGCTATGGGAGTAATAAACACGATGAAATCTTTCAACTTCTCTTGTCTCCCTTCTGGATTCACACATAAAATTCAACACCCCATTACATTGATTAAATAGTTGAATTTCTTTATTCAATATGCCATTGTAAGTAGTTTTAGAGATTTTTGTAACGAAGAAACGGACAAAATAGAAGTGGTTGGAAAAAAAAAAAAAAAAAAAAAGAAACAGTAAATATAAGGTTTGACGTTTGATTTTGCTAAAGGGGGATCTGATGCAGACATGACAGCATAATGGTGTGCCATATGATGGGAAAATCTATCATGGGCTGAGACTGTTGGTCCCGGCCAGTCTCAGCCCGCCACGTGGCGAGTCATTAATATTTACTTTTTCAATTGTTTTTATTCATATAATTAGGATAACTAAACCATAGTTAACAAAACCTTTCTTCTTCCCCAAAATTCCAAAGCCCGCCATTCACAATTGAGTTTTCTTTTCCTCTAAAAAGCTTTTCTTTTCCACTAAAAAGCTTAAACATTTTCCCCTACAAACAACTCCATTCACGCCACTGCAATATCCAGACCCGTTATTTTCTCAGACCATTCCCGCTGCTGCATATTTCTCCAAACTCGTCAATCTATTGATTGTAGATTCATGTTCCGGGTTGGCTTCTACCCTAGCATCTCTGCTTCACTATAACGAAAATGGCCATGGAAGGTAAGAATATTTAAAAAATTGGGGATATATATTTAGGGCATTTTATTATTTTCAAAATGTATTTTTTTTAAATCTGCATATTTACTAATCATACCTGCAAATATACTCACAAACCCTTTAATGTTCTTCGCCTCTCGTCATTAGTACTGTGTGTTTCTTAATATTTTAGTGTTTGTTTTAAAAAGTAAACATAATGGTAAATAAACATAATGATAAATATATTTGGGCATTCATTATGTTTTTAAAGCAATAAATATAGATTATTTAAAGTTTGTCTTCATTATGTTTTTTATTAAATATTCAAGAACTATATATCCAACACTCGATATGAATGAAGATGCGAATGAAGTTGATGAAGCAACAACGGAAAAGGTAAAATTTACGAACTCCTGTGATGAGTTAGAATTGAGATTAGCGGTTGGTCAACAGTTTTCTTGTCCGGATGAAGCGTATGAATTATACGTGAAGTATGCGATATCAAAAGGTTTTAGTGTGAGGAAGGGAAAATATTACAATTTTTGGAGATCTTCTGAGATAAGAGCTAAGTTATTTTTATGGAAAAAACGTCCTACGTAAGCTTTTTTTTCTTTTCATGTTCCCATTGAACAAAAACTATCAATGGCTGCAAACTTGGGATCACTGAGAAAAAGCTTTATATACATGCCAATCACATATCAATATAAGATCACAAAAAATGAGCTCTCTATATTTGTGGCTTCACTTCGGCTTTCCATAAATATTATAGAGATCCTACAATGATTTAAGTATTTCAAATCAATATTTCATACTTTTATAAATAAACCTCATTTACAGATCATTTAAAGAATGAAAAATACCTGGATGTAGATCTCTATAACCAAGTCGAAGTAAATCATTTGTAAAATATTCACTCGAGACATTCATAGCCAAGTCTTGTTGAATACCCTACAACAAACTTAATAAAGTTAACAAGTTACAAAAAAGAAAAGTTAGAACATAATTGTAGATCATACTTTATTATTTGAACAAATCATTGTTCTTAGCATATAAAACCTGTGGGTTGGAGTAAAGCTCAAGCGTGGAAGAAGTGAAATTGTCCAATAATTTTTCACTTGTTGGAGACATCACTTGACTCATCCGACTAAAATTTGCATTTAACTCATAAAGTTGATCATTTCTTTTGACATTCTTCTTTGGCCCTTCTGAAAAAAAATGCAACAATATATATTTGGTTACAATAAACAAAAAACTAAAAGAAGGGAAATATTCTTCTTACTTGAAGTCGCGACAACACACTGTCTTTTTTTCTTGCCTTTGACATCCCAGTGACTTTGATGCTTTTGGTTTATTACTTTTTTTGACTTCACGGGAGGGTCATGTATGTGTATGTCATTTCCTTCATATGGTTTGTTGACAAAACTTCCTCCATCACTGGGCAAGGTTAACTCCTTATGCCTCCAATCCTCTAATTGCAATGCCACATTGTCTAAAGCATCTTTAAGAAGTTTTCTTGTCTCTAAGTGTGGTTTACTTTGCATGACCAAATCATAAACAAGTCTCATTGTCGAATTAACAAACACCATCTCAGACTCTTTCAGACCCCTAACTGAAGTTGACTCATTATGCAATATCACATGATTTCTATTTTTCATCTCTTTGGCCCATCTCCTATTTATGCATTTTTCCGGAATTTCAGTGACATTCTCATGATCCAATACTTTCAAAACATGAGCACATAAGATGCCACAACTCTCAAACTTTTTACAACTACATTGTAACTCTTGCAATGACTTGTCAAAAATGACATTTCTGATTCTCTTATCAATTCCATGGGACCTTATTTTGTACATGCGTGAAATTCCCGCCAAAGGAATCACATCAACTATAGCATGGCCCATTGTACCTTGTAGTTCTTTTTGAAACTTCATATATATAGCATAAGTGTAGACTTTTGCTGCTTGGACCAATAAAGGATTATTTTTCACGACAACAAAAGGCCTTCCATTTTTACACCGAAAGTCCTCCTCTTTTTCTTTCATACGCCACTTTCTCACAATTTCCTCAAAACCAATTACAAAATCATACAAAGATGTACTTCTATTGCACATATCTTTTAAAGAATTATTTGCACTCTCACTCCTAGAAGTAGACTTTAACCCACCATTGAATTTGTCTCTAAAGAAAGCTGTGGACCATTTTTTTCGAATTTGATACATTTGGTTCAACCATCTGTGGTCATGGAGTTTAAAGATATGCACCATTTCATTCCAAGTTTCTTCAAACTCAATGTCTGACTCACAATATTTCATGCATTTTTTCCATAATGATTTAAATACAGGTTCGTTGTTAAGTGAGCCAAAATGAGATGGTGCATTTTTGTTAATATGCCACTGACATAGACGATGGATTGTATGAGGAAAAACATTCTCAATTGCATTGATCATGGCTTGACATTGATCAGTGAAGATTGTTTGAGGATGTTTGTTCCCCATAGCTTTCAAGAAAGCATTGAATAACCACTCAAAAGATGACGTCTTTTCATCCGACAAAAATGCACAACCAAACATGATATTCTGACCATGATGGTTAATTCCAATAAAAGGCGCACAAATCAATTGATACCTATTTGTAAGATATGTCGTGTCAAATGTTACTATATCTCCAAAACATTCATAATCTATCCAACACCTGTTGTCACGCCAAAAGAAATTGTACATTCTACCATCTCGATCAAAGTCTGCATCCCAATAAAAGCCAGAATTCTCAGTTACTCTACTTTGAAAATGATTAAATACTTGTTGACAATCCCCACCAGAAATCCTTGAGTTTTTAATTTGATTTATCAAATTATACGCATCTTTTCTCAAAAAGCCAATTTTCTCCGGACCACCACTTTCTTTTTCCATGTAATTGAAAGCATGAACTGTTTTTATTCCTGCATTAACCAATGATTCTAATAACCCTGACTTAGCTTCTGAAATCTTGCGGGCAGATTTCAACAAGTGAAGCTCGTCTGGAGCAGCCAATTCATGTGTGTGTTCGGTGACAAGTTTTATCACTTTCCAAGGACAATTCTTTTCACGAGCAATGTAAAGCAGTGCTCCACACTTTTCTCTTGTATCAAGATTATAAAATTGTTTTTTATCTACTTCTTTGCTACTTTTTTTTTGTGATTCTCCTTCTTTGTTGCATAAAAATAACTTAGCTCTTATCTCAGAAGATCTCCAAAAATTGTAATATTTTCCCTTCCTCACACTAAAACCTTTTGATATCGCATACTTCACGTATAATTCATACGCTTCATCCGGACAAGAAAACTGTTGACCAACCGCTAATCTCAATTCTAACTCATCACAGGAGTTCGTAAATTTTACCTTTTCCGTTGTTGCTTCATCAACTTCATTCGCATCTTCATTCATATCGAGTGTTGGATATATAGTTCCTGAATATTTAATAAAAAACATAATGAAGACAAACTTTAAATAATCTATATTTATTGCTTTAAAAACATAATGAATGCCCAAATATATTTATCATTATGTTTATTTACCATTATGTTTACTTTTTAAAACAAACACTAAAATATTAAGAAACACACAGTACTAATGACGAGAGGCGAAGAACATTAAAGGGTTTGTGAGTATATTTGCAAGTATGATTAGTAAATATGCAGATTTAAAAAAAATACATTTTGAAAATAATAAAATGCCCTAAATATATATCCCCAATTTTTTAAATATTCTTACCTTCCATGGCCATTTTCGTTATAGTGAAGCAGAGATGCTAGGGTAGAAGCCAACCCGGAACATGAATCTACAATCAATAGATTGACGAGTTTGGAGAAATATGCAGCAGCGGGAATGGTCTGAGAAAATAACGGGTCTGGATATTGCAGTGGCGTGAATGGAGTTGTTTGTAGGGGAAAATGTTTAAGCTTTTTAGTGGAAAAGAAAAGCTTTTTAGAGGAAAAGAAAACTCAATTGTGAATGGCGGGCTTTGGAATTTTGGGGAAGAAGAAAGGTTTTGTTAACTATGGTTTAGTTATCCTAATTATATGAATAAAAACAATTGAAAAAGTAAATATTAATGACTCGCCACGTGGCGGGCTGAGACTGGCCGGGACCAACAGTCTCAGCCCATGATAGATTTTCCCGCCATATGATGTCGTTTTATCAATTCTGAACACATTTTTGTGAAAAGCTATTTTCTTTTATTTTCTTTTTCTTATAATAAATAATGATTGTGGCTGCAATTATTAGTAAATAAGGGGTCAATTGGTTGGCAATTCCAACTCACAAAAAAATATTTCAGAGAAAAAATCTCGAAAAAATATCACTTATTTGGTATTGGCTTAAAAAAATTCTTCTAAAAAATCTCTCTAACATTTTAGATAATTGGAAGAAATTTTTGGAAAAAAGAGAAATTTAACTCTAACTATTCATGATTTGACAGTTCACTCGATTAATTTAAAAGGTTTTTTCCGACTATCATTTAACTCAAAAAATTAAATTCATCACATATTCTAATATAAAATAACGCAACGTTTAAAATAAGATCCATTATGACTATTTTTTTACGTTTAAATCGATGAGTTTGACTAAAAATATTTACTATAAATTATATTCAAAAATCAGTTCAAACAAAATTTTCAACAAAAAAATATCACATCAACTGTAATCATTACAATTTTTTTTCAAAAAAAACTCATCCAAACACACATTTTATTATCCCTAAAAATATTTTTTTCTCACTTTTATCATGAAAATAAATTCTCCGAGATGAATGTTCCATCCAATTGGGGCCTAAGTTTTTTGCAGTGTAATTTGGACAGAAATATTATCTTCTTTTGGTTTGGTTTGTTGTTTTGGCCAATGTTTTAAAACCCAACCCGGCCCGCCCGGTTCAACCGGTTTGACCCAGAACCGGTCCTTAAAACGAACCGGTCAGACCCACAAAATCGTTTTTGGCTCAAAACCGGTCAATTTGGTCAAAAATCGTTCGACCCACCGGTCGAACCGGTGACCCGGTAAAACCGGTCTCGGGTCAATCGAACCGTTCGGTTTTTATAAATACCAAAATTAAAGCTTAAAACTTAATTTTTTCCAAAAAATCACCAACCTTCTATTATTTTGCTCATCCAACATGATTCAAAGAAAATTTCTCAAGAAAATCTTTTATTCGAAAGAATCAAATCAAATCAAAATATATTATTTGTAAAACTCTAATCTTTTTCGTTTTAATTTTTATTGGTTTGTAAAGTATTAAAGCTTTTAAGTTTTTTTCTTCAAAATTGTTGGTTTATTATACAACGATGTAGCAATTATGTCATTTGTGATGTACATTTGATTTTTATTCCATGAATTTGAAAATTATATCACTTGAACATAATTTTGGTTATTTATTTAAAAAACTCTCAATTTTTTTATATAAATATATGAACTAAAAATGATTTTGAAAATAGGAAATATCAAATTTTTTATGTTTTAAAATTTTATAATAAATATTAGTATTTTATTTAATATTTATTGCGTAATTATGACATCACTGGTTCGACCGGTATTGACCCAACGGTTGAACCAGTGACCCGTGATCGGTCAATTTTTCGGTTCGATGATCGATTGGGTTTCAAAACATTGGTTTTGGCAACAATGGGAAGGCATGATGCTGAATGTAACAACATGACAAATATATAAAATACTATTTAGTGGACAAATTGTGATTCTAGCTCAATTCATGATTGTTTTTTTTTTTGTTTTTTTTTTTATGACAAAAGAAAAATTGAGAGTTTGATAAATACTATTTTTGTATTATAATATGTAAATTACGCAAAAGAGATGAACCAATTATGTTGATCAAGAGATCCAACAGACTCACATCAAAAGATGTCAAATGATCATTTTTTGAAAGAAAATCAACATGACTAATAATATCACAAGGTCCGAACAATTCTACTGGAATTGTCCATTTTTCATTCCTTTTTAGTTTCTTTTAAGTTTTATTTTTTTTATTATGATTGAATTAAATGTAATGTAAATCAAGATTATTATGATCTTGTATATTTTAGAGTGGAAAGTGTAATTAAGATGCTAATTGGAATGATAATCCAAGGACATGGTACAAATGAAAGATTAAATTATTGGTATGATCTCAAAACATGTTCATATGTTGGTGTATTTGACTAATCTATCGAGTTGAATTAATTATACCTTTAAAGCAAGAACAATTGTTGAATAATTGAAAGTGAAGTCCCATTCTATAAAATCTCGCACTTCAGCTCTTTATTGCTTGACATCTAAGTACGATTTAAAATTACAAATAGTGATGCGAGCAATTTATTTAAAATATCATTAAATTTTATTTACTAACTTATTAATTAATCGAATAACATCCAATATTATTCAAACATTTACAAATGGGCCTGGCCCCAAGGGGCAAAATTCACTTGCTAAATTTAGAAAGAGAAAGCAACCACAAAACAAGAAAGTTTAAAGGCCCAATTGGATGGTATATTCATCTAAAAAAAACAAAAAAATTCATGATAAAAATGAGAATAATAATTGAAGTATAAGAAATGTGGTTTGAGAAGAGAGTATGGATGAGGTTTTTTTTGGAGAAAATATGCAATAATTATGGTTGATGTGATATTTTTTTATTGTGAGAAATTAGTTTGGATTGATATTTATATATAAATTTTATTAACAATTTTTAGTAAAACTCATCATTTTAGACACAAAAAATTCACAATGGATTTTATTTCAAATGTCTCGTCATTTTGCATTAGAATATGTAATTAATTTAATTTTTAGAGTCAAAATATAGCAAAAAAAACCTTATTTTTATTTGTATGATAAATGTCAAATCATACAGATTTGTTCTATGGATGGCTATTCAGAATCGGCTCAAAACTAAAGACAGATTGGGGAAATGGATGATGGATCTGGATGAGAAATGTGTTCTATGCAACAGGGGGATGGAGTCTAGGGATCACTTGTTTTTTCAATGTGAATTCTCGAAGGCAATTCTGAAGAGTAGTTTGGAAAAATGGGGAATTAAATGTAAATATGAGAGGTGGGAGGAAGTCTTGAAATGGATGGATCGGATCAGTGTGGGAAAAACTGTTTTGAGCCAAACTAAACGATGCCTTTTTGCGCTTATTGTATATACAATCTGGCAGGAACGAAACAATAGGATTTTTGCGGGTGGACGTAGGGAGCTGACTGATATTGTGGAACATATAGTGATAGTGATACGTTGTAAATTTAGTACATGGGGTTAATGTTTGTTGGACTTTGTAAAGCTGATTGAGTTATAATATACTGATTACCTGTTTCAAAAAAAAAAAAAAAAAAAAATGTCAAATCATAAATAGTAAAATTTATTTTTCTCTTTTTTTATAAGATTTTTTTCTGAATAATTTTTAGTTTTGAAAAAAAAATTTAAGAGAAATTTTGTGAGATACCAAATAATTGAATTTTATGAGATTTTTTTACTTTGAAATATTTTTTCGAGAGAAGACTTGCCATCGTTAAAATGAATAGATACGTAATTGCAGTATAAATATATATACATGTATAAATTATTTTTTGTATTTTAACCGTATCGTGTCAATCATTTTTTTGGGTTAACTACAAATGACCTTAATGTATATGCGGAATCTATACCAAATTATCATATGAAAAGTTTATTGCACAAGACTCTTTTATTTTGGGGCCAAAGTGCCATTTAATCAAAGTAAAATCATAAACTAAGTAATAATATTAATATTAATAATAATAATAATATTAATAATAATAAATTGGGTTTTTTTAGTTTATTTGAATCTGGGATTTCTTATGTGACAAAGTGACTTTCTAAAAACTAGATTACTAGAGTATTTAACAAGAATTGAAATCAAGCTTTTGAATATATTGTTAGTGTTGGGTGCCCAGCAAGCCAATTGGTTGCCAAATACTTAGAAACACTATGAGAACAGTCTTGTTTAAATCGTTATTATTATATTGCATCTTTTATATTATATATCGTATGTCTTTACATGTATGTAATAAAGTCCCTTGGGTTACATGGAGCTATGGGTACGGTCACGCATTAGATGGTGATCATGGGATGTACTCGAACAGCTGTAACCCTAAAATAGTTCCAAGTCGTAGAGTCATTGAGATAGGGATATCAATGACTTGTTAAGACTTGCTTGTACGTTGCATTTCCTTGGAGGAATGTATCTTGTTCCATGGGTATTGGTTGAGAACCTATGCAACGTATGAGGGTTCACATCGCGGATGGTGAATTGAGCAACCCCAGTGGAAATTCGTATTGGTGGACGTGTCGAATATGAAATTCCACGGTCACGTAGGCATGTGATGATCCTCATGACTTGAGGGATCGAGGCTGTTCAAATGCATGACCCACTGCACTTTGATCTAGTTCATGATTACAGGATAATCACATAATGGGCTATTTTGGGTGTAGTCTGGTCATGCGATTTGGCAGGCGGTTCCAAGATAGGATCTGTCTCTAATCGTTTGATTAGTGAATCTCCTATGCTGTCTTGGGAATGACTTGACTGGAAGTCTTCGGCCGAAGCAAGTCAATAAGAAGGTGTGTGATCCTTGCTTAGTTGACATAAGTCATCATTCGCCAATTGACATAGTCATATGATTAAATTAGTAGAATTTCGATTGGCAACCAAATCCTAGATTTAATCGGGAGATCTGACAGAAGGATGAGACACATGCTACAATCGTGATCACGAGAGGTCTATTCTAATCATTTGAATCTAGGGGTTGAGTCGATAGACATCGAACTCAGTCTGTGAGAGTTATGAATTAATTGGTGGTTAATTCGTGACCAAGATTAATTATTTGGCATAATAATTAATTGAGGTAATAATTGTCTAATTGATTACCGAGCCGTTTGGGAAATGG
The DNA here is from genome assembly GCA_963669365.1 of Verbascum thapsus. Taxonomy (NCBI): domain Eukaryota; kingdom Viridiplantae; phylum Streptophyta; class Magnoliopsida; order Lamiales; family Scrophulariaceae; genus Verbascum; species Verbascum thapsus. The sequence continues at coordinate 11,372,606 of OY770104.1, forward strand.
TCTCACTGCTAGCTTTCGAATGAACCTAAGGAGTCACACACAAACTTGAATAAGTTTTTCGGTTGTATGTATTGCATGACCAATTTCGAATTGGGCCTTATGTGGATTAATATTGGATATTGATTCATGATGGAATTAATTAATTAATTAATTAAGTCTTGGGCTTGAATTAATTAATTGGACTTTTTAATTAATCTTATGAGTGCTAGAGATCTCGGTTGATCACGCAGACTAAATTGCTGAGAAGTGCTATAGAATTTGAACCGACGTTTTTGATGATCGTGGGAATACGAGAAGGCTATGGAATATCAACCGGTATTAAAGGGGATATGAAAAAGGCCGAAGATAGAAACGATACTTAAGGAAGCGAAAAAGGTATAATTGTACTTATTGTTTTCGCGCTTTAATTCGATTTAGCATATACTAGCTGTTGAGTGGAACTCAAAAATTTTTAAACTGTTACTTCCATTGCGAGGTTTCACTCATGGGACTAGTGCGATCCCAACAGTGGTATCAGAGCCATATTATATGCTAAATCGATATAAAGTTAGCCTTTATCGGTTTATATATCTGTTTTATGAATTTTGTTTAATCGATTTAATTGTTTGTTTCATGGTTTTGAAAAGAAAATGGGAAAACAATTTGCATCGAGTCAAAGCTGTGCAGGCAGCCACGCAGGCTGCTGTGCAGGCAGACATGCAGGCAGCCACGCAGGCTGCCACACAGGCAGCTGTGCAGACAGCCATGCAGGCTGCTGTGCAGGCAGACATGCAGGCAGCCACCCAGGCAGATGTGCAGGTAGACATGCAGGCAGCTACGCAAGCTGCTGTGCAGATAGCCACGCAGGCTGCTGTGCAGGCAGACACGCAGGCTGTTGTGCAGGCAGCCAAGCTGCTGGGCTATGCGCAGCAGCCCGCACGGCTGGGCCGTGCGGGCTTGGCCCATTAGGCCTATGTTTTTCGGGTTTTAATTTTAAAATTGTATATTTTTAAAATTATTTCGAAACGCATGAACTTACGAATTGAATTGATTATTAAAATTCTCGATAAATTTAATGCTTATGATATCTCATATGTTTGCATGCTATTATGTGATAGGCTTTTATTTACTGTTATCGAGCATGCTAGTTTTAGTTTTTTTTCTTATGCCTTTTATGTGATATGTTTTGGCATGATCACCCTAGGATGAGATTAAGTGCTAAAACTGATGAGACCTTGCATGATGAATTCCCTCATTTAAATATTAAGTCTAGAATGGGAATAGCAAAGACCGAAAGTTTTGCTATACCCTGCCTTCCACCACTAGTAGAACATGTGAAATGCCGCGAAGATCATATTCGTCGACTACGAGTCGTAGGGGCGGGTATGGTGCCTAGAAGGCTGTGGTCTACTAAGCTTTTTTATAGGCCCGTAGTGATACGCTAGTCCAAGTGTTGGCTACGAGTCGTGGGACATTTGGATGGGTTTATTAGTTACGATAATTTGGTGGGTTAGACTTAACACTGATTAGTATATGGGCTCGTAAAATCGGGGTGTATATGAAAGGTGAGGCGAAACTATCTTGAGAACCACAAAAGAGTTGTGGAAGGGCGGGCGAGTCTACTAGTCATAAATATTATATGAGCTCGTAAAATCGGGGTGTATGATAGTTATGGTTAGATCTCAAGCCCACTAAGAAGATGTCTATCTTCTCGTATTCCTTCATGGGGGTGATGGGATTCGAATAAAATAGTGGGAGAACACATATTATTAAAAGTCCATGATATATGTGTATAACGTATTAAAACTGAATGCTATTTATCTATACGCCTAGTTCTTAATAGTTAAGAAACCACTCGCATGTATCTTATAAAACGAACTTAGCTTTCTGGTCCTAATTCTGCCGACTAGTATAGAGTTCTTAGAGAACGTAAACTAGTGGCGTATGTTACAACTATGGTTCTAAATGACACTTGAAAGAGGAATTGTGCAAAGTCTGTGAAGACTAGTGCTTGTATGTTATTTGTTGAAGTTAATCTTTTGATTAACATTACTTCTTGGATATTAGACACCAGTTGTGATGCTCATCTTTGTAATGGTTTACAAGAGATGACAAAAAATAAATCTCTAAGTATAGTAGAGATTACCCTAAGGCTGGGGAATGGAGCAATGGTAGTTGCCATAGCCATTGGGACGTCTACTTAGAGAGAGATAGTAGAAAATAGTATTAAATGATTGTTATTTTGTTCTAGATTTAACAAAGAACATTATCTCTGTCCTTGTTTTGGATAGAGAGGGATATTATTTATCAATGAAAGACAAAGGGATGTCTATGTTCTTTGGTTAATTCTGGAAGCAAATTTAACATATGATTTATATACTATATCCCCAAGTATTTCTACTATGCATATTCAACAAAGTAACAATGTGGCAAACGTAAGTCTAATAGTCTAACTGACACATACATGTGGCATGCAAGATTAGGACATGCTTCCAAAGATAGAAATAGAAAGTTAGTTGTCTACTAAATCTTAGAGATTAAGATGACATGCCAACTTGTTGAATTCTGTCTAAAATGGAAGATGACCAAATCATCATTTGAAAGGCAAATGGAGTATGCCACCGACACCTTGGACTCGGTCCATTTGGATGTATGTGGTCTAATGAGTAAAATGTTCCTACTTCATAACTTACCAATGGTTCTTGGTGTGGTTATCTGTATCTTGTGAGATACAAGTTTGAATCTTTTGAAAAGAGTTAGACATGAAGTAGAGAAGCAAACAGGTAGAAATATTAAAAGCTCTTTGATTTGATCGAAAAGTATAATATTTACCCAATGAGTTCACAGACTATCTCAAAGAAATTGGAATTCTCTCACAATGGACTTCGCTTGGAACGCCACATAAAAGGTGTGTCTGAGCATGAAAATCGAACAATGATGGATATGGTTCGGTCCATTATGAGTTTATAGGCTTACCTCCATCCTTCTAGGGCTAGGCCCTGGAGGCTGCTGTACATATATATTTAAAGTTCCGTCTTAAAGTGTGCCTGAAACCTCATTTGAGATGTGATTTAGAAAAGCGCCTATAAATACTTAAGATATTGGGGTGCTCTGTTGTCAGGCAGTTAGTGGGAGATAAGTTGGATTTGAGATCCACTGTATGTAAATTTGTGGGGTATCCAAAAGATTAGTATGGATACTATTTCTATAGCTTGTAGGACAAACTGTATTTGTTTCTCGTGATGCCACTCTTTTTGGAAATGGTACTCTTTGTTATAAATGGCACAAGTATAGATCTTGAGGAAACTCATGAACCACAAGCTCTCACAAAGACCATGGTTAAGGACTAGACGATGCCACTTACTTTAAGTATACAAACTTCCCTTGGATGTTGATCCAAAATGTTATGGGAAGACGATGTTAGATATCGATTCGGGAATTTGACAAGAATTTGTGAGATTCGAGATGGACTTCATGTACTCAAACAAGGTATGGACCTTGGTAGACCCAACTGAAGGCTTTAAGCCTATCGGCTGCAATTGGGTCTATAAGCGAAAGCTTAGGGTAGATGGAGAGGTGGTAACCTATAAGGGTCGCTTCGTGGGGAAGAGTTATTCTCAAAAGCAAGAAATTGATTATGAGAGAAACTCTTTCGCGAGTAGCGATGCCAAAATCCATTCGTACACTTCTTACCACTGCTGCATATCTCGATTAGGAGATTTGGCAGATAGATGTAAAACTACTTTTCTTAATGGAAATATTGAGGGAGAGTAGCGCAGCCGAAAGCCTTTACATCTAGTGGGAGCAAACACAAAGTGTGTAAACTCAAAAGGTTCAATTTTGGACTTGAACTGGTTTTCCGAAGCTGGAGTATACTTTTTGATGAAACTATAAAGTTGTATGGATTCGTCAAAGTACGTATAGACCGAATATGTGTACAAGAAGGATAGTGGGAGCAAAGTTGCGCTTTCTTGTCCTTTATATTGATGGCATCCTACTCATTGGAAATAATGTGGGGATGTTGCAATCAATCAAATGATGGTTTTCAACACAATTCTCCAAGAAAGACTTGTGAGAGACATCTTATGTGCTGGGTATATGGATATACCGAGATAGAAGCAATAAGATGTTGGGACTCTCCTAATTATTGTACATAGATAGTGTGCTGAAAGGATTCAGCATGGAAGAATCCAAGAGGGGATTCTTGCCAATGAGATATAGTTTCTACCTTTCTAAGATGGTGTCACCTAAGGCATCTGAAGAAAGAGGGAAAATGTCTCACATACATTATGTGTTTGCTATTAGAAACAAAGATGTATGCTATGCTATGTACTAGGTCTGATGTGACTTATGCACTGAATGTGAAAAGTCGATATCATGACTAATCCAAGGTTTGACCTTTGGACTGCCATGGAAACGATCCTTAAGTTTTTTAGGAAGACTAAAATGATGTTTTCTTGATATATGGCAATGGGAGAATTGGAACTTGAGTGCTTTATAGACTATGGTTCTTCAGTCAGTCGTAGTTGACTTGAAGTCGATATCCGGATACATATTCGTACTCGTTGGTGGAGCTCTAAGTTAGAAAGTCTTCAAGTAGGAGACTATGACTAAAGCTCACCATAGATAGTGAGTACACAGCAATGGAAATTGCTAAGATAGTTGTTTGGATAGGAAATACGCCCAAGAGTTGGGGTAATTCCATTCATTGTTGATCATGTATGCCAATACAGTGATAACAATGAGACTACTGCGAAAACAAAGAAGCCCCAAAGATCCAAACATATGAGGCGATATCAATGGATCCAAAAGATCATTGGTAGAGGTGACGTTCGAATGGAACGTATAGACTCGATAGATAATATAGCAAACCCCTTCACCAACCCTTGAGCCAAAGGTATTTGAAGGACATCTAGGATGGGCCTTAGATACATGGGCAACTGGCTTTAGGGCAAGTGGGAGATTGTTAGTGTTGGGTGCCCAGCAAGCCAATTGGTTGCCAAATACTTAGAAACACTATGAGAACAGTCTTGTTTAAATCGTTATTATTATATGGCATCTTCTTTATTATATATCGTATGTCTTTACATGTATGTAATAAAGTCCCTTGGGTTACATGGAGCTATGGGTACGGTCACGCATTGGATGGTGATCATGGGATGTACTCGAACGGCTGTAATCCTAAAATAGTTCCAAGTCGTAGATTCATTGAGATAGGGATATCAATGACTTGTTAAGACTTGCTTGTACGTTGCATTTCCTTGGAGGAATGTATCTTGTTCCATGGGTATTGGTTGGGAACCTATGCAACGTATGAGGGTTCACATCGCGGATGGTGAATTGAGCAACCCCAGTGGAAATTCATATTGGTGGACGTGTCGAATATGAAATTCCACGGTCACGTAGGCATGTGATGATCCTCATGACTTGAGGGATCGCGGCTGTTCAAATGCATGACCCACTGCACTTTGATCTAGTTTATAATTACAGGATAATCACATAATGGGCTATTTTGGGTGTAGTCTGGTCATGCGATTTGGCAGACGGTTCCAAGATAGGATCTGTCTCTAATCGTTTGATTAGTGAATCTCCTATGCTGTCTTGGGAATGACTTGACTGGAAGTCTTCGGCCGAAGCAAGTCAATAAGAAGGTGTGTGATCCTTACTTAGTTGACATAAGTCGTCATTCGCCAATTGACATAGTCATATGATTAAATTAGTAGGATTTCGACTGGCAACCAAATCCTAGATTTAATCGGGAGATCTGACAGAAGGATGAGACACATGCTACGATCGTGATCAGGAGAGGTGTATTATAATCATTTGAATCTAGGGGTTGAGTCGACGTTGCTAGACATCGAACTCAATCTATGAGAGTCATGAATTAATTGGTGGTTAATTCGTGACCAAGATTAATTATTTGGCATAATAATTAATTGAGGTAATAATTGTCTAATTGATTACCGAGCCGTTTTGGAAATTGTCTCACTGCTAGCTTTCGAATGAACCTAAGGGGTCACACACAAACTTGAATAAGTTTTTCGGTTGTATGTATTGCATGGCCAATTTCGAATTGGGCCTTATGTGGATTAATATTGGATATTGATCCATGATGGAATTAATTAATTAATTAATTAAGTCTTGGGCTTGAATTAATTAATTGGACTTTTTAATTAATCGTATGATTAGTTAATTAATGGGCTAGGCCCAAGGAGTTTATTAATTAAAAGCCCAATTAATAAATCAAAAGAGGAAGTTGAGATTTGGGTTGAAATATAAGGAAAGTCTATCAAGAATTAATATGGAGATTTTTGGATAAAAGGAATATCCAAAAAGATCAAGATTTGAAGTGAGAGAATAGAAGTCTACAAGGATTATGACTCTTGAATCCTATTCCACGTAGAGAACGTTTGCTTCTCTATTCCGGAGAAGAGAAAAACGTTCTCTCTATATTCTATATATGGGGATCTTTATTCTTCATTCAAGATGATCGAAATCATTGATACATAACTGATAATATTTGAGTTATCAAATTTTAGGGTTTTCTCCATATTATTGTCTTAGAAATTTCCTTAGCCTTCCTCTAGAAATTCCATCACCCTACATACGATCATATACGTAGTCGTAATTACGAATCGCTAGCACGATTGTTTTTATCGAGGGAAGCGTTCAAGGTGTGGATACAACGCTTAGAGGCACAACACTTGGGGTGCTAGAGATCTCAGTTGATCACGCAGGCTAAATTGCTGAGAAGTGCTATAGAATTTGAACCGGCGTTTTTGATGATCGTGGGAATACGAGAAGGCTATGGAATATCAACCGGTATTAAAGGGGATATGAAAAAGGCCGTAGATAGAAACCGATACTTAAGGAAGCGAAAAAGGTATAATTGTACTTATTGTTTTCACGCTTTAATTCGATTTAGCATATACTAGCTGTTGAGTGGAACTCGAAAATTTTTAAACTGTTACTTCCACTGCGAGGTTTCACTCATGGGATTAGTGCGATCCCAACATATATGAATGTAGGCTCTTATTTACAGCAACATTATATACTAATGTACTATAATTTCTTTTATAAAACAATATATTTGATGGTTTGATTTGGATAATACTTAAACAACCTTCATTATGACCACTAAATTCAACAATAAATTCAAATTTCTCCCAATTATCATATGACATTTTGGAGTGTTTTCAATTTCGATTTTTGGTTGATTGCAGATAGTAGGATATGGATGGGCTGGAATGTTGAGAAAATACTTGGTGGATCAGTTGAGATGTAGTGGCCTTCCAATCTTGCTCAAGTAGCATTATTCAGATTTCAGGTTTGTGTAGCCATTTAATTTTTAAATAAATTAATTACTCATTTCATAAGCTTAAATTGTGGACGTTATCATCATATATGCGCTAATGTCGTCTCAATTTAATCTATGTCGAATACGTATGGGTATTTTTTTTTCTTCATTTTTGTTAAGAATTCTTTTCAAATTTTTATTTTTAACAATTAAATTATGCTTACATAACAGTTAGCAAATTCAGAATTTTTTAAATTTGATAAAATAAAAATCAACAACAAAACAACATTGAGAATTTATCTTCATATTTTTTCTCAAATTTTATATAAGAGCTACGTACAACTTTTATGAAAATCAATTGCCACCATTGCCCTATAATTGGCCTTTGAAAGTTGGATTTTACATAATAATTGATTCCTAATAAGGTCCTTTATATTATTATTATTGATATGAAATTTATTGAGTTTGAAAATCATTGCTTATGGACTATGGTAACTTTGAGGAGTAAATTTGATTCATGTAGAAGGAAGTATTTGGGGTTTTTGAAATTTTATTTTGTTTCTTTTTCCATTAAAGCATTCTCAAACAAATGTCACACGGTTTGGGAAAAATGACGTATAACTTATCAAGTACACTATCACTTATATCGTTAGGGATAATGTCAATGTTCATTATATCTATCATTTCAGATATGATTTGATTCGTGTTCTTTTTTATATTCTTTTTTGTTTACTAGATTCATTATATCTATCATTTCAAATATGATTTGCTTCGTGTTTTTTTTATAGAATTTAGAATTTTGATAAACCTCATTTTCACGCAACTTTCATCATTCATTTGACACGTTTATTTATGTAATTGCATCATATTTTTATCCCACAAATGCGTTTAATGTTACTTTTAAGTGCCGTAGGAAAATTCTATGTTGCAAAAGAATAATACCAATTATAGGCCAAAATCGAAAGCGAGTTGATTGAAAGATGTAGATAAACGGCGTACAAGCGCCGTTACAATCGGCGTACGAGCGCCAAAATAAACGGCGTACGTACGCCGTGTTAAATCGCGCCCAAACAACGAAGGTAGAGAATTTAAGCATTCTCGCGTACAAGCGCCGATTTGTGCGGCGTACAAGCGCCGATTTGTGCGGCGTACAGGCGCCAACTTAAACGGCGTACAAGCGCCGATTTGTGCGGCGTACAGGCGCCAACTTAAACGGCGTACGTACGCGCGATATTCTGAATTGATACGCTGAAAGCCCATATTTGGCCCAACTTCGGGTTTATGTTCTAGATTAGGTATAAATACCCCCTCCAAATATTGTATTAGGGTTCGACTTTTATTTTCTTGAATTGAGTTGTAAAGATTGAGATCGAGAGACAAGATTCAAGAACGATTGTAGACAATTTATTCGACAACGGGTTTAATCGAAATTATTTTCTTTAATCTCTTTTAATTCTTGTCGTATTATGATGTTTACTTTATTAATTGTTGATTGTTTCTCTGCATCTATGGAGTAATCCATCTTATTCTGGAATCGGGAATAGCCCGATAATATGTTATCGATATAGATTTTAGAACTGTTTATGTTATATCGCGTATGCTTATGATTTGAATTCTTGATTGTTAATGCTTGTGAATTTGCTGGCCACTTATTTGCATGATCATAGATATTAGGTGAAAATTCTGAAAGGTGACATCTATATCAGAACCCTAGAATTCAAACCTAGGATCCTAAATCACGAAAGTAGTTTTAGGTCTTTTGAGGAATCGATACACTATCATAGAGATTAATGAGTCTGAGTTTAGTCTAATCATCACGAAAGTAGTTGATTAATTATCTTGGGTATATTGTTATACTTCGACAGAAGATAGTAATTACAATTGGATAGTGTCCTTCATAAGTAGCGATCGTAACTTAATCGGTAATATAATTGAGTCGATAATATATATCGTGGTAAACCCTAATTCCGGAATTTCCAATCATATACAAATCAAATCAATTTACTTGCTTTCTGTTTAGTTTTCTTTACAACTATCTCGTATTTTTATTAGGCTTAGATTACTGATAATTGATAGGCTAGTGCTTGATTGTTCGGTCCTCGTGGGAACGATATCTTTTGTACTGCACCGAAGCCGTGCGCTTGCGGTTTAGGCACATCAAGTTTTTGGCGCCGTTGCCGGGGACTTGAATAGTCAATATTAGTTTATATCATATCTTAGTGAGACTAAGCCATTTTATTTTATTTTTAGTTTTTAATTTTTATTTTTTGTTTTATTTCAGGATTTCGGTTTTCTCATTTGTATGCGAAGTAAGATCGATTTCGAACCTGATCCGGAAATCGAGAAGACTTTTCGTGCTAGGAGAAAATTACAAAAACTGAAACAAGCTCAGCTTATACAAGTAACAATGGCTGAAGAGAATGTGAATGCGAATGTTAATGCAAACGCTAACGCGAATGCAAACCCGGTTGCAAATGCGAATGCGAACGCAAATGCGAGATGTCTTAAGGATTTTGCAGCGCCGAATGCACAGACACTTCACTCCAGCATCGCCAGGCCTACTGTAGAGGCCAACAATTTCGAGCTCAAGCCATCCCTTCTGCAAATGGTTCAGCAGAATCAGTTTGGGGGTGCACCTACTGAAGAGCCGAATCTCCACTTGTCAATGTTCTTAGAGTACTGTGACACTCTAAAAATGAACGGAGTTTCTCAGGATGCTATCAGGCTGAGATTATTTTCGTTCTCACTGAGAGACAAGGCGAGAGCTTGGCTACATTCCTTACCGACTGGTTCGATTAGAACATGGGATCAACTGATGCAATGCTTTCTAGCAAGATACTTTCCCCCGAGCAAGACTGCACAACTGAGGAATCAAATCACTACTTTTGCTCAGAGGGATGGTGAATCACTTTATGAAGCCTGGGAACGATTCAAAGACCTTTTACGACTGTGCCCACATCACGGGCTGGAAAAATGGCTCATTGTTCATACGTTCTATAACGGACTGATTTACACCACGAGGATGTCAGTCGATGCAGCAGCTGGGGGAGCTCTGATGAATAAGGGTATCGACGAAGCATACGATTTGATTGAAGACATGGCATTGAACCACTACCAGTGGTCAAGCGAAAGATCGACTCCACAGAAAACGCCAGGTAAGTACGATATTGATGCCATTACTTTACTTTCTGCACAAGTAGAGGCTATGTCTAAGAAACTTGATTCTATGAATATGCATGTTAATTCTGTTACTACTCCACCCCCTATGTGTGAAATATGTGGTACAGTTGGTCATGTTGCTTTAGAGTGTTAATTTGCGAGTATACCAACCGATCCCTCTATAGAGCAAGCCAATTATGTGAATAACTTCAACCAAAAGAACGATCCATTTTCAAATACTTTTAACTCTGGTTGGAGAAATCACCCCAATTTTTCATACAAGCCTCAAAACGCAGCCCCACAATCAAATTTTAGACCACCACCTGGATTTCAACAAAAGTCTTATAACCCTGTTCCACCACAGAAATCGAACCTAGAGTCACTTCTTGAGGGTTTTGTAGTAGCCCAGACTAAACAAAACGAAGTAGTAAATGATGCGATTAAGCAACTAGCAACGAAAGTAGATTCATTAGCAACTCATAACAAAATGCTAGAAACTCAAATTGCACAACAGGCTAATAACCCGATTAGGACTTCTGGGTCGTTTCCCGGTCAACCCGAGACAAATCCAAAGGAACATTGTAAGGCTATTACTTTAAGGAGTGGTACTAATTATGAAGGTCCTAGGATGCCTACAGATATGAGTCAAACTGAGTTAACTGATAAGTTAGAAAAAGAGAAAACGCCTAGCCCTGACAGCTCAACAGATAAAACGAACGAAGTAACTGAAAAAGAGCCTGTTTATGTACCTCCACCACCATATGAACCACCCGTACCTTTTCCTCAAAGATTAGCTAAGGCAAAATTAGATAAACAGTTTGGAAAGTTTTTGGATGTTTTGAAAAAGCTTTATATTAATATTCCATTTACTGACGCACTTGCACAGATGCCTACATATGCTAAATTTTTGAAGGAAATCCTTTCTAACAAACGTAAACTTGAGGATTATGAAACCGTGGCTTTAACTGAAGAGTGTAGTGCATTAATTCAAAATAAATTGCCTCCTAAGCTTAAAGACCCCGGTAGTTTTTCGATTCCATGTGTCATAGGCAACGTTAGTTTTGATCATGCATTGTGTGACCTCGGTGCTAGCGTTAGCCTTATGCCTCTTTCGGTTTCACGTAAGTTAGAGATGGGTGAGTTAAAACCTACTACGATTACTCTGCAATTAGCTGATAGATCTGTGAAGTATCCAGTAGGTATGCTAGAAGATGTACCGATTAGAGTAGGAAATTTTTTTATTCCTGCTGATTTTGTTGTTCTAGAGATGGAGGAGGATTCTCAAATCCCCATCATACTTGGTAGACCGTTCTTAGCCACAGCTGGTGCTATTATAGATGTTAAGGACGGTAGACTATCATTAAAAGTCGGGGACGAGAAGGTTGAATTTAATTTGGCTAAAACTGTTACTTACCCTTCTCTTGAGAATTCTTGTTGTAGAGTTGATCAGGTGGACTGGCTAGTTCAAGACAAGCTCGCGAAATATCTATGCAGTGATCCATTGGAAGCTTGCCTAGTGAACAACGGTTCAACAGGAGATGAAGACGAAGCCATTGCTGATATCGCTCGTCTGCTCGAGGGAAATCCACCGGTTCCAGTCAATGCTATTGGAGTAAAAGAGTTGAGCAAAGATCCTAAGGAAAGCAAAGAATCAAACTCGACACCCCAGGTAGAACTAAAACCACTTCCCTCGACACTCAGGTATGAATTTCTCGGCCCTAATTCTATGTATCCTGTGATAGTGAATGCTGATTTAAGTAGGGAAGAAATCGATAAATTGCTTAGAGTTCTTAGATCACATCAAAAAGTCATAGGTTATACAATAGATGATTTGAAAGGGATTAATCCATCGTTTTGCATGCATAAAATTTTGATGGAAGATGATTTTAAACCTTCTAGGGAACATCAACGTAGACTGAATCCTACTATGCAAGATGTAGTTAGAAAAGAGGTTTTAAAATTGTTAGATGCTGGAATTATCTATCCTATTTCTGATAGTAAGTGGGTAAGTCCGGTACAAGTAGTCCCTAAGAAAGGAGGAGTGACTGTAGTGAGAAACGAGAAAAACGAGTTAATTCCTACTAGGACAGTCACCGGGTGGAGAATGTGTATAGATTATAGAAAATTGAACACTGCAACTCGAAAAGATCACTTTCCCCTTCCCTTTATTGATCAAGTACTTGAAAGGTTAGCTAATCATTCGCACTTTTGTTATCTAGATGGGTATTCAGGGTTTTATCAAATTCCTATACACCCTAATGATCAAGAAAAAACCACGTTCACATGTCCCTATGGCACTTATGCTTTTAGGAGAATGCCTTTTGGTTTGTGTAATGCGCCTGCTACTTTTCAACGTTGCATGATGGCTATATTTTCTGATTTAATTGAGAACATTATGGAAGTATTTATGGATGACTTTTCTGTATATGGCACCACTTTCGATATTTGTTTGTCTAATCTTTCTCGAGTGTTGCAGAGATGTGGAGAAGTTAACCTTGTGTTAAATTGGGAAAAATGCCATTTTATGGTTAGGGAAGGTATTGTGCTAGGCCACCTCGTATCTGAACGAGGAATTGAAGTTGATCGAGCAAAGCTGGAAGTAATCGAGAAGTTACCACCACCTACCTGTGTGAAAGACATTCGGAGTTTTTTGGGCCATGCTGGTTTTTACCGGAGATTCATTAAAGATTTTTCTAAAATTACTAAGCCCTTAACTCATTTACTTGCTAAAGACGTTCCTTTGGACTTTGATAATGATTGTCTTGATGCTTTTCGCAGGTTGAAGGATGCACTTGTTACCGCCCCTATCGTTCAACCGCCGGATTGGAATCTGCCTTTTGAGATTATGTGCGATGCAAGCGATTTTGCAATTGGGGCAGTATTGGGATAAAGAAGGGATAAAAAGATGCATGTCATCTACTATGCTAGTAGGACATTAGACGAGGCCCAAATGAACTACGCTACTACCGAGAAAGAATTATTAGCTGTAGTGTTCGCTTTCGACAAGTTTCGTTCATATTTGGTTGGCTACAAGGTCATCGTCTACACAGACCATTCCGCGATTAGGTATCTCTTGAGTAAAAAAGACGCTAAGCCGAGACTTATCAGATGGATACTGTTACTGCAAGAATTCGATCTCGAGATCCGGGACAAAAAGGGGATAGAAAATACCGTAGCCGATCATCTATCTAGGCTTAGAGAAGAAGAGAATAAAGAGACGTTACCGATAGATGATTCGTTCCCCGATGACCATCTCTATGCAGTGGCTAAGATAGATGCACCGTGGTACGCTGATTATGTTAACTACTTAGCATGCAAGATTTTACCGCCCGATTTTAGTTATCAGCAAAAGAAGAAGTTTTTCACTGATCTTAAGCATTACTACTGGGACGAGCCTCTTCTTTTCAAGCACTGTACCGACGGGGTATATAGGAGATGCATACCGGAAGATGAGATGGTAAGTGTCATGACTCACTGTCATAGTTCACCATATGGGGGTCATGCTAGTAAATCCAAGACGGTAGCGAAGATTCTTCAATTTGGATTTTATTGGCCTACTTTGTTCAAGGACGTTCAAGATTTTGTTAGTGCATGTGATAGTTGTCAAAGGACGGGGAACATATCGAGGCGTAACGAGATGCCTATGAATACAATTCTGGAAGTTGAGATTTTTGATGTTTGGGGAATCGATTTTATGGGACCATTCCCATCGTCGTGCGGTAATAAGTTCATTCTTGTGGCGATAGACTATGTTTCGAAGTGGGTTGAAGCGATCGCTTCGCCAACAAATGATTCGAGAGTGGTAACCCGGTTGTTTAAAAAGACTATCTTTCCGAGATTCGGTGTTCCAAGGGTAGTGATAAGTGACGGAGGCACTCATTTTACGGAGCGCCAATTCGAAGCTTTACTTACCAAGTATGGGGTCACTCACAAAGTCGCTACACCATATCATCCCCAAACTAGTGGTCAAGTAGAAGTTTCGAATAGAGAGATAAAGGTAATCCTTGAAAAGACTGTCTCGAAATCAAGAAAGGATTGGTCTCTCAAACTAGACGACGCCTTATGGGCCTATCGCACCGCTTTCAAAACCCCGATAGGTACCACACCTTTTCGTCTTATTTATGGCAAATCTTGCCACTTACCGGTAGAACTCGAGCATAAGGCATATTGGGCCATTAAAGCTCTAAACTTCGATCTTAAAGACGCTGGTGAGCGAAGAATGTTACAGTTGCATGAGCTTGACGAGCTAAGACTTGATGCATATGAGAATGCGCGAATCTACAAAGAGCGAACAAAGAAGTGGCACGACAAAGAGATTCACAGACGAGAATTTAAGAAGGGCGATCTCGTGTTATTATTCAATTCACGTCTGAGACTGTTTCCGGGCAAATTACGATCACGGTGGTCGGGACCGTTTGTAGTCGAAACAGCGTATCCATTCGGAGCTGTTGATATTTGGAGCGAAGGAACGGGAATTTTTAAAGTCAATGGACAAAGACTCAAGCACTACATCGCGGGCGAACCAATCGAAAAAGCTATTACGTCGAGCCTTCACGATGCTCGATCAGACACAACAAATTAACCGTGGTAACGTCGAGCTAAAGACGTAAAACAAGCGCTTTTTGAGAGGCAACCCAAACGTATCATTTATTTTTGTTTTCTTTCCTGCTGTTTTGTTTCGCTTTAAGTTATTTTTTTCTTTAAAAAAAAAAAAAAAAAAAAAAATTCGAAGTTTATAAAGCGCTTGTACGCCGTGTAAATCGGCGTACAATCAACGGATACAGAGTTTTTCTTAGACTCCGCGTACGTACGCGGTAATATACTGCGCCTGTACGCCGAAATACACGGCGTACGTACGCCGTGTAAATCGGCGTACAAACAACGAGGGCAGCGTTTTTTCAAGCTTCCGCGTACGTACGCGGGAATGAACGGCGTACGTACGCCTTAATACGAAGCGTACGTACGCAATGTAATCTCGCGCCTGTACGCCGCATCGTAAATTACGGTTTTAAAGAATTCTTCCCTTCTTTTCTTTTATTTCAAACATCACCTTCCTTCAAAACCCTCGATTACTCTCTCTCACCATCTCTCGTTTTCGATTCGTAACAGCTACAAGAAGCAACAATACGCGAACAATCACGAAGATTAAAGCACTATTTCAACACTTTGTGGTAAGGATAGCTAAACCATTCTTGAATTTTTGCAATTAGGGTGCGAAAATTAGGGTTTAGGGGTAAAATCGACTTCAAGGCTAGGGTTTCGAATTTGTAGAGGAATTGGGCCAAAATTGGTGATTTTTGAGTTGATTACCTCGATTTGACGATAGTTGTTGACATTACGATTCGATTTAGCAAGAATTGCCATTGCATTGTTGAAATTTTTCAAATTATCGAATAGAGATTGTAAATTTGGGGGCTATCATGATTTTGGACTGCGATTTAAGATTATTGTTGCTATTTTGATCATTGTGGTAGCATTTTCGTTCATCGCTTCGTATTGGACATTCGGTTTGGTTTGCTTGAATTGAGGTTGAATTTGATTGATTACTTGAAGTGTTGAAGTATCGGTTTGGATCGAAAATTGGGATAGGCTTGATCGAAGTAGTTTGGAATTGTTTGCATTGAGATTGGATTGATTGACTTAGGGTTGGTATTGCATTTGGCTCGGTTAGTTGGTTGTTTGCATTTGTCGAGGACTTGGGCATTGAAAAAGCGCCGTTACTCCGCCGAAATTTGGAAAAAATGGTTAGGACGAAAAATACATCTAAGGGTAAGGGTAAAGCTCCAGCGAGCTCCTCTAGAAATCAACCAGAGGAACGGGTACATGATAGTCATACTAGATTCGAAACACCGGAAACCGAGATGACTTGGCGACGTCTGATGTCGCACGCATTTTTAAAGGAACGGGCAATTCTATTCACCAAACCCAAATCAGTACGAACCTTAGCCACCGCCTACGATTGGAAAGGCTTCTCGAACATACTACCCAAGATCAATGTCACTTGGGTTCAGAAATTTTATGCGAATTGCGTCGAACACGAGAAATTATACGGACCGCGTAGGCACCGTCCCACAGTCGAGGTTCGGGGTGTCGAGGTCCACTTTGATGCACATAACATACAACACGTACTCCAATTGCCAAATGTCGAAGGCCCGAGCGAATATTCAGAATTGTTAAGAGACACCACCCCACAATTCAAGTCCGAGATCACAACAACAGTGGCGACTGAAAAGACACAATGGATTAGGCAGGGATCCACACTTAACCGAACTGAACTAAACCCGGTAGCGTCATTTTGGTACGAGTTCATACGCTACCGGTTAATGCCCACGACGAACCGTTCTGAAGTAACACGCGCACGGGCTACTCTCATATATGCTATACTTAATAGGAAAGTCATCGACGAGACTAGAATCATACGAGAGAGCCTTTTTGAAGCTATAGAACGTTTAACCGCCGAAATGAGACATGACTCGGGGAGACGAAAGAGTCCCTTGCTTTTCCCGGCTCTTATACATTTACTCTGCGAACACTATGATGTCCCCGAGCTCCCCGACGATATTTTTGAGAATGCCGGCGATGACTTCGGCTATGATGATATCCCATGAGCTCCTCCATAGAAACGAGCACGACAGTCGACTGAGCCTACCGATCTACCCCAGACAGATGTAGGGACTAGCTCGAGTGCTCCTGCACCCCCTGATCCATACTATGACCTGCTTGCCCAAATTCAAGCCGGCATCGCTGGGATTAACACTCGGATGGGCTTCATAGAGTCTGACATCACGGGATTTAGGACCGATATTGCGGGATTTAGGACCGATATGGGTAATATGCAGACAGACATTGCAGTCATTAGAGCATGGCAACGCCAAGAAGATGATCGGCGTAACCCCACCCCCGCAAACCCCACTGCCACCGACCCGGTCGATGCTTTTATAGACGGCATGGATTATGATAATGAACAGACAGACCACCCCGACGATGCCGCCTAGAGACCACAAACCGCCTTTCGCCTCGTTTGGTTTTTCTTTCTTTTCCTTTTCCTTTCCTTTTCCTTTTTTATGTTTTTAGTTTCTAGTTTACCTTTCGTTTTTATGTCTTTATGTTTTTATGCTTTTATGTTCTTATGTTTTTATGTTTTTAGACTTTAGGATGGAATGTAACGCAATCGATGATTAATCCAAAAGTCTATTTCTATTCGCTAGTTCCCGTGTTTTGTTTCTCTACAGTCCTTTTTGATACAATACCTAGCCAAATCAGAACGATCGTCTCGACGCTTCTCAAGGTTACGTCCCTTTTTCCTTTTATGCATGCATACATACACACGTTTATCACATTAGGGACAATGTGCGATTTAAGTTTGGGGGTTGTTTACGGAGACATAACACTTTTACTATGGATTATAGCTTTATCTTTGTGATCGTCGTACAACGATTGACTAAGTGATATGTAAGCCTGACTCTTTAATACATATAACGCACGCATGAACTTTTCTGTCGGCGATATCATCTGCTTAGTTACATTTTTCTGGCTAGTCACTAATACGTAGTAGTCCACGGCATAGGAGTTGAGTGGATCACCCGTTTTCGAAACACATAGGTAGTGGCCTCTCCAAGTCTACCAACTTAGAACAACGTCTTCTGGCACAATTTGAAAAAAAAAAAAAAAAATAGAAACGATAAATGCTGCTTATAGAATCACTCTGCATGGATTAGTTCGTTCTGTGACCTTTGACACTTGAGTGATTAAGTACGAAGGAGTCTCTTAAAACTTAACGCCCTATGTCTATCTAGCTTGGGAGTCGTTGACCCAAAGCTCGATAACGAGGGTCATAGAAAGTCTAAGAGAACGAGCATTGCACAATCCTGTAAAGTATGAAATCGTTTGCACATGTGATTTACGCTAACAGCTCAGTATTGTGAACCAGTTAGACACTAATATCTGTTAGATCAGTTGGTATAGATGGGCGCCACTCAAATTGTGCTAGAAACGCCACTCGACTATAATGCCTAAAGATGGCTTTATTCAGTGCTTTCTAGAAGCTTGTTTAACTCTGTGGTGTGATGTAACCAATGATTACGCGAATGCATGATCTTTTTCTGAAAAAAATGTCGGGTCATTAGTTCACGTCGATTTTTGTACGATTGTATCACATTTCGATTTAGCGAAGATTCATTGATTTTGCGATTTTGTGGGTATATCTTCTGCAAACCCTCACGAGACTATAACTCGTCCTTTTTGGGTAACAAAAAGGTTTAAAGGCTTGTTGCACGTGCTAAGTGCAATCGTGTACTCTACGAAAATGAGTTTATCTTTAGTTTTTGTTTTTGTTTCTTTATTTTACCGTTTGTTCGAGGACGAACAAAAGCAAGTTTGAGGGGGTTGATAAACCTCATTTTCACGCAACTTTCATCATTCATTTGACACGTTTATTTATGTAATTGCATCATATTTTTATCCCACAAATGCGTTTAATGTTACTTTTGAGTGTCGTAGGAAAATTCTATGTTGCAAAAGAATAATACCAATTATAGGCCAAAATCGAAAGCGAGTTGATTGAAAGATGTAGATAAACGGCGTACAAGCGCCGTTACAATCGGCGTACGAGCGCCAAAATAAACGGCGTACGTACGCCGTGTTAAATCGCGCCCAAACAACGAAGGCAGAGAATTTAAGCATTCTCGCGTACAAGCGCCGATTTGTGCGGCGTACAAGCGCCGATTTGTGCGGCGTACAGGCGCCAACTTAAACGGCATACAAGCGCCGATTTGTGCGGCGTACAGGCGCCAACTTAAACGGCGTACGTACGCGCGATATTCTGAATTGATACGCTGAAAGCCCATATTTGGCCCAACTTCGGGTTTATGTTCTAGATTAGGTATAAATACCCCCTCCAAATATTGTATTAGGGTTCGACTTTTATTTTCTTGAATTGAGTTGTAAAGATTGAGATCGAGAGACAAGATTCAAGAACGATTGTAGACAATTTATTCGACAACGGGTTTAATCGAAATTATTTTCTTTAATCTCTTTTAATTCTTGTCGTATTATGATGTTTACTTTATTAATTGTTGATTGTTTTTCTGCATCTATGGAGTAATTCATCTTATTCTGGAATCGGGAATAGCCCGATAATATGTTATCGATATAGATTTTAGAACTGTTTATGTTATATCGCGTATGCTTATGATTTGAATTCTTGATTGTTAATGCTTGTGAATTTGCTGGCCACTTATTTGCATGATCATAGATATTAGGTGAAAATTCTGAAAGGTGACATCTATATCAGAACCCTAGAATTCAAACCTAGGATCCTAAATCACGAAAGTAGTTTTAGGTCTTTTGAGGAATCGATACACTATCATAGAGATTAATGAGTCTGAGTTTAGTCTAATCATCACGAAAGTAGTTGATTAATTATCTTGGGTATATTGTTATACTTCGACAGAAGATAGTAATTACAATTGGATAGTGTCCTTCATAAGTAGCGATCGTAACTTAATCGGTAATATAATTGAGTCGATAATATATATCGTGGTAAACCCTAATTCCGGAATTTCCAATCATATACAAATCAAATCAATTTACTTTGCTTTCTGTTTAGTTTTCTTTACAACTATCTCGTATTTTTATTAGGCTTAGATTACTGATAATTGATAGGCTAGTGCTTGATTGTTCGGTCCTCGTGGGAACGATATCTTTTGTACTGCACCGAAGCCGTGCGCTTGCGGTTTAGGCACATCAAATTTAGATTTTTTTAATTAGTAATGTATAATTTCATTTGAATTTTGAATTAATTTAACATAAATTTTTTTATTAACTTCCCTAGATTACTTATTCCGCGCCATCGAGACCGTTCCTTGCGTCCAGAAGAAGGCCAATTGGGCGCTGCGATTGATTGATGGTGGTGAATCGTTTGCCGAACGAATCATTGCGTTCGCTTGCATGGAATGAATATTTTTCTCTGGAAGCGTTTGCCCTATATTCTGTCTAATGAAGACTGGACTGATGCCAGCCAGGGTTGAAATTTTTGGAGGAGAAGCTTGCGGAGTTGCGGGAGACTGAATTGAACAAAATGAGGAGGGTTTATTTATTTGTTTTAGAAACCAAAAAATGATTAGATTGGATTTTTTTTTATGACAAAATTCTGAATGTGCAACACGGTTTATTTTTATTTAAATTTATATATTTTAACTATATTTTTTCAATTTATTATATCACTACTTATCAATTTAAATCTGATACGAGGTATTTCCGTATACTCTGTACAATACCTACGAGTTGATTGTATACGAGGTTCACAGTTCCATTGTAGTCATTCTAGTGGGTCGGACGACCCCTATGATACGAGGTGTCTTATACGAGGCCACTAAGCAACAGTAAGGATGAGTCCAAGACTGTAGATTGGACTCATGAATAGTGAATACGTCATATAAGGAGGCCCAGCCCATCCATATTAATTGATATAATAACCCTTTAGCCATCAGTTGAACGACAAGTGGCAGCCAATATATAGGTTACAAGTCAGCTCATGAACAGTTGTTTAAAAACCTTGTAGGGACGGATGTTTTCCACGCCTACGGGCTATTCTAAATACGAATCAATCTATAATTAGAACTACGTCAGACTTGATCCCCTTGAGTGGTACGTAGGCAGCTTGTAGTACGAGCACAGTCTTTGGAAGCATCTACACGATTATTTGACCAGATCAAAATCGTTTAAATTATTCAATACTTCTATTTATCTTTCATATGTTATAATTTATATTTTACTACTTCTTATTCAAATAATTATTATAAAAATATTAATGCAATCATTTAATTCATCATACATCAAATTCATTATTGATTTAACATATTTTATGAACTATAAAAAATATAAGTGAATAAAACCCACTAAAAGAATGGGTGTTTCTTTGAAATTTTGATCTATATAATGTCCTTATGTATTTTAATTTTAAATGTAAAAAGAGTCCAATTTTAAATAATAACTGATAAAAATAAGTTATATAAAAATAAGATGTATAATTTTTATGTAAAAAGTACGGGTGTTTCTTTGGAATTTTGATCTACCTAATATGTATTTATGTATTGCAAAATTTTGATTTACAATATTAGGTTACATTTTCTTTTGTGGAGATAATTAATAAATAAGAAAATATTAAAAACTTCTTTCTTTGTTAAGTAATTGCTAACAAAAAAAAAGGTGGAGCAATTTAGTGCTTTTTTGTTACGTTTGGTTTTATGTTGATCAAATATTAATTGTTTTGTTGTGTGTTATCGAGAATTTAGTGCATTTAATTACTAATTATTTTATGTTGATCGAATATTAATTTAATGCACGTTCATGATTTTTTTTTCACTCTTTGTTTGTTGAACATGAGTTTTTTTAGGCATGGTTGATTCATATTATTTTTATTATTAATGGTATTCTACAGATGTGTTCAGCAAGATGTTTTGATCGGTCGTCTGTAGATCTTTGTTTGTATATGCATTATCACAGATTTGTGGATTTGTCCTATTATTCGTAACTATATGCATTATTGCAGTTGTGAGGATTTGGCTTACTATTTGCACTCTAAGTTGTGAATACAATGTGTGAATTCATATGCCTCTGCAATTGTTTGGTTTTAAATGATTGATTTTCTGTTTTCAGATACACTAGCTATGAATGCTATAATACTAAACGCCGTGTACTGCCTACTATTGTCTTATGTGATATGATTTTTGAAGTAATTTTTAATATGATATTTTTATGAGAGTATAGTTGAACGTGTAAATGACCATTTTATTTACTCTCTATTACCTCATATTTCATGTAGTGGTTGAATTCTCCGGTAATGATTTCGAGGACTAACTTGGAATATTAAAAATAATCTAAGCAAATAATTGAATCCAATTTGTTAGGGATTAGGTCAATATTCATTGTATCTATCATTTGAGATATGATTTGGTTCGTATTTTTTTTTCTTCTTTGTATACTTGAATTATTTTATGATATTCAATTACATTAAGTTGATTTCATTAACAACTAATATAATATCATACTTGATAAACCTCATTTTTACGCTATTTCCATCATTCATTCGACACGTTTATTATAGAATTTGCATCATATTTTTATCCCGCAAATGCGTTTAATGTCACTTTTGAGTGCCGTAGGGAATTTCTATGTTGCAAACGGAAAACAACAATTGTAGGCTGAATTGTAAGCTGAAATCGAGAACAATTTGATCGAAAGTTGCAAATAAACGGCGTACAAGCGCCGTGTTAAACCGCGTACGTGCGACACTATACACGGCGTACGAGCGCCGTGTTAATTCGCGCCCAAACAACGAAGGCAGAGATTTGAGGTCGAACGGCGTACGTACGCCATTCTGAACGGCGTACGTACGCCATTCTGAACGGCGTACAAGCGCCGACAAAGCGGCGTACAAGCGCCTTGTTAAACGGCGCACAGGCGCCGGATACATAAGCGTACAAGCGCGCAACATTCTGATTCAATACGCGTGAAGCCCATATTCAGCCCAAATTCGGATTTATGATCTAGACTAGGTATAAATACCCCCTCCGAACATTGTTTTAGGGTTCAAACTTTATTTCTTGGAGATTGATTGTAAGGATTAGAGATTCAAGAACGAGATTCGACAATTGATTGTAAACAGGATCTTTGACAACGGGTTTTATCGAGTTTATCTTTCTATTCTCTTTTAATTCTCGTCTATCTATCATGTTTACTTTGATTTTCGTTGATTGTGCTCTTGCATCTATGGAGTAGTCTATTTTATTCTGGAATTGGGAATAGCCCGATAATATGTTATCAGCTTGAATTATATTATTGTTTACGTTACATCGCATATGCTTATGATTTGAATTCTTGATTATTAATGCTTGTGAATTTGCTGGCCACATATTTGCATGTTCATAGATATTAGGTGAAAATTCTGAAAGGTGACATCTATATCGGAACCCTAGAATTCAAACCTAGGATCCTAAATCACGAAAGTAGTTTTAGGTCTTTTGAGGAATCGATACATTATCATAGAGATTAATGAACTTGAGCTTAGTCTAATCATCACGACAGTAGTTGATTAATTAACTTGGGTAAATTTTACTTCGACAGAAGATAATAAGTATAATTGGATAGTGTCCTTCATAAGTAGTGATCGTAACTGAATTGATTATATGATTTGATTGATAACGTATGTCGTGGTGAAACCTGATTCTGGAATTACTAATCCAATATAATCAAAACCAGTTTTATACGTTATGTTCCGTTTTCTTTACTTTTTATCTTATAACTTCGTTAGGCTTAGATTACTGATAATTGATAGGCTAGTGCTTGATTGTTCGGTCCTCGTGGGAACGATATCTTTTGTACTGCACCGAAGCCGTGCGCTTGCGGTTTAGGCACATCAAGTTTTTGGCGCCGTTGCCGGGGACTTGAATAGTCAATATTAGTTTTTATCAGATTGTAGTGAGACTAAGCCATTTTTATTTTTATTTTTGTTTTTAATTTTAATTTTTGTTTTAATTTCAGGATTTTGACTTCTCTTGTATGCGAAGTAAGATCGATTTCGAACCTGATCCAGAAATCGAGAAGACCTTTTGTGCTAGGAGAAGACAACAAAAACTGAAACAAGCTCAGGTGAAACAAATAACGATGGCTGAAGAGAATGTGAATGTAAACGTCAACGCAAACGCTAACGCGAATGCAAACCCGGCTGCAAATGCGAATGCGAACGCAAATGCGAGATGTCTTAAGGATTTTGCAGCGCCGAATGCACAGACACTTCACTCCAGCATCGCCAGGCCTACTATAGAGGCCAACAATTTCGAGCTCAAGCCATCCCTTCTGCAAATGGTTCAGCAGAATCAGTTTGGGGGTGCACCTACTGAAGAGCCAAACCTCCACTTGTCCATGTTTTTAGAGTACTGCGACACTCTGAAGATGAACGGAGTTTCTCAGGATGCTATCAGGCTGAGATTATTTCCGTTTTCACTGAGAGACAAGGCGAGAGCTTGGCTACACTCTTTACCATCGGGCTCAATCAGAACATGGGATCAGCTCATGCAATGCTTTCTAGCGAGATACTTTCCTCCGAGCAAGACTGCACAACTGAGGAACCAAATCACGACTTTTGCTCAGAGAGACGGTGAATCACTATATGAAGCTTGGGAAAGATTTAAGGATCTTCTACGACTGTGTCCACATCATGGATTAGAGAAGTGGCTCATCGTTCACACTTTCTACAATGGACTGATTTACACCACGAGGATGTCAGTCGATGCAGCAGCTGGAGGAGCGCTGATGAATAAGGGTATCGATGAAGCCTATGACTTAATCGAAGATATGGCATTGAATCACTACCAATGGTCTAGCGAAAGATCGATTCCACAGAAGACACCAGGTAAGTATGATATTGATGCCATTACTTTACTTTCTGCACAAGTTGAAGCTATGTCTAAGAAACTCGATTCCATGAATATGCATGTTAACTCTGTCACAACCCCACCCCCTGTGTGTGAAATATGTGGTACAGTTGGTCAAATTGCCTTAGAGTGTCAATTTGCTAGTATACCGACCGATCCCTCTATAGAGCAAGCCAATTATGTGAACAACTTCAACCAAAAGAACGACCCATTTTCGAACACTTTTAATCTTGGTTGGAGGAATCACCCTAATTTTTCGTACAATACAAACCAAAACGCATCTCCACATCCTAACATTAGGCAGCCACCTGGATTCCAACAGAAGCCTTACAATCCTGTTCCACCACAGAAATCGAACTTAGAGTCCCTCCTAGAGAGTTTCGTAGTAGCCCAGACTAAACAAAACGAGATAGTGAATGATGCAATTAAGCAACTAGCAACTAAGGTCGACTCTTTAGCAACTCACAATAAGATGCTAGAAACTCAAATTGCACAACAAGCTAGTAACTCAAGTAGGAATTCTGGTTCCTTTCCCGGACAACCTGAGACAAATCCAAAGGAACATTGTAATGCAATTGCTTTAAGGAATGAAACTAATTATGAGGGTCCAAAAATGTCTACTAGGATTAGTGAAATTGAGTCAATTGAGAAGGTCGAAAAGAAAAAATCGTCTCATCCCGACAACTCTATTGACAAAACAACCGATAAAAGCGAAAACGAACCAATATATGTACCTCCACCGCCATATGAACCACCCGTGCCTTTCCCTCAAAGATTAGCTAAGGCGAAATTAGATAAACAGTTTGGAAAATTTTTAGAAGTTTTGAAAAAACTTTACATTAATATTCCATTCACTGATGCACTTGCACAAATGCCTTCTTATGCTAAGTTTTTGAAGGAAATTCTTTCTAACAAACGGAAACTAGAGGACTATGAAACTGTGGCTTTAACTGAGGAGTGTAGCGCATTAATTCAAAATAAATTAACTCCTAAGCTTAAAGACCCCGGTAGTTTTTCGATTCCATGCGTAATAGGTAACGTTAGTTTTGATCATGCATTGTGTGACCTTGGTGCTAGCGTTAGTCTTATGCCACTTTCTGTTTCACGTAAGTTAGAATTGGGTCAGTTAAAACCTACCACGATTACTCTGCAATTAGCTGATAGATCCGTGAAGTATCCGGTAGGTATGCTAGAAGATGTACCGATTAGAGTAGGAAAATTCTTTATTCCTACAGACTTCGTCGTTCTCGATATGGATGAAGACTCTCAAATTCCCATTTTTCTTGGTAGGCCATTCCTAGCTACAGCAGGGGCTATTATTGATGTTAAAAACGGAAGGCTTTCCTTGAATATTGGGGATGAGAGAGTTGAATTTAGTCTATATAAATCTGTTGCTAACAGCTCTATCGAGAACTCTTGTTACAGGATTGACGAAGCTATAACCAAGGACAAGCTTGCTAAGAACCACTATAAAGATCCGTTAGAGGCACGACTGGTGAGTGATGGCTTGATCGAGGAGGAAGATGAAATTATCGCTGATATTGCTCGACTATTTGAGGGGAATCCGCCATTGACATATGTGCATGAGAGTGGAAGAACTAACGATGAAGGCATCAAAGTATTACATGACAAAAAGATCTCTCGCCAAAAATTCAAAAAATGGCGATTTAGGTCTCACATTCAACCGGTGCCTGAGTTTTCTTTACCTAAAAATCGAGACCCTAAAGTCGATTGGAAAATTGCCAAGTCGTCGGGTCCAATCCGGAATTTACACTAAGTTAACATGGTAGCGTCGAGCTAAAGACGTTAAACAAGCGCTTTTTGGGAGGCAACCCAAATGTATCCTTTACGTTTGTTTTCATTTTGTTTATGTTTTTCTTTCTTTTTGTTCTCTTTTGTTTCATGCTTTTTCTTTTTTTTTTCGAGTTTTGTACGGCGTACGTACGCAATGTTAATTGGCGTACAATCAACGGAGGCAGAAGTTTTTACACCATTCGCGTACGTACGCGAAAACACATGGCGCCTGTACGCCGAAATACATGGCGTACGTACGCCGTGTAAATCGGCGTACAAACAACAAGGGCAGTGATTTTAAAAGCATTCGCGTACGTACGCAGAAATGAACGGCGTACATACGCCTAAATACTCAGCGTACGTACGCAGTTCAGAATAGCGCCTGTACGCCGAGTCGGGTTTTAAGTTTTTTTTTAAAACAGATTCTTTACCTCCTTTACTCAATCAAACACAATCCTTTTGCAAACCCTCGATCCTCTTCTCAATACCTCTTGTATTTTCTTCATAACAGCTACGAGAAGCAACGAAGCACAATCAACTACGAAGATTAAAGCACGAGATCAACATTGTGTTCCAGTGTTTTATTTCTCTACAGCCCCATCAATACAATACATAGCAAAACCGGAACGGTCGTCTCGACATTTGACAAAGGTTACGTCCTTTTTTACTTTTATGCATGCATACATACACACGTTTATCACATTAGGGACAATGTGCGATTTAAGTTTGGGGGTTGACTACGGAGACATAACACTTTTACTATGGATTTCACTATAGATTATAGCTTTATCTTTGTGATCGTCTTACAACGATTGACTCGGTGATATGAAAACCTGACTGTTTAATACATATAACGCATGATCTTTTATGTCGGCGATATCATCTGCTTAGTTACAATTTTCTGGCTAGTCACTAATACGTAGTAGTCCAAGGCATAGGAGTTGAGTGGATCACCCGTTTTCGAAACACATAGGTAGTGGCCTCCAAGTCTACTAACTTAGAACAACGTCTTCTGGCACAAAAAGAAAAAAAAAATAATTTGATACATATAGAATCACTACTGCATGGATTAGTTCGTTCTGTGACCTTTGACACTTGAGTGATTAAGTCCGAAGGAGTATCTTAAAACTTAACGCCCTATGGCTATCTAGCTTGGGAGTCGTTGACCCAAAGCTCGATAACGGGTGTCATAGAAAGTCTAAGAGAACGAACATTGCACAATCCTGTTAAGTATGAGCTCGTTTGTATAAGTGACCTACGTTAAAAGCTCAATATTGTGAACCAGTTAGACCCTAATATCTGTTAGACTAGTTAGTATGGATGGGCGTCGCTCAAATTGTGTTAGAAACGCCATTCGACTATAATGCTTAAAGATGGCTTTATTAAGTGTTTTCTAGAAGCTTGTCTAACTCTGTGGTGTGAGGTAACCAACGATTAGCCGAATGCACGATTTTCTTCTAACAATGTCGGGTCATTAGTTCACGTCGATTTTTGTACGATTGTATCACATTTTGATTTAGCAAAGATTCATGGATTTTGTGATTTTGTGGGTATATCATCTGCAAACCCTCACGAGACTATAACTCGTCCTTTTTGGGTAACAAAAAGGTTTAAAGGCTGTACTCTACGAAAATGAGTTTATCTTTAGTTTTTTGTTTTTGTTTCTTTATTTTACCGTTTGTTCGAGGACGAACAAAAGCAAGTTTGGGGGGGTTGATAAACCTCATTTTTACGCTATTTCCATCATTCATTCGACACGTTTATTATAGAATTTGCATCATATTTTTATCCCGCAAATGCGTTTAATGTCACTTTTGAGTGCCGTAGGGAATTTCTATGTTGCAAACGGAAAACAACAATTGTAGGCTGAATTGTAGGCTAAAATCGAGAACAATTTGATCGAAAGTTGCAAATAAACGGCGTACAAGCGCCGTGTTAAACCGCGTACGTGCGACACTATACACGGCGTACGAGCGCCGTGTTAATTCGCGCCCGAACAACGAAGGCAGAGATTTGAGGTCGAACCGCGTACGTACGCCATTCTGAACGGCGTACGTACGCCATTCTGAACGGCGTACAAGCGCCGACAAAGCGGCGTACAAGCGCCTTGTTAAACGGCGCACAGGCGCCGGATACATAAGCGTACAAGCGCGCAACATTCTGATTCAATACGCGTGAAGCCATATTCAGCCCAAATTCGGATTTATGATCTAGACTAGGTATAAATACCCCCTCCGAACATTGTTTTAGGGTTCGAACTTTATTTCTTGGAGATTGATTGTAAGGATTAGAGATTCAAGAACGAGATTCGACAATTGATTGTAAACAGGATCTTTGACAACGGGTTTTATCGAGTTTATCTTTCTATTCTCTTTTAATTCTCGTCTATCTATCATGTTTACTTTGATTTTCGTTGATTGTGCTCTTGCATCTATGGAGTAGTCTATTTTATTCTGAAATTGGGAATAGCCCTATAATATGTTATCAGCTTGAATTATATTATTGTTTACGTTACATCGCATATGCTTATGATTTGAATTCTTGATTATTAATGCTTGTGAATTTGCTGGCCACATATTTGCATGTTCATAGATATTAGGTGAAAATTCTGAAAGGTGACATCTATATCGGAACCCTAGAATTCAAACCTAGGATCCTAAATCACGAAAGTAGTTTTAGGTCTTTTGAGGAATCGATACATTATCATAGAGATTAATGAACTTGAGCTTAGTCTAATCATCACGACAGTAGCTGATTAATTAACTTGGGTAAATTTTACTTCGACAGAAGATAATAAGTATAATTGGATAGTGTCCTTCATAAGTAGTGATCGTAACTGAATTGATTATATGATTTGATTGATAACGTATGTCGTGGTGAAACCTGATTCTGGAATTACTAATCCAATATAATCAAAACCAGTTTTATACGTTCTGTTCCGTTTTCTTTACTTTTTATCTTATAACTTCGTTAGGCTTAGATTACTAATAATTGATAGGCTAGTGCTTGATTGTTCGGTCCTCGTGGGAACGATATCTTTTGTACTGCACCGAAGCCGTGCGCTTGCGGTTTAGGCACATCAAGTTTTTGAATATCTATGAACATGCAAATATGTGGCCAGCAAATTCACAAGCATTAATAATCAAGAATTCAAATCATAAGCATATGCGATGTAACGTAAACAATAATATAATTCAAGCTGATAACATATTATCGGGCTATTCTCAATTCCAGAATAAAATAGACTACTCCATAGATGCAAGAGCATAATCAACTAAAATCAAAGTAAACATGATAGATAGACGAGAATTAAAAGAGAATAGAAAGATAAACTCGATAAAACCCGTTGTCAAAGATCCTGTTTACAATCAATTGTCGAATCTCGTTCTTGAATCTCTAATCCTTACAATCAATCTCCAAGAAATAAAGTTTGAACCCTAAAACAATGTTCGGAGGGGGTATTTATACCTAGTCTAGATCATAAATCCGAATTTGGGCTGAATATGGGCTTCACGCGTATTGAATCAGAATGTTGCGCGCTTGTACGCTTATGTATCCGGCGCCTGTACGCCGCTTAGTCGGCGCTTGTACGCCGCTTAGTCGGCGCTTGTACGCCGTTCAGAATGGCGTACGTACGCCGTTCAGAATGGCGTACGTACGCGGTTCGACCTCAAATCTCTGCCTTCGTTGTTCGGGCGCGAATTAACACGGCGCTCGTACGCCGTGTATAGTGTCGCACGTACGCGGTTTAACACGGCGCTTGTACGCCGTTTATTTGCAACTTTCGATCAAATTGTTCTCGATTTCAGCCTACAATTCAGCCTACAATTGTTGTTTTCCGTTTGCAACATAGAAATTCCCTACGGCACTCAAAAGTGACATTAAACGCATTTGCGGGATAAAAATATGATGCAAATTCTATAATAAACGTGTCGAATGAATGATGGAAATAGCGTAAAAATGAGGTTTATCAATACTCGAATAATATATCGTAAGGGTACACACTAATATTAATAATAATAAATAAAAAAAACAGTTGTGGAATTGAAGCACGCAGCAGCGGTTAATTTAATTTCCAGTACTTTTATACGTTAACTTGAGAACGAAGACACAATACAAAACTAGTACTAGTGCGCAGGTTAGAACCGCGTCCCTCGGTGCGCACTTTAACCTCAAAATCCACAAAACCTTCTCAAGAACTCAATCAATCAGATACAAAATCAAATAGGTAATTTGATTTTGTCATTTCTGGAACAATTTTTCTGTAAATTTTTCCTTTTGATTTTTTCCGGTCGATGAGCGGTGAACAATAAATATGTCGAAGATGAAACACCTGTTCCGGAAGCTTCACATCGGCGATCATCACCACCACGGGAGACTTGATCCGTCGGCGCAATCGCAGCCGTTGGCGTCGGCGCAGTCTCCGTCGTCCGATTTGACTCAAACGGCGTCGTCTTTGGAGAACGAGAGCTCGTTTGAAAATAGCTTCAATTTCTTCGAGGAGGAGTTTCAAATGCAATTGGCGTTGGCGATTAGCGTTTCGGATCCTAGTCAAACTTGCGTTGACTCTGAAACTGCTCAAATCAACGCCGTTAAGCAGATTAGCCTCGGCTTCTCTCCTTCTCAGAATTTAGCCGAGTTTTTATCGATTCGATATTGGGTAAAAATTGTACCTTTTCCTGAATTTTTGGATTACTAATTTTGCCGTATTTGAATTTTTAGGTTTTTGATTTTATTGCATGTTTGCTGGGGGTTTAGTAACTCAGGGAGAGTTCTAGTTAGTGTGCAAAATTGTGTGGTTTAATTTGCAGCAATGATTTTAGGCAGGTGATTGTTTGGGGTGAATTGTGTGTTGTGCAACACATGGTTCTGTGATTATGTTTCATACTTTTTATTATTTTTAATTTTGGACGGTGAGAAATGGATTGATGCTAATGTAAAATATTGCATTAGTGGTTTGTACTTTGTGCTATACTAAAGGGTTTCCTATTGTGGCTCCATGATAACTGAATCATGCTAAAGTAGGAATTCGATAGGCATGATGCCTTTGTGAACAGGATTAAGTAAACTTCATATACCTAGTACACCACCGACATAGATGAATAGTTGCATTTGGCATTAAATTCTGAATACATTTGTCTGTTAGGAACTCATGATTAATTGTGAAGATTCTGAAATGCTGGCACACTTGTTTCTTTCTCAAGTAGGCGGTGGATAGGATTTTCTTTATACCTATTGTGAATAATTGTGAACAGGATTAAGTAAACTTCATATACCTAGTACACCACCGAATAGGATTTTCTTTATACCTATTGTGAATAATTGTGAACAGGATTAAGTAAACTTCATATACCTAGTACACCACCGACATAGATGAATAGTTGCATTTGGCATTAAATTCTGAATACATTTGTCTGTTAGGAACTCATGATTAATTGTGAAGATTCTGAAATGCTGGCACACTTGTTTCTTTCTCACGCAGGCGGTGGATAGGATTTTCTTTATAACTTGATAAATACACATCACGTTTAAGATGGATCAGACGTAAAAATATTTCTGTGCATTAGATTTTCTGGAACTATTGATGAAATTCTATCATGTTTCCTTTTGTGAATGCAGAGCTGTAATGTTGTAAATTATGATGAGAAAATAACGGATGGGTTCTATGATATTTGTGGAATAGATTCAAATTTGGCAGTCCCAACAAAATTGCCATCACTAGTAGATCTTGAAGCAATTTCTGTTTTGGATGATATTGGTTATGAGGTTGTTGTAGTCAATCGTGCTGTTGATGTGGAGCTTCGAGAACTTGAGGAAAGAGTGCAATTTATGACCATGGAATGCCGTGCTTCGAGTGGAGGCTTGAACACAAGTTTTCTAGTTCAAACAATTGCTGACCTTATTGTCGAAAGAATGGGAGGTCCTGTTAGTGATGTCAATGAAATGTTCAGGACGTGGAGGGCAAGAAATCAAGAATTAAGAATCTCTTTGAGTTCAGTCATCCTGCCCCTTGGCTCTCTTGATATTGGGCATTCACGCCAACGGGCCTTGCTTTTTAAGGTAGTGAGAACTTTTCCTCCTGATGCTTATTTTTTACACTAATGGTGAGGAAAAAATTTGCTTTTGAATTTGAATAACATAACCTGTCAAAACCTAGTCCCGTAGCTTGCTTGAACGGAAGCTTGCATTTTCCCTCTTCAATTTATGGTATGTCGCCATAGCAGCTCGCATAAGTAAAGCAGCACTCAGTCCTTGCATGTTGATACACATTTTACCATATCTGTGATGGATTATATTGGACCCAAACACCTGGCTTTCTTATTGCTTCCATCTAAGTAAGAATGAACTACAACCCTGATGATCAAATGACCCAAATGTTGGCTTCTAGGTTCTTGCTGACAGGATCAACCTTCCGTGTAAGCTAGTCAAAGGGAGTTACTATACTGGCACTGATGAAGGAGCTGTAAACTTGATAAAATTGGACAGCGGCAGGTAACAGCTTGCTTGTATTCTAGTTGTGAGAATTTTTAATTTCATGTAATTGATTTTTTTTTGACGTGTTGGTATTGGCATCGTCATTATGTGTCCAGCAGTGTGTGTTCTGTTTTGGGCTACTGCACTTGTTTAGGTATGGGAAGGGCATTAAATTGGATTAACTGAAATGTTACCATGTCTAATGAATTCATATATTATAACACTTCAAAAGGTCGCCCACAAACTTCGAAGTAAAATCTTGTGGGAACTTCATTCAGCTTGATTGGGAATTTTGACTATTTTCCTATTTCAGTTCTTTGTTTCTTGTTGTAGATATTATGTAAATCTTGTCTGCATATGTTGCTCAGGATGGGTTGCACATTTGCACTTTATTCTGATTGTGCACTAATCAGAATATTTACATTGAATTTTTCAACTCCATGCCGTCTGTTTAGTTTATTCTGTCATATTTCTGTTGGAGGTTTTAAAGGAGCAACGGAAATGTGGACTTAAGGATTTTCTCTACTCTTATTTGAACAAAACAGCCTCAGAACTAGTCCAATTTTTTCCTAGTGTAATTGTGGTGGATTAATTTGTTCTCCCTGTCATTCTCCAATCTGTCATCAGACTTACCCATAATTCCTTTACAACACCAACATTGAAAACCTCTCAAAGTCCTCAGTGTTGCAAAGGCCTCTAGATGTTGAGTTGTTGACACACCATTGGAGAACTTTTAATGCATTGAATTTTCATATAGCTTTTGATTGTGGAACTTGGACTTCTCATAGCTAGGTAATCTAAGGAGCTGGTGTCCCCCTTTTTTCTTAACATTAGCTCCTACGCTATTTGTACGAAAAGCTTTTTTTTCTTCTTATTTTTATTTGGTATAGCCCATCCATCTTCTTGTATAGCTCATCCTTCTTCTGGAGTTGAGCATAATGTTTTAAAATTTTGCAACAGAATTTTTCTGGGTCTTTGGTTATTGAGAATAACAAGCATAGATGATTAAATAATATTTGAATTGATGCAGCGAGTACATTATTGATCTAATGGGTGCTCCTGGGACCCTTATTCCTGCTGAGGTATCTGTTGGTCATCATCAAAATTTAGGGCTAGATGCAAGGAGTGTTGCAGCTGTTGGAGAGAGCAACAAAAGTTCACAGACGGCACCTGATCAAGTAGCTATAATTAGTTCAGACTCATCTGCCATTGCCATTGAATCAAATAGGAAGGGCAGGAGAACAGCTGGGATAATCCAGACCGAGCAGTTGGAGCCTGACATTCGAGATCTTTATCATCCACCAAGCGGAGCATGTGAAGCATCACTGCCAGTTGGCAAGAAAACAACAACTCTAATAGACTCACATGTCAAAGATGTTCTGCGTTATGCTGTCAGTTTGGAATCTCATAAAGAACTTCCATCGATGTTTCCAGATCAACAGCTTCCAGAAGAAGAATATGTACTCATTGAAGATAGAAATGTTGAAGAGACCTCAAATGGTGACCAGTCTAATACTGACAAGAGTTGCAATGCACAAATTGATCCTGTGCTGAATGGAGTTGCCGAGATTTTGTGGAAGGATCTTCAGATTGGTGAGCGCATTGGTATCGGTAAGAGACATTCCATTAATTTTGTTATCCCTCCTTGAAGTTCTGAGATTAGATATCAGGATACTACAATATATCTATACGAGTGTGGTGTACTTTTCTAATCATGGGTAAACCTAACGTTCTCCCTACTGTTAGTTTGACTAATATGGTCATTTTCAGTCACGTAAGTGTGTGTTTAGGATAGTAATCATTGTCATTGGAGGATAGCTTAGCGAACTTTACTCTTTAATGATGATGCATGCTGCTTTTAATTAATTGATCGAATATAAGTCATTCATATATGCATCAGTTCCATTGCTTTGGATTTACAATATGCTAAAGGACTTGTGTTTAGAGGGTATGATCTTTGTTTGAGTTTGATTTAATCCTTAAACTTTCTATTGCATATCTTGCAGGGTCATATGGTGAAGTTTACCGAGGAGAATGGAATGGCACAGTAAGCAATACTTCTTTTTAGTGATCTGTAATGTGGTTGATGGACGCCTTAACTTAAAAATTACAAGCATATTATTATGGGTTTTTCCTTAGTAAATTTGGATATGTTGTCAACGACTCAACATATTTCTTTGCTATGGTATTGACCATCATAATATTTGTTTGAATTGCTTCTGAGGTCTATTGAACAATCCACTATATAAAATTGGCATGTGTGTGTTTTGTTAACAATCTGCAGAATTCATAGGCACTGAATTCT
The DNA here is from genome assembly GCA_963669365.1 of Verbascum thapsus. NCBI lineage: Eukaryota > Viridiplantae > Streptophyta > Magnoliopsida > Lamiales > Scrophulariaceae > Verbascum > Verbascum thapsus. Next base: position 11,408,049 of record OY770104.1, read on the forward strand.
TGATCAATACTATTCTCATGTAGCTATTGGCATTTCACTACAGGAAGTTGCCGTGAAGAAGTTCATGAAACAAGATATCTCAGGTGCTGCACTCGCACAGTTTAAATGCGAGGTGAATGCTAATTTTGCAATATTTCATCTTTACGATGATGCTTTTCTGTGTATATAGATATTTCTCTACCTTTTGGGTTTTTTGATCCTTTTTGCTTAACGCAGATTGAAATCATGTTGAGGTTGAGACATCCAAATATTGTACTTCTCATGGGAGCGGTGACATGTCCCCCAAATATGTCCATATTGACAGAATTTCTCCCGAGGTATATGTCTCACTAGCTTTTGGAAACTTGTGGGCACATTATCTTTATTTCATATACCCTTATATGGGTGTTTAAAATTAACCGAACCGCTCAAACCGAAAACCAAAAACCACAAATTCGGTTCAAACCGAAACCGAATCAAAAATTTCGTTTTGGTTTTCATTTTTTTTCCTTCAAAATTTCGGTTATTCTGGTCGGTTTCAGTTTTTAAGCGCAGTTAACCGAACTGAATGGAAAACCGAAATACATAATATATATTAATTATTATTTTAATTTATATATAATTAGTAAGTATGATATATTAAAATAATTAAAAATCTATCTATCTATCTATTTTTTTTCTATTATAAAAGTATGGGTGAAATTTTGATCTACGGTCTACCTAATATGCCCTTATGTATTTTAATTTTGAATGGCAAAAGTGTCCACTAATAGATAATAACCAATAAAAATAAATTATATATATGTAAAAATAAGATGTATAATTACACTAAACTCTACATTACATAATTCACCTTTTTAAAAATAAAAGAGTTAAATAATAAAATAATTTGTTCATATCTACAATAAAAATATGTATATATCACAGAAAAACTCTACGGTAAAATTACATATAAATACGAAATCTTAATAAAACAATAGTTAGTTTAAACATGCAAATTACACAATTTCTTACAATATTTTATTAAGTTACAATTTCTTTTGTCGAACAATTAATAAATAAGAAAATATAAAGAACTTCTTTCTTTATTAAGTAATTGTAAATCTCAATAGCATGTCACGAAATATTTGATTATCAATTATCGTACCCGAAAACTCTATTCTAAGACATGTTTTAAATATTTTTTAGATCACATTATCAAAAAACCTTCTATGTTCTACGACATATTATAATTATTAATTTAAGCCATCATATCAATTAATATTTATTTTTAAATAATTATATACTTAATTAAATTATTATTTAAATTTTCAGTATAAAAATACTATAATATAAGGAATTATCCGTGTAATTGAATCACTTTACGACATCATGACTTATAATATTTTTGTAAGTATTTAGTTAGTTAAATTAATATTTAATACCTTTGTTTATTTTAAGTATTTTATTTAGGAGTTTGAGTATATTGATATTTCCTCTTTTATTAACTTGATCATTCAACTAATTATATTTTTCAACAAATTCAAAAAATGCATAGTTTATCAAGTCTATTTATGAAACTAAATCACAAGAGTTAATAAAAGAACATTTATTAAAATTATGGTCAGTGCACACTTTATTTTAAAAAATCTTTTATCAATAGCAAACCAAAATACGGTGATGTTATCAAATTAAAGAAAAAAATCGTTTCTCATTATGTTTTAGTTATTTCCCATATTGTACATTAATTGTATGTATAACATGCAATTTTTTATTTTTGTTAAGTAGACTCAATTTAATAAATAAACACAATTAGTGAAAAAAAAATAGACACATCATTTATCCCAACCTACTATGACTTGCGAGAACTTAGATCAAGTTTTTAAGGTGAGACACATTTAATGACCTGAAAATATGTTACCCCTGAGTTTAGCAAATGGAAAACTAAAAAGAATGATTCTGAAATAAGAAATAAAAATACTACACAAGCGTCTAACTTTTGAGCCATTATAAATTTTTTTGAAAGTATACATAAAAAATTAGTGAAATTACTGTGAAGAAGTGAAGAGTTTGATTTCTCAAAATTAAACAAGATATATATATAAATGAAGTATGAATTTCATAAAAGTTTAATTAGTTACATTATTATTCAAGTTTTATTTTTTAATTATCTTAATTCTTTCAAGAATTGATTAATTGATTCATATAAATCAATATTTTATTTTTCAAATAACTAACTTATTATGTGATAGTTTATTTGGTTAAATTTAAATTATTAACATCTTTTAAGTTGAACAACAAACATAACGAGATCATATGCTTCACGTTCAACGAACGTGGTACATATAAAAAAGTAGGTTGAAAATCGAAATTACAAAAAAAAACTGAAAAACCGAACCGAACCGAACCAAATTTTTTCTGTTCGATTGTCGGTTTGTAATTTTGAAAAACCGAACCGAACTGATGCACACCCCTATTCCCTTATGTAATATGAACTGCGTTTTTTTCTTTTTCTTTAATAGCTTTAACATGGTTTAGTTGAAGCACAATACCTTTTTAGCTTTAGGTCTTCTAGTGACGTAAAATCTCCTCATGAATTTTGTGATAACATAAGCAATGGTGAAATCTTTCAATTTTCTTGCCAAACTCCTGCAGATAAATCCATAATAAATAATCTAATGGTTCCAATTTTGTTTCATAGCTTCTTATAATCCCTTATTACTTGCAGGGGCAGTTTATATAAGCTGCTGCACAAGCCAAAAATCCATATAGATGAAAAAATGAGAATAAAAATGGCCCTTGATGTGGTATTGGTTGGATGAATTATCTTCAAGGTTGTTTCTGCTATCAGCTTATTTTGCCATCTGTTGATGTGCTGAATTTTTACAGGCTAAGGGAATGAACTACTTGCACACGAGCCATCCTATAATCGTGCATCGAGATTTAAAGACTCCAAATCTCCTTGTTGACAAAAATTGGGTCGTTAAGGTTTGTTCAATTTTGTTATTATTAATCCTAAAAATTATGATAATGAATTACCCTTTTCTCTCTAATATTTGCTATTCATGCGCAATACACTAGGTTTGTGATTTTGGGATGTCACGTTTGCAGCACCATACTTTTCTATCTTCAAAGTCAGCTGCTGGAACGGTAATTTTCTACCAATATTAGAATACCCATGTTCCATCGGAAGAGTAAAAATAAATAAATAAACAAACAAAGAAAAATTACAGAATTAGTTCCAGTGGATAGGTCAATTTGCAATTTAGTCCCATTGTTTAGAAACTTGAATAATTAGTCCCATAGAACTTTTTTTGTTGCATTTTAGTCCAAAATGTTAAAATAGGTACCAAAAACTGTTAGTTTGGTCACCTGACACTTAATTTGAGCAAATTCCACTAAACTTTATCGGCGCATGCATGTCATGCGTGAAATTCCTTGTGTTCTCTAATGGATGAGACTGAAATTGGAGAAAAAGAACCCTGTGGGTCCATTTTTGCAACTTTGGAAATAATGAGACTAATATTGCAACAGGTCTATGTCAAAGAGCTAGAATTAATTTTTTTTCCAATAAATAAAGTCGTTAAAAAGAAAAAAGAAAAGAAAAGAGCAAATTGATGACAATATCCGAAAGATTTACTGGTTATTTCTATTCAATGTGCAGGCTGAGTGGATGGCCCCAGAAGTTCTAAGGAACGAACCATCCAATGAGAAGTGAGTTAATGGTCTTCATACACACTCTGTTGATACTTTCTAACGTTATGTGAAATATTGTTGATAAGATTAGCTTCTTCTATTTTGCAGATCTGATGTATATAGTTTTGGAGTCATATTATGGGAGCTAGCAACTCTGCGGGTCCCATGGACCGAAATGAACTCAATGCAGGTCATAGGAGCTGTAGGGTTCCAGGGTAGACACCTCGAGATCCCATCCAACATTGATCCACCAGTGGCAGAGATAATAAGAGAATGTTGGCTTAGGTGAGCCCTTTGTTTTTTTTTCTCATCAGATTGCTTATTTGCATTTTCCGTATGTGTTGTCATGTTTTCTGTGAAACTGTGCTTGTTTTTGTTTTTCTGTTTTCTGGGTGAGTTTTAAATGGAGAAAGGTCCAAATTTATTTATTTTTTGTTAACGGTGGATATGATGTTAAGGCTAATTCCACAAAATGAGATATTTAATCGATTGATAAATTAAGTAATAATTTCTTTATCTAACCTCAGACAGCCAATGTGACAGGAAGGAGAACAAAATGGATCCCAACAAATTAAATTATGGTTTTTCATCCCAACATAATTTGATCCCATAAGTTCATAGTCTATTCGAAAATTAATAAGATAATTTCTTTTGGAAATAACAAGCCCCGGATATGTTTTCATACTTTATGTTTTTCATGCATGAAAACCACAATGCTATGCAGATTTTCATTTTACACCCCAAGCACATTATCATTTCAATGCAAATACTCCAACAAAAAATTCGATAACCTGGAAATGGTTGACATAGAACCTGAAATGAATTTTAAACCAAGCAAAACCTATATCTTACATACTTGAGCCAATTTCTAGTCCTTGATCTTAGTTATAATGCCTATATAGGGAAAAATTCATATAGACCCCCTCACTTATTGTGTAATTACCAAAACTCCCTATCACTTATTGTGTAATTACCAAAACTCTTTTATTATTGGGAATACCAGCACACCCCCTTAACAGTCTACCTGGTTTATAGGGCGTAAAATTGCAAAAACATTTAGACACAAAGGGTGTAATTGTGAAATAACCTTAACATGAGGAATTGTGTTGGTAATTCCCAATATGTAATAACAAAATAAGTTAGGGTGTCTATGCAATATATAAACTTATCCCTATTATGTATTATATATATATTATATATATATTCTTTTTCCTGTTTGCCGTTACTGCTAAAAATAGATAAACTTATCCATTGCTTTTAGTTTAACCAGAGTTATTCATCTTTTGCAGAAATCCACAGGTACGCCCGTCTTTTGCACAGATTATTACCCGTCTCAAGTGTCTTGAGAGCCTAACAGTGCAGAAAACAGAGAATGGTACGAATCAGCAGTGATGTTGGAGTTCATTTTCTAAACTCGAGAGTCAATCGAGCAAAAGTAAGTAACTGTAGGTAAAAAGGAAAAAAGAGGAATTGTGTGTCGTCAAGTTAATGCTGTACAGGAGAGTATATTTGGATTTGGAAGTGTTGGTTCATTCGAAGTGGGAATTTAACACAGCCAAACTCAGAATGTCCCTTCATTATGAAGTCGTTATCGAATCATCTAATTGTAAAAAGTCTCTTAATAAAGAAAAATTAAAAAGAAAGAAAAAGGATAGTTTTGGGAATTTGTTGAGATCATCAAGAGTAAGTGTAAAAAAGAGGGGTCTCTACAGGATGTAATGAACCTTATATAGTAAGTATTTGTAATGAAAAGAAAAGAAAAGAAGAAAAATGGGAAACTTTTTCATTGAATTTTGTATAATATCAGTACATTGGAATGTATCCCGTGGCTGGAGAAGCCCCTAGACACGGGGTTACGGAACAAGTGTGGCTTTGTGTTTTAGTTTGTATCTTACTTTATTAGATGGAAGACAAAGACGTTATCTCAGAGTCGAGGGGATGGCTCTAGAGATACACTTTACGATGTTAAGTGTCTAAATACAGGGCTGCCCGTCTCCTGAGGTAATTGTAGGATGCAATCTATTACTCCTTGATCTTCTTTTGTATAAAGTATGATACAACCTAATTCGATGGGGAGAAGAATCTTGAGGATCGAGGCATTGAATCGATCCTGGAGGAGAATTCTAAACTTGTGATTACACAAATTTGTGGTGTCGAGAACTCTAAACAACCTCTCATCTTTCGTCGTTCTTAGTTGGTAAGGAATTGTCATTCCTCGTTTTAAATAGACTTGACCAATAATTTCTAAGTCAACTAATTAAGAACAACAGAAGATGAATGGTGAGAAATATTGCTAAGTTCAGCTCACACATTTTTGGGGGACATTTAGCTAGGCTAATGCTGAACCCTCCAAAAAGTCTAGTTGTTTTATAATTTTGGTATTACTTTTGCAATTAAGTGTATTACATGGTACCTGGTTCATATTTTTTTTACCAAATGTGAAACATATTTCTCCAAAACAATGTAAAGTTAACTCATGTGCGAGCAAAATATATGATTTTTATATTTGTAAATTTTTAGCATTATGATCACTTTTTGGGTCACACAATTAAGTACATAAAACTATAGTATCCTAAAGTCAAATTTCAAATAAATTGTTCGATTAAAGAGTTTTTGATTTTAAGTGTTACTATAATTATAATAATTATTTATATTATATCAACCATCAATAAATCATACACGAATAATTGCGGCTGACCCAAAATTCATATCAGGAACTCCCCAAAATAGAACATGAGAACAAAAAAAAACTCGCATCTTATCTCACTTTGAAAATGAAATAAAATCTTGTACCAACACGTGGTTAGTGTTGTTGGGGGTTCCACAATTCCACCCCTTGGTCAAAAATCGATTATTAGCTTTTCTATGAACAAAATTTTTGAATTATAATTTAGTTTGAAAATGTATGTTTGAACTTGTTTGATTTTTAAATCTCGTGGAAAAAAAAAATGAGATTTTATCGAGTTGAGCTCGAAAGATTTGATTATTTTATACATAACTTTAATATTTTTTTTATTAATCGACTAGAGTTTAAGCAGGTGTTCAAATCTTATCAAATATTAAATACAAAAGATATTCAAGTTTGATTTGGATTATCAATGAATCAAACTGAAATAAATTTTTTAACAGTGGAGTACGAGTCGAGTATCGGCTAATTTAATGCTAACCTTGGTCTAGCCTAATATGATTTAGAATAATGTGGTTTAGTCAAAATAAAAATAAAAATAAAAATAAAAAATCCAATTTCTTATCCACATGTCAAAGTTACTTTTCTAAGGACAAAAGAGTCAAACCACAACTAGAAAGCGGGCCCCACTCTTTGTAGGAGATAGATGAGAGTTGGGTGGCAGTTTCAGGTTCATGCACCTTTCTTCTTTAGGACTTTTTGGTTTAATTAAATCATTATTTCTTAATCCATTTAAGGCCCATCAAAATCGACAAAAATTATATAATATTCCACACCTTTTCATCCTCGAGTCAAGGATCTCACATAGAATCACAGGAACATTTTCAATTCAATTTCTCATTTTTCATTTTATGTATACTGAATTTTCTACAAGATTGTGCAGGTATAAATTTAATTACTTTAGCAGCTTTATTTTCCTCTTGCTTCTTCGATACCCAATTTTACTTGAACTTCAAAATGTTTGTTTTTTCCTTAAAAAAAATTGTGGGTTCAGAGTCCTGTTTGAGTACACTGTGTGTAGAGCTGTGAAGATTGCATTTTTGATCTGTTTGACAGCAAAATAATAGGGTTTGATTTATTCTTTTTATGACAAATTCAAAATGAAGTGTTCATGGTTCCCTTCTTTTATTTTTTATTGTTTCTGGGTTTTAAGCATTTTATATCGGCATGATTTTTATGTTCTAATTGATGATTTTGATAAGTAAGAAGAGGGTCTCAGTTTTTTGTTAAAAGAAATCTGATTATAATGAATATTTAGTGCTATGCTTACTTTATTTGCAGTAGTTCTTTTTGGTTCCTACTCAAGATTTTTCTTTGCAAAAAAAATGGGCCTTTACTTTCAATATTGTACAAGTGCTGGAGTAATTGGAACGATTAGTCCGAAGAACGGTATATTGTTGTTTTTGTTTAGGTGTTAGGCGCAAAACAATATTAAACGATGAATGGTCTATATCGTAGATGAAGAAAGTATTTAAGTTAGCTTATGTTTTGTACACTATGTAGTTCGTAAAAGTCGTCTAAAAGGCTGACCTTGAAGCGATTGAGTTATGTATTGAATTAGTAGAGCATTTAATTCATTATTAATTGAATTTATTGAGCCTAAAAGGCACAGAATTGTTTAATCTTATGTACCATGATTGCATACATTGGGGAATGTCGGGTTTCATAGGAAAAGAGGTTAGCGTTGAAAATTGTTTTGTTGGTAATATTTAGCATCTAGACAGGGACTTAAGAAACTAATATATAGTATAATCATAAATGCTGCAGTTATCGTTAGTTTCTTAGCTAATTACCTGTACAACAGCTTAGATTTTTCAGTCGATGAAGTTTCCTTTCATATAGTTAAAAGATCACCATTTTCTTATTTATGATTATTGTGTAAGTAAAAACAATACTAGATTTTCTGCATCATCGATGAGTTCAAGTTTAATTGCATACTTATCTATTGTGGCTCAAGTCTCAACACTTTTAATGATCTACAGGCATTGGACACCAATTTTTTCCAATAATACCATCTCTTTTTAACCAGATTTTGTTTGTTGAATTACCTATAATGACATTGGGAATATTTTACATTTTTAGTGGCCTGCACGTTTGTTTGGTACACTAATATGGGGGTGGCGATTTGAGTACATTAATGTGGGGGTATGTGTGGCAATTTGAGTACAAAAGTTGCGGGAAAATTCTATTTTCACCGAAATATTCGATTTTGACCTTCAATTTAGGTATTTTATTTTAATTTGATTGTTTTGAGTTTAATTTGGTATTTTGACTTCAATTTGGGAATTTTGAAATTAGTTTGACTACAGTTTGAAATTAGTTTGGAGTTTTCTGATGATGAAATAATTAGGACTGCTAGATTGTATTTAACCATATGCCTACAGGACAACATTCTCTAATGGAACTTAATCTTGCCATAGAAGTTGAAGATGAAAGTGGTGAAAATATTTTGCATGAATTCTGGCCGTTGGATGAAGTAGATCCGAAGAAAGCAACATTCCCGTGTTGTGTAGTGTGGACCCCACTGCCTATAGTCTCATGGTTGGCGCCCTTCATTGGACATGTCGGGATATGCAGGGAGGATGGTACCATTTTGGATTTCTCGGGTTCCAACTCCGTAAACGTTGACGATTTTGCGTTTGGTTCCGTTGCTAGATACCTTCAATTGGATAGAAAGCAGGTATATGTCTACAATTTCTCTTAGTTAACTTTGAATTGCAATAGGTATAATATAGATATCGAATTTGTATATATAGTATGTGTATATGTTCACATGGAACTTATTTAAAGGGGTTTTAGGCATTTGCCTCGTTTACCTAGTTATGATGGACCTGCATGGGGTCCTTCAAAATACTTGAAAGTGCATGTAATCCTTCTCCATGTCAAATGACCATTTAAATGATTGAAGAATTATAAAAAGTCTTTTAGTCGCTTGAAGGATGTTCAATGTCTACATTTCTGTTATCATTTATTGCAAGTGTTCGTTCCGCTGCTAAAATGTTGGCCCATAGTAGACTTTGTTTACCTTAAACCCTCTTTGTATCTGATTCGTTACCATTTAGTCATTTGTATTGTACAATTTCTGCTTCTTAGATTTGTCATTTTGCACTTTTGCAATTAAACAAAATTCTCAAATTGTTACATATACAAACTTTATGTGAGAGGGGTGATCTACAAAAGGAATAAAAACTCAACTTTTCTTATGGTGTGTTTGGATCGAAGGATTTGAAAGCTATGGATTTCAAATTCATCAACAAATCCATTTAAGTTTGTTTGGATGAATTCAAGTTATAATGGATTTCAAATCATTGACATTCATTTTAAGCTATTTTCTCCATAACTATGGTGGATTTCAAATATCTTTATTTGAGAGTCACTTCAAATCCTTCCTCCAAATCCCTTCCTCAAATCCAAATCACTCAATCCAAACAGACCCTTATGTTTTTCATCTAGAAGTTCTTAGGAGATCCATTGTAGAGAAATGGATAATATAGTATATCGGTATACGTTAAAATACATAGACAGGGCCTTCACGAGACCTTAATTGTGAAAGACGCAATGTTTCATAAAGTACCATATCCCTATAATTTAGCTTATTTGATGTGAATTGATATGTTAAACAGTGTTGTTTTCCTCCGAACCTCGTTGGGCACACATGCAAGAATCGGTATGTGCATATCGAACACGGGTCTGCAATAACATGGGACGATGCCATCCAATCAAGCGGACGCCACTTTGAGAACAAATCTTACAACCTCTTCACATGCAACTGTCACTCGTTCGTTGCTAATTGTCTGAACCGACTCTGCTACAACGGGTCCATGAACTGGAATATGGTAAATGTTGCTGCTCTTATACTCTTTAAGGGTACTTGGGTTGATGGGTTTTCTGTCTTAAGATCATTCTTGCCGTTTATATTGGTGCTCTGCTTAGGTATTTATATGGTTGGATGGCCGTTTTTAATTGGATTATTCTCGTTTTCGTTACTCCTGGTCGGATGGTTCTTGTTAGGTACGTATTGTTTTAAAAACATGTTAGATTGTTAATGTCTTGTGTTTTCTTGGCATGAGTTACGGGTATTCGAGGAATTTAAGAACAATAAATGGGCTTAGAGATAGAATTTTTAGATAGAAAGTTGTTATTGAACCTTACAGAACTAGTTATCTTTAGAACTTGATCCATCAATTGTAATGAAAATTTGGATGTATTCTGAATTGAATCTGTAAAATTTCCCTAATATGCATAGGCAAAACATTTGATATCCTTATGGCAAACTTTTAATTTGGATTTTTAGGAAGTGTTTCCAAATATTATGGCGACTTCAGGTAAAATTTTGGAATTCTAATCTTGAAATATTCAACAACTATTGAATTATATGGACGGTTATGATTATTTGAGAATTCCAACCTGTTTTAGAGCTGCTAAACTCTTGTTATTGGGCAATAATGGGTAACCACAGTAGGATCCATATGGATTTCACATTATATGTATGCTTGTGATTGTGATTACATAGGACTTGAGGTTTTAAAATTTTCAAAGAATTTATCTGGGGCTTCTAAGAATTACACGTTATCAGGGCAATAAAGAGTTAAGAGTTACATGTTATTGGGCCATAATGAGGAATTCTTAGGAGTATTGGGAGTCGAGCCGAGCGCATACATGTTCAAACTTGTTTGAATTAAAACGGACTTTGAAATTGTGTTTGAGCTTGGTTTGATTGTTAATCGAGCTTCAAAATTTATCAAACACAAAAAGTTGTTCAAGCTTGATTTGATAAGCTATCGAACCGAGCCTTTAGCGATCTAGCTTAAGTCGAGTATCAAGTAGGTTGATTCAATTTTCAGCCCTTCCCTAATTGAGACAATCTCAATATATGTTTTGGAATCTATAGGATTTCTATTTTCTACCAAGTTTCCCGAAAGGGAGAGCTAGGTGCGGATATCATGAGAAGCATCCTGTGCTATATGACTGAGAAACTTGCATCTCCAATCCCGTTTTCACAGTGAACTATAGTGAATAATTATTTGTGTTAGTCGATCTTCAACCTCGGTGTCAAAAGCAAAACTGGGGAAAGGAGTAGAGATGTCCATGGAAGAAGATGAACTTACGCCCGGGTTAATGACCCGGGGAAAGGTCTTGAGTAAAATGCATCTTTCAATTATGAATTGTTGATTCTTCGGCCGAAAAAAAAATGTGATTTTTGACTATAATCCTTACAATCGGGTTTGATTTACATGGTTCATATACATGCACACCTGTTCACTTATTTAGAGATTACGATGAGTTTCGTAAAAACTTATAAATTTTTAAGATACCTTCTAAGTCGGTCAACGGGCGGGTATTGCCCGTACCCGTACTCGCTTGAAATTTATTATACTCGATCCAAACCCGATCTGTGAGGTTTTAAAATCGGACCCAGTTCAGACCCAATAATTTTTAAATGTTCGGGTCCGGATTGGGTATTTACACATAAAATTTGTGGGTCTATCACCCGGTCAATACCAGATATCACCCGATCAATACCCGATAACTGTCCGATCAATACCCGCCCGGTCAATACCCAATTAATTATAAATTTCTAAAATCCTATTTTCACATTCACTTCTCTCCTCCAAGTTCTAGTTCCCACTGCCCACACTAAACCTGTCAACGAGCGGGTGTTACCCGAACCTGCCCCAGACCCGCATGTTACACGTTCATTTTTTTGTCGCCGATCCAGACCTGACCCGGTCATTAACCCGATGGGTCTACTGGCAGGTTATATCCGGGCGAAAATGATATACCGGGTTGGGTTATTACTGAAATTGTGGATTTGTATCCGTGTCCTTACACCATTTAAGTTAGATATAATGTTTAATTTCATTTACTTTTTTCTTTGTATTTGGTTAAATTGTCTTCACAAATCACACAAATAAAACTTTGTATTTGTAGCATTCTCACATATTTAATTAAGAATTTTTATAATTGATCAAAAATCATGAATGAACTTTGGTATCTTGACAGATAAAAGAAAATTGCTCGACATTACGCTGCTTTAACAACTAAACAGTTCAACCAAATACTGGTGGACATATAAATATTCTTAATAATTCTGAACGACCAAGACTTAAACAAAGTTTAACAACCAAAGACTTCAACCAAAACACATGTACATATAAATATTCTTAATTAATTCTGAACAATCAAAGACTTCAACAAAATGTATCTTCTAACTTCTGAAAGTACAAGAATTTTCTTACCACCACCACCCTCAACCACAGTATACAAGTACATTTACTTACATAACTAACTAAGTGCGGTAACACCATATCATAAAAATAAATTCAAGACTGCTACGAGGAATTGATCGATAAACGTCTCCACTTTAATGTTTCTTCTCATAGCCTTTAGGTGTTCTCCACTTGGGATTCAGATGATTGAGTAGAACGTGAAACTGTAAAAAAAATAACATTACAATGAGAAATAAAATATAGTTCACAATTTAGAGATAATCATAAGAATAAATAAAATTAACTTACTCTTATTTGGATCTGGTTCCATTATAATCCAATTATCAGCTACTATAAGTACTTCAACCACATCTGGATTTAAAGAAGCCTGCGACTTGTCAATGACACGTCCCCCCACACTAAAAGCTGCCTCAAATGCAACAATAGTAGCAGGTACAACTAATACATCACGCGCTATCTTTGCCAAGATGGGAAATCTAGGGCTATTCATCTTCCACCAATTCAGGATACTTAGGATAAATTCTCAACTTTAGGATACTTGTCTCCTCTAAATAGCTTCCATACTCTGATTTTTTTATTGGCTAAACACTTCTCTCATCAAGTCATCTCTCATAGTCTTTATACTCATGGCATGCTTGGGGGATGGAGCTACTTCCAACAGTCAAATCATTCGTAGATGGAGCTACGCCACCACCCTCGTATGTGAGGAACAAATCTTTCAAAGTATCGATAACTCTTTTGATATAGCGGTCGGCATATGAATCATATATCCTAGTATATTAATACTCCACCAAACTCATTTTGTACTTAGGATCGAATACCACTGCAACAGCTAAAACCAAACAACACTTGTCCGAATACTTAACAAACTTTTGCTTCATTAGATAAGCCATGCTCTTAATAAAATCATGCTCACTTTGTTCCCAATCATTCATCTTCAAATGAATCCTACATATGTCTGAGAAGAACACATTTGAAGTGAGGTACTTGCTACCACTAAAACGCCTAGTAACTTCATAAAAAATATAGACACCCATGTATAGCTATAGCCCTTTTCCCATTTCGACTCAGATGAGTTAGACAATAATGTTCATCTATTCTTTCAAGATGAAAAAAGGCTTCTCTGAGAGGCAAGGCTGTCTCAAGTAAATCAGATTCAAGTAAATCATATTTAGAGTTCCATTTATTATTGCACATGCATTGCCACTTGAATCTTATCTTTCAAGTTACATTCATCTAACGTCGTTCCAAACTTATGAGCTGTTCTAGGGGACTTTTTTAGCTATCTAGATGTTTCACGAATCTTTTCTATAAGTCCCCTAATCTGACTCAACCCATCTAGCACAACCAAATTAAATATGTGTGCACTACACCTCACATGCAACAATCACCATTTAAATCATTTAAATCTTTAGAAACAAGTCAATCTTTCAATTTACTAATCATTGAATAATTAGATGTAGCATTGTCTACAACAACTGAAATAACTTCTTATCTAGATTCCACTCCAAAATTGATTCTTTCATAAAATCAAATAAATTCTCACCTCCATTAAGATATAGAATTTTCTTAAAAGCTATAATTCTCTTTTGAAGCTCCCAATTCTCATCAATAAAATGAACAGTTAGACAACAATATGAAATATGTGAATGCTCAGATAACCAGATAACCAAATGTCAGTAGTTAAAGACAATCTAGATAGAACTCCACCCAACAACAATTGTACATTTTAATCTTTTATTCCTTATACTCATTAATCATATCATTCGTATTGTGTTTCTACTACGAAGGTCAAAATTGGGATTCAACCCTTTTAGAAAAGTCTCAAAAAATTTATGCTTTGTCATGTTGAAGGGATACTTATGTTTAATATATGCTATTGTCAATTGTGTCCTACTTTTTTATTGATCAAATACAAACTGAACTATAGAACTCCCTTCTAATCCAAGATTCGGTTTATTAGGGCCAAAGTTGAGCAAATGGATTTTTAAGTGAGGTAGTATCATCCGAAGGTTACACATGATAAACATCCATTAATAAGTGTATACATGTGTCAACCTCTAAACATGTGGAATGGAGAATGGAACACCATTTTGGAATAGAAAATGATGTCGTTAGGTAATGTTTGCTAAGACTTCGGATGATACTGCTCACTTGAAAAATCATTTGCTCAATTCTTGCCATAATAAACTGAATCTTGGATTAGAAGGGGGTCATGTAGGTCAGTTTGTATTTGATCAATCAAAAAGGACACAATTGACAATAGCATGTATTAAACATAAGTATCCGTTCAACATGGCATAGCATAATTTTTTTGAGACTTTTCTAAAAGGGTTGAGTCCCAATTTTGACATTCCCAGTAGAAACACAATACTATACTGGCTTATGTGATTAATGTGTATAAGGAAGAAAAGATTAAAATGTACAGATTGTTGGGTGGGTTTAGTCTAGATTGTCTTTAACTATTGACATTTGGTCATTTGAGCATTCACATATTTCGCATTGTTGTCTAACTGTTTATTTTATTGATGAGAATTGGGAGCTTCAGAAGAGAATTATAGCTTTTTTTATAAAATTCTATATCCTCATGGAGGTGAAAATTTATTTGATTTTATGCAAGAATTCATTTTGGAGTGGAATATCTAGA
This sequence comes from Verbascum thapsus, assembly GCA_963669365.1. Lineage (NCBI taxonomy): Eukaryota > Viridiplantae > Streptophyta > Magnoliopsida > Lamiales > Scrophulariaceae > Verbascum > Verbascum thapsus. Next base: position 11,423,266 of record OY770104.1, read on the forward strand.
TAAAAAGTTATTTTCAGTTTTCGTAGACAATGCTACATCTAATGACTAGTAAATTGGCTTGTTTCTAAAGATTTAAATGGTGATTTGTTGCATGTGAGGTGTAGTGCACACATACTTAATTTGGTTGTGCAAGATGGATTGAGTCAGATTATGGGACTTATAAAAAAGATTCGTGAAACGGCTAAATATGTAAAAAAAAAGTTTCCTACATCAGCTCAGAAGTTTGAAACGGCCTTAAATGAATGTAACTTGAAAGATAAGAGTCAACTGGGATGTGGATATACCTAATAGGTGGAACTCCATATATGATTTACTTGAGACAACCTTGACTCTCAGAGAAGCCTTTTATCGTTTTGAAATGATAAATCAACATTATTTGTCTAACCCATCTGAGTCGGAATGGAAGAGGGATATAGCTATACATGTGTGTCTAGATATTTCTTATAAAGTTACTAGGCGTTTTAATGGTAGCAAATACCCCACTTCAAATGTGTTCGTCCCAGACATATGTAGGATTCATTTGAAGAATGAATGATTGGGAACAAAGTGAGCATGATTTTATTAAGAGCGTGGCTTATCTAACGAAGAAAAAGTTTGTTAAGTATTCGGACAAGTGTTGTTTGGTTTTAGCTGTTGCAGTGGTATTAGATCTTAGGTACAAAATGAGTTTGGTGGAGTATTACTATACTAGCATATATGATTCAGATGTCGACCGCTATATCAAAAGGGTTCTCGATACTTTGAAAGATTTATTCCTCACATATGGGATGGTGTCATAGCTCCATCTACGAATCATATGACTATTGGAAGTAGCTCCATCCCCCAGGCGTGCCATGAGTATGAATAGAGGTGCCCAAACTAGAACCGGGGAACCAAACCGTGGTCAACGGTTCTAACCATAGTCTTTAATTTTTTTGTTATTTTGAATTTACAAGATGTAGTTGGCTTAGTTGGTACTACTCTTGATGTATATTTCAAAAGACCAAGGTTCAAATTTCCATAGATACATTTTGTATTTTTTTTATTTTCATATTATTTTTAGTTAACTTTTAAGTATCAATTAATTTAATATTTTTTCAACATCTATTACTTATTAGGATCAGAAATTAATCGATGCTCAATAAAATATTATGGACTAGGAGTTTTTGAAATTACAACTTTAACAACAAAACATAATATTCGTTCTATTATCATTGTAAGCAAATGACAATAAGCTACAAAACTCATGTTTTGTTGTCAAAACATCACAAATAACAACGAAATTAATTTTGTTGCTTAAAAAATCGTTGCGGATTTTATCCGATTAATGTTTGTCTTTATTTTATTCGATTTATTTGTTAAACATTGTCCAAAATAAATTCAAAAAAAAAATAAAAAAAAAGGTTCGGAACCGTGGAACCGCCCCGGAACCGTGGAACCGGGTAACCGGAACCGTGCCCAAACGGTTCGAATACGATTCCGGGGTTCCCGGAACCGGGAACCGGCGGTTCCGGAACTGTAACCGGAACCGCAAAGCGTTTGGGCATGTCTAAGTATGAAGACTACATGAGATAGTTTGATGAGAGAAGTGGTTTAGCCAATCAAAAATCAGAGTGGTAAAAAACTATTTAGAGGAGACAAGGTATCCCTAAAGTTGAGAATTTTAGTATCATGAACTGGTGGAAGATGAATAGCCCTAGATTTTCCATCTTGGCAAAGATAGCGCGTGATGTATTAGTTGTACCAGCTACTACTGTTACATTTGAGGTAACTTTTTGTGTGGAGGGACATATCATTGACGAGTCGCGGGGTGATTGAAGCACTTATAGTAGCTGATGATTGGATTAGAATAGAACTAGATCCAAATATGAGTAAGTTAATTTCATTTATTCTTATAATTATCTTTAAATTGTGAACTATATTTTATTTTTCATTGTAATGTTATTTTTTATAGTTTCAAGTTCTACTCAATCATCTGGATCCTAAGTGGAGAGCCCCCAAAGGCTATGAGAAGAAACATTAATGTGGATACATTTATCGATCAATTCCTCATAGCAGTCTTGAATTTATTTTTATGATATGGTGTTCCCGCACTTAATTAGTTCTGTAAGTAAATGCGTATATTGTGTGGTTGACGGTGGTGGTGGTAAGAAAATTCTTGGTACTTCCAGAAGTTAGAAGATACATTTTGTTGAAGTCTTTGGTTGTTAAACTTTGTTGAAGTCTTGGTTGTTCAGAATATTTATATGTCCATGTGTATTTGGTTGAAGTGTTTGGTTGTTAAAGGAGTGTAATGTTGAGCAATTTTCTATTATCTGTCAAGATACCAAAGTTCATTCATGATTTTTGACCAATTATTTTCTAATTAAATATGTGAGAATGCTACAAATACAAAGTGTGATTTGTAAAGTCAATTTAACCAAATACAAAGTAAAAAATAAATAAAATTAAACATTAGATCGAAGTCAAGTGGTGTAACGACATAGACATAAATCCACAATATATTAATTCATTAAAAGCAAAAAAAAAAAAAAGTTGGACCGAGTCGGGTAATAACCTGACACGGTATATCATTTTCGTCTGAATATATCAAGTGGTGTAAGGACATAGACATAAATCCACAATATATTAATTCATTAAAAGCAAAAAAAAAAAAAAAGGTTGGACCGGGTCGGGTAATAACCCGACACGGTATATCATTTTCGCCTGGATATACCCGACCAGCGGACCCATCGGGCAGCAAAAAAAAATGAACGGGTAAAATGAGGGTCCGAGACGAGTACGGGTAATACTCGTCCGTTGACAGGTTTATTACCTCCTATCAGATCTTGACAACCCGATAAACAAAAGGCGCCCGTTGTTAAACTTTTTTTATTGACAATGGTTTCTATAATATGTATTTACGTAAAATTTTAATTTTCGAGCTGTTCTTCATTAAATACAGGTTTTATGCAAGGGATGTCTATGTAATTCAAATGTAGAAACGTACATTTAAAATAGTTTCTATCGATTTTGTCTTCCAAAGAATTGTAAGAATGAAAAACATCGACTGATAGTATGAATTCTTCCAAATCAATAACACCATTCCTATATTTATAACTTCAGCATTCCCTTTTTATTAATTTTTAGGGAGATCGATATTAAAAACTTTTTTTTTTCATACAATAATTTACATATTGTGGAAATGAGTCATTTAGTGGTCATTTAATATTATTTTGTCATTTGTGAATGCTTAAATTTTTAACATTGATCTTTTCTTTTTAGTTGTATTGCATATTTATCTATTTGTTATAATTTTATCTAATTTTAATGCGCTAATGATTATTTATATTATAATTATGGTGATTATAATTATCGCAACATAAGTTCAACCAAGATTAAATCACGTTCCAATGTGAAGCTTAAAACTAGTAGATTTTCCGGTTCGATAGACGGTGTAAGTGTTAAAATATTGATATATACGTTAGAAGAATCAAAATAAAGAGACAACAGTATGATCTAGACCAGCAAGATTGCTGCTAATTGGCCCTGCAATATCAGAATTGAGTATGGAACAAATAAATTGATATTATATGCTCTTTTCATTTTCTTTCTTCTGACGTAAGTTTTACATCGAAATTTCACATATAATACTCTTACAATATTGTACATATAATTTAATAATATATTGTCAGATCTCAATTATTGTTTTCCTGAGTATAGAATGAACTATTTTACAATTTAATAATATTATCACAGACCCAACATCATTGGCAAAAATAATTCAAACCCATTTCTTTGAAAAATTCAAAGAGTATTAGGGGATGGCTAGCTTTTCCTCAAAAAAATATTTTAGAATAAAAACAATTATTTGGCATGTTTTAAAAAAAAAATTACAAAAAAATTTGAATTTTTTTTTGCAAAAAGTGAGTAAAATTGAATTATACTATTCATGATTTGACAATTAATACAATCAATTAAAAATATTTTTCTAACTATTTTTTAAAATCAATAATTAAACTAATTATATATTCTAATGCAAAATAATGCAATGTTTAAAATAAAATTCATTATATTTTTTATTTCTAAATCAACGAGTTTGACTAAACGCATTTAATAAAAATTACATATAAATATCAATACAAACAAATTTCCCGCAACAAAAAACATATCACATCATCATTAATTATTTTTCTCTTAAAAATCTCATCTAATCTCATTTTTCAAACCACATTTCTTATCCTTCAAAAAATATTTTCTCATTTTTATCATAAAAATAAATTTTCTGAGATGGATATACATTAATGATCGTGTTCTAATATTTAGTAAGTCAGATAATAATGTTTTAACTGTCTTTGTATGTGTGTTATAGAGAATGTGGCAAGCCATGGGCCTAAGCCTCTCACGGGCTGGTGGGCCTTTCTTTCGGCCCAATGTATAATTTATTAATATTTTTAAGAATTTTATTGTTTATTTTGTCAATCACGCGAGTACTATTTTAATTGATAAGGGATCATAATATACATGTCACAAGTACTAAATTCATATCGCTTATATACTTACAAGAAAAGTTTATATACATAATATACGTATATAATAAACGAAATCAGAATGAAACATATTTAAAATAAAAAAAATCGAAGTAGGCTGAGGGACCTAAAATAAATAAAAATAAGGTTTGAGGTGAGAAAACTTGGAGGCTCCTTTTCTCATTATTGCTTAAATTAAGGGGGGAAAATTAATAATGTAAGATGCAAAACATCAAGTTAAAAAATGGTTACAAATTTTTGCTTCTTTTAATGAATTATTTAATTTTAAATATATATTGCATTAACAAATATGTAATTGCTATATATCTATACACATATATTGTTTTGGTTCGTTCATATGTCCTTTACCTATTTATGTCATTTTGTGTCATCGGATCATTCTACATTCTAAATCGATTTTATTGGAATTGATTTAGTATAAAATTATTCCGTTGAAACAATAGCTCTTCCATCCACTTGAAGACATTGATTTTATTATAGAAAATCCTTCCAAATTTAATTTAATTTATCTTTCGTTTACTCCAAAATTTATAGTATTACTACAAATTTATTTATTTTCATGGTTCACTACTTCATGAGGAAGGGTTCATTTTTTTTTTTTTTTTGGTTTCGTGGAAACCATTTTTCTTTTATATCATACTTGAGCCATTAATCGAATTTTAAGTTTCGATATAGCCATAATTATATATTTATATCATAACTGATTCGTATTCATAGTTGTGATCCGACTGAGAAGTACAGTCATATATTCTTGTATAAGAAAATTTTGAAAAAAAGATAGCATATATTTACTGAAAATTCTAGTCAAAATTAAATTTAGACAACTAATAAATACATGACGAATTAATTTTATTTATTATCTCATTGATATTTATTTCTAGGAACCAAGACAACCATGATATAAGTGTTGACTTATTATTTTATTCATTGAAAACGACAATATCTTCTGAGTTTTTTCTTCAATTTTCATGTAATATAAAGTTCCATTGATCTTTATTAAATCACAAGAATTGGCTCAAGAGTAAACAATCAGAAGTCAAATTATTTTTTCTTAAATTTTTAAACCTCCATGGAAATATTTCCTCATGGTTCAAGATCAAAATATTAAAACAAATATATATATATATATATATATATATATATATATATTTGACGAATTTATTAGTTACTCAATGCATTTTAAATTTCAAATTGATGTTTAAAAAAATTATCAAATACATCCAATTATGTATTCGATGTCATGCCAAATAGATATTAATTTATTTCAAAATATATATGTTAGATATTTTTCGAGAAATATTAGAAAGAGATAAGTAGATATTGGTACTTATGAATGAAGTTAACTTATATAAATGGATATTTTTATTTCTTTTTTTCTAAAATAAGAATCGTATCACATCTAATGATCTCATCTATAATCAAACTCTAGTTTCTTCATACAATTTAACCGAGCCTCCAAGAAATATTGTTACATAATATTTTTATTAGTTTAGATCGTATCATGTATTTTATTATTATTAATTTTATTTTATTTCCTAATTTATTTCTTATAATTTTTATTTTCATTAATCACGAAAAATACAAATCCTTACCAATTTTTTTCTAATCTAACAAATATCAATCGGTTACATACACTCGGTCCATATAATTTGATCAAAAACTCCAATACATACCTACGTCATTATTGAATCCGCCTTTACATGACAAATGATAAAAGGACAATGTTTATTTTATTTTGAAAAAGTAATATAATCTACAATATATTTAATAAAATATTTGCCAAATTATTAAAAAAAATTATGTGGGCTCCTAATAAATAATTCTATAAAAAAGAGTTTTGGTCACGGGGAATTTTTTGAACTTTTTCACATGATCCATGAAACCACACATCTTCACCTTTACAACGATTGTGACTTATACCCTTCTTCTAGGGCACTTGTTTTTGTTCCCCATTTTATCTCCTTCGATTTGTTTTAATTTTATTTTACTTTTCTCTTATATATATGCATTGTGTGTGGTAAAAGCATAACTAAATATACATAAGACGTGAAATGCATACACGTAACTTGGATATGTAAATTACAGACGACATAAATATAGAATATATGATATGTTCTGAGTGAATACAAAATGAATTACGAGATAAAATATCATATATAATAGATCAATAAAAATGGTGTGATTGTGTAATTCAGTGCGCGAAATTTTTTCTCTCCATCTCTTAAAGAAGAACCATTTGGATCAACGAATTTAATCATGAAATTTGATTCAAATATTTATATTAAGTTTATTCGATGCATCATGACCGTGTACGTATAATACGAGATGAAATATAAGTAACTAAAAAACTGTTTTCGTTAAATTTAGAGTCAAATTAATGGAACCAATCGTATATTCGTATGAATGAAATAAATTAAGTTTTGTGATTGACTGCTAATTAGCCATTAATTATGAGTTGCTTGAGGTTTCATTTATTTTAATAATGATCCTATCATTATTAAAAGCAATTTTTCTCCTGTATGGTCCATTCCTTTGTGCCAATTCATGAAAAGAATAGATTGGCAAGCATAATGTATTATTTTAATAAATCTTGACCATTCATGAGTTCAAGCGTTACACAACTTTTTACCCTTTTGTTATTATATTATTATATAAATAGTAGATAAAATTATGTAAAAGTAATATAATATTCTAACTTCTTTTACTATTATTTCAAAAAAAATTATATCATATTAGGTCCAATATATATCATATCTCTAGGTGTGAAGAGTGATTTTCACTACTCAATTCACTTATTATCATTCTCATTTCATAACATAAATATGTTATGTACAATACACCGAATTTGTTGGACACGATATACAATACACTAAAGTCTATTATTAGACTCAATGTATCATAATATAAAGTTCGTAGTATTTCTATACACACTAACCCTAAAGTCTAAATCCTATACACACTAATCTAAACCTCTCTAAATTCTCTTTTACTAAAAATAGAAAGATATTGTCCTAAAGTTAATGTAGACAAATAATTACTTGTCACTTTTCAAACTTAAGAATACCAATACAAATAAAAAAATCATATTCATTGGCCTATTTAATAAATCATTTGCATTGGCTTATTTAAATAAATCATTTCCCTGATTTAGTCAAAAATTGCAAGATTCTCCATTATTAGTTTAATCTTAATCCTTTTTATGGAAAATGACAACTGACAATATAGTTAAATAAATTATATTATATACCCTAGGGGCAAATCCTCCCTGCCAACTTTAAATAAATAAACAAGTAAGCAAGCAAATCTACCCGTCCCCTACATATTCAAAAACGTTCTCATTTTTCGAAGTGTTCCCTTGGAATATTCTCCTCTCTTTATATCTATTTCTAAAAAAAAAAAAAATTTTGCTACACTTAATCAATCACAAGAATTTTCGATGTATAACAAGTTTGGTCGAATCAATTATCAAAAAACTAAATTAATCGAATATAAGTGTATTTCATAATGTGATACTATAAATTACTCTTATACATGATTAATTTCTATACAAGTGGACTTCATGTCGTCAAAATTAGACGAAATTTTCCACCAATTACAATACAATATTGTAACATTCACATAGCTTACGTACATGTGGCATTCTATGTTAGGCCAATTCTAATGGAGTCAGCATAGTTTTTATCATTTTATAATTCAATAAGAATATTTTACAAAAACACTCTCAGTACAATGGTGAAAGCTAGATTAATTCCATTAAAAACAGCCTGAATTTTCCTAGATGGAGTTTGGTTGTACATCTAAAATCTATATATGATAGTATTCTATTCAGTGTATTACTCGTCGCATAATCAACTTAAATTCGATTATGGTTTAACTAATTCGAATATTATCTTGTAACAAATCACTTAAAACAAGTATAAGTGTATAACTTACTCAATGCACATCGAATTCTACAAAATCGAGCTTGAACTATAATTTCCTATTTACATTTTTTTTCCAAACCAACTTCAACAAGTCCATAAATCTCCAAACCCTCAAATCCTCTCTTATTTCTCCAATCAAATGTTCACATAAATCACTCAAAAATGGACAACAAACCCCAAACCCTAACCCCGGAAGAACACGCCCATCTCCAACACGTAATCCTCACGTACCACACCTTCAACTCATTGCCCAACACATGCGCCTCCTTAATCACCCAACGCATCCACGCGCCGCCGCGCGCGGTGTGGCCGCTCGTCCGCTCCTTCGGCAACCCACAACGGTACAAACACTTCATTAAAAGCTGCAGACTCACCGCCGGCGACGGCGGCGTCGGGAGCATACGCGAAGTCACGGTGGTTTCCGGCATTCCCGCCGCCACTTCCGTCGAGAGATTAGAAATAATCGACGATGAAAAGCGTGTAATAAGCTTTAGTGTCGTCGGAGGGCAGCATAGGTTGAATAATTACCGATCGGTAACTTCTGTGAATGAGCTTAATGAAGATGGTAGAGTATATACGGTCGTATTGGAATCGTATATTGTGGATATACCGGAGGGGAATACGGTGGAAGATACGAAAATGTTTACGGATACGGTTGTGAAGTTGAATTTGCAGAAGCTTGGGGTAGTGGCATTAGCAAATATGCATGGGAATTAATGATTTTTGAATTTTCTTTCTTTTCTTTTTTTTGTGGTGATTTTAGTGGAAATTGGTGTTTTTTTATTAATGTTATGGTATGTTTTTTATGGTTGAAAATTGAAATGTTAGTTTTAGTGGCTAGAAATTAATGGGTTTTCTTTTCTTTTTATCATGCAAGTTGGAATTAGTTTTTTTTAAATATGGTTAGAATAATATATTTTTTTAATGATTATTGTGTGTTAAATGGTTGTGTTTTTTTATTAAAAAATTGTCTTCTCTTGTGCGTCGATGAAGACATGAAGTTCCAGAGTTTAATAATATGCTATTACATATCGAATTTTCTGTTGTGTAAATTAGTATCCTATGTTATTGTTTTTTTGTACATTATGGCATTAACTATTTTCTTAAATACATAAGTAATGTAGTTATATATATATATATATATCATGCGTATATAAAGTGAATTACAAATGAAGCACCATTTTATTGCATATGATTTAGTGATAGTTCGTTGCTCTCTTTCATTGTTTTGTTGTATGATAATTGGATTGTCAATCTAAGAAAGTTTACCCACATGTTTAGAATAGGAAAAATATGTTACTAATTATATATTGGAATGCTGAATTCAAAAACAAAAATTAATTCACGTTGGTTTTAATAACGCTCAATCAACCACAAGATAACTATATAATAATAAATTATTTTGTGACTAGTCATCTACTTAGAATGTATATCAATCATACATAAAGGGTAAATTACATTTTGTCCCATAAAAGTTGGCCATGAACCATTTTGGTCTCGCACTTTTCGACACGATACTTCTAGTTTAGTAGGGAAAAAAATATATGCAACCCTCTCAGTTATTTCTTTTTTTTATGCAATTTAATAAGTGCAGTTACGCTTGATCTTATAGAAAATAACGGGCACATGCTAATTTCAATAAAAATAAAACTAACGAAGATGACCAAAGATGCGTGTTTATACATACACGTGGAATATGTGATTCTTATGTCGGTAGAAATTTTTAATTTTCTCTTCATATACAAATCAGAAAATCAGAAAACTTGGAATATTTGTTATATATAAATATATATATATCCTTAGATTTAAGTAAACAAATTGTATTAAACTTTAGGTATATAATAGATTTATCCCCTAGATAAAAGTAAAGCAAGCAAGTGGTATTAAACTTTAGGTGTGGATTCAATGTCAACCCATAATTCAATGGGCTGTAAAGTGAATTATGAGTAGCCTTGTAGGACATGTGACTTTTAAGCCTCTTATCCACTTTCTTTTGGTTACTTTTGTTCATAAAGTGTGGATGCTTGAATATGGATCATATAGAAATAACTCCTCTTGTTCTATTTTCATGGTGGTAGATTATTATTTAATTGCCGAATAATCATTAATGATTATGATGTGGGCTATTTATGATCCACAATTTTTTTATAGAACACAAGGCTAAGTCATATGATCATCTATTGCAATTTTTAATGAAGTCAATGGATGAATGATATTGTGTCTAATTAAAATATAAAAATATATAATTACGCGTGTCATATTAGAATTACATTACAATTACAACACTATTTTGTAATAGTTCTCATGTGAGACATGTTGAGAGCTCGAGACTAGCGCATGTTGCCTAAATTTGGGAAATTTCATGCCACAGTCCAACAGACTCAGTATTACATACAGCACAAATTTTGGGGAGAGTGGATGGTGCACAATATATAGTGCATACCGCATCGCATCTGTTTGTTGAATCATGTGTGTTGTAGTTTTTTCCGCCTGGTTTTGTAAGTACCCCTCTACATTTTCTGTAATCACATTGTATTCAAAATGGTTTTTTAGTACAAAAATCAGCAAATAAGACTTAGCAATACGAAAACGAGTTCCTCCCGCCTTTTATTAATTTCGTACTTTATCATCATAAATAATTCAATTGTCCGAATGATTTACATAGTTCAATAACTAATTCTCAACAATCACACTTTTTAACAATTCAAAAAACTATATAAAGGAAATTAAAAGTTCAACCCTTTCTCATCAGCTTATCTTTCCCTCTTTCCTAATCTCTACTTTTTTTGCTAAATTATATCTCCCTTTTGTCTTGTATCTACAACCCCCCCCCCCCCTGTAAATTCTCATGCTACAAAAAGTTACCTTAAATCTTCTGAGAGACTCACATTTCTTCCTGGATTCTAGTTTTGATTGGTTTCAATTTCAAACCCATGCTTTCTGGTGTGTAAAGCTCGGGCGAAATGTTAGTTGGGCTCAAAGGGCTTCTCGGGCTGACACTCAACTGAGACGATGGCCTGTATAAGCCATATCCCATGAGAAAATATTCTAATGGAATCAACATCGCGTCTGGTTGTTCTTCAGTCACCATTGATCCACATGCTTGAACCTGCACATGGTTACAGTCACTATACGCATTTTTTACAGGAAAATATAAAAGGATATTCGTATGAACAACCCTTTTCACTTATTGGGTAAATATTAAAAATTGTGATATATTTTATGAACAAGGGATTTCAAACATCGGAATGTTTTTTTTGTAATTAGGATCAGTAATGTTATATTTGGACTGAAAAGCACAATTACTAAGTAAAATCCAAGGTGAAATGTAGACCGAAGTTTACCTCAACTAAGGCGCTGAACCTCCTATCTAGTTTTGAAGTCATGTGGAGGGCCTCGTAGTGGAAAGGAGATTTTTCGCCAATAAAAATCAATGATCGACATTTTAGTTTCTTTAAACCATCAGTTATGTCTGGTCTCCTGGCAGACAGTAGATGATAAGATTTAATTTATCTGTATGTAGCTACTAATATACGCCTCACTTTTAAATGCTATATATATCACCAGCCAATTCTTCACCCTTCTTTCATGAAAATTCTTCTATAGACCCGGTGTTGAACACCAAAAGACCTTCGATTATGCACATGAGCAAATCAGCAGTGATGTAGCATAATAAGGAACCTTTGGTTTATCCCAACACAAGGTGCATACAAGAATTATCCCTTCTTTCACCTCATCTTGATCTCGAAAATATGATTGATTAAATCCTATTTATGAATTTTTAATTCCAATAATTTCTCATGCAAATGCTCCAGAATCCCAAGTCTGTATTTAGTAACTGCATAATAATGATAGTACTTACTGGTTGATAGCTTCAAGAAACCGCAGAATATTTGGGCTCTGCCTTTCTCCCAACAACTGTAATCAACATAAAGATTATGGTGGAACTCAGATAAATGCTCAACATAGATTCTGAAGATATATAAAAATGGGGATGACAAGAAACATGACACTAACTCTTCTGCATGATTGGACGATTTGTGATTCGGGTACATCCACACTGCCACGAACTTCCTATCATATCAGAGAAATTTAATGAGCCCATCAATTGTTAGAAAATGGATCAATAATGTGAAAATGAAATGGATGCCTAAAATCACCTTGCTGAAGTACCGCATGAGCAACAACTCCTTCACTAAACCACACATTCCACACATGTAAAGTAAATTTGATATAACCTGCAAATAATTTACCATTTTAAGAAAATAAAACCTTTCTCCCACAAAACAAAAGACACAATTATAGTAATGGGTGTCCCTTTTTGTGTTTTTTTCTCTTTTTTATGTGTGGGTTGGGGGGGTGTGGCAGAGGGATTTTGAGTGAATGAAACCTTATTGTATAACCATTCCTTCCAAGATGGTGCTTTGCATAGAGGGGAAACAAGAATCAAACCTGTAACACGATTTGAGTATTTTATCTGCGGTAATCAGCACATAACCACATAAGTTAAAACTGAAAGAAATAAAGAAATAGAGAGGCAGCCATAGGAGGAGAATGACTTACAGCAAAAAGGGTGAGAATATAAGCTCCAGCTGTTACACCCAAGCACATCACTGAATCAAGTCTGGAGAGAGTTTAAGAGAGTTATTAGCTCGACTTATCACATATACTTGAATTATCAGGTATTTAATGCTCTTCCAAGAAAATTAGCAACAATAGATTAATAAGTGGCACTAAATATGAATAAAATAGAAAAAAAGAAACAATGAAAGCCGAAAGCAGGAAAAAAAAAAACAAATCGTAGAGGCAATTGAATATTACTAAAACTACAATTACCCAAAATAGTCAAGGATTTCAGCAATCTGATTAGCTAAATCATCGACACATAATGAGGGTTCATCGGGTCCCACTACAGCAGCTCCTAGCTGCAATAATTCTTAACAGAAGTACCAGATAAGAAACACCCTAACTAAAAGCATTCAGTGGCAATGATCCCATGCCACCTCATCAGTAACAAAAATCAGTAGTCAAGCAATCAACGCACAAACCTCATGCCCGGGAGGACTTATATGATAGATACAGAAGTTGTGGAGAAGAAGAGAAAATGCTTCTTGATTAAAAAACAATCCTTGGAAACATGATAAATCTGTTTGAATCCACATGCAAAAAAGAAAAGGAAGTTAGATGTCAACAACACTCGTTGAAAGGAACAAATACATTCACATACACTAAATTTACTGTGATGGCATGATTCAAGAATATAAATAGAAAATTCAAGACTTCAATAGAATAATTAGAAAGAATTTCAATCTCCATAATCTCAAGCATCTTGCATCAGCTCAGACTGACCAAAAATCATTCAGATGAAGATATATTTTCAAAACAAAATTGACAAAAGAAGAGAACTTTTCCATATATTGAAAATAGGGTCCTAATGTATGTCACCGAGAGCACTTTGTCCCTTAACCTAAATTGTTTAACACCCAACTCCCCACTCTTCACATAATATGTGCACTTTGCACTCTCGCTCAGACAGAATAGTCCAAAAGATTCTGCCAGAGACGGTCGCATGGACTAAAGTGAACACATTTTACATAGGTTGAGGGGCTGAGAGCTAATATTTTTAGGTTGGGGACAAAGTGCTCTCAGCAACATAAATTAGGGGGCAAAATGCTTTTTAACTTGATATTAATAGACATACTAACAATGGAAATTAATAGGCTTCAGAAAGATTACAAGGGAAAAACAAAAATTCAAGGCATTTATTTAATAAGTGGAATTTCTTAAAATTTGACATAATAGTCTGTGTTAATTTTTACGAAGTTCCCTTACGGTTTAAAGCTAAATCCGGATAGGTAATTAGAGCAGGCTTGTCAGGATCTCCTATAATAGCAACCGACACATAACCAAGGCCAGTTTTCACAATCTGCTCCTGTAAATGATCATGAGAAATATTGTTTGTCAAATCTTAATTTAAAAGGAAAAAAGATAAGGGCAATGCAAGCCGAATATTCCACTAGCACTCAATGCTGCCCCATGCTTTTAATTGAGGAACAATCTTTACATGAGCAGTAAAGGAGAGTCATTGGCTATTTAGCTTCCAAACAGAATGTCCCATGTGCAGTGTCCTTTGTGAAGATTCCAGCTTTAATAACAAACTTTCCTTAATGGATCAAAAGTCAATGCTTCTTGTCTTCAAATATTTAAGTGTCTTTATTGAAACAACAAGCAAGCATGGGTATGTCAAATTGCAAACAAGGGACCTTACATCATTAAAGAAAAAATAAAATATCATAAAATCCGTTACCAAACTCAACTTTGAATGCTACTTGATCTAATATGAAAATTTTCCTTTTTTCACATTATATATTTGTCCAAATAATCCAATGAACGCAGATTAATTCTTTTTATGATTAGATAAATGTATAAAGTAAAACCAGCCAAAAAAATGCTAGCACCTTACACATTCTTGTTTTTGATAATTAAACTTTCATAAATAAAAATGGGAAGTATTAAACACAAACTACAGAAATGAGCAATAGATGACCACCTAAAGCTAAGTGAACTAATAAGGACAAGGAAACAGGGAAACAGCTCATCTTCTACAGACAAAATACAACCATCCAATACAGGGCACTAGACTAAGACAGTAGAAGGACTGAAATCCACATAACTACTAAATTTGTTCAAAGTCTGAATTGTATATTAAAATTTTAACAGCCCAATTTTTTTCCTTTAACAAAATAGATAAAATTAACACTTGAGCCAAACGTTGTTCATTCCTCGACGTACATAAATGCAATCGAGAAAAAATAAATCTGAAACGAAACACTTTTCTGTCTCTGAATCAGCAATAGGTAACGGCAACAGCATTACTGAATCAAAATATGTAAGAAAAAAGTCCATTATTTCCCCAAATTAGCAGTAGATTAAATGAAATGGTGAACTTAATTCCCTATACATGGTCATAAGCCAAAACTCAAAATAGCTACAAAAAAATTACAGAAAAAAGTAGCCAAATCGAGCAATAGAAACGAAGTGACTTAACAAACAAAATCGAAAAAATATAAACTCCAATCCACAATTCATCAAGCAAAATCATCGAAAATTTCAAAAGCTACGCAATATCGAAACTCTTTAACTACAATGTAGCTCGAAAAAATAAAAACCTACGCATACTAAATATTTTGGAGTAGTATAAACACAAAAAATACTCTACGCTTACAAGCGTTTGTGTTTTTAGTGTGAATGAAGATTGACATTGACATTATACCTTTCCGGCGAGAGGAATCGACTCCATATCAACAGAGATATACTCGCTTGAATCCGACATTAATCGCGCTTTCTCTCTCTAGAACTCTCGCTTTCTTTTCCACTCTCTCTCTCTCCAAAAAATTTATCAAAATTTGAGAGTTGAGACCTGTTTGGATTTGGCATCTATAGCTTTTATATATACATATATATTATATATATCAGTCCAAGATTTTGTATATCTGTAATTGATTTTCTTTTTCCTTATTTTTTGGGTGGAAAATTGTATAGGTGAGAGAGATTACATATTCGCACTTTGCCCCCTCATAATATCTTTAATTACAAGAATGAATCCTCGTGTCCTTTTACTACATGTATCTAGGGGTGTTCACGAGTCGAGCCGGCTCATAAGCTCGACGAGCCGGCTCGAAAATAGCTCGATTCGAGCTCGAATTTTTCGAGCTCGAGCCTAAAAATGCTTGTTCGCGAGCTCGCGAGCTGAAATAAAAAAATAATTTTTAATTAAACTATATAAAAAAAAATATTTATTCATAGATTTTTATATAATATGATATAATATAAAAATATATGTATAAATAATAATATTTTTGACATTAATTATGACTATATTTAATAATATATTAATAAATATAAACTATAAAAAAAAATATTATAAAAAAAATATTATTTTATAAAAAAAAATTATTTAAAAAAAAAACTCACTTTTCTGCAGCTCATCGAGCTCGAGCTCGAATTTTTTGCCCAACTCGACTCGAGCTCGACTCGTGAACACCCCTACATCTATCTACACATATAAAGTCGTCATTGACCTGAACTCGTTATTGACCTAATTCAAGCTCGAGCTAAAGGTTCTATATTGAGTCAAGTAAGGGCACTTTTGACCTAACCTAGGGGGCATTTAAAATTGGCACGATTTAGATCGAGGACAGCGAATGCATTTGCCAGTTTATTAGCCTCTGTCCAAATGTGAAAGCGTCAATTTCTACCTATTTCAAAAAGAAAATGTGGAACAAAAATTCCACTTCAATATTGCCAAGATTTTTTATTTCTTTTTCATATAAGTGAAATACGTTTCAAATTTAGTGTATTCTGTCAAAACTTGACGATAAAGTGTCTTTTAAAATATTTTTGGTGGATTTTGATAATAATGATCAATTTAAAAACATTAAATTATGTTTGAAGTTACATATAATTAAAATCTACTTATGACGAATTTTGTCTATATATAATTGAAGCTTATAGTTTAATCAATAAAGGTTGATCAAAGGAATAGATGAATATTTTTTTTTTCAAATCTTTCAATTTATTGTTAAGGACTATATTTGGTGGAGTAAGTGCAAAATTGGTAACTATTTTATTGGTCAAGTTATGTTTGTTGATAATTGGTAATTCAAGAATTTAAGTAATTGGAGGAGGCAATATGCAAATAAATTTAGGGTGCATTGCGTAAATTAAAAATAGTATGTGGGCCAAGGAGAAATTTACCTCACTATATTGAGTAAGTAACCGACATTTTGGGCTATCTATCGCAATTGGAGTGGGCCCAAAACCTAAGGCCTTAATTAAAGGCACATTTAAAAAGACATAATTGTCCTTATCATTCCTAGTTGGGCTATCGGTTGGTAATTATCATGTTATTCTTATCATATACGACGTACACATATACTATTCAAATTTTGTTTGAAAGTTGAAACCTTTATTCAATTTATATTTTAGTTTAACTTAATAATTAAATGAATCGAAAAGTCAAATGAAAATTGGGTTTGATTTGTTTGACATTCGATTTTATTAGTCGATAAAGTCGAATCAAATAAAATAGTATTTAATGTTTGAATTTTAATTAATTTAAAAATATTTTTTAATTTGTCATGATTGTCAAATTAGCAGAAACTCAAAATCCAAAAACAAATTAAGATTGAGTTAATATTCTCGTCCATTCTAAGTTAAAATGAATTAAATAATGTATGCACGAATTTGGATTTAGCTTTAGTTGAGCTTTAAGATTATATATCGGTTAGACTTCAATGTTAAATAAGTCGAGAGTCAAATAAAATTTGAGTTCAAGTTGAGTATTCTCACAACACCCTTTATTATATTTAGCTAATTAAATCAAGCATGATATATACTTATATATGGTGATAAATAAAACGTTCGATTTGATATTTTGTATCTGAGAATTGTGTTTAAACAGATGAAACCGGCCTTTGTCTACGTTAGCATCCACGAACGAGACAACTATATTTAAAACGATCTTAAACGTATCAAGTAATATAACATGTTCGCAATCATATTTGCCTAATTGTATATGCCGAAAGTTTATATTAAAAAATCTTCGATTAGTAATATCATTAAATAATGTTGCTTAGTTTGTAAAATATTATAAATGTTTGAACTACTTCTCTCTCATTCTTGTGAGTATTGACCTTATAATAAAAACAAATAAATAGCAAAAATTGGCCAAATCATACAGTTTTGAGTTTTGTCATTGTGGAGGCAATTTTAATTAAGAAGCTTTGTTCATTTTTCAATAGTTAGATAGCTAGTTGATTTCAACTACATATAATTTTGTTAAAATAGCAATTATGGTAGCACTTAAAATGTCATTTCTATTCCTTTCTATTTAACTTTATAAGACTTCATCTGACAATTCATTTTCATATCACCATCTTGACTTTTTTTAATAGATTAATATGTAAAAAAACAAAAAATAATCAAAATATTGTAGTTAGACTATCTTCAACCCACGCTCAAATAGTGTAGGTTGTAATGGAAATGGTGCTGAGTTGTCTCCAACCCATCACTGTAACTGCGCCATTTCTGGGCAGCTCATTTATTATTATATTATTTTTTTAGGGTATGCATTTCAGTCATTTATCTTTAGGCTCCGTTTTAAATTTATAAAGTTTGAATTATTTTTAATTTAGCCCCTATAAGTTTAGTTAGTTATAATTATATCCTATTAATTATATTTTATTCAATTATGCATTAATTTAAGTTTATTATTAAATTATAAATAAATATTTTATACTCTAACTTATAAAATATATATTTTATTATTAATTAGTTTGAATTACTTTCAATTTAGTCCATAAATATATAATTTGTTATAAATAAATCCTATAAATTATATTTAATTCAACTATAATAAAATACAAATTTTATAATTTAATTTTAAATAACATATAAATGCAGACTTTTATAAACTAAAAGCATTAAATACTTTATTTGGGCTTACATAATTAAAATATTTAAAAAACATTAAAGGGATTGGCCAAAAAAAGTTAGTCGGAGAAGGTGGGTACGACAGTTGGATTTGTTCAGCTCGTTTGTGGGCTCGTTTTTGTAAAATTTCATCTCTTTGGGCTTGAAACTCAGCCCGAACGTGCAAATCGCATATAGTATTCAGATCTCGAGCCAACATTGTATCTTCTCGCGTAAGTCGTTGCTCTTCTACCAGAGTCTTTGCCGCTGCAATCATTTCTTCTCTATGTGGACCTGCTTTCGTAATTGTGTCAACAAGGAATGAAGATTGGCTTTTCAAAATTTTCATTATTAACTGCTATATTTTCTTTAATTTTCCTCTTTTGTTTGGATTTTTTTTCACTCAGTAGGTGGAGTCTGTGAAGAGCCACCACCATATGAAGAACAGCCAATAAGATCATCATTTAGAACCACAGAACACGATGATAACATAGGAGAGTTGGGGTTGAGATTATCCGACTCGGACGAGACATAGTTTGGATTATAATTTATAGGAATTTGAGACTCGTTTCTCCTAAGAACATCATCTTTAAATTTTACAAAATCCTTAAAAATGTTCCACACATGATCAAGTTGAAAACATCTTTTATAGTTCGGATCTTGCATTAACAACATTTTGGCGCGATCTAACTGTAAAAATTACTCACACGTCAAATTTTAAACAATTAAAATATATGAAATTACAAGCCATAGTAAAATATTTATTATACTTGCAATATCTTGTTCCGATGCTCCACTAGGATTGGTGTTTCGATTTGTCGGATGCACCCATGTAACTTTTTCATATCTTTTTCTATGGTTTGAATTCGACATTGCACTGATATGCTATTACGAAACACTGAACCCTCAGGTGTTGCATTATTGAATTCGACAGCCACTCGAGACCAAAATTCAGTCCATGATTGGTGAACATCTGTAATAGGATCTTGTGCAATTTGCATATAGCATTTGCACAAGACAACATCCTCATGACGAGCGTATCCAAATGATTGAAACATGGTAGAAAGAAGAAGAAGCAATAAGAGGCTTGATTAACAAATGAAGAAGAAATGGCTAGTTGAAGTTTAGAATGAGATGTATTGGTATTGCTTGATATTGTACTATATATGGATGAGAAATATGTACTATATGAATATCTCATCCATAATCCTATAACAATTTAATCGTTGGTTTAGGTTTCATCAGCATCTCATTTGTTGGATGGATTTTATTATTATCGAATCTTATCACAATCTTAACCATTGGTTCAGATTTCATTATCATCTCATTCGTTGGATGAATTTTTTTATTATCGAAACTTATCCACAATCCTATCACAATCTCAACCGTTCGTTTAAATTTCACCATCATCTCATCCGTTGGATAGATTTTTGAAATATCGAAACGCAATTAATATAATTTTTTATTATTTAATAATAAAATATTTTTATTTTTGTGAATTTTATCAACAAAAATATACTTTCTTGGGTGAAAATGTACAATATGTAAAAATTTTGGACTTTATTTGTGAAAAATTGTAATATTATAAAAAATATGAAAAAAGGGAATATTCAGTACTTTTTTGGTACAGTGAAAGGTCTTCTGGATTGAAATTGATATACGGTAGCTGCGCTTGAAGTTGATACACCGTAGATGCGCCAAATTGGTGCAAAATTGGAAAATAAATTGGAGATTTATGAGAGAATTTCGAATAATATGATGGCATGATCCTTGTCGGTGATTCCCATGCCTCACTTTAGATTCAATTTCATGGGTCTTAAATTTTATCTCATTTAAAAAAAATAACATTTTTGTGTTATAAACGCAATTGCTAACAAAACCCCTCTGTAAATGGAAAAAAAAGCTTAAATATTATCTTAACCTTGCAAAAACCCATTTTTCATTTTCTAACAGAATATGAGTGTGATTTTCATCTTTATTTACACTATCTACCTTTTAAATTGTTTGAAAATAAAATGTCAAACTAATATGTCAATAAAGGTAACACATGCTCAAAACAACAAGTAAGAACACAAATTTTCACAAGTATAATTAATTAAATACCATAAAAATATAAATACACGTCATAATTATTTTCCTGACTTAATATTTATAATAACTTGATATTCTTCTTTGAACTATATATTTCTCCTATTTCTTCCATCACTCATATCCAAGATCCACATCTAATGTTAGTTTTGAACACTTGGATCATATTATTCATTTTGCATTTCATATCACATATACACCAAAGGAAAAATTTTGAACCCTTCATGCACAAGTGATGTATGTAGATTCAACCCAAAAGAAAAAAAGAGATGTAGGACAAAAGATGGAACAACGATTCACAATGCGTATCCCGAATGATTCTTAAGGACTGTTAAGATGTGATAAAATGTGAAATGAATTTCCATTGAATATCAAGTTAGTTACAGAAGGTATTTATATGAAGTAATCTAACTAACTTGACAGCTGGAGATTAACAAACATAAACCAAAAGCGCTATTCTAAGTAAAAGACGTTTTTATTTACTCAACTAAAAGCCTTATTTAACACCCCCCTCAAGTTTGGCCTTCGTAAAGACATTGATCATTCCAAACTTGCAAAGAAGGTATTGATGTTGATTTCTTCCGAGTCCCTTTGTTAATACATCTGCCGGTTGCTGCTCGCTTTTCATGTAGTGTGTGGATATTATTTTGTCTTGTATCAAATTTCGAATCATGTGACAATCGACTTCAATGTGTTTAGTTCTCTCGTGGAAAACCGGATTGTTTGCAATGCTCATTGCAGATTTGCTATCACTATGCACTGCAACAGGTTCACTCATTTCAATTCCCACATCCTTAAGCAAACCAATCAGCCAAATGACTTCACAACTAGCTGCCACAATCGACCTGTATTCTGTATTCTGCCTCACAGGAGGACCTTGCAACGGTCTTCTGTTTCTTGGTTTTCCAAGCCACCACTGAATCTCCTAATTTGATGAGGTAGCCAGTAAGTGATCTCCTAGACATCATGCATGCAGCCCAATCCGCATCACAAAATGCTGTCAACTTCAAATCAGATTTCTTAGGCAAGAAAAGTCCATGTCCATGAGTGTTTTTCAAGTACCTCAATACCCTCAAGGCTGCATTCATGTGTGAAACTTTCGGTTTATGCATAAACTGTGTTATCATTTGCACAGAATAACTAATATCTGGCCTTGTCATTCCCAAGTATATTAGTTTTCCCACAAGTCTTTGATACTCAGTCACATCTGTTAGCAGTGGATCAGGCTTCTCTTTTTCTATGTTCTGATCATATTCATAGCTGGTAAATTTCAAGTTCTGCTCAATTGGTGTATCTGCTGGCAGCCTGTCATCCCTGCTCCTCCTTTTAACAGGTCCAAAACATATTTCCTCTGATTAAGGCATATTCCATCTTCATTTCTCACCACTTCAATGCCTAGAAAATACTTCAAATTTCCTAGATCTTTGATGTGGAATGCACTGTGTAGATGCTCTTTTAGCTCTTTGATCATATTGGCATCATTTCCTATAATGATGATGTCATCTACATATACCAATAGTATTACTCTCTTGCTGCCATCTCTCTTAGAGAATAGAGTAATCATGTCTTGATTGCACATATCCAGCCTTATTCAAAGCTTCAGAAAACTTAAGGTTCCACTGTCTAGATGCTTGCTTTAGGCCATATAATGATTTTAGCAATCTACACACCTTGTTCCCCCCTTGATTGCTAAAACCATCAGGTAACTGCATATAGATTTCCTCAGACAAATCTCCTTGGAGAAATGCATTGGTGACATCCATGTGATATAGTGGCCAAGCATGAGCTACTGCAATAGCTAAGACTGTCAAAAGACTGTTCTGACAGTCACTATTTTCACCACAGGACTGAATGTTTCATTATAATCAAGTCCAGCCTGTTGAGTGAAGCCTTTTGCCACCAACCTGGCCTTAAACCTTTCAACACTCCCATCAGAGTGAAGTTTGATTTTGTATACCCATTTACAACCAATGGCTTGTTTTCCAAGAGGTAAATCAACAAGCTCCCATGTCTTATTAGTTTCTAGTGCTTTAATTTCAGCTTGCATAGCATTCCTCCATTTTTCATGTTTAACAGCCTCATGGTAAGTAGTGGGTTCAGTAAAGGAGTTAAGGTTGGCCAAGAAACATTGGTAAGGTGGAGATAAGTGGGAGTATTGTAAATGATGAGACAGAGGATAGGCACAGTTAGAAGTGAAAGTGGCACAGACAAAATCTTTAGTCCAGGATGGTTTTGTGATGTGTCTACTGGACCTCCTAGGCATTGGTGAGGTCTCAGGAAGGTCTGGACTAGGAATGTTAACCTCATCTAAGGCTAAAGATGGGGAAGGTGCTGGAATAACAGCACCTAAAGGTGAAGTTGGAGAAGGAGCTGAATTGTGGGCAATTTCAGCATTAGTTGAAGGTGAAACAGAGGGATTTTGGATTGTGTGTGTGGGTCTGGTGTATGGAACAACAAAGTCCTCTAAGAAAGCAGGAATATCAGGAAGTAAAAGATGATCAGAACTAGAGGTATGATCTTTGAAGAAAGGAAAAATGGTTTCATGAAAAATGCAATCTCTTGAAACAAAAATCTTATTAGTAATTGTGTTGAGAAGTCTGTAACCCTTTTGTGTGGTAGCATATCCTAACAGGATGCAAGGATTAGATCTAGGAGAGAATTTATCAGGAGTTGGAAGAGTTTTGGCATAGCACAGACAGCCAAAGACTCTCAAATGGGATAGATTTGGAGCTCTTTTAAATAGTATTTCAAAAGGTGTTTTGTTATGAATAATCTGTGAGGGTGTTCTGTTTATGAGATAGACTGCTGTGGTGACACATTCCCCCCAGTAAATCATAGGTGTATGGGATTGAAACATGAGGGCTCTTGCAACATTGAGAATATGTCTATGTTTCCTTTCAACTAAGCCATTTTGTTGAGGGGTATAAGCAATGGAACTTTGGTGAACTACCCCAAGATGTGTGAAGAAGTTTGAGCAGGAATGACTAAAAAAATCCCATGCTCTGTCTGTTCTCACTACTTTGATGTGAGTATTGAATTGGTTTGATACATAAGCAAAGAAATTTTGTATGTGAACTAAGACTTCTGATTTGAATTGCATAAGGAATATCCATGTGGCTCTAGAATAGTCATCCACAATAGTAAGGAAATATTTGTGGTTTGAATGTGTAGGTGTTTTGTAGGGACCCCATATGTCCATGTGTACAAGTTCAAATATGGTTGTAGTCTTGTGTATGCTTAAGGGAAAGGGTTGTCTGGTTTGTTTGGCCAATGGACAGATAGGGCAATGGGTGGTTTTGTCTGAAAGTGTATGGCCTATATGAGGTAGGAATTTAAGTCTAAGAGGAGATATATGCCCCATTCTGATATGCCACAATTGGGAAATAGAAATCTCATTACAATTAGTAAGACTGTTATTACAAGAAGCTGCATTATCAGTAGAAGCAGAAAAGTTACAATTGGAAATGGAAACAACATTAGGTACAGAAGAGTTCATTTTATATTTAGGTGAATTCAAACAATTTACAATTCTATTTGAGGCTGCAGGATCAAGGATGTAGAGACCATTTTTAACTTTACCAATCCCTTTGATCTTGCCAGTCAAGGCGTCCTGAAATAGGCAAAAGTGAGGATAAAAAGATGCAAAACATTTGTTTTCTTGAGTGAATTTAGAGATAGAGAGCAGATTGAATTGAAACTGAGGAATATAGAGGACTTTGTGAAGGCTTAAGTCAGGGTTTAGGTGCATATCTCCCACTTTAGTTACTGAAATCACATTACCATTTGGCAATTTAACAGATGAAAATGCAGGTGTGACATGAGCTGAAGTGTCAAACATTTCAAAATTATAAGACGTGTTGATTAGCTCCACTATCAATCACCCATTCACCATTTGATATATTTGCTAATAAGGCAAGAGATTGAGACATAATACCTGTCTGAGATGATGAACCAAGTGCTGCAGTAGCAAAATTTGCTTGTAATGACTGTTCTGTATTAGAGTCCATTGAATTCTGTGAATTTAACAATTGAATGAACTGCTGATATTGTTGTGGTGTGAATGGTAATCCTTGAGTCTGATCAGCATTAATGTCTTCAACACTAGTGTCTTGTGATGATAGCACTTGGTTAGAATTGAAATTTCTCCCTGGATTATATCCTCTTCCTCTATTTGCACTTGAATTTCTGTTACCTCTGCCTCTTCCTCCTTTCTGAAAGTCTGGAGGATATCCAATGATCTTATAACATGAGGTTACTTTATGTCCTTTATATCCACAGTGTTCACAAATGATTTCAGGTCTGTCTTGTTTCTGAATTGTCAGTTGGTTGAGTTGGTTGAATGCAGATTGTTCTTTGTGACTCTTCATTACAGAACATTGAAAATGCTTGCTTATGAGTAGGAGCAGGTATCATCATCAATATCTGTGACCTTATAGCAGCATATGAATCATTTAGGCCAACCAAAAACTGCATCAACTTATGTTCCTGGCTGTAAGCTGAGTATTCCTTTGAAGCTGGACAAGCACAATGTGGAAGATTCAACAATGAATCATATTCCTCCCACATTTGCCTAAGTTTGGCATAATAAGCTGTGATTGAACTGCTACCTTGAGCATGAGAGTTAATATCTCTGAATAATGCAAATATTCTAGCTCTGTTTGTTTTGCTAAACTGTTCACATAGATCACTCCAAGCATCATATGCTGTATTGCAGTACACCAGTCCATTATAGATCTCTTTACTTACACATTTCAAAATCCAAGATAATACAAGTGAGTCACATTTTTCCCATCGTTCATAAAATTCTGAATCTAGGCTAGGCTTAGGACATTTGCCATTAATGAAGCCTAATTTACTCTTACAGCTCAAGGCTAATCTCATTGCCTTACTCCACACTCCATAATTTTCTGAACCAGTGAGTTCATGCGGCACTAACAGAAGGTTTGGTACATCAGACGGATGTACGTACAACGGATCATTGATATCAAAATTCATATGCGTATTTGCGGAAGCATTTGAGTTTTGTAAAAAATTTCCAAAAGTTACAGGTTCTTGATTCATTTCAGCAAAGAAACTTAAAAAACTCTTGATAGAAAATAGATCGAACACTTACTGTGCATCACCGATCTTGAATCGCATTTGCGAAATCAACTCTCACTTCTGAATCGCACTCTTCTATCTAACCTAGCTCTGGTGCCATGATAAAATGTGAAATGAATTTCCATTGAATGTCAAGTTAGTTACAGAAGGTATTTATATGAAGTAATCTAACTAACTTGACAGCTGGAGATTAACAAACATAAACCAAAAGCGCTATTCTAAGTAAAAGACGTTTTTATTTACTCAACTAAAAGCCTTATTTAACAAGATGCAATCCTAATTCCTGAACAATAGCATTCATGGAAAATGAACCTCGTAAAAATCTCATCACATAAACAGTTCAATCATTTCGAAATTCAAATCCCAAAGCTCTAAGAACATCAAGACATGATAGCTCATAAAAATAACCGGACCCGAACAGATTACCAAATACCAATCAAATGACACGCCCACAACAACATACAAAACGTGCACACAAGTTAAAATCTACCAAGGTGTAAAGGAAAAGGTGACAACCTGTGTATATCTCTCAACTTCCATACGATTTCAGCCACAAAATATGCAGAGAAAGCAGCAAAAACCAAGCAAAGGGTCTTTATTTGGTCCACCAATGGAGGAAATCCTTGCGCCTATTGATCTTCTTCTGGAGTTGTAGTAGGCCATAAAGAAGGGCCTCAGCAGTGGGTGGGCAACCTGGAACATAGATATCGACTGGAACAATTCTATCACAACCTCGCACGACCGAGTATGAGTAGTGGTAATAACCACCACCATTTGCACAGCTTCCCATGGATATCACCCACCTTGGCTCAGGCATTTGGTCATACACTCTGCAAATGAACGGTAATGTTGTGGATTAATATGTAACACCTACACAACTTGCTATGGAAATTAATAGGCGGGATTTAAACAACATATCACAATTCAAAAGGTAAATTACATAAAAATCCCTCAATGAGAGCTTAATTACAGACAACATTCCGTGGTTTGTGAAATTACCATAACTTCCCAGCAAGAAAAGGAAAAGCAGATTATAGTTTTACCTAAAAGCAAATTACAATTTCACCCCGTTTCTCGAGTGTGAAGATATGACACGGGGTCAGGTAGTTTGCAAAACCTACCCAATTTCACAAACCCCCCCCCCCCTTGGGAATTTGCAAAACCTCATGGATTCATGGGAAGTAATTACCCAATAAGTAAGTGAGGGCGGATGTTACTATCCCTAATTTAAAAGGTCAGGTAGACTTCACACTTCCTCAGCCCTCTAGAAAAGATGGGAAAGTTCAAAATTTGGTCTATTATTCTCTTCGATGCATGTTTTGAACTAGTTGAAGAGTTTAAGCAAGGGCCTTGGGTTCTAATTTCTTCTCTGAGTAAATTGAGATAAGAAAAGACGAAACAGCAGGCTGGCAAAATCTACCGTAGAATGAATCAACAATTCATAGTTCGGCTTAATCCTCCTAGGATATGACGCATTTTGGTGTACTTATCTATGAAGAAAATTGACTACTATTATAAACAGAATGTAAGAAGACCCCTTGATTCATCTCCTAGAAGACTTTGATTTCCTTCATAATAAATATCTGGCCGCCAAATTCTAGAGGATTATATCCCAAGACAACATTTAGAAAATTCGAATAACCGAGCAATGTGGGAACTCTTGCTTGCAGAAAACCAAAAACATTTTACTGAACTGGAGCTTATGTTATTAGACTTCAGCAAGTGGGACAACTGGACAAAAGACGCTCACAGCCCTTTTGCTGCAGATACAGAAAGCAGCAAATACATGCTAGTAGACGACCCTAGAGACTTTCAATTAAATTTGTAAGAAGAACTGCATTGGTGCAAATTTGAAGACAACAAACAGTTCAAAAAATTCTGCTAATATACAGGGAGAATTATTTACGATTACAGAGTGCAATTGTAATTATGAAGACCAAGCGTTCACATAGATTGACAACATGAATATGAAGAACAATTTACTTTTAATTTTTGTTAACACAGTTGAAGCAACAATACTACCGTAAGTTGGAGAATAAATATTATAGAGTAAAACTAACTACAGTTCAAACAAAGAAAACATTTTGCATGCATCTATCAGCAGCTCTTTGAGATATGTATGGCTCATAATATTTGTTTCAAAGACCATTAATAACTACTTTTGTTTGTAAGTTTTAAAGCTCCAAAAGTATTTTGGTACTTGGTCATCATGCGGACTAGAAATAATATTGAGAGGAATTGAATAGGAAAGCAAATACGGCAACTGCCAGCACACAGTTGATAAAAATGGTTTATCTGATGGCGCATTCTGTGTACATACACGGAGAAAGTTGAGATAACAAATGCAGCAGCTTTGTAATTTGTAAGCAATATAAACCTATAACTGCTAAACAAGTGCAGTCAGAGAAGAGAAACTGAAGCAAGGAGTGTATCAACAAGCCTCCCCCCAACTGGTTCTCTCCATTAAACGTTAAAAGACCCTTAGGCTATGTTTTGGTTTCATTTTGAACCAATTTTTGGCCAAAATTTTGGCCAACTTGTGTTTGGCCTTCATAATATTGCCCCCAAAAATTTGGTCCAAAATTTGTATTTCAATTTTGAAATTTAATACACTTTCATGGCCCACTTTTGTTTTTATACACATATATATAAACCTTCTATTACACACATATATATAACAATCATTACAATTTTAATATTATATTATAATTTTCAATCACTAATAATTATTAACTGACAAAAGCTTACGTGATTTGACTGCTACAGTAATTTATGTTCCCTGTGAAAACAAAAACAAACACTATCTCACCAAAAAAATCCACCCAAAAATTAACAATCAACATAAAACTAAACACTATCTCACCAAATTTGCACGTGTCCCAAAAAATACCTCACCAACAATTCTCACCAAAATACCCAACCAAAACAAAACCAAACATAGCCTTAGTTTCTGTCCAAGTTTAGCTCCTTGATGATCATCAATGATTTATTATTTTGACAATCACTTATAGATCACATATACTGGATTTTATAAACTGCGACCGATATACATCAAAATGAAGAGAAATGAAAGACAATCCAAATAACATTAGGCTAAATACCATGATAAAATGTAATACCGTCGACTGTCATTCTCAACTCCGCACTCCCAACTCTCACACTGAACAAGTAAGAAGACACTCATCGGACCAAATAAACCTAATAAACAATTGCAACTCTTTTTATGTAATCTAGAATTTCACCTCCCAAATTCTTGGAAACCAGTATGGCTAAGGAGAAACGAAAACGCAGAGTTGCTGTAAAATGTCAGCTTACCGACTTGCTAGGAATCCATAGTAGGTATAACGAAATGATAATTCTGCAATTACACATCCGATGTTACCTAATTAACTATGCAAAGGAATAGATACATTAAAATTCCTATATCCACATTCACAGAATACTATGCGATAAAACTAATCACAAATCCAAAATCCCACACCTTCTGCTAGTTACAGGTTTCTTATCAATACATAACCAACAAACTCACAAAATCAAATAATCCAATCCACACAAACAGACAAAAAACTCACTTGCGCAAAGCAGGGGCCATCTTATTTGTCAGCGTTCCAGCGACAATCATGCAATCGGACTGCCTAGGACTAGGCCTGAAAATAATCCCAAACCGATCCAAATCGTAGCGCGAAGCCCCTGTGTGCATCATCTCCACCGCGCAGCACGCTAGGCCAAAAGTCATCGGCCAGATTGAGCCGCGGCGCGCCCAATTCATGAGATCATCGACCTTCGAGATCACGTATTCCGCCGCCTTGGACACGCCGGCGGGGGAGGAGGTTGATGGAGGAGGTGCGGAGGAGTACGGCGTCGGAGCTGCGGATGAGGCGGCGGATAGGGAAGGAACGGTGGTGTGGATCGAGGCTAGGGCGGCGCGGTGGTGGAACGGCGCCGTTCGAGAGAGTACACGAGCGGCGGTTCTAGCTAGCTGAGCCATTTTTCTGGCTTTTCCGGTCAATTGATTGAGAGAGATTTGAGAATGCTGGGGGTATTTGCTTAGAGGAATTAAGATTTGAGGCCCTTGTTGGATAATATTGTATTTAGAGTTTTTTTAATAGAAACGAAAAGAATATATATAATATATATATATAATATGCCGCGAGAAATATATTTTGTTTAAAAATTAGTAAATTACATAAAAATATATAATGATTGTAATTGATGTATATATATTTTAGACTTTTAAAAAATTAAATATGTCTAGTCAAATTCATTAATTTAAATATATAAAATAGTCACAATTGATTTTACTTTGATCGTTGAATTATTTTGTATCAAAATATGTGATTAATTTTGTTCTAAAAATCATGTATTAATTGTCAAATCAAGACTAATAAACATTAATCTTTTCAATCTTTCTTAGGAACTTAATCAAAATTATCGATGTTCTCTTTAATGAGTTTTTTGTATGTTTTTTGTAACATGCCAATCAAATCCGTTGTGAAATACAATTTTTTGAAGTAGAGATTGCCAACCAATCAGGCCTTAAATAATTTTGGTACAATTATTAGAAGGGTGCATTTGCTCAATGTTGATACTACTTGCTGACGCACATATTATTAGAACACATTTTTAGGCTTTCCAAAATAATTTATAGTATGAGACTAGCTTGTGCCTTGTCATATAACATTAATCACACAATTAAATAAATAATAGTAGCACACTCGATATATAAAATAGATAATAAATAATATATAATGAAATACGTAGACTTTAATTATGTTTGTATGATAAATATTTTAAATTAATGTGAATGTTTGGATTTAACAGAATTCAGTGAGAAAAGAACATTAAAAAAAGTAAACGAAATAATATAATAATAGAAGAAAAATAAATAGAAGGGAAAATACGAAAATGTCATAAAAATCATCATCACATTATCTAGTGAGATTAATTATCTAAATAAAAAAAAATTGCATTGATCTCCCTAAATTATAAGCATTTGACATCCACATTTTTCAATTTAAAATATTGACATGAACCTTCCTTCCCTTATTTTTCACTATACTCATTTTGTAAGGACTAAAATTCCTTCACCTTTTAATTTTAAAAGTTAATTATCACTTACAATGTGTTTGAGAATATAAAAAATAAAACTTTCCCAATTAATTAACAATGAGTTTTCATTGCAATTTATAAATCTTATTGTTTAAATATATCAATGGCGCGCGCGCTGCTAGGCCAGCATGGCCGAGCACCCCAAGCCGGGCGCGCGCGCTGCTGGGCCTGGCCGAGCACCCCAGGACGGGCGCGCGCGCTGCTGGGAAGCATGGTCGAGCACCCCAGGCCGGGCGCGCGCTGCTGGGCTAGCATGGCCGAGCACCCCTAGGCACGCGCGCTGCTGGGCTAGCATGGCCGAGCACCCCAGGCCAGGCACGCGCTGCTGGGCAGCATGGCCGAGCACCCCAGGCCGGGCACGCGCTGCTGGACCAGCATGGCCGAGCACCCCAGGCCGGGCGCGCGCGCTTGTTAATTCAAATATTATTCTTCCTAGTAAAATTCAATCACTTTCTCAAAAAATAATGCACTTTAGTAATATATTCAATTTAACATAAAAATGTTAAAAAAAAAAGTAAATATACTTTCAATATATCTATCTGCATATTTTTTACCATATTTTTGTTTTTAAATAGATATATAAATATTTTTAAATGGTAATCTTTAAAAAATGATAAAATTTATTACTATCTCATAAATACAAAGGTATAATTTATTAAAAGTAAGCTA
This sequence comes from Verbascum thapsus, assembly GCA_963669365.1. Classification (NCBI taxonomy): domain Eukaryota; kingdom Viridiplantae; phylum Streptophyta; class Magnoliopsida; order Lamiales; family Scrophulariaceae; genus Verbascum; species Verbascum thapsus. The sequence continues at coordinate 11,455,136 of OY770104.1, forward strand.
GAAAACAACACAATATAATATTCTTTCTTTCTTTATTGAAGTAGGTATTAATTGAAAAATAAATAACAATCGTATATCACAAAAAAAATTATTCAATGAGAATGTTAATTTATACTAAATATAATGAAAATATAAAAAACTAAAAACGTTTCATGTAGAAGATTCTCACAAAAATAATAAGTGTAATAAAATAAACATAATCCAAATAATAGCACATTTGTTTTTATGAAATCACAATGGTTGCATTAGAAAAGTTAAAATTAAAATTTTGTAATAAAAGGATTCACAAATAACAAATTTCTTTATATTATTTTAAAGAGAGAAATTTATAGTTACAATTCTAGAAATTTTTTTGTTATTTCTATTATTATGTGTGGGGCTTTTTAGTTTTTTATTAGCAAATATTGTGAAAAAATTAAAAAAAAATGGAGGCCATCTGTTCATTTTAAATATTAACATGAGTTAATATTTAAAATGAATTATGTCAATATTTAACATGAAGGGATGTGTATGCTTAAATGTCATGGATGCAATTTTTCTATTTTTAAAACTTAAACACACATCAAAATGGTTGACCTGAAAATTGTTGCTTTGCTAATGTGTAAAATAATTAATATATAGTTATATAAAAATTAAAAAACTAAGTTGAAAATAGTAAATATAATGAGAATAAATAAGCATTTTGAGATTTGAAACTTTAAAAATGAAATCCAAGAATATAAACAAACGAACCCTATGGTCATTTTGCAAAGCATGGTGCCCCATGAGTCTTTATCCCAATTTTTACCTCTACTATCTTTTAGAATTAGGTTATTTTATGTAACACCCCATTTTTGGAAAATTTTGCATAATATTTTTTTATATATAAATACAATTTTTATTTATAGTTTATTAGTTGCTAATTTCTTGAGAATATTACATTTTTAGTACACTAATGTGGCATGCATGTTTATTTGGTACACTAATATAGGGGGTGATAATTTGGGTACACTAATGTGGGGTATGTGTGGCAATTTCAGTACAAACTTCGCCGGAATATTCGATTGTCATCGGAAAATTGATTGATTTTGACTAAAATTGGGGATTTTGACCTTTAATTTGGGGATTTTGACTAAATTTTGGGAATTTTGACTGGAATTAAACATTTTATTGATTTTGATAGAAATTATTCAATTAATTTGGGGATTTTGACTTTTAATTTTGGGAATTTTGACCTTTAATTTGGGGATTTTTATTTTTTATTGTTTTTTTCCCCAAACTCAATTTCTCCATCACCACCAAACTCCATTTCTCCATTTTCCCAAACTCCATTTCTCCATCGACCTCTACACCAAGCACTTCATGGCACCGCCATCACCACCGTTGAGAAACTGAATCTTTCAACCGATGCCATCATCGTCGAACTCTTCACCACCACCTGATTCGGATTTTTCTCCATTTTTTCACCTTAAAAAAGCTTCAAAAAGTCCCCATTTTGCGGATATCTTTGCCATGTGATATCTTATGTGATAAACTGAACAAAATTGATGCTCTCTTTTGGACTTTCGGGAGTGAGAAGGGTGTGGTCAGGTGGTAGAGATGGTGGTTGAGTAGTGGAAGGGAGGAAGATGGTAATTTTATTTTTTTATTGGATAAATTGGGAATTTAAGGTCAAAATTGATATTTTTCCTCAATGTTGGTCAAAATCAATGAGAAGCTCCTAAGTTGAAGTCAAAATTCCCAAATTGAAGGTCATGTGCTCGACACTTGACTTTTTCCAGCCAAAATCGAATTTTTAGGCGACTTTGTACTCAAATTGCCAGGCATACCCCACATTAGTGTACTCGAATTGTCCCCCCCCCCATATTAGTCTACCAAATAAACGTGCACGCCACATTAGTGTATCAAAAATATAATATTCCCCTAATTCCTTTAATATTTTAGATGAGCTTTACGTTTAATCGAAAAGAACGAACTAATGTTTTCTTAAGTTTGAAAAGTCTAGCAAGATAGCTACCCGAAGAGACCGAGTTCGATCGTGATGCACTCGACATGCATATATATTTATGAACGAACAAAAAATAGATAAATTGCATATAAAATAATTCCAATAATTAGTATATATATTGACTAATGTGTTCAATAATTAAGTACATTTCTTTTATTATATAGTTTATGTGCAATAATTATGTGACCTAGATGATGTATTAATTTGAATGAAAATGCATGCATAACTACCATAATCATATCATAAATAACACAGTAAAGTTTCAAGATTTTCAAACTTTGAGAGAATTTCATAAAACTTTTCTTCTCTGCACTTTCTCTCTCTAAAGAATAGTGCTCCCCTTTCATTAGGGTTTGGCTCCATTGTGAGCTTCTTGCTGTTGCTATGCAGCCTCCTTTTCCCTCCTCACCTCACCACCTCCTTCACACCTTTCCATCCCCCTGTTCCTCTCTCCCTCATCAGCTTGTTATGGAGTTTCTTTGGGACCCGCTAGAGCCGCCAGATGTGTCCACCTTCACTACCGTCACCAGATCCACGAACTCGCTCGTGGGTCTCGCCCCGGGTTAATATAGTTTTTGTAGGCGGAGGTCAAAGAGCTGGACCACCTTTGGCTAATTTTGTTGAATCACATCCGCTGGTCTTTCGGTTATTATATATTTTTACCTTTTGTGTTGTTTATGTTTTGTTGTTTGTTTTAGGTGTTTTGTTTGTTTTTTTCAGTCTCGTGAACCCTTTATCTCTTGTGATGTGTGATTTTAGCTTGTTGGAATGTGAAACAGGAGATTTTTGGGTTTTTAGAGATGTTCCCTTTGTTTGGTTGTTGGAGGAAGTGACTTTTTGGGGAGATGCTCGTTTTCCCACCGGAAAGATTAGTGTGACTCTACCAGGAGCTCTTTCTTGCTGTTCTGCTAGGCACAAGACATGTGAGAGATTTATCATTAAGGAGGTGTTCTTTTGGAGCATTTATCTCGTGGAGGCGTCCTTGTCTATTCAAATTCTCAATTGTCGAGAACCCCTGGAATGCTTTTCATTAAGCAAATATTCCATTTTAGTTGGTTTGTGTGGTATTTTTTTGCTCCCGAACATATATCTCATTCAGTGTAAAGCAGTTGTTTGGATGTTTTTTTGTATGTTGTTCTTTGGGTGTTTTGCCCTCTTTTAATACAAAATTTACTAGTATAAAAAAAACTACCATAATCATATTTAATTGTGCATGACACATAAGATAAAATCTCACTCAACCTCCCATGTCTCCATCAAATCCACACAAGGATCAAGACTACTAATCATCACACATCTTTAAATTTATACTTCAAGTGGTAGGTATACATGTATAATATATGTATTATACAATTTATTCACTATAAATAGGCACAAATGATCTTTAGGATCATTTACATCTTCAAACCTCTCTACCCCTCCTTTATACAATCTCTCTATCCCTTCTCTCTACCACCTATAGTCTCTCAAGAAAACCTTCACTTTTTCCTTCAAAAATCTTCTATTCCAAAGGAGTAAAGAAGCAAGAGCATAGCAAGTAGAAAGATGAAAGTAAGCTCAAGTGTAGTGGTAGACGTGCCCAAACGAGTATGGTTCCTGGTTCCAGGGATGCTGGAACCGTATTCGAACCGGTTCCACGGTTCCACGGTTCCACAGTTCTGGGCCGGTTCTCGGGGCGGTTCCCGGTTCTAATCGGTTTTAATTTTTTTTTTAATATATTATGTATAAATTTATTTCGGCAATGTTTAACAAATAAACCGTATAAAGTAAAGACAAATATTAAAAATATTAAACAATAGACAAACAATTTTTATTATTAACAAATTTAAACAATACAAATTCAAATTCGGTAAATAATAAAATACAATCACACACTACAAGAAAAGATAAAATCCGCAACGATTTTTTAAGCAACAAAATTAATTTCGTTTCTATTTGTGATGTTTTGACAACAAAAAATGAGTTTTGTAGGTTATTGTCATTTGCTTACAATGATTAATTGGACGAATATTATGTTTTGTTGCTAAAGGTGTATTTTTAAAAAACTCCTAGTCCATAAAATTTATTTGGCAACAAATGTTAGCAATTGCAACGATATATTTGGTTGTGCATGAATAAATTTTTATGCAACGATTATATTCGTTGCAAGGCACTATATTTTTGCAACAAAATAATTTGTCATGTATAAGTGGTGAATGAGAACAAAATACTTTGTTGCGTATTAGTAATTCTTTAGGTTACGATAACACTTTGTTGCAAAACCTTATAATTGACAATAAAACAATTTGTTTTTTATAAGTAGTGAAAGGCAACAAAATAATTTGTTGCATACGAGCAATTCTTTATGCGATGAGAAAACTTTGATGCAAAACTGTATAATATGACAACAAAATGCTTCATCCCCAATAAGTGAAGGAAGGCAATAAAATATTTTTTTGAGCACTAATTAATTTCTAATCCTAATAAGTAAAATAGATGTTGAAAAAATATTAAATTAGTTGATACTTATTTTTTAAAAAAAAAATTTCTAAAATAAAACTAGAGAAAATTAATTAAAGATAATATGAAAATGAAAAAATAGTACAAAAGGAATCTACTAAGATTCAAAACGCAGTCTTTTGTAGAGTACATGAGTAGTAGTACCAACTTAGCCAAGACCCATTCTTGTCACTTTGTATAAAAATAATAAAAATAACATTGGAACCGAACCGAAACTGAATCGGAGGAGCCGGTTCCGATTCTCAATTTGGAACCGAGAACCGTGGTCAAAGGTTCCCAAACCGTTAACCACGGTTTGAACCGGTTCGGTTCACCGGTTCCGGTTCCATTTTGGGCACCTCTATGTAGTGGTCTTCAATCAAGCATCAAATAACTTTTTGTTGAGCTTTCAAGAGGTTGCTTTCCTTGTTGTCAATCTTCATCGTATTTCTTCCTTAGGAACATGATTAGGTTGCTAAATTTTGTATTGCATGTATGATCTAAAGAGGAATGTCTAGTAATGTGATGAGTTTTGTTGCATATGTTGATCTATGTGGTTGATTGCCAAAATATGTCTTTATTTGGAGTTAAGGGTGTCAATGCATGTTGAAATAAGTATTGCATGTATTAGGGGTGTACACGGTCGGGTTCGATCGGATTTATCATAAAAAATCTACCCGACCCAATACAAGCGGATTTACAAAATTTTAAACCACGGCGGTTTATTTATCTTCTAAAACCATGCGGTTCGGTTCGGTCGGTTTGTATTAATTTACGGTCAGTTTGGCGGGTTGACAAGTATTTGTAGTCTCCTTCCAAATAAAGTTGAAAGTTGGAAAGCATGTTAAACTCTAACAAGCAAAAAAAAAAAAAAAAAAACACATCACTTGTTTCATCAATAAAAATAAACTAACAATCATAACATCCATCTCACTTCCGCGCAACAAATATCGAAATAAAATAGTTTGTCCAAAAACAAAACAAAAAAATACAAAGTACAATTGTAATGAAGGGAAAGAAAAAAACAAAAGATTGCAAACACCTCATTTCTTGACTTCGGAAGATATAAAAACATCAACAACTTTTTCCATTCCCATCTTCTACTTTTAGGATTCTGAAGAAGTTGTACCTATGTTGGAGTTATTAATAATAATACTCAATAAGCAGTTTCTAATTTAAATAAATTTAAATTTCGCAATTGAAGTACCTCATCATGGTTGATGGACAATTCTTTGAAGATAAATGATATATAAAATTCTGCAAGTAGAAATAAAAATAAATTAATTATGAGGCACTAGTAATTAAATAAAAGTTAATGAACAAGCAAGACTAATTTTACTTCAATTCATTGAAGAATAATCAATTGTCCAGTACTTGCACTTCAACACTTGTTCCACAAGCTTTAATTTCTGAAATTGATAAGAGAAAAAATATAATTCAAAACAAATTTCGTATCTTAATAGAGAAATAAATAAAAGCAAAGAATCTAAAATATAATTATAAGTATTAAATTACCTCTTATAACTTCTTCATAATTCTCTATTTCCTCTATTGGCACTTCTTTCATAAATTCTTGAACATCAATAGTGGCCGGTTCCGCGCGTATCCAATTTTGGCAACAAACAAGAGCCTCGACCATTTCAGGATTTAGTGAACTTCGGTAAGGATCAAGAATACGACCACTAGTGCTAAAAGCTGATTCAGACGCCACCGTGGAGACGGGAATAGCTAAAACATCTTTAGCTATTTGAGAGAGAACACGATATTTCGTTGAATTATCTTTCCACCACTTCAAGACATCAAAATGTTCCACATCATTTTCACAATTTTCTCCCAAATATCTAGTTAGTTCCGATTTAGTTTCAATGTAATCATTTTCCTCCAAATGTTTTGCAAACTGAGTGGCTAAAAACTTAACAGTATCCACATTCTCATCAATGTCCAACACACATGAAGTTTGATTTGAGTGTGACGGTTCATGCTTAGTATATTCACTAGCATCACATTGCTTATAAGATTCATACAAGCGAGTCAATGTATTCCTCACACGCTCGTCCAAAAAATCAGCAAAGATAGAGTCATTCTCATAAACTTGATCAAAACAAAACCTTATGAACCTCAGTTTGTAACGTGGATCCAAAATAGTGGCAACATATAACAAAAGATTTATTTTGTCAACACTTTCCCAATATTTTGCAAACTTGTTTTGCATTTTCACAGCCATAAGGCACACTTTTGGATCCTTATTCATAGACAAGTTTTTCAATCTTGTTTGCACAGCCACAAGTTTAAGGAAAAAAAGATTGGACGTGACTTTTGAAGATCCTGAGAATTGCAAAGTTACATCATAGAAAAGCTTCAAAAACTTTATAAATGATCTAGCTACATCCCAATCCTCTTCATCAGGAGGCCCAAAGAATTTACTATCTTTTCCCTTTCCTTTCAAATTACCCTCAATTCCCTTTTCATTCTCGACAATCTCAATCCCTTCATCTTCGTCATTATCTTTTCTACCTAAATCAAAATATATTCCATAACTTGAGTAGTCCTCTTTATGACGCTCAAATGCTTTTTCAAACTTGATAGCAGCCTCTAACATTAGATATGTGGAGTTCCACCTAGTTTCAATATCAAGACAAACAAGACTCTTGGTTTCAATTTTTTCGATCTCCGCACATATTTTGAAAGTTTGAAGTCTTGCAGGAGATGATCGCACATACCTTACTGCATTTCGAATCTTAATAATTGAGTCATTTTGTTGTTTTAAACCATCCTTCACAATAAGGTTTAATATATGTGCACAACATCGCAAATGCAAGAATTCATTATCAAAAACTGTGCTTTTCCAACATCTTGTTTTCCTTTTCAAATAACTAATGGCACCATCATTAGAACTTGCATTGTCAACAGTGATTGTCAATATTTTATTTATACCCCAATCCAAAAGACAGTTTTCAACCATTTTGCCCACCGTTTTACCCTTATGATTGGGAACGACACAAAATTCAAAATTCTCTTTTGCAACCTCCAATCTCCATCAACCCAATGAGCAATCAAACACATGTAATTCATGTTTTGAATTGAAGTCCATGTGTCCGTAGTAAGACAAATTCTTTGAGACTTAATAAGATGTTTGAGTTTCTTCTTCTCATCTAAATACATTTTCAAGCAATCCCTAGCAATAGTTACTCGACTTGGAAGAGTAAACTAAACATGCAGAGTACCTTTTAAACCCTTCACACTCAACAATCCTAAATGGTAACTCATCAACGACTATCATTTCCACTAATGCCACTCTACATTCTTCATAATTATAACTAACAGATTTAAGAGTAATAGATGAACGGCCATCAGGTTCCTTTTTGGTTTCAAAAGCAAGTGTTTTTTGTTTTTTATCAATAGATCTGTAAGGGTACTTTTTGCACTGATTTTGTAAATGATTGCTCAAATTAGATGTACCATGTAATTTTGAATGCGATGCATAGTCTTGACCACAATAATTGCAAGCTGCCCTCCACTCCCCATTCTCCTCGTATTTTGTCCCACACCCAAGATATTTGTTTTTTGTGAATAGCCGGAGCTGGAGCCGAAGATTCTACACCCTTGTCTTTCATAGGAGTCGGCTTCTTTTGTGTAGATCTTTTTCTTTTTCTGCAATTATTTGGCTTCCATTTTGGAGTAGGACGTGGTGATTTAGACATCACAGGCCCTGGTATACCCGAATTCTCCACAGTGGCACATGCTTAATTTTCGGCAATATTATTTTGATTATCCATCTGCAAAAGATATTAGATATTTATAAATAAGTAGGCTTAAAAAGTTAGCAAAAGCTTTTAAGTATCAAAAACAGAGGAAATAAGGAACGCTAGATTGATTTTTGCCATTTAGTCTTAATAGTTATTTGTTTACTAAAATTGAGTACTTTACATGGAATCAATTCACGTACAGAAACAATACATAGCGAAAAGGTCATAAAAAACTCAACAAAAGTACAAAACACATAACTCTAATCCAATAACCACTAAAATCACATTAACTAACAATCAGCCATAAAAGCAGAAAAATGTGAAAAAAACATGACTAACACTCTTATCAATATTAAGCTTCTCTAACTCAAAAATCAAAATAAACATAATCAGTACAAAAACCTTATCAAACTGAGAAAAACACAAACACAAACAAAAACCTAGAAAATCTTGATAAACACAGAACATTACTCGATTAAGTTTAACCACTAAAAGCACACTAAGTCACTAACTAACAATTGCATTAAAATAAAAAAATATGAAAAAAGAACATAACCAACGCTCTTCGTTTTATCAATCTTAAGCTTTTCTAACTCAAAACCAAATGACGTAAGATGCGAACTAAAACCTAGAGAATCTGATGGAAGTTCCATCAGAATAGTACATGGGTTGATTTCTTTATATAATCTCACAAGTATAAATTTCTTAAACAAAAAAAAATCTGAAATTGTTTAGCAAACTGTATACCTCTTTAGCTAAATGGGTCGAATGAAAACTCTTCTCAATTCTAAGAGAAATGCTCGTTGAAGCTTGTCAAGGTAATTTTGAATGGGTTGAAGGCTTGAAGCTATAATTGAGTGTATAGATAATATAAAAATGGAAATTGAAAGGTGCACTGCATGGAAATTTGGATTGTGGAGGAGTGGAATAGTCACATCCTTAATTAATAAAAAATACCTATAAAAAATAAATAATTATATTATATATATATAATTATTATAGATAGTATATATATATGGTGGGCGGGTCGGGTGTAGGCGATTTTCAATTTACAAACCCGTAACCCGACCCAATGTTTGCGGGTTGTCAAATAAATAAACTGCCAATAAAAAAATAAAAAATAAAACCAGCGGGTGGCGGGCGGGTTGGGTTGGGTTTGGCGGGTCGGTCTGTTTGGGCGGATTTATGTACACCCCTAGCATGTATGATTCCCTTACCTAAACTCGTTACAATGTTTGATCTAAAGATGAATCCCCATAATGTGAAAAGTTTTGTTGAATAGCTTATTTTGTGTGGTTGATCTTCAAATAAATGTCATTTTAAGTGTTGATGGTGTAAATAAATGTAGAAATAGGCTTTGCATGTTTAATTTTCTTACCCAAAATTATTGCATGTATGATTTAAAAGTGATTTCCTACAAGTATGATGAGATTTGTTAGATATTTTGTTCAATGTGATAGATCTTCAGAAATATGTCATTTTGAGTGTTGATTGTGAAATTGCATGTTGAAATAGACTTTGCATGTTTGAGTATTAAGTCTAAACTTCTTGCATTTCTAATAATCTGAGTTAAAATAGTTTTATTGAGGATGATTAGTTATAAAACTCGAATTTACATTTTTATTAAGGAAATATGTGTGTTTGAGCAACTTGTGAAAAATTCTGAAAATTTCAGTCTAGTTTACCAATTTTTATAAATTTTTATACTTACTTTTTTAAAAGTTGTTTTAGTATGTTGTTCTATATGAAGTTTGGAGTCTATGGTTAAAATTTGATGATTTTTGGAGTAATATAAGAATTACAGTGAATTTTCAAAGAAAGTTCAGTCTCGAATTGGATTTTTGTGATTTTAAACCTTAAAAGAATAAGTTTATAAAATCGATCGTTTTAAAATTTTCAAAATTGTTTTACTATGTTTATATACATGATTTAGAAGTTTAAATTATAAATTTCAGATTGTTTCAGTAACTATACGATTTATAGTAAATTTTTAGAAGATTGACTGATTTTAGAGCACTTTCGAACGAATTTTGGTTATGATAAATATTTTATTAAAGCTTTAGTAGTTTGAATTTATATCCAATGTTTTAGTATAATTAAATAATGGTTTTCCAGTAAATGCATGATTAGTTTCATGAATTTTGGATGAATATATGAATTATGAAAATTGTTACAATGAAGAGTGTCTTTAAGCCATAAGTTGCTAGTTTAAAATCAATTTTGTTGCTATGATTAAAAGTGTTATTAGGCATATTTGAGACATATCAATGATGATACCTTAATGAAGAAATTAGAAGCATATATATATGTACATGTGTTGAAATGTGTTTTAAAATCTAAATGTTGATGAACGGTCGAGTGCAGTACGAGACGACCGAGCACTTCAGGAGCTATCCTCGCATCTAAGTGAAACGTCAAGTGGGTAATATTTATTTATAGTTACATTGATCAGAACAATTCTTATATTGAATGAAATGACATGATAAAGTACCAGGTTGACGAACGTTGGAGTAAAGTACCAGGTTGACGAACCTTGGAGTAAAGTACCAGATCTTCGGACCTTGAAGTTAGACCAGGTTGACGAACCTTGGAGTAGACCATGTATTCGGACCTTGGAGTTAGGCCATGTCTTCGGACTTTGGAAATGATGCTTTTGACGCATTGGTTAATCACTTCAGCGTAACAGTTAATAATTGTTATCTACTAAGATTTCTCAAATCTTATGTTGCTAAGTTTAATCTTTTTCAGGTTCAGCTTACAATGAAACTGATGGGTAACCGGCTGTATGGACTTCCCTCTATAAGCATATATATATATATATATATATATATTACGTTTTCAATATATGTCGATGAGTATAAATAAGAAGATGCTTGATATTTTGGATACTACTGTTTTCGGTTTAAATAAAAAATTTATATGTTCATAACAAGGTTTTGATTTGCAATTGTGGGTATAACACGAGTTAGTTTTTGTGTGGCTAACTTTTAAAGTTAAGGAAAAAAAATATACTCGTGTTTTTATAATGAAGTTTTCCGCTGAATTTATTTGTGAAATATTTTATATTTTTTTGAAAAATATCTTTCTCGTGCTTAAAGTCATGGTGGTAACTCAACTCCTATTAAGTTGGGGTTGGGGTGCTACATTTTAAAAATTAGGTTATTGCAATTTTTATCCTAATAACCGTGATAAGTGATGATTTTTATGAGAGACGATGCATAGCATTTGCTACCTTTGGTACCATTTGACCGCACACCAAGCCTGTATTCGAATGGGCTAACAAAACAAACTTTGCTCCATTGTACACTCTATAGCAAATTCAAAGTAATTACATTTATGAAATAGTTATTAGTAGTGTCTAATGCCTTGATTTGTGCTTGTGGTTCTTATCTACGAGATTAGTGTAATGTACAATATTAATCAATTAAGGTTTGCATATGCATCAATTATTACCATTGATAAAAGCTATCCCCGTAACAAAATGAGCATTAATATTGTTCATTCACGTTCACAAGGGTTTTGAAAAAGTAGACGTTGTTCATTTTTTATTGAACGGTTATGAGTACTTTTCTCATTTATAATTTGTAGAATGAAAATTTACATTTCGAATTTGTAAGCTAATATTAATTTTTCTGAGCGTATCAACTTCATTAACAGAAATGAAAACCATTTTAGTTGAAATTTATCATAAATTTATATATTTTCACAAAACATGTAATCCAATTTTTAAAATTACACTATCAAGCTATACAAATCATTACCGTACAAACCAAGTGATTATTAAGGTTCGAAATGAGATTATTATCGTATATATTTTTCTCTAAAAAAAACAAATCTTTCAACTTTATTAGGGCTTATTATGAATAAGACTAAATATTAGGGACCCAAATGTAAACCACAAGGATAAAATATCTAGCGTGGGTCATCCGCTGGAATCCGACTATAAAAGCGCCATTTTCTACAATGCCCAATCAATCCTCTCTCTCTTCTTCTCGCCCTAGGGTTTTACAACCATCCGCTCATTATCTCCCTCGGCGCAAGCGATACATACACTTCCCCTGTATCTATCCATCCGGACCGTAACAATGGCAGAGGAAGTTGCGTACTCATCCGTCGGCGGCGAATCGAACAAGCGCAAGTACGAGGATTCGCCGTCACCATCTCCGGTGGTGCGTAGAGCGACGGGGTTTTCTTCGGCGCCTGACGCTTCTGGACCGCCGCCATCTTACAACAACGTTCCACCTCCGATGAGTGAGATCGAGCTGGCGAAGCAGAAGGCGCAGGAGATCGCGGCGAGGCTTTTGAACAATTCCGATCCGTCGAAGAGAGCGAGAAGTGAGAACGGAGCAGGCGGTGGCGGAGGATTTGATTCGAGTGACTATGGTAAGTGTTCATTGTTTGCGAGTTTTTAGATTTTTTTGGAGTAAACACCTTGTGGATATCCATTTAGTTTGATAATTGTATATATGTGGGTTCATGTTTCCAAGACTGCTTATGTTTTACACTCAGATTAACATGTGATTAAAACTAGTCAAGTATTCAGCAAAAATAAACTGTGCATCTCTTGTAGTTATATACTTCTATTGAGCGTTCCAATGAGCATTTAGTATTTGAAATACCTGAAACAAAAAAGTTATGAAACAAATAACATCTACATTTGGTCAATGGTGGTTGCCCTGACACAACAATGGGGGTGCTTTAATTGTCAGTTTGCTACTCGATTTCAGCTCATATGTGTCTATGGTCTGTTGGATTTGTTATAGTGCTTTGATTGGGAAATTTTAGTTCATATGTTCTTTGATGTGTACGTTTGACTTCATAGGTTTCACAATTTTTTATTGGTTTTAAATCTAGAAATTATTGCCTGAAGCCTTTTGTGGTCATGTGTGCACAACCAATATGTTGTTCATCAATCAGACATTTTTATTCACTTGAAGTAGTATAGAGTGGCTTACCTGTTTTCTTTTTAAATGCAGGCAGTCAGAAGCCTTATGGTTTGGGTGTTGGTGGTCCACCACAAGCTGCATCCTATGGTTATCCAGGCCCAACCAAGAAAATTGAGATACCAAATGGCAGGGTGGGTGTGATTATTGGCAAAGGTGGGGAGACTATCAAATACCTTCAACTTCAGTCAGGGGCTAAGATTCAGGTTACCCGAGACATGGATGCAGACCCCAATTCTACTACAAGAGGGGTTGAGCTGACTGGTACTCCTGATCAAATAGCCAAAGCTGAGCAGCTTGTTAATGATGTTCTGTCTGAGGTACTGCATTAGTTAATATGCTTTCCAATTCCATCACTTGCATATTACTGTAGCATCATTACTTGGCCATCACAAGTGTGTTTTTAATAAGTTAACACCCACCATTGATATCAGTCAGCCCTGTGCTGGTGACTTATGTTGAGAATATGCGATGTAATGCATCATCAGTTTGAGTTTAATATTTTCTTGTTTGTGCTAATAACGTGCTGCTAAACAGGCCGAGGCAGGTGGTTCTGGCGTAGCTTCTCGAAGGATGACTGGGCAACCATCTGGAGCTGATCAGTTTGTGATGCAGGTTCCCAACAACAAGGTAATAGTTGTATTTTGTTTATTGAAATCTGATTATTATCTATTTCCACACTTTTCATTTAATTGATGGATGTTTTCAGGTGGGTCTTGTTATTGGTAAAGGTGGCGAAACCATTAAAAATATGCAGGCAACGACCGGGGCTCGTATTCAGGTTAGATTGCTTATACCTTGACAAATTACGTGGTGTGGACTTCTGAAAACTCTGCTATCCTATTGTTACGTAATGAGCTGCGTTGAAAAGGATTATTGTCGCAGTTTGGTCATGGAAGTACTTATACAAATGTTGCAGGTTATACCTCTGCATTTGCCACCTGGTGATATGTCAAAAGAGAGGACTGTACAGATTGATGGAACCAGTGAACAGATTGAGGCAGCCAAACAGTTGGTTGAGGAAGTCATCAGTGAGGTTTGTTCAATGGTTGCATGCACTTGTTTGTTTATGCTTTCCAATGGGTTTAGTTCATTATGCTGGTTTTATTTTAATTTCTTTTCGCATATCTCAAGCATGATTCTTGTTTCAGAGTGGCTACATCTGTAGAATATATACTTCTTCCACATGTTACATGAATTTTTGGATTTTGATATGACAACATTATAAGATGAGAATCACTCTTATACGTGCTCATATTGCGTGTTCTTCCTTTAATTGTTCCTTTTCTTGTGTGGGTTCTCACTGATTTTTGTCCCATACAAGCTTGCTTTTTGCTACTGATATCTTGTGCATGTAGTTTAATTTTAATGCAATTTGTTATCTGTGTTGGATTATTCTTCCATTCAGCTGATGTTGGCTCATATCTGTTACGATATCCGGGGAATGATTCTCGACTTCTTTCATAGGATCCCCGTAGAAGTTATCCAGTTGCTTAGTCATGGTTGCTTTAACTTAATTGTATATTGGTCAAGAAAAACTGGAAGTTCTTATTTACCTTTTCGATTTCCTCTGATGTCTAATAATAATATATTATTTCATTGGCACTAAATTTTCTGTATCCAGTTGGAGTAGTATTGCTCAGAATTCTATACCCTGAATAGTTCCACTTTTCATTGTTATAGCTGCTGAATGTTATTTTATATGTACAGCTCCTTTCAACCTAGATATACTTTACTATTTTCTCTAAAAAGATCCCATTATCATACGATTTTTCTTCATCTAAAATTTATTTCTCATTTTAAATGGATCAAGTAAAAATTTAAAAGGATTTGGTGATCTCCATTCTCAATTTTATTTGTCTGCATGTCCTATTTTGCCATTGTGAATATAGAGGCTTGCAGATATCTTTTGCCGCTACTGTCAAACGATCCCTGTACGAAGGAATCGTGCCCGTGCTGCTCTTATTTCAGTGGGAGAGAGGAGTCTTTGATATCTGGTTTGAGCACAGTTAATTCCTAGCTGCACTGATTTTCCCAGATATCACCAGTATATTATATTATCCTGTATATTAGTTGTTATTATATTATCCTGTGTATAATTTGATATTTAAGCTCTTTAACATACTGTCTCAAAGATATGACTTTTTTCATTTGCATTTGGTAAATAGCTGGTTACTAACAAAACTGCTTCATCAAGTAGTGATATGTGGAAAGAGTATAGGTGGTTGCTATGTCATAATAGTTTATTGGGTTAGCAGGTTTTGCACGAGGCCACACTGAGGTAATTGAGCAGCATACTTATTTTTAGTAGTAATGAATGGAGGATACATTTGATAAGTACACTTCCTCAAGTTGAAGGCCTAAGTGATTAATTTCAGGATTACAGCCTCTTGTTTAGGTTACTTCATTTTATATATAATAACTGATGTTCTTAATGGCTGCTGTTGCTGGGGTGGGGAGGTGGGGGGGTTAGAGGGTATGCTACAATTAGTGACACCAACCTGGACTCATATTATGTTGGTGTTTCCTCTGCAATGTTCTGGTGTGGTTCTAACTTTCATTACCACATTATCTGTCATTATTGAGGACCTACTGTGGAGGAGAAAAAAAGCGCATATGCTTTCAATAGGTGTAGAGATTAAATTAAGATTCAGAGTTAGTCCGTCAGTGTTATATGTCTAAAATATACTAACATATTTCTCTCAAAGACACATATGGTACAGAAAGTCAGAAATCCTCAACGCGAATAATGTTGATTGTTGGACTTGAATTATGGCCAATTTTTTCGCCACTTATTGTACACACTTTTATTGGGTCATTCTGGTTTATAATATTTATCATTGAAAATTGTAATAATTCATGTTTTTTCCTTAATGCTATGAGCTTTTTCTTTCAGATCATAAACAGCTTAAAGTTCATATATCTATCATTTTGAGCATGACGTCAAATTTGTCCTTTATAAGAGTGCATGATTGGTGTCAGCTTGAGAACTTCCAAGTTTCTTAATCTCATATTGGGATACTTTCTGTTAATTTTATTATTTTATCCCCGTTGAATTCCATTAATTTGAAAGTTGCTAATTTTGTCGCCACAATATGGCACATGGTTGAAAATATTTATTAGAAGTAAGAATATAATCGAAAATTTTGAACTATGGATTTGTTCCATTCTACTGCTTTTTCCCAGGAAAGTTTATTGAATCTCACTTTATAATTCCATTTTGAGTCCAGTTTGTAGTTAATTAATCTGAGTCAGACAAGAGTCAGAGCAGTTGTCTTAGCTTGTGATATCAACTGTCTTCCAATATTTTGATTGCATGTCTCTGACATCACGATTAGTTACTGATGGTTTGAGCACAACGAGAATTCATTGTTGGGATTTAGTGCCTTTGCATATGTCGCCTTTTTTAGTCTTCTTTGTATTGGTATAGCTCTGTAGGCTTTGCAATTTTTTCTTGTACCTATTCACTTCGAATAGGGAGAGGATGGGCTTCTGCTGGAGTAATCCAATAGTACGACTGGACCAGTACGGTATGTAGGCGTCTAATCTCTGTCTTGATGAAACTGTTATATGTATATTGTGCCTACTGTTTGGAGTATGATTCTGTAACGTACAGGAATTGTTAGAATCTCTTTTATGGCTATGACTTATGTCCGGAATATGTTATTACCCAAAAATTGATGTATGTACATCTTTGTGAGCATGTATATTTTTTGTTTGCCCTTGGTTCATTTGTGATTACAATCTGTGCAGAATCGTATGAGAAACTCGGGGATGTCTGGAGGATATCCTCAGCAAGGCTATCAATCTCGTCCTCCGACTAACTGGGCCCCACCAGCTCCCCCTATGCAGCAATCCGGTTATGGCTATGCCCCGCCTCAATACAACATGAATCAGCCCCCTTACCCTGGTTACCCTCCTCAACCCACCTCAGGTGGGTACCCCGCTAGCTGGGACCCATCAACTGCTGCCCAGAATCAACCAACCGGTGGCTATGATTACTACAATCAGCAACAGCAACAAACTCAAGGAGGCACTGGTGCACCTGCACCCACCGACGGTTCTGGATATAATTATAGCCAATCACAAGCCTACACTCAAGGCCAAGGTTACAGCCAAGATGGCTATGGTGGCTATCAAGCTCAGCCTAACCCTAGTTCAGGATACGAGCAACAGCAGCAAGGATATAATTCTAACTATGGTAATGTCTCTAACCCGACACCCGATACTCACGCGACTTCTTATGGAACACAGGGTGAATCCAATCAAGCACAGTCTTACAATGCCAATTATGCTGCTCAAGCTTCTACACAGCCTGGTTATGGCGGTTATGCACCGCCCCAGGCTCAAAAGCCACAAAATGGTGTGGCAGCTTATGCTCAGCCACAGCAGTCACCTAGTGCTCAAGGTGGTGGCTATGCTCAGCCTGAGTATTCACAGACTGGCTATGCTCAGACGTCTCAGGCAGGGTATGGGGCCCCACCTTATGGAGCGCCACCGCCAGCTCAGCCTAGCTATGGGCAACAGCAAGCGGCTGCATATGGTGGTGGATATTCACAGCCACAGGCTTATTCTTCTGATGCAACTCCACCACCCAGTGGGGCTGCTGCTGCTGCTGCTGCTGCTGCTGCCAAAACATCGCCTCCAAGTTGATAGGGTGAGTAGAATTGTTGCTTTAGGCCTCTATTCTAGGTTTGTTCAGATTATGCTATGTTTGGATAACTTTTAGATTTTTGTTGTGGTATTAAATGTTTGGATTTATTTTGGTGTATTACTCTTTGATCTGTCTGCTATATGTTTTGATATGCTTTGTGCGTATTGTGTAATCATTTGGCGTATGACAATTGCTATTAAATGACTTTTTCCAGTGTTTTGTGGATGTGGAATTTGTTGCATTTTCGATTAGTTGAGTTGAGTATCGATTGATTCGTTACTCGGAATTTTTAGGTATTAAAACAAAGAAACTATAGTATGTACAGCCAATTGTAATGATTTGTTAACTTTTTAACTACTATATATATATTATGTGTGATTATGTCATTCACTTGAAGCAATATAATTACGTTTTCTTTCAAGAGCTGTCATTACATGCTACATTGGGGTGAAAATTTAACTCGATATTCGATACTCGATTCGAGCTCGATCGTTAAAAAGCTTGGTTTGACATTTTACCAAATCAAGCCTGAACAACTTTTTCTGTTTGATAAGTTTTAAAGTTTGACTTGAGTTCGGTTCAATTGCAAAAAATAACAAAAATATGTACAAAATATCTAAATTACTCGAGCTCGATTCGTAATCGGCTCAATTAAAGATCGTTTTGAGCTCGGTTCGATGAATTATCAAACTAAATTCGAATACAATTTTTAAAGTTCGATTGTAATTCAAACAAGTTTGAACACTTATGCGTTCGGCTCGACTCGATTCATTTTTTCCCGTAATGCTACATTTTCTTTAATTAGGTTGCATTATTGTCAAATGGATATTTCTATTTAAACGAACTTTTTATTAAATTGTTGGTGTGTTCGATATTGCATATCCAACAATCCAATGATGTGAAATTCTATGTAATGCCATCTAATTTTTACCTTTGAATTGAGGTATAGATGAAAATCAGATGAACTCTAACTCTATTATTAGAACTAACCTATGTTACTCGAGATGTAGTATTGGTAAATCTAATGAAATGTGTGTTGTAAGTTCCCCTTCTCATTTTGTTGTGTATCTCATTTCCTAAAATTTTATTTTATTTTATTTATGTAAGATATAACTTGAGTTAATTTTTACCACGTGGATATCCGTAACCATTATTATATTTCTTTTTTAATTTAATCGGTGAATGGCTAGTTTAGTAAAAAAAAAAAAAGCTCGAGACATTAATATAGTAAAACCTCTATAAATTAATAATCTTGGGATCATGAAATTTTATTGATTTAAAGAGATATTAATTTATCGATAAATTAATATTTTATTAATTAAAAGAGAGACTTTTTAAATTCAACAAATTTAGTACATATGTATTGAAAATAAATGAATTCATATATGTTTCATTGATTATATTCATGCATCAACCAATTCTTTGGAACTAATTAAATATATTCACGAGAAAGGAGGCTTTGAGTGCGACAACAACTCTTCACAATTTTTTGTTGCAGCTAGAGAACTCAACACCGGAACTCTTAGCTGCAACTAAAAAAGTTAGGGATGAAATCCAATTAGATTTAAATTTTAAGAAAAATCAAGTAACAATAGATTCATATTTTAGCAAATTACCATAATATTTATCATTGTAATATTTATGAATTATTAATTTAGAGTTTTAATGGGACCTAATATTTATAAAGGGATTTTTCGAAAAATTATTATCTTATTATCTTATCGAATTTGATGATTTTTTACAAAGGCCCAAGTCGGGACCGGAAGATTTTATTATTTTAGAGAGTTTATTAATTTATAGAGTATTAGTTTATAGAGGTTTTACTGTACATAGCAAAGTGCGCAACGATATGTGGTATAGAAAAATAACATGTTGGGTCTTTTTTCTTCTTTTCCTATATATAACAAATTATTAAATTTATTTTTTGTGAAATTTACATATACATGTTATGTAGAGAGTGTACAAATATTATCTTATCTAGATCATAGATACGTAACAACTTTAATTATATAATTAGAGTACATTCGCAGTTTCACACAATCTTACGATGATCTTTCCATCCAACCTGATGTGTATTGTCCAAATATGACTGAAATAAACTTCTACTAAGAACTAGCATGAAAGTTCCAGTTCACACTAGCTACATATCTAATTTTGATTTTTCTTTTAAAATTCTTTGTAACTAAGACAAAACTTTAATCATAATGTTCCCTCTTAAATCCCAAAAGAACATTACCATAAAGACTTTTTCTAGGCTTCTCCAATCTTCAGCCAATTCATTTAGATGGGATAAAAAAATGTATAATACAATGAGTCCAATAGATCTATTATATACCACACATTTATATAGTGAAGGTGTGAATAGATGGTGAAAAACATCCACCCTATTTCCAAATATGTGATGCATGCTACAAGGCACCAGATCTGGATCCAACATGTTATAAAATTTTTCATCATGCATCAGAGCTGTTTATGAATTAATCAAGAATTGACGCCAAATTGGTTCGGTTCAATTTTATCTATTTTTCTTTAAAAGAGATCTGTTTCGGGTTCAATTGTAGTTTTGGTGTCCACTCATTCACTTACCCGAATCGAACCAAAAAAATGAAATAATTGTAATCCAGTTATATAATAATATCTTAATATTAATAGAGGCCAAAAAGAGAGCTTTAAATTTAACTTAAAATTTTATGTTTTCTCTTCCTCACTTCTCAGTCACCACCACTCATGTATTTCAAATTTTAAGTTAGGCTAGTTTTAATGGAGCTAACCTAATTTTCGCAAATGGATTGTGAGTTATTAGTAAAATATATAGATGACTGTGGGACTGGAGAAATTGATACCCGCCCCGGACCCATTTTGTACGACACCGGGAATGAGTCTTGAAAGTTGGGACCGACTCCGTGTTCGGGTATCAAAAATTGAGACTCGGCTAGATTCGGGACCTGGTCCGAATCCGACAAGTACTCGTCCTTTCCCAAACATGAATTTAAACTCGATCATTAATTATATACTTTATTATATGGATAAGTTATCATTATTTTACTTATTACTTAAAATATAACAAAATTTACTATTTTTCAAATTGAAATTTTTTGGTTGATGATTTATTTAACATTTGTACTTGTTTTAAAATTTTGAAATGAAGTTATCAACTTAAATTTGTACTTTATTGTGAAGTAATTTGTATTGAAGTACCGACTAATTATCTTTTTGGATGCGTTTTTGGTGTTTATATTATTTTATTTGTTTTGAATATATTTGTGAGAACGTCACATATAAAGAAAAGCTTAAAATTATTAATCTGCCGGGTCCATCGAGTAAGACCTGGACTCACCAAAGACCCATCAGGACGGGATGAATCCGGGTATTGATAGAGTTCAAGACGAGTTCTGATCTTAAAATTTATGAACGAGACAGGTATCGAGTCTTGCATTACCTGTTCCATTGCCATCCCTAATAAAATACCTCTTGGGTCACCAACACCATTTACTAAGTTGGCGTTATTGAAATCACCATCACATAGAATAACCTCTCATCTCTCGTACACGATCGCCGTGGCCCATTGCCGCCAATTCCGACTCTCTCCAGTAATTAATTTTAATCTAAACATAATAATATTCTTTTCGGTTTTGATTATAAATTTTGCTGAAACCAAATTCGGATCCGATTCGATTTAACCGTTTGAACAAACTAATGCCCATCCCAGCTTAACCACACAATTAAATTAACATAACCACATTAGATTAGTTAACCAAAGTTAGGTTAATCACTACAACATGTTTGATGTTCCCATGATATTAAAAACAGCAAATAATGGTCCTAATTAATTAAAATTGTATATAAACGGCGGACTAACAGAGCAAAAGATTCCGTTAAGACCTTTAACGCCGTGAATCGACGTCCGGTTCTCGTGGTGTGGCACACTAACGCCGTCTCAAAAATTAGCTAAAAACTAAGAAGCTCTGCACCGTTAGATGATTATTATATTCTTATTGATGGACGGCTGTAGATTGAAGATGAACAAATTGCAGGGGTATAAGAATGGTGGCTTGAAGAAAGAAGAACAACAAAAGAGCTCTCTCTCTCTCTCTAATCTCTCTCTGTTACATCTCATCTTTTTTCTTGAGAAACTGAAAGGTGTAAATTAATTCAGTAATTTTTAGGTGAGTTGAAATGCAGTGAATCCATAATAATCGAACGATCTAAGCATCGGTTTTTCATCAGGATGATTAATAATTTTTTGAAGTTTTTATGAATTTAGCTACGAAAATGTAAGATGTGGTGTATATTTGACTGCGAATTTTCAATTGCAGACACATTTTTTGAGCTATTGGAAGCGATAGATATTGAACGTTGATTTGTTCACAGAATTGTGAAAAGGTTGATGTACTTGGGTTGAATTTCAGGTAGGGGATTTGAATCTGGAGGTTTGTAAGTTTTGTTATATTTCTGTTTTTGTTGGTTTGAATTCATTTTTTTGGTAATTAATCTGGATTTTTTTTATTACATTTCAGGTGGATTTGAGATCAGCTGCCTGGTTGAAAAGATCGCTTTGAGCACAGAAATTTGAATTGAAGCTCTGCCTTGTTCTTTTTTTACTATTATTTGCGAGAGTTTGAGGACTATCGATTCGCCTCTATTCAAGTTCGTCTTGAGAGGATAATCTGAATTTTCAACACGAAAAGCCAGAGTATATAATTATAAAGGTAATTTAATTCGTCATTTTGAAGAAAAAATTTTCAGAAAATCAACGATAATTTGCATCATGACTGACAAAATTCCAGGTTTCTGTAATTGTAGATCAGACGACTCAGCTTTAATTGTTTATCAGATTCGGAGCTTAAAAGAAAATCCAGATTTTCTCTGCCGAAGAATAGCAGAATCAATTTGAAGAAAATTGAAGTTTGAAGGTAATAAGATGGTGATTTTGTATAGAAAAAGATACTCTACCTTCAAAATCTTCGATCATCTCTCAGAATTCCATCATGTTTAATTCAAAAAATTTCCCAACATTCTACACCAAATGATTTTTGGTGCAAATTATCCCATTTTTTCCTCTTGATAATTGGAATTTGAAAAAAAAAAGAAAAAGAAACTGTGATGTATCTCTAAATTTTGGTGCAAATGATTTTTTTCTCATTTTTTTTGTTTCAAAATTTTCTGAAAATTTGATGTTTGAACCAGTGATAATTTTTTGAGGTATTTCATATACCTATTTCTCCAAATTCTCTTGCCGGAAGTTCCTAATTTGTAAATTTAGCTGAATAATATCAGCACTACTTTTGGCCTAAAATTTCAGTGGTTAAATTAAATTTCTGTTCCATTTTTAATCACTCCTTTGAATTCAGGCTCAACAATTTAGCCCAGAAAATCAAAACAGATTAATAGTGTTTCTGTATAATTTCTTCATTCCAGAATCCAAATCTCATCCTCAATTTGATGCATCTCCTTCTGTTTTCAAATTCCAGAAATGCATAATCCAGAAAGGCCTTTTCATCTTCTCCTTCTCACTCTCTCTGTAATTGGCCAAAGATTTAACGAAACTTAAATTACTCATCACTTGCTGATGAAGCCGAGCTCTATTGGCCAAGAATCATTGAAAAAATAAAAAAGACCACTCTTCTCCATTTTTCTGAATTGTCAAATTTCAGTAATTTTCCCTTTTCTTTCTTTCCCCTCTGAAAATGTAAAAATATTTCAGTTAACAGAATCATAACGTCCGTTAACATCATCCACAGTTGTGATTTGACGGTGTACAGGATGGAGAGGAATAGCAACAACAGAGACGGATTGTTATTAAGATCAGAGTCCAAATCAGCAGCTGCTACGACGTCGTCTGACTTCGTCTTGCAGTGGGGGAACAAGAAAAGGTCACGCTGCATGAAGGTCCAGGTTAAGGACACCAATGACCCATCCGGGTCTGGCCCGGTTCAACGGGTAACGGCCCGAGTAGACCGGCGTGCTGTTAGATCGGATCTAAACTCGAATACCAGCAAGGACCCGAACCCGAATCCGAGTCAGCAGAATCACATCAGTAATGGCAACGGCGGTGGTAATGGTTATTTGAATCTCCGTCAACGTCCGGCTTCTCCTTCTCATCGAATTTTGAGGTAATTAATTTGTTTTTCTTTTTATTTTTTTAAATTTTGGTAGAGTTATTTTAGTGGATTTGGGGATATAATTTATAGAAATTTACACCTTTTATATGAATATATACATATAAATATAGGAGGAATAGTGTAGATCACATATTGGATAATTTAGAAAAATCTTTATAAAAAATGAATAAAATGAATTGACGTTTATGTTCTTAAAATCCAAATTCGGAGTCCGATATTTTTTATGCAAAAATCATTGGAAAGATAACGGAGTAGTGATTTATATTTTAATTTTGTTTGAACTAGAAAAAGTAAAAGGTTCTTTGTTGGGTATTATTGATTTTCTCTCTAACCATGATGACTAATGAGTGGTGAAAATTATTTTTTTTAAATCACCAATTGGCCTTTTTGTAGGAGGTTGCTTTCGATAAAGTGGTACATGAACATATCTTAGATGAAATTAAGTCTTCATATATCTAATTTGGATATATAATTATCCTTGGGAAATTTTGATTTTTTTTGTTTAATAATATCACAACCTCAATATTCTGGACCTCACATGCATTTCATTACAAAAACTATTATAATAATTTTCAAATTTATATTTCTAGAGTTTCTAAAATTGACTTGATATTATTGTAAGAGTTGGGCCACACTATTTTGTATTTTATCTTATCAATTTATTGAGATGATTCCTATCCCCATCTCTCTAACCACCCCTTTTGCCATTCCATGGGCTAATAGTCATTATAGACTTTGGAATGTGGGCCATCATTTGTCCTCAATATTCTACCTTATATTTATTTTATATTTAAAGCCTATTTATATTTTGTGCAATTTGTATGTACGACTAATATTTTATAATTATATTATATTTTCCAAAATAATGGATTTCGTGTAGTAAATATTTAGACATCTAAAACATGTCCATCCGATCTAGTTGTTATATTTGTTACAAACTTACAACCCAAATGAACTATTTAAAAAATTGTGCTTTAAGGGATTTCAATCCAACGGCCTAGATTCTGCCAAAAGACCATCTTACAGCCTTTTTCTCTCCATATTTAAGTGTTGTCTCAGCTGTATTTGCACACGTTAGGTTAACACACACACACACACAGATACACAGTCCTAAAATAGAATAATTCCCTTTTTAAATAAATTATCAAAATCACATCTTCTCTTAACAACTCTCTCTCATTCTCTACGCAAACACAAAGTCCCCCATTCTGTGATCCAAAAAAATATTACCCCACAAGGGTATTCTGGTAAATTCATCCACCCCTGAAAATTCCTTTTACCCTTTTCACTTTATTTTTTTTAATTAAATACAATTTGCTTAACTATGTGACCCTTTTTGTGTATCATCAATTTGCTGATAGATTGTTGTAGATGACTATGTAATTGTTTATATATGTTGTTATTCTACAGGGGTATTCGTGTAATTTCTTCTTCCACCCATGGAAATTCTTTTACTGTATTTTTTTTAATTAAATTAATATTTCTTAATTATGTGACCTTTCTGGGTTGTTAATTTTCTTGATAGATTGTGGTAGATATGTAATTATTTCTTGATATCTTTTGATTACTAATATTGTTTATGTTGTTACTTCACAAGGGTATTCGTGTAATTTATCTTCCACCCATGAAAATTCTTTTACTGTATTTTTGAGTTAAATACAATCTCTTCCTTTTCTGGGTTGTCAATTTCTTGATGGATTGTCGTAGATATGTAATTATTTCTTGTTGTGTTTTGATTACTTATATTGTTTTTATGTTGTTATTCCACAAGGGTATACTTAATTCTCCTTTGACCATGAAAAATCTGTTCTACTATATTTTTTAGATAATTAAAAAAGTTTCTTAATCATGTGATATTTTCTGGGTTGTCAATTTTTCTTGATAGATTGTCATAGTATTTTTTTGTGTGATTATTTCTTAGTAACCTCTGATTATTTCTATTGCTTGTGTTGTTATTTACTTTTTAAAATTAAATATTTGTTTCTAAAATATGTGGACTTTTTTGGGTCTTATCATTTTTCTGATAAATTGTCATAGTACTTTTTATGTAACTAATCATTTCTTGATATGTTCTGATTACTTTTTCCTTAATTTTATAGGAATTCTGAGAGTTCAATTGTTATGAGGAGCCATAGTAATGGAGTGAAGGGATTGACCTCACCAGATAGAGGTGAAAAAAAAGGTTCTTCTGCTACTAACAATAATAACCACCACCACCACCATAATAACAAGAACAACCACCACCATAACGAGAACAACCACCACCACGGCGGCGGCGGCGGTGGTTCTGGGTCATCGGAGACAGGCCAAGATGGGAAAAAAAGCGGGTCGCCGTCTGGCGGCGACACAATCACCGCCGTGTGGCCGCCTAAGTTTGTGATCGCCTTAACAAATAAGGAAAAGGAAGAGGATTTTATGGCACTTAAAGGCTCAAAGCTACCTCATAGACCTAAGAAGAGGGCCAAGTTCATTCAACGGACAGTCAATGTAAGTTTTTCAATTCTCCTTTTCTTTTTTTTGATTAAAAAAATTGACGCATGAAATCTTCTTAATGGTAAATTAGTAATTACATTTAATGTTATGTTCTGGTAATATTAGGTGAGAAATTAAAACCAATTAATTTGTTTGATAGAGTTAGTGCTATAATTCTTGCGAATATAGCGACTTAAATCTGTATTTTTCACTAGCCATAATGGATATAGTTATCTGCTGGATAAAATAAAATCTGGCCATATTAGTGAAAAAATAAAATATTAATTTTGGAGAGTTTTGAGGCTAAAAAGAATTCTTTTCATGATCCTAACTACTTTTTTTTTTCTTTTGAAAAAAGGACAGCCATATGAGTCTCTGTCTACTATTTCTTCAATGTGTTTTGAGTGTTGTCTTTTACCTTTTCTCATAAACCAAGAATTTTTCAAATTTTTTTTTAACTTTTTATACCTTGCTAAAAGTGGGAGCAAAGAATATGTTTTATACAAAAAGCAAATACGACATGAGGTCCATTAAACCCGAGAAATTCTATCCTAAGTCGGTTTTAACGGACCCGACGTGGTATACACCATACATTTGAGGTGAAGTGATTGGTTTTCATGAGGCATGATTAGACTGCATTTTATAAAAATGGAAAGAAAATCAAAGTCAAGAGTTGAAAGTTCAACATATTAGAAAGGGAAAGCTATTTGATCATGGCAAATTCAACATATATAATTCACACAAATAATCACATAATAAGTATATTTTTAGTTATTTTGTGGATTACATTTAAATTCGAGAAAATTGAGTTTCACTAGTATTTTATTAGATTATCAACCAAATTGTGAATCTAATTGAAGATTATTTTAATAGGTAGTGTGTAGTGACAGCCATATTGGGGTGTTGAATGTAGGTATTCATTCAAATGTACATTTCTTAATTCATTTGGTGTTAAATGAATAATGACTCACACTACACACCTAATCCCACCAAAATTTTGATGTGATTTTCAAGTTTTGCATTCAATTCATTCATTCAATTATATCAACCAGAATTACTGTTTGGGTTTGACTTATGTACAAAGAAAATATAACCCAATGGGTCACTTCTAAAATCTAATTGAGGCTCACAAAACATATATATATATATATATATATATTTGTAAGCACATAGATAATTTTATTATTATCCTATTTAGAGTTCCGAATTACATGTGGGATTTACTTAACACCCCAAACCAGACATTTAGAGACCAAAAAATTTATATATGTATCACTTATATCACCCATGTTATATCAATATTTATATATATATTAATAGGGAACAAACTTTTCAAGGGACAATTGTCTTTTAGTTTTTGTATCTTTTTATTTCACATATTTTTTTAAAGTAGTCACCATTAAAATAATTGGTTGAATTTTTAATTATTTTTGCAACTCTCCATTATTGAATTGTCATTTGTGGAGGGAATATATGCCAGTTCATATATCCCTTTGTTTAGTGGAGAACCCATCTAAGATTCTCTGTATGACCACATTATCAACTGAACAAAACACTATAAATAAATATTTGTCTTCACCAAACTTATATTAAAAAATTCAATAATAGATTAATTAATTATTATAGTGGAACAGTAATTTGATTTGCATTTGCAGTTGGTATGTCCAGGTTCTTGGTTATGTGATCTGACCCTTGAGCGATATGAGGTCCGAGAGAAGAAGGTTACCAAGAAGGTACTTTATTCTGATTTAGGAATTTTTATTTTTTAGAAAATTTTCATATCTTATTAATAAAAACATTTTTTCCCTTTTTTTAATTTGTAATTTTGGACTTTATTTTACAGAGACCAAGAGGGTTGAAAGCTATGGGAAATATGGAGTCAGATTCGGAGTAGGTCGGAGTATCCATTGTCTTTGTAATGTGGACTCCAGTGGGTCCCATAATATTAGTGTTCTTTGGATTAGGAGTCTCGAGAGCTTTAAAATGGAAATATGGGTACATAAAACGAAAGAAGTGGCAAAAGGTAAGTTGAGAATTGAGACGTGAGAATATATTTCAATTTAACAAGTGTTGTCCATTTTAATTATTATATTATATTATATTATATAAAAAGCATGTGTAATAAAATTGAATTTTAGAATTCAATATTCTTCTTGATATTACTAGAGCTTCCAACGTATCAAATCAAATTTGAACGATTTTTACGTGCAATAAGTTGAATAAGTTTCGAATCTTGACTTAAGTTCGACGATTAACAAAAAATATTAAAAAATGTACAAATATATTAAATTACTCAATTTCGTCTGATATTCAACTCGACTATAGTTCGTTCAATTTATGGTTTAGCATGCTCAAACACAAATTATAGCACTTAAATTATAAAACTCGATTATAACTTGAACTCACAAATTATAGCACTTAAATTATAAAACTCGATTATAACTTGAACAAAAGTTCGACCTGATTCATTTATACACTTAACTATAATCGCATTAAAATTCTTAATTTCAAATCATGGGCTTGGGAAAAAGATGATGACGTTTTTAAGAACCCGAACTCCTGTTTGGTCCGGGAACACATTTCCGTTACAAGAAATCCCTTCAAAATGGATACAAATTACATAATTCAGTAATTCACAAGGTTAGTTAAAATACATTCATCATCGGTTAAGCTTATTTAAAATATCTTATAAGTTATTACATCTTATAAAATATTTTTAAGAGTTTATAAGATGTTTGGTCTTATTTAAAAACTAAGCTCTTAAGTATTTGGATAAAATAAGTCTATTAGACTTATAAGATGTTTTCAAATGTTATACGAAAGAATTTGTGCAACAACAAAAATAAATATTTTTCGGAGAAATGTATCATTGGAAATGAGAAAATTAACTAGGGTTATTTGTGTCTTTTAAGATATAAACAACATCCAAAACTTCAGATTTTGAAATAAAGTAGGTTTGACTAATTTATTTTTTATTTGCTTATAAGACCAAACATCTTATTTTTTGGTCTTATAAGCTCTTATTAAAAAAAATTATTCAAACACTTTTAAAAAGCTTATAAGCTTTCAAACATTTTATAAGATATTTAAAAGAGCTTATAAGCTTAGCCAAACACCCTAATCAACCACGTTGTCTTATAAATTTTATATTTTCATTCAATTCAAGTCCAAAAATAATTTTTATTGATAATATCATCGATTAATAATCGCAACACAAGGTCAGCCTTCCTAATATAATTTCATGGATGAGTGAAGGATTCGGCCGTTGTTACAGTGAGTCGAGGGAAGCTTAGCGACTTTGTTTGTTTATGTTTCAAATCTCATTTTCACTTCATTTGAAATACAAAATTCAAAATAAACTTAAAACACATAGTACTCATCCAAATTTACATTTTCTCAATTTTTCTTTTTATAACTACTTAGGGCATCTCCAATGGAGCACCATTTTGGTGTTGGAGCACCAAAATGGTGCTCCAATGGAACGGCAAAAATGGGGTCCACCCACGGCAAATTGCCCTAGGTTAAATTTATTTATTTATTGTTTTATCTTTTTTTTTTGTTTTTCAATTTAGTATATGTATTTATAAAATGGTACAATTTGGTCCATTTACAATTAAGTCCCTAAATTTTAAAAATATTACGATTAGATATATGTTATTTTTTATAAATATATATATTATTTTTTTTATATATATGTTATTTTTTAAAAAATTTATATATTTTAATTTTGAAAATGTTACGATTAGGTCCATTATTATGTTAGTTTTTCTATATTTAATTATACAATAATAAATATAAATTAAAATATATAAAAATATTAATTGAAACATGGATATATTACATGAAATAGGAAATAACTAATATTACATGAAATGGAAAATAGCACGATATGAAAATAAAAATAAGACTAGTAAATTAAATAAACATTAAATATTAGTACGGTGGTAAATCAGCTCCTCCATCAAAATTAGGAACATATGGATCATAGAAATTTGATGTAGACGATGGTGGTGATGGTTGTGCTTGTACTCTGTTTTGTATAATTTCTAATTATTGAGCATGTATATAAGCACGAATTGTATAAAATATTTTCGTTGATATTTAATTTCGTTGATAAAATATTAAAAAATATATATATTACGTATTATTATTAAATAATCATTGTATAATTTTATAAGTTTATAAAATATAAAAAAATATTAAGTTGGATGAATATGTAATAAAGAATTTAATATAGGGTGTTATTTGTAAAATATAAGAAATAATAATAAATGGGGTTAAAAGGAATATTCTGTTGAATATACTTTTAGTGTAAGATTTAGTGTTATACATTGGAGCAGTGTTAGCTGACACTAAAATGGTGCAAAACTTGCACCATTTTAGTGCACACATTGGAGATGTCAAATATGCATCATTTCACACATTAACCAATCAAACCATTTTACGTTCACCAATCAAATCATTTATTATAATCATTATTTATCTTATTCAACATACTTTATAATTTTTTATTTATATTTTATTATTTTTAATTCACATAATCATTAATAAATAAATAACACAATCATTTGACACATCATCCACCAATCTATTATTATTCATTTGACACATTTTACAATTTTCAACATTTATTAATAATATAAACAGACACCTACTATTGACACATGAATATTGATGGTACACACCTCCTGATAAATTTTCAAAATTTTAACTCAAAAACATAAACAAACCAAGAATTTTTTTGAACTTACAAGTTTTTGATATTTGAAATGCTATCTCCCCAAAATTAAATAATACCATATTTTCCCTTAATCTGTTTTTTTATTCGTTCACCAAAATTAAGCTAACTTGAACTTCTCAACTAACAATCAACTACTTTGGGAATTGGGATCATAACAGTTTTGCTGCACATCTGCCTGATTATTTATGTTTGGAAAAAATGAAATAATACAAACAAATAACAGAAAACACAAAAGAATTTCAATTTTAAATATAATAACATGAAACATTACATATATATTAGGAACATAAAATGTCAAATTAAGTACAAAAGAATTAGTGTTAACAACACAAACACTTAAACAATAGATTCATAAAGAAGCAAACACACCGAACAGAAACAGCAAATCAACTCAAATAATCCCTAAATTCCAACTCGCCCCCTATACATACAATATATGTATATATATTAATATCATCACATTCTGACCGCAGATCCAAAGACGAATGCAACAACCGCGACGGCGCAACCGACACCAAACGACGGCGAGACAGTTCCGGCGGCCGATGCAGGAGCAGGCGCCGGCGCTTCCTGAGCGACCGAGCTCCCGATGAGTGCGAAAATCATCACTATCGCTGCTGCGAACATTAAAGATGTGGATCTAGAAACCGCCATTGTTATACTTTCTTAGTGTGTTATAAGAGTGAGGAAATGGAAGTGAATAGTAAGGAGTTGTGAAAGGGTGAGGGTTCTTATATAGTAGAGTTTCGGGCAGGCGGGCGGGCAGCTGCCGGAACATACAGACTGTCGAGCGAAGGAGTGACGTGACAGCTGGCTGAAGTGGGCCCCGCTAACAGTTGTGCGTCTGGTAGATACGGCGCCGTATGGAGCTGGAAGCGGGATAAAGGTTTGTTGGGGGCACGTTCTTGTCTGTGTTTTGGTATTAAATATTGACGAATAAAGACTTGACACGTCATAATATCATATAAATCAGAAGAAAACAGCAGTCTAATTGACTCCACATCCCCAAATAATAATAAACAAAAAAGTTAGTTTGAA
Source organism: Verbascum thapsus (assembly GCA_963669365.1). Classification (NCBI taxonomy): domain Eukaryota; kingdom Viridiplantae; phylum Streptophyta; class Magnoliopsida; order Lamiales; family Scrophulariaceae; genus Verbascum; species Verbascum thapsus. Next base: position 11,487,317 of record OY770104.1, read on the forward strand.
TTATTAATTCCATTTAAAATGTATATTTGATTTTGATTTATTTACTAACTCTGCTAGTTTGAACTTTTTTTTTTTGAAATTATGTAAAAATATCATTCCACAAAAAAAATACAAGTACCAAAGGCATGCCTCGGAATAAACATATACTATCAGTGGGGTCTATCACACCTCACGATAGAAGCTCCAATAAGAGCAAGCAGTACCTATAAAATCCTGATCACACAACAAGCCAAAATATGAACTATTCCAAAACCAAATGATCAATTGGTTTTGGATTAGATTATACTCAAATCTAGGCCTGGTGTGATGGAAATAGACCTAAATCAACCAACATGTCGGTAATTAAAAACAAGAAAACTGATCACCAACCGGATAGATCGGCGAGTGATCTACAAGAAAATGAGACAAAATACAAGGGGCATACCCCAGGTAATACATATAATAAAACCCAATGGGTACCTACTAAAACATCCCACCCACACACCAGTCTGAGTTTTAATTTAAACCTTCGGTGTGTAGAGGGAAGGGGAGCTAAACCAACCAACAGGTTGGTATCTAGAAACAACATAAATGATCACCAACCGAATAAAACGGCGAGTGATCTACATGAAAAGGCTACAAAATACAAAGGGCATACCCCAGGCAATACCTAGAAACAACATAAATGATCACCAACCGGATAAAACGGCGAGTGATCTACATGAAAAGGCTACAAGATACAAGGGGCATATCCCAGGCAACAGGCAAAAACAAGACCTGCTAAGCCCCAACTACCCAACACATTGGAGATAACCAATGTGCGGATAGGGGGAACCTAAACCCACCGACATGTAGGTATCTAAAAACATCAGAAAATGATCACCAACCGGATAAAGCGGCGAATGATCTACAAGAAAATACACAAATACAAGGGGCATACCCCAGGCAAAATAAATAAAACACGGAACACTCCCCAATAATAAGCAAATACCATAGCATAAAAGTCAGAGGTACAAATCTATGGGGCATACCCCATCTTCAAAGCGAAACATGCACCTATCCCTTCCAAAAAAAAAAAGAAAAGTATATACTCCACCAATACACAAAATTCAAAAAGTAATAAGCTGGGTGGGGAACAATGCATACATAACCTCATACACTTGAGTCTTAATGGAATATAAAACATGGACATGGAAAAAGGAGTACCTTCAAAACAAAGAGCATTCTTAGCTTTCCATATGTGATATATTGAAGCACTCAATGCAATTCTTCTTGCTTTTGGGAGGACGACGGGGCATTTAACCTCTTTATGCAGCCATTTGAGCGCACTAGCTATGGTAGACATACTGCGAGCAATGGAAAGCCACTGGCGTATGGCATCCCACACTGGTCGAGTAGACGGGCAAGCAAAGAACAGGTGGCCCACAGTCTCATCAGAATGGAGACAGAGGGGATATGATCTATCGATGTCCAAGAAGGCAAGTTGGGTCTTAGTGTTTAGCTTACCAAGGGTGGTAAGCCACAGGACAAACGAGAATTTAGGTGGAGTGTATCCTTTCCACACAGCTCGTTTCCAAGGTTGGTTCTCACCTCTGGATCGGAACAGATCAACCATTTTGGAATAACCAAAACGACCATTAGTAACCATGTTCGAAAGGCCTTCGACCGCCAAGTCGACTCCCCCAAATTTGGCTACTAATGCGTTCTTAATCTCCCAAATCCTCTTAAAGAGGGGAGAAGATTGTGTATTAGAAGACCACTCCCAAATGTTAGTGCGAGGAAGATAGTAACTATGGACCCACTTAATCCATAGGGAATCAGTCTTGTGGTGGATCGCCCACAAGACCTTAGCAAGAAGTGCTTGATTCCAAATCTTCAGATCACGGATACCCAATCCCCCTTCATCTTTAGGGAGGCAGACTGTGTCAATGAGGACTTTGACCGATCCGTAGTCTCCTCTAGAGAAAAGCATCAGGTCATCCGCAAACGCAAGGTGAGTAATACTCACTTTATCACATTTAGGGTGAAAATTGAATTTAGAGTCCTTGGTATTCTTGCGCGGAAGTCTGGAGAGATACTGGGGGTGACATGGGGTCCCCTTGTGTGTATGGTACTGTGTCATATGCCTTCTTGTGTGTATGGTACTGTGGACTCACCAGGCCTTTTTCTTGTGTGTATGGTACTGTGTCATATGCCTTCCGTAGATCCACCATAAGGGCACATCGTGGGAGGTACGCTTCCTAGCATAACCCCGAAATAGCTCTTGGGCTAGAAAAATATGATCAGTGATGTTCCTTCCTTTAGTGAATGCCACCTGAGCATGATCCACTATCATCAGAAGGATGCTACCAAGCCTATCAACAATAATTTTGGTTATGATCTTATAGATCACATTGCAACAAGCAATGGGCCTAAAGTCACTTACGGCTGGAGAATGAGCCTTTTTAGGGATCAAGGCAATGATGGTTGTGTTGAATTGCTTCAAAAGTTTGCCATTTTTGAAAAATTCAAGCACGGCATCAATGATGTGCGTACCCACAATGTGCCAAGAATTCTTGAAAAAGTGAGATGTGAACCCATCAGGACCAGGAGCCTTGTCGTCAGCAATCGAGAAAAGGGCCTTTTTCACCTCAAAACCGGTAACCGGCCTGGTGAGATCGGCCTTATCCTCGTCCTTGAGGCAGTATCCCTCAAAGAAGGTGACTGGGTCCATGGGTGAGCATGGAACACTCGAACCGAACAACTCCACAAAGTGACCTATGAATGCCTGGGAGAGTTCCTCCGGGGAGGTAGTTCTCGAGCCATCACTATGGAGGACCGCATGGATATGGTTCTTCGTGGCATTCCATTTAACCAAAGAATGGAAGAATTTGGTGTTGCGGTCGCTCAGGTTCAATTATTTTGCTTTAACCTGCTGAGCATAGAAAGACTTTTCTGCATTTTTAAGAAAGATGACTTGCTTACGCAAGGTAGAAGTCTCTTCAAAGAGCTCTACACTCGATGGATCGAGCTGCATGGAAGACTGCTTAGCATCCAAAAGTTCCTTGGCGGAGTCAGCACGAGCTGATATATGGCTAAAGTGCCTGGCATTCAACTCCTTAAAATTCCTTTTAAGGCCTTTTAATTTCTTCGCTAGAGTAAATTGGTGAGTGCCCCGAAAGGGGACAACCCACCCTTCCTCAACTGTTGCAAGGAAATTCGGGTGCCCACTCCACATATTAAGGAATTTGAAAGGTCTTCTTTTTAGCAATGGCTTGCTAAAAAGAGAAGTAATGGATGGTGAATGGTCCGACCACGCACCAGCATTAAGGAACTCGGTATGCAGAAGAGATTATTTTGGTACCAAATAGGATTACACATAACCCTATCTAGCTTGGACCAAAGGGGATGTTTAGACCATGTAAAGAAACAACCAGAGGATTGGACATCCTCCAGACCATGCGCAATGCAGAAGTCTTGGAGGTCTTTCAATTCATAGGCCGAAGGAGAATTTTCATTGATTTTTTCATCAGGTGATTTAATACAATTGAAATCACCACAGATTAACCAAAGAAATACGTTCACGTTAACAAAGTTACTCATGCTTTGCCATAAACTTCTTCTGATAACAACAGAATATAGTCCATAAACAAAAGTGTTGAGAAGAGTAGTTTGTGAACTTTTACAGGTAAGTGAACAGTGAATGTATTGTGGAGAGGTATCAATAACTTGTAGGTCAACATTTTTATGTTTCTAAATCACAAGTATTCTACCTCCCTTAATACAATTGAAATTATGAACACACGACCACCCCCGGAATTTATTCCCAAGAATGCCTTCCAAGGTTTTCGTGTTAAGCTTGGATTCTAAGACACAGAAGACGTCAATCTTATGTTTCCTAGAAAGGTGGATTATCTCATCTTGTTTTTTAGGATGATTAAGGCCTCTGATATTCCACGTAGCAATAATCATGGAGATTTATGCTTTTTGGTCTTTTTTGACGATTTTTCCTTCTTCTTCTTCTTCTTTTTAGGGACATCATCGACAATCAACATAGAGTCGATAACTGGAGTTCCAGTAGATAGTGAATCCCCACACTCATCCTACGAAGATGGTGCAGGGCAGATATTTTCTTCCGCCACATAAGAAGCGGAAGGGGAATTAGTATATGGAATACTAGTAGAAGGCAGAGATTTATCCCCAATATCAACGTGGTTCTCAACCACATTACCAGAAGGAGTCTCCGGGTTAATCGAAGGATCGTCTTTATAGCAGTTCGGTGGGGTAGCATTACCTACCGCATTAGCACCCGAACGCCCAGAGTCTTCCCCTTCTTGGTTATCCCGGGAGACATTCTCTTGTGGGTTAGTGGTATCTGCCTGTTTATCTTTTTTTGGGGTCGTTGATTTCTTAACCTTGGGTTTATGCAGTGTAGACTCATTGCTACACTCTCCAAAATAATGGCCATGATTCTGGCACTTAGTGCAGAATTTAGGCTTGTTCTCAAAAATAACTTCCTGCTTATAAGTGGAACTGTCAGGAAGAGAGATGGTGATAGAGTGGGGAAGTTCTTTTGTGGCATCGACTTCCACCAAAACTTTGGCAAATGTTAACCGAGTCTTCTGGATTGTTTGGCGGTCAATGTTAAGAGGTTTCCCCAAGAAAGAAGTAATTTTTCCGATGGCTCGAGTGTTCCAAAGTTGGAACTTTAGGCCCGAAAGCCGCACCCAAGTAGGCACGGTATGCATATCAAGTTTGCTGAAATCAAAGTCACCAGTGACTTTCTTTAGGAATATGGTCCTACCAAAGATATGGTAGGGTCCTCCTGCATATATTTTTTCAAGATGCGATCGATCTTAAAATTTAAAAAGAACCCATCCATCAGTGGATTTAGGGTTTAGGGTTTAGGTATGCTTATTGATTAATTGAGTTTGGTTAACTATTTATAATATATATATATATATAATATATTTGTTTTTTCTATTGATTATAATTATTACATGTTCAAATTTTATAAGTTTTTATATTTTTCAAATAGATTAAGTTTTTGAAATTTTTATCTTTGTTTTATTAGTTTTATATTTTCTCATATATTAGCATATTCAGTTGAATTTTAACCGGAAATTAGATTCATGAATTTCGGATCATGAAGTTTAGGCCATCTCTAACCGAAATAGTGATTTTGCACCAATTTGATGCAAATAAGGTAAATTTACTCAAACACAGAATACTATTCACTACACGAAAAAGGAATATTCTAGAATATTCATTTTTAAAACCCGACACTTTTACGTAATATGCATTTTCACCCAAAAAAATATATTATGTTAGTAAAATTCACAAAATAATATTATTTTATATACATTTTAATAAAAATAAAATTCACACAAATAAAATTCACAATAATTAATAACAAAATATGCATTTTATATAAGTTGTAATAAAAAATTTATTTATAATTAAATTATAAATTAAATTAATGTGTAATGGAATAAAATATAATATATAGGATATAATTATAAGTAATTTAACTTTTAAGGGCTAAATTAAAAATAATTCAAATGTCATAAACTTACAAGGAATTAAATAGAAAACAATTGAAAAATGAAAAGACTAAACTACAAAATACCAAAAAAAAAAAAAATTAGGGTTTTATGCAGCGCTAGAAATGGTGCAACACTGCTGTCAGATAACTAACAAGAAGCAGGTCACAAGAATAAGAGGAGATAATACGTTTTATTCTCAACACACGTTTTGGACATATTTGAGTGTATTTGGGGTAATTTAGCTGTTGCCATGGAGAGAACCTATAAATATGGAATCTGGCGGGAAGAATAATAGTTTTGGCTCATTTGTGAAGAACCTAGCAGGTTTTTTTTCCTCCTTCTTCATTCCTCTTTCTTCTATTCTAAATTGAGCGATTACTCAAACTAGTCTTATCGAATTCTCACAGATTGGGAGTATTGTAATCGAAGTTAATCAATCGTTAAGCTGTGAGTTGTATCATTCAGCTGTCGGTGATGATCGACGAATAACCTCTTGTTAGCTTGAATTCCTATTATAGAAATTGGACTTCTATTGATATCTTTTCTTGATAAATTGATTCAAATGAGGAATTGAAGTTGTGATAATGAATAGATGCGATCATATTGTCATTGAATGCATTGTTTCTGGAAATTCAATTGTGTTGATTGTTGATTAAGTGAATGCGATTTAGGATGGATGCGTGGGTCCTTAGACAAACTATATTTTACACTTTTTTATTCAAATTTAATTCACTTTACATTTTTTTTTAAATCTAATTCGGTATGTGCTGAAATTTTGATGAAATATTCTGTTGGAAATATGTTAATTTATATAAATAAAAAGTTTAAAATTCATGGAGTTTAGATAAAATAGAGTTAAAAAAATTATTTCCAAAAGATAAAAAAACCCATAAAATTTCAAATGGTTTATTGTCTTTATACTTTTCCTTTACTAATAGATCAGAGCTTCAAAATGTATTGAACAATCAAATTTATTCCTAAGATTATCTAGGAATAAATATAAGAAAATTCAAAATCGAAAACTTTCGGCCTCATAGATAGTAGTAATAACAATTTCTATTTGATCGAGATAAATAACATTTTTAGTAGGTTAAGTTCTTAATTAGTTATTAGTTTATTACTTTAGATTACATATATACACAAAAAGTCAAGAAACGTAAATCATTCATATTTTTCAAATTAAGAAATAATAGTAGTTACAAAACTTAACCATATATGCTCCATTGTTTTCACATGTTACTTTATGATTATAAGCCTTGATTTCCTATACATCTCCAAACAAAAAATTTTACCCATCATTTTGAGATGAAATCTATAATTTTAAAAACCCAAAAATTTTGGTGCTATCAAGAACAATGCTTCCAATGCATTTGGTGAAAACTTCCTAGCAAAAAGAGAACAAATAGAAGAGGGCTCATCATTGTACATACAATTCCTATCTTCGTAAACTTTCCTCATGAACTCCTCCGTAATATCCCCACCACCAAACGTAGCCGGATGGGCCCCACCCCTCGACCAATCGACCCACGTCACGCTCCTATTGGCCAACATATTCCCCGCTTGAATCGTAAGCATAGTAGGGAAATAATGCTCGTCCACATAACAAGGCGGTTTGCAGAACTCAGCGAATTTCGTATAGAATCTTGTGTCTTGTATAATAGTTAGGGCAAGTTTTCTATTGACTTCGAACCATTGAGATCCCTTTCGCCATTCGGTTATGTTGACCTCGGGCAACATGTTGTCGTTGTAACGCCCTCTACCATCACGGCCCGGGTCATCAAATGCGCCCATGAAACTATATTTGGATCGGGTCAAGTAGTTGTAGATTGTGGTGAAATTGTGGAGGGGAATGCATGATTCGGATAGCAAAACGAATCGCTCGTTGGAAATGTCGAGCAAGGCGTTTGCTAGAAGTCGTCTCTCGGCATCACACATGCTCATCTTTCCCCATTCGGATACCTTTGACATGATAAGAAGTCGTTATTAGCTACTATACAAGATAAGGACAAAGATGGACAAAAGATTTGATTTTGGAGAAGTGTAAAATCCTCTGTTCCAAAATTATGTTTCATATAGTACTACTCCATTTGATATGTTCACGCCACGTGTATAAAATCCACGTGGCGTGTAGATAATAAATGGAATATAGGATAAAATACCGTGTGGAACAAAAGAACTAATCTAATATATTTTGTATACAATCATATATATATATATATATATATATTTTCTTGTGTATTACGATGATGATCCGTACAATACATGAGACGTGTATATAAAGGTAAAGATAAACAAAGGCCCAAAACTATACAACGTGGCCTATCTATATGCAAGAAAATATACATATGTTAGTATACAAAGTAATAAAGAGGACACGATACTATTGGCTCACACGACAATTTAGATATTTTAAACGGGCAAGTTTCTTAATTACGTTTAATTTCCATATAAAATTTGAGATTATAGATAAAGGGGAAGCCAAGTTGCAAGTGTTAAAATTGAATTGAGCACACTCGATTCTTATGACTACAATTTGTCCCACTAATATGCGTAGAACGCTCAAATCTCAAAAATGATAATATGTAAAACAAAATAATGGCAGTAACCAATCACGAATTGATTAGTTGATCCAACAAACCGGCCGACTGTTCTAAGACACAAAGTATAAACCACATTGAGTTTCACATAGGACATATGAAACAGAGTAGCAAACTTTAGGATAGTACTAGGATGTAATGTTCAACACTTCAACTTATAAGGAAACACAAAAAATACAGAAAAAAACTATTCATTCGAGTTGATCATTGTTTGCAAAAACTATATGCAAATTAAACCAATTGTAGAATACATACACAACACATGAAAACTATTAAGAAGACATACCTGACTAGGTACTTGTCTCTTGTAAAACACCGATGAGGGCGAAAAATCAGCCCGGTAAGAAGGGAACGAGTGAATGTAGATCGAATATTTCCCATTATGCCCCTTGAAAAACCTCTCCCAAAGGGGCGATAAGGGCAACGGCCCCTTAGTCAAGAACATGAATGCGATTTTAGGAACCCTCTTAAACGGATATTTCTTAATATGGGGAACCGAAGATGCACTCCAAAACAACTCATTATCACTCATGTTATGCATCACATTCGACCGGGATTTGATCCATTCATCCAAACTTCTTACTTGTTGATCACTATTGCAAGGAAATAATCTAGGCCTTATACTAGTAGTAACTGAACTATAAACTCCAAAGTACCTAACTGTATAGATGCTAACTACAGAGAAAGTGACACAGAGAACAAGAAAGAGTACAAGTAAATGAAGCAGCCTCTGAGGTAAAACCCTTGTCCTTGTTAACAACTTTGGATCTTTACCATCTTCCATATTGTATTTACAACAATGTAAATCAAACAAAATTCACACAGGATAATTTAAATCCAGCATATCAGAACCCTCCTAAAAACTCAATAAAGAAGCTAAAATGCCAACAAATTCCTGAATTATATGCAATTAAGATCTCAATCTGTAAAACCCCTGTTTCAGCGTTAAAAAAAACCCACTTAAAATAGTAAACCCACAATTTTAATCACGAGCTAGTGAGAGGAAAACAAAGAAGAAGCTTGATTTACATAAAAAAAAATTGCAATTGCGGATCAAAACGGGGAAATTTTGGGTCCTCTCAGAAGGAAAATTCCGAATGTTCCTTTGCTCTATGTTTGGAAAAAGCAAAAGCGAAAAATCAAACTCACAAACAGCAGAAAAGGGCAGTTACAGAGCACTAAAGTCGACAAAAGCTTTTAGATTTTCGAAAAAGAAAACCATATACATTGGGATGATAAAAATTTGAACTTGTCAAATGTGATTTAGGAAGGAATGTGAATTGTTCTTGTGTTTGTTGATGCAAAGAATTTAGGAAGGAATGTGATTTGTTGTTTGATGTTTTCTAGGAATATATGATCACAATTCACATGCTTCAAAGTAAAATGGTGGGTGGGGGAGTAGTGGTGGCCTTGTAAGGTTTTTGGTCGTACATTTGTTGGCCTAGCTGGGACCCATTTTTGTCCACGATTGAAATGTTGAAATATATATATAATATATATATATTATATATATATTATATATACTGACTATATAAACTAATGGAGTAAATCATTTTGGAATCTCCGGTCTTGATAATTAACTGGAGTTACCACCAAAATTCTAACCTAGAACTATACAAAATTTATATTTATTATATTGATATATCATGTAATACGTATAATATATAATATATATTTGTAAGAGCATAGGTTAGAGAGTTCATTATGTAAATAATTTAATTTGATTTGGACAAGAATTGTGCATAGATATCACAAAGCTTTGACATGTCGCAATTGGAGGAAGATTATCAATTTTCTTGTTGACATTTCTAGGCATTAAGTTAGCGCATCAAATTTGAAAATTCTTTGTTTTTAGTCATTATTTTTATTTTTCTTGTGGAAGTTCTAGGCCTTGTTTATTTATGTTTTTGGGATACCTTTTTAAAAAAATATTTTACGGAAATTCGTGTATAAATTATAGACTTTGTTTGATATTTTCAAATTTTATTTTTAAGTATTTAGATTACAAAGTTCGAAATATATATAACACCAAATTATCATTAAAATTTATTTATTTTTTCAATTTTACATTTTCAATCCATCTATATAACTCTCTATCAATTATAAATACATTATTTTACACATTCACCAATTGATATAATTTATTATAACCATTATTTCTCTTTCATATTTATAATTTATATTCTGATTATGTTTATTACATAATTATTATATATATAACTAACACAATCATTCAATACATCATTTGTCAACATTTCTCTATTGACTTAACATATTTTTAAATTTTTTACTAATTTTTAAAAATATAAACAAATACCTACCATTCTCACATGAATTTTTGTAATACACAAAATGCTAGAATTTTAAATTTTTAATTCCAAACATAAATGTAAATTAATTTTTGTAATGATATTTGAAAAAAAAGCAACATAAATGTAAATTAAACTTATAAAATATAAAAAGAATAAAAATAACATTAAAATAAATGATTTTAATTGACAAATGTGAAAAATGATTAATAAGTAGTTATATAACAGATTGAGAAAGATAGAGTTAGACAAATATAAATTTGAAATAAAATTTGTGTTAACATAATTTAGGATTTTGGAATTCATAATTTAAAAAATAAGATTTAAAAACATAAACAAACAAGCCCCTGTAGAGTCTAGATGTTGGTAAACTGCATCCATCATCAACAAATTCGTGCATCAACATCTTCCACCTATGCTAAAAGACAACTTAAATTATTGTATTTGACTTAAAGATCAATTATTAAAGAATCTTCTTTAAGCCTAATTAGTTGAAATACCAAACTAAATGAACACCATTTTCATTTGATAAGTTTTTAAAATTTGATTAGTAAAAAAAATGATAATATATGTATAATAAAGTGAAGCTACTTAAACACATAAGTGGTCAACTCAATGAGTAAAGCTCGAGCTCAAATCGTCAAAATAGTCGAATTCAATTCAAGCTCGGCTCGTTTACACTATTATATAAGGCCTAGAAATTATCTTTAATTTTATAGAGGGGCACATTTGTTATACAGACCAAAAATAAGATATAAACAATTCATTATTTTTTCCATTTATCGATAATAATGAACTTTATTAGTACTTATTTCTCTTGTAACTCAGTATATATCTGTCATCGTTAATAATATTATCAACGAGGTTTTATATAATTCAACATGGTATTAGAGCCATGATATATCGATCTTCCACTTCCGTCATCTTCAAGTCGCCGATCTCGTCCGGCGCACCTTATTTAGTTCAGTTATTTTTTCTCTTTATCATAAATAACTCTATATCGTATTTAATTTTTTTCTTGTGTAGAAAATTCGTAGTAGTGCTAAACGTTACTATATGCATGAAGCCTTCAAATTCTCAAAAAACCATGATCATTGATGTGATCATATAATCCAAAATTAGTTTTTTTCCCTCTCTTTTTCCCTTTCTTTTTCGAATTCACACATCTCTCTCGTATTAGTTCATTTTCGACTCACCCTTGAAAAATAAGGAGTTTGAGCCTTTGTTGCTAACCACCTATGTGTCAAAGTTTTTTATATCACAATCACAAGTATACAAGGACTTGAAGCTATTGCGGCCACCTCTCCAGACACTGCCTTTTATCTTTTCACTATAATTTTTCTATAGATTTTGTTCAAAACTCAATGTTCGATATACTCACGCTTCTACTGCCTAAGAATATTAGAATATATTAGAATATATTAGAATATAATTTTGTATAAAATCTTTTCTTATGCATTATGTTTTCTTGTATTTATAAATTTCTAATTTAGTTAAAATTATCTTAATAATTGATTCTTATAACTCTCTCTATATATATTATCGTCAATAATATTATCAACAGATTTTATATAATTCACCAATTTCCACTTTCTTGTTCTTTCTCCTTTTCATACATATGTTTTTTTTTATTTGATGATCAATAATTTATTTAATTTCCAATATCATTACAGCAGTCACGTTCATGCAATGGGGATCCTAGTGGAGTCCATTATTTGTATATGGATTCGGACTGCTGCAAGCTCCTAGAATCAATTGTGACCAACTTGTTTGGGAATGAAGCTCAAGCTTGATAAAAATCGAAAAGTCAAACAAGCCAAAATAAAAAAATTCGAGCTTCAGATGAGCTAGATTACGAGCTTGAACAAATCTAATTGAGCCGGTCGCAAGGCTCGTGATTTGACTTGACTCGATGCCCGCCTACTTAAAACGAGAATAATCAAATTAATACTAAATTTAGGTAAGTTTGTTTATTAGGGATATCAGTAGCTGCATTTGAAATTCAACATACACCAAGTCGAAAGTATTCATCAGTCAGTCATACGAAAACAGACAAGATGTTTAAATTCAATTTTAAGAAAGCAGTATGTTAAATACAACTGTTATTTATGTACTTGAAAAATTAAGGCGCAGAAATTTCGGACCTATTTTACCACATCAAATGTAGCACGAAGGTTGGAGATCATGACCGGACATTCTCCCTTCTCGTCATATTCAGAGAATTCCCCTTCCGACAAGTCGATCTCATTAAACTTGGTTCCTTCAAGCTACGCCAAAAAAATGAAAAGAAAAACGTAAATAGAAATACAAATTGAAACTATCGCAATATGCTTATAAGAAGATGACTAATAAATATGTACCAAACAAAGGATGACTAATAAACAAAAGCTGATGATGCATAGAAAATCGCATATATATATATATATATATATATATATATATATATATATATATATATATATATATATATATATACCTAAGAAGGATAGAATTGCAGTATTTATAAATCTAGTGACTAGTCACCAATGGTTCATAAGTTGATATACGAGAAAGATAAAACATATCCTAAGTAATCACCACATAAAATGAAGTTCTTAAGCATTTGTTCTTGAGGATAGCAGAAAGGAGGAAATGCGCGTAAAACCAAACTTCATTCCTTATGTTCCATGAACCATGGGTTTTTGCCTTTCCATCGGCTCAACAGCAACCAATAAAGAGCAATAGCATCCAATACAAACTTAAAACAAAAAAGTATAAAAGGAAAAGTATAGCTATTACAATATGCAAAATAATCATCAGTTTTTAAAACATCTGCAATAAGCAAACTGTCTATTGCAAGATATAGGTACATATTTATTAGAGTCAACCTCACCTTTAAACGGAAAAATAATCAATGTTTTGTATAGATGATGTAAAAATACTAATATAAGTTCAGAAGTTAAGAAATATGCACAAGAGGAAAAAGTTCTCAACTAATTCAAGAGAAAAATGAATTCAAAGACTTACGGATTCAGCCTTCCACCCACTGCCAAATAAAAAGTCAACAGGCTCATAGCCTCTGCAGTCAAATAACATAAGAGGGGCATATTTTCCCGTCTCAGCCAGTTCTTGAGTAAGTGGGCGACCCTTGCCAGCGATCATGGATACAGTACCGTCCCTAGAACAAAACTTACACTGGAAATAGAAAGAAAAAAATCAGAAATAATAGCAACGAATAATAACTCCATAAAAATGTAAACTTGATGGTAACAAGGGATCCGAAGTAAGCAATCATGATGCCATATAGACAAACATAACAAGAAAGCAATCAGTTATATCTGATTGACAAACTCATTTTCACCAAATAAATTATACAGTCTGGTGGGTATGTAAAGTATCTTTTCTACTTTCAGATTATACTAATTTCTTAAATATATTAAGTTCTAAATGAACAATCTCATTTAATACATATCTGAGAGGAAGATGAAATACTACCTTCTGAGCAAGGTTAGTATCACTCCTCCCTTTAGCAGAAGGAACAGTCTCATTCAAGCTGACACAAGTCTCCCTCTGTGTTATCTCTCCACAGTTCCCACATTTCAGCTGCATTAATGCAATATAACAAGCAAAAGTCAGGGTAACCCATTATAATCGAGTGAGTTTTGAGAAAATTGAGAACAAAACTTGATTAATAAGAATCTTATAAATCCATATGAAAGCTGAATCTCATATAAATTTTCATTTTGCATGCTAACAAAAATACAAAATATGAAAAAGATAAATGTTATCAAGTGTAAGGATAAATGAACCAACTACCGAGGCATTTAATGATTCATCAAGAATCATGAACGAAGAATTATTACTCAGATAAATTACTAACAAACCTTACAAATGAAATGAAATATCCATTGTTCTACCACAATCATGACATTCTTTACAAGTGAAGACACAAGATTTAACTCATATACAAAAGCTTTCATACTTATGCATAATGAGGCAGAAAGCAGACAAACAGAATAAGCTCTACGCAATGATTCAGTGCATAAAATGAATGAAGTCCTTGCAAATAGCACCTAATTCAATTGACTTAATATGATGATGTAAGACGACAATTAGTTGTGCCATTCACTACAGACAATACTTGCAGAGCAACATCCATTATTCAGCTGAGAACCAAGTACAACAAGTGCAAGAATAAATAAAGGAAAACAGAGAGCAAGCAAGAAAATATTCATTGGTATGACAACAATATATACATACGCTACACTTATACAGATAGGAAACATAGATAGACAAGAGCTGGACAATAGGAGACACGTATAATCTCCAGAATTTAGAAACATCTGCAAACCAGGTGCAAATGACAAAAAGCACACAATATTACATTTAGATTGCTAAGGGACAAGAAACTAACAATACAGACAACACCCCTTAATCACAGGAGACAACTGCTGGAAGAACAACTATAACCAAATCCATAAATATATACGCGAAACACTCTCATAAACATGAAAAAAGTCGGAAACAATATATAACAATAAACAGCATAGATTTAATCAGAAGGGTCTGAATTCGAAGCAAGTAGACAATCAACATACTGCTAATTTCTGCTTCAAGGCAATAACATTTCATCTACACAAAAAGTAACAAATTTGAAATATAGGCAGACTCACAAAATGAGGCAAAGCATATCAAATATCAGAAAGAATGTGGAAACAAACAAGATCAAATGGATGCAAAAGCTAACATATCTCCACAATCACAAGAAATGTTGCTTCAGCCAACAGTGCAATAAAAATTGTGCTCATAAACTAGGCAAAAATAGGTCAAAAACAGAATTAACACAAACTGCAAGAATTCAGCCATTCAGGCATAAATGAGCTGAAATTGAGGCAAAAGAACCTATAGATTCCACACATCACTCAAAAGCTGCTTCTGCACTAGACCTCACATAAACAGAGAGTATGTTATTGTGTTGCAATGATAATACGGAACACAGCATAATAATAGCAATCATAATAAGTTCAGATTCGCTTTCATCGATGAAAAACATATTTCAATCACTGGAGAAAAAATATTCAATCGAGTATAGATATATAGAAAAAAAAAACGCAAAAAATTAAAAAATATTGCATAAATTCGAGCTGAAATCAACCGCAAAAACACCTAGATAACAAAAAATACGGCTAGAAATGCATATTAGAACGATAAAAACAGGAAGAGAAAAAACGTAGAAACTAGAAATTACTTTGAAGTAGTATGTGAAGTTAGGATCATCGCAACCGCCTTGAGGCTGCAGGTTCGTAATGTTTTCGAGCTCCGCAGTGATCATCAGCAAGAAGTTCACCATTTTTATCTAAATCAGCTTCAAATCTACGCTTTCTATCGCTGACTGTGTGTGTTTGTGCGTGCCCCAGTAGGGAAAAATGCAATTTTTGGTCTGGGTGGATTCTAGTTTCTTTTCTAATATGTAATTAAATTATTTAATTTTTAATTTCGTCAATTTGAGACTTTTAAGTCTTTTATTTTGCTTTAGAGGGGAATTAGAGGTCATCTTATAAAAAAGTGTTTTAAAGTATAGTGTATAGTTCTTCTATAACATAATTAATTTTCAAACTTTTTTAAGTATCATAAAATATTTAATAAACTGATATTTATTAAATACCTTTTACAATATATATAAATATAATAAATTTTATGTATATTTATATACATAATAAATATAAAATTTGATATGGAGTATTTCCGCAGACCAAGTGAACCTTAATACGAGTTGGGTTATACTTAACTTTAAGAATATATAAGCCCATCGTACATACGAAACGAGTCAGAAAATACGAGGTGATTGGCCCATTAGGCTACTAGCCCAACATAGTGGCGTGGGCCCCCGGATAACAAATGTGGGTAATTAGATGACCCGACCCGGTAAGATTGTGTAATAAATAATCTATGGACCACCATATTGTTGACAAGTGGTTGCCAATTGCTGGGCCATATGTCAACTCATGAATAGTGGTTAGGTAAACTATAAATACAACATTGAAATCTCATAATAGGGGACGGATGCTTTCTGTACCTACGAGCTATTCTAACTACGAAATAACCCTTTTCTTAGAACTACGTCAGACTTGATCCCCTTGAGTGGTACGTAGGCAGCTTGTAGTACGAGCACAGTCTTTGGAAGCATCTACACGATTATTTGACTAGATCATTTTGGCTCCATCTGTGGGAAACCACTTAATTGTCAAACGAATTGATATGGATAAAGAACATCATCGACCGGGTAAAGAGCCAATGAATTTGGGGGAAGCTGAGCAGATTTGTATAGATTCACCGCGTCTTGCTACTTAGGAGTGAAAATGAGTCGAGTCGAGCCGAACGCATATGTGTTCAAGCTTGTTTGAATTACAATCGAGCTTTGAAAGTTGTGTTTGAGCTTGGTTTGATTGTTCATCGAGTCAAGCTCAAACGAGCTTTAGTCGAGCCGATCACGAGTCGAACTCGAGTAGTTTGAATATTTTGTACATATTTTTGTTAGTTTTTGCTAATCGAGCCGAGCTCGAGTCGAGCTTCAAAATTTATCGAACAGAAAAAAATTGTTCAAGCTTGGTTTAGTAAATTATCGAATCGAGCTTTTAGCGATCAAGCTCGAGTCGAGTATCGAGTATCGAGTAAAATTTCCACCCCTACTGCTACTGAAGTACCGGAGAGAATAATTACAATGACTGAGTTTGAGTTCGATCGGAGGGTACAGGAAAAGTTTCAGGAGTGGATGACGAGACTACCACCGGTCACTCTCAACATCAGTACGACTCATCCCCCCGAGTATCCTAAGAGGGCAATTCCCAGAACTTGACTCGGAAAGGAAACAAGGGGAACATGGCCACAAGAGCGATACTCGGCGACGACAATTTCCAAAACTTGACCCTGATGGGGAACATGGAAAAATGTCTACGAGAGAGGGACACGACGAAAGCTATTTAGCAACCGTGACACAGAACGAGACGACAGCGATAGAACTTACAAATCAGATCAGAATGAATCGGATGAGGCAAACTCAGTATTGTATTTGCCGAGTTCTCGTAGCTGGGGGTTGTCAAAAGAAAGGGGAGAGAAAACCGATTTGGGGAAACGAAGGAAGCATGAAAATGATTTGGGGAACATATCGTCAATTCAGAGAAGGAACAACCCGTTCGGTAGGGAGATAATATCCGAATCAATGCCAGTAAATTTCAAGATTCTAGATCTCCCGAAATACAGTGGAATTACAGATCCTCGGGAGCACCTCGTCACCTTTGAGACATTGATGACATTGCACAGGTTAAGTGACACGTTGAACGCTCGTATATTTGCTACTACCTTGACGGGTAGAGCACATGATTGGTTTGTAAGCCAACCATCCAACTCGATTACCTCATATGATAACCTTGTTCAGAGATTTGAATATCATTTCGCAAGTAAGCGAAAGACAATGAAATCCGTCTCGCACCTCTTAGGGATTAAACAGAAGGACGAAGAGACGCTACAAGAGTTCGTCGATCGATTCAATAATAAGGCCGTAGATATCTAAGGTGTGCAACACGAGGTGATAGTTCATCTCTTCATTAATGGACTCAAGATGGGCCCTGTGGCAGGGGCATTAACTCAGAACCCACCAAGGAATCCAGAAAAAAATGATGATTACGGCCTAGCAGTATATTTCTAAAGACGAGATGTACCGGATGAAGCGGGCAGAGCATGCAGTTTATAAGCATGCAAGGATAAAGGGCCTCAGAACGAGACGAGGTAAAAGCAGAACGCAGTGGAGATTATAGGCGTGGTCGTTATGATAACTATGCACCACTGAATGCCCCGAGAGCCAGGGCACTAATGGCGATCGAAAGAGCAAGAATTCAAGTTGATCCTCCTAGGAAGATGAGACCTGATCCTAAGAGAAAGAACACTAACAGGTACTATTGTTGACGATCACTCTAGAAGTACTTGGGCTTTTCTCTTACAATCTAAATCTGAACCATATTCTTGCTTACAAAGATTTATTACTTATGTTGATACTCAATTCTCTACATCAGAAGTGATAATGCCACTGAATTTTTCAGTAAAGAGTGCAGAAACTTATTTGATATTCTAGGGATTATACACCAAAGTTCATGTCCCTATACACCACAACAAAATGGGGTAGTAGAAAGGAAGCATATGCATATCTTATATGTGGCTAGAGCTCTCAAATTTCAGTCCAATGTCCCTATGAAATTCTGGGGAGAGTGCATTAAGACTGCTGTTTATATTATCAATAGAACCCCTACTCATCTCCTCAATGGTAAGACTCCTTTCTATGTTCTCTTTGGTAAAGAACCTATGTATGGTCATTTTAGAAGTTTTGGGTGTTTATGCTTTTCCAAGATTCTTCCACAGTTAGACAAATTTCAAGCTAAATCTAAACCTTGTATTTTCCTGGGGTACTCTACTGTACAAAAGAGCTATAGATTGCTTGACTTGGAGTCTGAGACCATTATTATTTCAAGGGATGTCATTTTCAATGAGCATGTTTTCCCTTTTTTTAGTCTAACAATACTGAACATAATCATCTCTTTCCTCCACAAGATGATGCTCTCTTTTATAATGAATTTATAAGGCCCTATACTACCACTGATGAGAATATGACACACACTCCTATTGAGAGTTCCTACCATATTGAGTCTGCTCCCCAAACTACTATTTCTGATTCTGAAGAATCAGTAGCTGCATATGGAGAATTAAGTAACATTAGGAGGTCTACTAGAGTCTCCAAACCTCCTATCTGGATTAAAGATTACATTTCACCTCTGAATGACAATTCTCAGTCATTAGCTGCTACAAAATACCCCTTATCTCATTATATGAGTTATAATGCTATTAGCTCTCCCCATAAAGCCTTTATTTTTGTTGTTGATAAAGTTATGATTCCAACTTATTATAATGAAGCTAAGGCTTTTATTTCTGCTGTTGATAAAGTTATGATTCCAACTTATTATAATGAAGTTAAGGGTCATCCAGATTGGGAAAATGCTATGAAAATAGAACTTCAAGCTTTTGAACTCAATAAGACTCGGAAAATAGTAAACTTACCTCCTGGGAAGACTATTGTTGGGTGTAGATTGGTATATGCCTTAAAATATAAATCAGATGGATCCATTGAAAGGTATAAGGCTAGATTAGTTGCTAAAGGCTATACTCAATTACCTAGTATTGATTATAATGAGATATTTTCACATGTGGCTAAACATGTAACTGTTAGGATGGTGTTATCTCTAGCATCTATTCATCATTGGAAAATTTGGAAAATGGATGTGACAAATGTCTTTCTTCAAGGAGATTTAAATGAAGAAGTTTATATGTCAATCCTCCAAGATAGGCTTGGCATTGGGTGGGCCGGACCCAAACCCGGACCTAGACCCACAGACCCATCAGCTTAAATATATACACTAGAATTAGTTGTAACATCTGGTCAAGGCATATAAACTAATTATATTGAAATTTTGTTATAAAAATATAATATTCTTCATTTATATAATTTATTTATCTATAAAAAATAAAATTTTATTCAATTTTGGTGGTTATCATCAAAATATAAGTATTAACTTATTAATTTAACTTTTAAAATATAATGCTTGATTCATGAACTTAAGTATAAATAATAATATATTGATCATTATTATGGATAAAAGAACTAAATTCAAAATATACAAGCAAATGTCTTTTTTTTTTGAATAATTTAAATATAATGATATAACTAAATAAAGAAATAGAGAAAATTAATTTTCATTTGAATTTAAATTTTACTATTGTCTATTTTAAAATTTTTAAATTTGACTATTTTGGATGGAGATTGATAGCTAGTTTGAAAAACAAACGTCTTCAAATTCACGCACTCCACTGTGTGTTTCTGTGTGCTAAAAGCTCCAGTTTTACCAAACCCCAATTTCCATTCATTCCAATATTCACCCCAAAAAGGTAGCTGCACTTTCTTTTTTCCATGAGTTTTTTTTATTAATTTTCTCTGTTTCTGTAATACCGAGATTAACTTTTTATTCCGGTTCTACTTATTATATATATATTTATGCATAAAAATTAGAAAAACTATATATATATGAGATTTTATTTAGCATGTTACGTATATGCATAATATATATACCTAAATCACTATACATATTAATATATACTTATATCACCATACATAAGACAAAAAAATAATTAGGTTTAGGTTTAGATTGGGTCTAGACCCAAACCTAGACCCGCACATGAGACCCATTGGGTCTAGGTCCAGGTCTAGACCCAATATTTTAGATTTGGGTCCGGGTCTGGATCCAGCTCATCCAATGGCAGGCCTACTCCAGGATATGAATCTTGTCCTACATAAAGTATGTCATCTCATTATCTGGTTTGTAAACTAGAAAAATCTCTATATGGACTCAAGCAAGCCTCAAGGCAATGGAACTATAAGTTCACCATAGCTATGATAGATTTTGACTTCAAGCAGTCCAAAAATGACTACTCATTGTTTATCAAAACAAGGGGGATCAGTATTGTTGTTTTTTAGCCTATGTTGATGACATTGTCATCACAGGGAATGATGAAGTTATGATGCTTCAATGTAAGACATATCTCAACAAGACTTTCCTTATGAAATATCTTGGTGATCTATATTTTTTTCTTGGGATTGAAGTGGCTAGAAGCACAAATGGTATATGCTTAAATCAAAGAAAATATACCTTGGAGTTACTAGAAGATGTTGGTATGCTAGGGTGCAAACCGATGCATATACCAATGGAACAAAATGTAACATATACCACTGAAGGAATTGATGTTGTTGATCCCTTTCTTACTAACATTTCAGAATTTCAAAGAATTGTTGGCAGGTTAATTTACTTGTGTCTCACAAGACCATACATCACTTATGTTGTCCAGATTGTGAGCCAGTTCATGCACCAACCGAGGAAGTCACATCTTGATGCAGTCATCAAGATTTTGAGATATTTGAAGGACAATCCTAGATTAGGGTTATTGTTATCTTCTAACAGCAAAATGGAGATCAAAGCATATTATGATAGTGACTGGGCCTCATGTCCCATGTCCAGGAGATCACTTACTGGTTTTGCTATATTACTTGGTGATTCACTGATCTCATGGAAATCAAAGAAGCAAATTGCGGTGTCCCGGAGTTCAGCTGAAGCTGAATATCGCTCGATGGGAACTACCACGACAGAGGTTATTTGGGTGATGGACTTTTTAAAAGACTTACAATTTGACAACTTGAAACCAGCGACCATCTACAATGACAATAAGTCGGCAATGCAAATAGCTGCTAACCCCATTTTGCTAACCCCATTTTTCATGAGAGGACTAAACCTTGGAAGTGGATTGTCACTTTATACGGGATAAGATTTTGGAAGGGAAGATTCAAACTAAGTATGTGCCAACTAATCTTCAACTAGCTGACATTTTGATGAAGGCGTTGGGAAAAACTCAATTTCTTTTTTCGTTATTCAAGTTGGGTGTTCTCAATATCTACAAACATCCAACTTGAGGGGGAGTGTTATAAGTTAGGTTTTTTCCTCTTATTAGTTTTAAACATAAAGCGTGTTTATGCTTCTTCTATACGCGCCTATGTGTTTCTATATATAGGGTTTTCATAATTCGGTTGTAATCAACTTTCATATTCGTTTTCCCTCTAATCAAAATATCTTGAGTCTTCTTCTTGCTGTAGTCTACTATTTATCATATTCATCATTCATGGCTTCGTCTTCATCATCCACAGCCATGGTTACCATTTTAACAATTTTTCATAATTTAATTGAGTTTTAAATAATAAAATTATTGTAAGGGGTAAGTGATAAAATCTCGGATATACTTATTTTCTAGCGTAGGATTAGACATTTTCATACCATCTTATATCATGATTTATATTCGATATACATTTAATAGTGTAAAATCATTGATTTCGAGAAAATGACGAAAACTGTATGAAAGAGAAGAATTGACATTGTTATG
Organism: Verbascum thapsus; assembly: GCA_963669365.1. Taxonomy (NCBI): domain Eukaryota; kingdom Viridiplantae; phylum Streptophyta; class Magnoliopsida; order Lamiales; family Scrophulariaceae; genus Verbascum; species Verbascum thapsus. The sequence continues at coordinate 11,509,733 of OY770104.1, forward strand.
AAATACAATCAAATTTTGAAATATAGACCTCCAATTTTAATAATGTTTGTATGGTTAGAAAACTAACTTTTGAAGAAGCCAAGATGCAATTCAAACGTTTGAAGTGCGAAGGTTACAAAAGACATTCTATTACGAATCCAATATGACAACTTAGTAGTAACTCTAGTTATACAACTTTGATAAGATTCAAACAAGTTGGGTTATAAAGCTAAGACTTATATCTACAATTTTGTAGATGTTAAAGTCAAATTCAGATGGGAACATGGTCAAAATAGCAGTTCAAAACAGCATTAAAACTCTGAGAGGAGCCAAACACATTGTCGTCAGCGTTTAATGTTGGCAACAGTAAGCTTAAACGTGGGTTGAACATGAGATTTTTTTGGAGAAGTCTCCAACTACAAACTGGATTCATTATTATCGCTTACTTATATCAATTCTTCCCGTACAAAAAGGGGAGTTTGAAATTCAGAAATTGGGAGAAAAACATTAGATTAGGGCTAGAATAGATTTTAAAGGCTTGAAGATATTCAAGAAAAAGAGCAAGTAAATCTTGCATGATTGTATTCAACACTTCAACAAGGTTTTAATCGAAACTAGGATTTTTTTTCTTTTATCTCTCCTTTTAATTATTATTGATATGTTCATTATAGTTATGTTTATTATTTGTTTCTTTAATTTCATGGAGTAATTTTTTTTATTTTAGAACTGGGGTAGCCCAATAATATTTTATCAAACTAATTTACATTTTTCTTGATTTCATGAATCCGTATGCTTATGATTCGACTTCTTGGTTGCTTAATGCTTGTGAATTTGCTGACCACTTATTTGTATGATCGTAGATATTAGATTAAAATTCTGTAATGTGACATTTTGATATCGGAATCCATGAAAATTGAACTAGGTTTCTAAATCATGAAAGTATGCTTAGATCTTTTAAGGAATCCATAGCTTATCACAGAGCCTAATGAACTTACATTAACGCTAATCATCACGAACTTAGGTGGTTGATTAATTTAGATATGTTATTATACTTTGAAATAAGATAATAGTTAAAATTAGATAACGTGCTTTGTACGTAGCATTCATATTTGATAGGAAAATATAATGAGGTAGATAACGTTTATTGTGATGAACTCCAATTCTAAAATCTTTAATCAATCATTTAGAACTCATTTTCGAATTCTTACTTTATTTTTGTTAGTTAGTATTTACATCAGATAACCATTTAGTTTAGATTACAACTATGTGAAAAAGCTAGTACTTAACTATCTAATTCTCGTGAGAACGACAACTTAGGGACTACACGATAAGCCGTGCACTTGTGGTATTATACAGGTGAGTGTGAATCAAAATAATTTTTTCTAAAAGAATCAAACAAAATACTATATAATCAATTATATGTTAATGTATATTATACACAACAAATTTGTAATCCTGAAATTTAAGAAAACAAAAAAATTGTGACAAATAAATTTTATATTAATCAAAATTAAAAATTGGAGTACAATCTCTATTTTAACCCTCTGATTGTTCCTTCAATAATATCGATTTGAACGTTGGAGTTGACTTTGCTTCTTTGATCTTTTCCAAAGTTGACTTGAATATTTATAACGTTAATGTGAGGGCTGAAAAGCTTAATCTTGGATCAAAAGTGCAATCTGTTGTATATATGGAAGTTGAAAAGTTCGAGGTTGACTTGTAACTTTAATCTTCCTTGAACTTGATTTGAACTTCTATAATATTATTCGTAGGTTTAGCACTGTAATTATGAATCAAATGCTATGATTTGATGAACTTCGCCTTGAACGCCTTGGTTTTCGCTTTAAATGTCTTGGTTTCCGCTTTGAATCTTCTTGATTTTGGAGAACTTGTATAGAGATAATTTGGAGAGCTTACTTCATTCTTCTCTGACTTTGATTGAACTTCTGTTTGTTTATTATGAGCTACTAAGGACCCTATTTATAGTTGTTGGATGAAGGTGTCATAAATTATTTGAACTCTTTTAATAATTATCTCTTTAATTTTATATTTATTAAGAGATAATTATCAATATATTTGGAGTTATTTGATTGGTTGATGTTATGATTTAAATAATCTCCTTAATATTCTCTCTTTAATATTTATATTAATTTAAAGAGATAAATATCATTTGATTGGTCAACATATCAATGTGGCATGATTTAATTGGTTATGGATTTCTTAACTGCGCGCGCGACTTAATTTCATTAAATGAAACACCTCAATTTGACATGTGGCAATATTTGATTTGCTAATAAAATATATATTGTATATCAATTAAATCAATTATTCAATTTAGAATTAGATTTGGTCTAAAATATAAAATAAAAGACTTCAATTTATACTTAATATCATATTTTACACTTCTCATCATTTGATTACGCGAAATTTCAATATATATATAGAAGATTTAAACTAAGGTAAAAGAGGTTTTACAATTTATTGATAGGAGTACTCAACATGTTATGCACACATTTAATACTTTATCATTTTTATAATGTTTGAACATATATAACACACACTTATATACAACTATTTATTAGTGTGAATTTGTATTAGTTTTATGATTTAGAAAATATAAGTCTTAATTATTAAACAAAAAATAGATAATAAGTAAGAAAAAAAATTCTAATTTTATATGTTAGTGTTTGTATACTATTATTTCAACATTATTGTAATAAGTATTTTTTTCTGTGTAATATAAATATAATATTAACAAAAGCCCAAAATTTTCCTCTAGGAAATTATTTTTTTTGAATTGAATACAAAATCTTTAATTTTTACGATTTCTTTAGTACTGAAGGACTAAAATTGTGTATATATTTAGATAATAAAAGTAGTTTAAGTTTTAAAAAATAAATTTCAGTTTAGGTAATTTATAAAGCCAAATATAAATTATTTGAAGTTCTATCATATTATTAATATCATGAGTTTTACATGCATCCATATATACTATTTAACTACTAAAACTATAATTACTTTATTATTCATTATATGTTAAAAATTCCCATTAATCTAGAACATTATAATATTCAACAATAATTAGACATTAGACTAGTATTATATAATTAAAAAATAATATGCACATGTAAATAAGTTATGAAATCTGTTGATATTAGATAGTTAAAATAAAAATAATACATATTAAAGTTATTTACATATGTGTTATTGGTGAAAGGAGAAAAAGGTCCTCAAAAATAATTTGACCGATTGACAAATTAACATAAAACTGTAACTATATGTAATTTTGTGAATGTCTAGTTTTTATATAATTTGGCTAATTAGGAAAGATCAAAAACTTACAGAAAAAATGAAAATTATAAAATTTATTGATTGATTTTAGGGTAAGGAAGGAAGTTACCTACTTAATTGTTATTTTTGATTAATTCCAGTTAAGTGAAAAGTAACGGTTACTCATGTTTAGAAGATGAATGAACTTCCTTATTTTTAGTGGGAATAAACAATCCAATGACTCGTTAGTCTCACTTTCTTTTTTTAACTTACCAAACATTAAGTATGAATAAAATAATGAATAATGCCTTTTAGGAATGACTATTTTCTTGTACCAAACATGTCGTTAATAATATTGAGTTGCAACAAGTTTTATCGAGCTGAATATAATTCAAAACTCGAATTACTCGATTTGTACCTACATACATTATATTTTTTACTAATTGAGTTGAGCTACAAAATATATTAATGCAAAATCAAATATGTATCACTTGAATATCACGTGGGAATGTGATATGATTCATATGACCCAAAACAGACTAGTTAGTGTTTTAATAGTTTGAAGGTTGCACTCAGTACCTTCGAGCTGCCTATGTAACTATTTTGATAGTATCAAGCATTTTTGTAGTTCTCAGATATTGTACTCCTGAATTTTGAAAACTCGGAGAATATTAAGAATTTCTACTTTTTAGAGTGTAAAACTAGATAATCCTTTTTTAATTCATTAAAGTGGGATTTATAAGACCTTTATTGAATCATGGGCTTGTCTCACAGGGCGTAAGGCCTCGATTTACAGCCCAAAATGAAAATATACATGTATTAAATATAAAAACTTGTTTTATTAAATTACGAGATTACCTTACTAATCAGTAGGACTTATCACCTATAAACGAAAATAAGTATTCAAACTTGATCTATTACTTCAACGAACCGAGCTCAAACAAATAACAAATTTGTAATCCAACAATTTCAACACGTAGCTTTACACTTCATATTATGAAGAAAGACCCAATAAATTAGAGAACATATTTCTAACAGCAATCTTCCAAATATTCTTTTTCAACAAATTCAAAGTTGAAAAATGGCATTTACATGATTTGAAAAGTAAGTCATACAAACAATGACTTCACATAACATAAATATGCATAAACATTCCAATAATTACTTAGAAAATACACTTACTCAACTCAGCATAGAAACAAAATTTTATAAAATTTTCTCCAAACTGAGAAGAAAAATAGATTATTACTTAGAATGGAATTTATCAAATGGAGTATTGTTTTGTTACTGAAAATTACTTTTTCTGTAGTTAGCAGCAAAATATTGGTTAATGACTCATTACCAACCCAGAAATATAATCTTCAAAAAAATCATGCAATTAGGAGCATTCAGGTATAGGGAATTCAATTATTTATAATAATCGATGATATAAATCATTCATTGTTGCATGGGGATTTTTTTTTTTTCATGAAAATAAACATTTTTAATAAATCAATTTACTTTAATCATTATTGTTATCACTATTATTTGTATGTATTTTACTTGTTAGAGTGAAGATGGAGATATCATTGATTGCATAGATATCTACAAGCAGCCTGCTTTTGATCATCCTGCTTTAAGGGATCACAAAATCCAGGTAACATTTTATAAATTCATATAGCTAAAAAAAATTGCCAAATCGGTTCTAAAAACGGACTATAAATAAATTATGGGTTTGACATTTTTGTATATGTACTGTCTCGTCCATACATTACATATTAATTTGAGTGATTGAATAAACGATAAACGATTTTTTTTTTTTTTTTTACAGTTAAAGCCCAGTTACAACATAAAAAAGATGGAAAAATCATCAGGTAGCAAAAAGATGTATGTTGGAAGAAATAAAGGCTCTCCTGTGACAATAACTACACAAATATGGCATAAAAATGGTAAATGTCCAAAGGGCACAATTCCTATTAGGAGGATTAAGAAGAAGAAGAAGAAGAACAATGTTAGCAATATGAAGAAAAAGGCAATGCCTTTGCAATTTAATGAAAGCAAGAAGTTGTATCTTCTACAGATGAATCACTCTGTAAGTGCACAAAATTTGTTTTAGGGTAATTCTATAGTGAATTGAGTAGATTTATATATATATTTACAGGATCATGGGTAGTGGGACCCTTAATCGAAATAGTAATAGATGGACTGGAAATGTTTCAATTGGTTTATTCGATTTTTTTGCTAATTTAGTGAGTGATTTTATAGTGTATCAGGTGCAATACAACAAGCGATATACTATAAATGTGATTTCTACTCAAATTATTTTTAAATAATCAAACCTGTCCTAATGGACCTGGTCGATTTAAAACCCCTTTAAGCCTATAATTTGATTATCATAGAATAAACCCGATAATATTTAAACATTTCAAGAATTACACATTTATGATAGTTTTTTTTAATATATAGATAGCAGTGTTGCACACAGAAGGGTATGCATATTTGGGGGCTAAAGGAGATATACAAGTTTGGAACCCTAAAGTTGAATCAGATGATGAGTATTCTACTTCTCAACTCGCTCTAAAGAATGGCTTTCAGGCTCTTGAAGCTGGATGGGCTGTAAGTTTTTATTTTAATTTAGACAAAAATATTATAAATATTTCAATAAATATATATATATATAGCTATTTAATTATTGATCAAAATTGGCATTGTGTATTATTAGGTAAATCCCAGTGTTTATGGAGACAGGCAAACTCGACTATTTGTTTATTGGACTGTAAGTTGTTTAAATATATTGTATTTAGCAAAAATTTCATGTTATTTTGCTTCACAATTTAATTCTCAAATAATTATTATTTATTTATTTTTACGGGGATCTGGGCTGGGCCGGTTTGACCGAGGGGCAAACATGACATTTTATTATGAATTTTCGCTCCAATTCTGTAATTAGGCCGAATCCAAGAATAATATATGTAACTATTATAGATCGTACTAGAAGATGCGACACTGGCATAATTTTGTATTAGTTATATATGTATTCGATTCAGCATATATAACTAACTAACTAATTATGATTATATTGATATTTTAAATATATAGCTATTTATCGAGATTAATGCTAATAGTAAGTCATCTAGTAATTTTTGCTGCATAATATTTGTGTATTTATTGATAAAATTTGCAATATATATCTATATAAAATATTTGTTTTTAATTATTACAGGCTGATGGTTCAGAGAAAACAGGGTGCTTTGATTTAACTTGTCCTGGATTTGTCCAAACAAGCCATGAGATAGCTCTTGGTGCTGCAATATATCCTATTTCAAACCCAAATGGACTTCCATATCAAATTATCATCTACATCCATAGAGTTAGTGCACTTAATCTTACTCCATTATGCCTTCTAATTTTAATCCAAATTATAGCTTATATTGTTTGGTCTTTTTTTTTTTTGTTTAAAATAAGATAAAGATGCTATATAAATAAGATTTATTTCTTCTAAAAAATATCATGCATATCTCTTACAGTATTGTCAGTAAGTAATTATGTAATAATACTTATCGTTATTAGTTACTTATTTTCAGATTATTTATTATGGATTACAAATAATATAGTAAAAAATCTCAAATTTGAGGTTTTTACTTTGTTATGTTGATCCAAATTAAGACTTTTTTTTTTAAGTTTTTTCCTGAAAAAGAAATTATTTTACTGAAATACACTATATGCTATCCGTATCATCATTACACTATTGACTATTAATCACCACTTTTGACTTAATGTAGTGTAAAAATACTCATAATGTATACGTAAACTCAAATTCTCCATGGCCCTAAAGATCATTGAAAATGATAACACAAATTGTTATAAAAAATTTCACGTTTCTTACATTTAATTTTTGAAAAAATTTTGATACATACTTTTATCTCGTTACTATTAAGATCATCACCAACCAGTGCTAAATTAGGCTGGTCGAGTTGCTATAATCCGGCGCCATTCACTGCGCCAGCGCCAGATCTGGCGCAATGAACAGTGCTGCACCAGAAATGGCGCAACACTGTTCATCTGCACCGTTTCTGGCGTGGATTTCCTTTCTTCTTTTTTTTTTCTTCTTTTTTGTCTTTTATTTTAATCCTTTATCTTTATTTATGTTTTCTATGTATCCCTTATAAGTTTAAATTATTTTTCAATTGAAGCCTTCAATTTTTTTAAGTTATAATTATATCTTGTGTATTATATTTTGTCCAATTAAACATTAATTTGAATGTGCAAGGTAATTATAAAAAAAATTGTATTATAACTTATATAAAATGTATATTTTACACTTAATTATATTATAACTATAGTTTAATCATTAATTAAATAATATATATAGCTGTTGATTAATTTATTAAATACCAAAATATAATTAAAATAATTTTAGTTTATTTAATAATACAATAATTTTATTATTTGGGAATTTTATTAACAAATTATAATTTTTTGGGTGAAAGTGCACAATACGTAAAATGTTGACTTTTATTTGTGAAAGATCGTAAGATTATAAAAAAGATGGAAAAATAGAATATTTTGTAAGATTTTTTTTTGGGTACAGTCAATTGTGTTCTGGGTTAGAGTGAATTTACTGTAGCTGCACCAAATTAATGCGCACAATTTTTGTACTTATTTGGTGCAAAATGGGTTTTTGGGTTGGAGATGGCCTAAAACAAAATTGTGAGCCGTTGGAAAAGTGAATAAAATGCCGCCCATGCATATCCAACGGCTCACAATCCTTACTCAGGTACTACATAAGTGAATCATGGAATCTAATGAGCCCTTGATTTCAACAAATTTCAGGATCGAGAGACGGGCAATTGGTGGGTACAATATGGTGAAAGTATAAACATAGGATATTGGCCACAAGATCTGTTTGACATGCTAAAAGCCCATGCTGAAATAGTTCAATGGGGTGGTGAAGTTTATAGCTCAAGACTTGGAACTCATCCTCATACCTCTACTGAGATGGGCAGCGGGCAGTTCCCTGAATGGGTCATGGGCACTTCGGGCAGCGTCAAACGTATGAGGGTACTATTGAACAATATGGTTTTAACGCTACCCGAATGGTTTAATGGGTACTCGGATGAGTACGATTGTTATGGCGTTTATTTCATTCACGATTATGTGGAGGATCCCGAGTTTTTCTATGGTGGGCCCGGTAGAAATCCTATGTGCCCTTAGGTATGTTCTTATGTGTCGTGTATTATCGATATAGTTGTCAGTATATTTATCTACCTAGTGTATTTTCCACTAGGTATATCATTAAAAACCGTATAAAAGATATGTTTGTATTTGTTTTGGAGGTTTGTTTTTTGTTGAAATAGTATAGCGAGGTTGTCTATTTTGGTCAGAATGTGTTTGATTTAATTATTTTGGAGTGGTTCCTTATTGAGATTGTGTTTGTATTTATTTTTAAAGTAAACAAAAATTATTGTAGCAGTCAAATCATGTAAACTTTTATTTGAAATGATTGATTTAATAAATTATTAAAATTTTATATATTATATTTTATATTATTAATTATTTTAATAAAAGCAAAATAAAGCATAACTAAATCCAAATCGCTAGCTCGAGCTTGTGAGCTTGAGTTGAGCTAGCTTTCTAGCCAATAGCTCGAGCTGGAGCTCACGTGACATGATACTTATCAATGTTATCAAACCCGAACCGGACCGGCCGGTTCGATCGGTTAAACCGCGAACCGGTGATATGGCCGGTCCGAGTGGTATGTTAGAACGGTCAGCAATAACCCGATGCGAACCGGTTACGAACCGGCTATAACCGGTCGAACCGCTTCAAAACCGGTCGAACCGCACCCATTTTTGACCCGGTTTCCTAGTTATCTTCTCTTCTTCTTCACTGTAGAGGAAAAAATTAAAAAACTCCAACTTTATAAATGTTTTTGGGTTGGAAGATTAATGTTAAATATGAAAAACAATGGGTTATTTGAGCAATAATTTGCATATCATAGTTTAGAAACTTTGCACCAAGAAGATTAAACAAAATAGAAGGAAAAAAAAAAAGAGAAGAGAGAAGAAAGAGGAGCACCAGGCGGCGGCTGCTGGTGAGGTTTGAATGAAAGAAATTGATTAGGTTTTATTATGTTTACCCTTTTTACAAGCATTTTCTTTTCTTATTTTTATTTTATTATTTTCCTTTTTGAAATGATATGGGAATGGGTGCGGAAATATCCAAATCTAATATATAATTATATTATGCTTCACAAGTTTCAGATTTTGAATTTATATATTATGTTTTTTAACATATGTAATATTATTTTACCATATAATAATTTATTTTGAATATATATATATATATACCGGGTCAAGCGGTTTTTTTTATAACGGTTCAACCGGTTGGACCAGTGATCCAATGACCCGATTACTCATCCGGTTCGATCACTGGTCCGGGTTTGAAAACATTGATACTTATAAGATGATATATATATATATATTATGTATATTATGATCTATTTGTTTATAATATGCAAAATCTGATGACCATCATGAGAGAGTTTATTTATATGAGTCATGCTTATTAAGTTATATTATCTTATTTAAGAAATATTAATACATGATTGATAAAATAAATTAGACAATATTAAGAAATAAATTAATAGATAAATATCAATAAGAAGAAGAATAGATATAGAAAAGTTATTTTTTATTTGAATATAAATGATCCATATCAGTAATTACTTTATCTTGAATTATAAATTATAAATACTTTAGTTATTGATAACTATAATTATTTAAATAAAACAAAAATATGTAATTTAAATTATTTATGTGTCTAATTTATGTTATTTAAATTATTATAATTAAAATAAGTTGAATTGTATTCATTTTATATCAGGAAAGTTGCCAAAAATGATTATAATTAAAATAAGTTGAATGAATTGTATTCATTTTATATCAGGAAAGTTGCCAAAACATCGGCTTTTCCCTTTTTATTGATTTGGTGCAAGATCAAAGTGATATAAACCTGATACTTTGGGGGCTAAAGTGCAACTAAAACTAGGGGTGTAAATGAGCCGAGCTCGAGCCGAGCTTGGGGATTTTGCCAAGCTCGAGCTCGAGCTCATTTAGGCGAGCTCGAGCTGGGGCTCGAGCTCGTCGAGCTCATAATTTTTGAGCTCGGGCTCGAGCTCGTGAGCTTAAGTTCGAGCTCGAGCCGAACCCAAGCTCGCGAGTTCGAGCCCGAACTCAAGCCGAGCCCGTTTGAAATTTCAAATTTTCGGCGGGAAATTTAAATTTTGAATTTTTATTTATTTTTTATTAATTATTTAATATATATATTTATTAATTATTTAATATATATTTATTAATATAATTAAAAATTAATAATATATTAAATAATAAAAAAGCTCGCGAGCCGGGCTCGCGAGCTTTTTCTAAAAATGAGTGGGCTCGAGCTCGAACTCGGTTAAAAGTTCGAGCTCGTGAAGCTCGGCTCGAGCTCGAGCCGAGCTCGTTTGATCGAGCTCGAGCCGGCTCGGCTCGACTTACACCCCTAACTAAAACTAGCTATTCTGGCCAAATTAATAAAAATGATTAAAGCGCGATAAAAATATAATTTGAGATAGTAGTTTAACAAAATTTATTTTACGAGTGAAAGTGAAAATAAAATTTTATATATCAAGAACTAGTCATGACATTATCCATTTATTTTATATAATAATATATATATATATATTGTTATTGAACAAGACAACTTTTGCCTTTACAACAATTTCCCAGCTCACGTGAAATGAGTATTGGAGGGGATGGGTTTTGTGGCTGATCATTGTACACCTTAATTGTTTTTGAGACATGAAATGTCATCGAAAAACATAAAAGGTAAATTGTGCCAAAATACCATATTTCAAGTGTGAAAATTTTATGAATATTGAGTTCAATAGATCCAACATATTATATATCATTTATTTTGATTGATTTTAAGTAGTTTTTATCACCTAATCAATTTTTAAATTCAAAATATATTATGTATATTATATTGAGTTTATTAGATTCGATATGAAATAATTTAAGTTCAATTTCTTTCCTTAGCTTATATTACACCTAACACCGTCAATGAAGAAGAAATTGCTTTTGACGTATCTCAATAAAGTCCACAACTTTTTCGACTATTTTATATAAACTGAATAAAACCAACAACAATAATCAATTTCCCACCATGGCGGTGGTTAGTCATTTAATTTCTTTTTTTTTATATATAATATATTTCAACCTTGTTAATTAAAATATTTTACCTTTGTCCAAAAAGGTAAAATATTTTACCTGAATATATTATAGGTGGACAAAGTTTGGTTTACATTGCTTTAGAAATTTACTATTATAAATTTGTTTGAGCTTGTTTTATTCATACAATAAATTAAATTAGAACGATTTTTTTCTTCTTTCTTAAGCTCTAAAATTCTGATCAGATAGTAAAAGAATACTATACTAAGTGAGAAAAAAATAGAGGTACATAAATTCAATTTGTTTTCAGTTGGATTAAATCTCCTTGATTATCAAGCCAAATTTAAATATAATTTTAAAATCCAATAATAATTCAAACAAACGTCCAACTCGCCAGTATCACTTACAACCAAAACCCGATCCAAGAAAAAGTATAACTTGTTTCTTAATGTAATAGAGAGCCTTTCTAGATCGGATGGATTAGAGGTGTAAACCGAGGTGTAAACCGAGCTGGCCAACTCGGTGTTGGAAATAGCTTGTAATATAGAATTCTCTTATCCCACATAGGAAGAATAAACAAGTTTGATATACTTTATAAGGAGAAATCCAACATAAAGCTTAATTATGAGTTTGGAGGGAAAATTGGAGGGAAGCCAAAATATTCAAATATTATATATATTTATATATATATATTTATTATTATTTTCGTATTTAATTATTTAATTAATTTAAATAATTAATCTGAAAAATTATGACTTTTCGCAGTGAAAACTTGTGTGTTTTCAGATTTAAACATTGCATTGTTTGGATAAAAAACTATTGATCAATCTATGCAATGATTCGAATGGTTGCGAAGTGTCTATAAATAAGTTGAGAGCCAACAATATCATTCATTCGAATTCATCCATATTTTACATAACATATTTCAGTTCTCTTCTTAGTTCGTGAGGGAAGTCTTCGAAATTGCTATTCGCAGACTTCGAGTGGTTTGTTGTATCCTAGAAGTGAATTGCCATTTACCCGGTAGCAAGCTTATAGTGGGGGCAATTATCACTTTAAGGAAAGTGGGATCACGCCTCAAATCAACATACTTTACATTCTCGATTACTATTTATATAACACTCGGTTCACACGAGCTCAGCTCGAACTCCAGTTTTTCGATCTGGTTCACGAGCTCGAGCCCACTTAATTTTGAAAAAATATTAAAATTCCATACTTCAAAATTTACTGCATATACTTTTAGGTTTGCAAGCTGGATTTAAACTCAACAACCTCAAACCCGAACTCATGTAATAAGGCTCCAACTCAACCCAAACATAGAAAATTACCAAACTCAATTTGAACTCACAGTGCGTTTGGATCGATGGATTTGGATTTGAGGAGTGGATTTGGAGGAAGGATTTCAAATGACATCTAAAATGGTGTGTAGATATCGAAATTTTGCAACCAATCAAATCATGCCACGTGGAAATATTGACCAATCAAAAAGTCGTCTACGACAAATGATATTTATCTATTTAAGTTAATTTATGGATAATTATCAATTCAAGTTGATTTATGGATAATTATCAATTTAAGTTGATTTTTGGATAATATCTAGAAGATCTATCTAGATCTTCTATCAACCAATCAAATGGCTCCAAAATTATGATGATTATTTATTAAATCAAATGGATAATTATCAATGGATTCCAAATTATCCATAATTCTTCCATCCTACACCTATAAATAGGGTCCTTTGTAGCTCATAAATTACACACAGAGAAGTACGATTAAAAAGTTAGAGAAGTTCTTCGAATACAAAGAAGAATTTTCTCTACGAAGGTTCTTCGAATATACAAAGAAGATTCAAGGCGTTCTAGGCGATATTCAAGGCGTTCTTGAGGAAGTTCATCAAATTATAGCGTTTGATTCGTAATTATGGTGCTAAACCTACGAATTAACGTTATAGAAGTTCAAATCAAGCTCAAGGAAGATCAAAAGTCACAAAGTCAACCTTGAAGATTTCAAATTCCATATCAAATTCAACGTTTGATCCGAGATTAAGCTGCCAAGCCCTCGAATTAACGTTATAAACATTCAAGTCAACGTTGGAGAAGATCAAAGAAGCGAAGTCAACTCCAACAATCAAATATATATTTTGAAGGAAGAATCAGAGGATTAAATATAGAGATTTGTACCTCATATTTCATTTTGATTTATATAAATTTCATTTGTCACAATTTTTGTGTTTCTTGATTTTCAGAATTACAAATTTGTTGTGTACAAATTTTTGGCACGCCCAGTGGGACCATCTCTACCTCTCATCTCTTCACTTTATCAAGTTCAAATGGATGCTCAAGTCAAAGCTATGAAGATAGTGGATTCCAAGATGGTCATCCCAAATTCTTCAAACTCCACAAGCGAAACCATTGGCGTCACCACAAGAAGTATGTCCATGAAGCTACAAACATCTTCAAAGGTGGTTCTCCTACTTGAGCATGTTGAGGATGATCCATTCCACCTTGGTGACGAAATCAATCATGACGAAGAGAAGTATTTGTCATCTCCACAACATTCTACATCAAGTGACTTGAACATCGCATGTGTTATGATGACGAATGTTACAACTCCTGAGGAGCAAATTGCAAACTTAACGAAAGCTGTTGAAGGACTAATGAAGCATGTTCAAGAGCAAGCCACTCTAATTACAAAGTTGATGAAGAAAGCTGACGACGTGGATGCCATACACGAAATTGAAAAACAAGTTGAGGCGCACGATGAAGCTGAGACGTCAAAGAATCAACATCTAGTTGAGAAGAAAAGATTCATTGTCAAGGAGCTTCAAGTTTCAAGTGATGGGGCGATTCCAGCCGATCGACTAAAGGATTTTATCATGGATACTATTCAAGACAACCACAATGGGAGATCCAAGATACCTTTAACTTATGTCAAGCCATATACTCGAAGAATTGATAATTTGAAGATGCCAACTGGTTACCAACCCCCAAAATTCCAGCAATTTGATGGCAAAGGCAATCCAAAGCAACATGTGGCTCACTTCGTTGAAACATGCAATGATGCTGGAACTTATGGCGACCAACTAGTCAAGCAATTCGTTAGATCACTGAAAGGCAATGCATTTGACTGGTACATTGATCTTGGTGCTGACTCAATCAACAGCTGGGAGAAATTGGAGCAAGAGTTCCTCAATCGCTTCTACAGCACCCGTCGCACAATCAACATGCTTGAACTCACCAATTCCCGTCAATTGAAGGATGAACCAGTCATCGACTATATTAATCATTGGAGAAATCTGAGTCTCAACTGCAAAGATAGATTGTCTGAGTCCTCCACTATTGGAATGCGTATTCAAGGGATGCATTGGGGTCTTCGATATATCCTTCAAGGAATTCAACCAACAACATTTGAAGAGTTGGCCACTCAAGCACATGATATGGAGTTGAGTATGACCGGACGTGGAGTTGACAAGTCGTATGTCCAAGAGCCTTGTAAACAAGAAATCAACAAAGGGGGCAAGCCATTCACAAATGCTTCTGATGATGAGCCCGTATCTGATAGTGATGAACATGTGGAAGAAAGTGACGTTCAAGATCGTCATCCAAACTTTGACTAAAGATGCTAAATCAACGCTCCTCGATAAGAGCATAAACTGTCATCAACGCTCCTCGATAAGAGCATAAACTGTCATCAATGCTCCTCGATAAGAGCATAAACTGTCATCAACGCTCCTTGATAAGAGCATAAACTATCAGCAAGTCTCCTTGATAAGAGTTTAAACTTTCAATAAATACAAAAGCAAATGCACTCCTTGACACGAGTATAAAAGGTCTACATGTCAAATCAAAAGAAGTTCTCCTTGACACGAGCATAAAAGGTCTAGAAGTCAAATCAAATCAAATGAAGTTCTCCTTGACACGAGTTTAAAAGGTCTACAAGTCAAATCAAACCAAATGAAGTTCTCCTTGACACGAGCATAAAAGGTCTACAAATCAAATCAAATCAAATGAAGTTCTCCTTGACACGAGCATAAAAGGTCTACAAGTCAAATCAAATCAAATGAAGTTCTCCTTGACACGAGCATAAAAGGTCTACAAGTCAAATCAAATCAAATGAAGTCCTCCTTGACACGAGCATAAAAGGTCTACAAGTCAAATCAAATCAAATGAAGCCCTCCTTGACACGAGCATAAAAGGTCTACAAGTCAAATCAAATCAAATAAAATTCTCCTTGACACGAGGATAAAATGTCTACAAGTCCAACCAAATCATGTACTCCAAGCCTTGAAGAGTATAAACTAAATATGGCACCTCTATGAAGAAAAAAAAATTTTGAACTACGTTATGACTTGATCTCTTTTTCTTAGGGTACGTAGGCAACTTAAATATATCTAAGTTCAGTCATAAATTCAAATCAAATCATATTCTCTCGATGGAGTGACGTCACTCATTCAAAAGAATTTTGAAAGAAAGATCCCACCGTGACATGGGGGCATGTTAATCTCATTGTGACACAAACAACTTGCGGTGGAAGCCAACAAAGTATTTTCGAGAAGACACCAAACTGTGTGAAAGACTTTCATGGTATCAAAGCTCAAATGGAGGCTATTCTTAAGGCATGATTTTTATGTTGAGACATTGCGACTCATCCACTACGAAGTATGCTTTGAAATAACCAAACTTCCGTGAACGAGTCTCAAGGGGGCATTTGTAGATATCGAAATTTTGCAACCAATCAAATCATGCCACGTGGAAATATTGACCAATCAAAAAGTCGTCTACGACAAATGATATTTATCTATTTAAGTTAATTTATGGATAATTATCAATTCAAGTTGATTTATGGATAATTATCAATTTAAGTTGATTTTTGGATAATATCTAGAAGATCTATCTAGATCTTCTATCAACCAATCAAATGGCTCCAAAATTATGATGATTATTTATTAAATCAAATGGATAATTATCAATGGATTCCAAATTATCCATAATTCTTCCATCCTACACCTATAAATAGGGTCCTTTGTAGCTCATAAATTACACACAGAGAAGTACGATTAAAAAGTTAGAGAAGTTCTTCGAATACAAAGAAGAATTTTCTCTACGAAGGTTCTTCGAATATACAAAGAAGATTCAAGGCGTTCTAGGCGATATTCAAGGCGTTCTTGAGGAAGTTCATCAAATTATAGCGTTTGATTCGTAATTATGGTGCTAAACCTACGAATTAACGTTATAGAAGTTCAAATCAAGCTCAAGGAAGATCAAAAGTCACAAAGTCAACCTTGAAGATTTCAAATTCCATATCAAATTCAACGTTTGATCCGAGATTAAGCTGCCAAGCCCTCGAATTAACGTTATAAACATTCAAGTCAACGTTGGAGAAGATCAAAGAAGCGAAGTCAACTCCAACAATCAAATATATATTTTGAAGGAAGAATCAGAGGATTAAATATAGAGATTTGTACCCCATATTTCATTTTGATTTATATAAATTTCATTTGTCACAATTTTTGTGTTTCTTGATTTTCAGAATTACAAATTTGTTGTGTACATGGTGTCATTTGAAATCCACCGTAGTTGTGGAGAAAAGAGCTCAAAATGAATGGCGAGGGATTTGAAATCCATCATCATCTAAATGAACTTAAATGGATTTGTCAATGAATTTGAAATCCATGTATTTCAAATCACTCGATCCAAACACACCCTCGGTTCATTTATACTCATAAAATGGATTATATATCATAACCAACTTCTAGATTACAAAATGTGTAATACATGTGGTGGCCACTATAATTAAATAACCCATTCAAAGATATGTTCTTTCACAGCTAAATCCTTTGAAAACAAATAAACCAATAACAAATTGGCAAATTGCTCTGGATATTATAGATTAATTTTGCCAGTCTGTCAATGTATTATACTAATGTCTAATGTCATCATTACCTAATTTCTCCTATGATATTCATTTCTAAAGTACACTATTTGTCCTAAAATTCCCTTTTTTTTTTTTTTATTCGAATCGTCTATTTAGTAGTGTCGTTTTATATATTTTTACATGAACGAATAATATAAATTATCTCAAAATTTTGATTTTCTAAGACCACAACAAGAATGATACGATGTTGTATCGAGTATTTATTTTCAAGTAAAAAATCAACTTCAGAAATTAAAAGACGAGAAAAGATTAACTAAAATACACAATCTTTTTTTTTTCTTTTTTCTATTAATAAATAATGGTCCTATTTATACAATAATTTGATACTAAAATAAAATAAAACTAAACTTATCCACTAATCCATTAGTAGACCACTAATCTAAAATAACTAGCCACTAAATCAACCCACTAATTAATTACAACTAATAAAAAAAAAGATTAATACCTAATAAAATAAAAATTACTAATTTTAATAATATATGAAAACTCATATCTTATCAAACCTCCCATTTATTACATGAATAATATAATATATTTAGATGAATGAATAATATAAATTATTTCAGACCAAGAAAGAACCTCACATTTAGCTACTAGGTTCTGTTCTATCCAGATATTTGGGTCCACAAAGCTTTGTTATTTTGCACTTTTCCTTTTCAAGCACCTACTTTTTCGTCTCTACGAAGAATCCACAACCTTATTTTCTCCTAAAATACTTTTATCCATTTTGATTTTGCCGATGTTTCGTTATTTTTGTATATGTTTTTTGGGTTTATTTTCTCTGCTAGAAAGGTACTCTGCTTTCTCTAGGCTTTCTTGTTAAGGATTTTATCTTGGTTGTTTTGATCAGTTTTTGTGGGGAATTTTGGTTTGTTGTAATCAAAGGGAGGTGTACCTTTTATGTTCTTCTGGAGGTAAGTTTTACAGTGATATATATTTTAATACTTGAGTATATTATTAAGTGAATTTTCATCAAAAAGCTGCAGTTTATTTAACATTCCCCTGTATTTTTTTTTTTTTGGAAAAAAAGATTTGATCTTGATATTTGGGACATAGGATTTTCCTGTAATTTATGTGAAATCATCAGTTTATTTAAAATTCCCTGTTATTTCTTTCCAGAAAGAAGCTCTGATTTTGATATTTGGGACTTGGGATTTTCTGGTGATTTATCATTAGAAATTCTCGATAAATAAAAACTTAATTATATAAGGTTCAGAAGATTAGAGTTTTCAGTACTAATTGAACACCAGCGTATCATTAGGTGAATTTTCATCCAAAAAACCTGCAGTTGACTGAACATTCCCCTTTTTTTTTTTTTTAATTCAGGAAAAAAGATTTGATCTTGATATGAAGGGCATGGGATTTTCCGGAAAATATATAGGAAATCATTAGAAACTCGCAACAAATGAAAACTCAATTATTGGGGTTTAGAAGATTACAGTCTCCCAGTAATAAATTTAACACTTGAGCATAATTCAGTGATTTTCACCAAAAACTGCAGTTTATTAACTTTCCCCTGTTCTTTTTTTCAGAAAAAAGATTTGATCTTGGTATCTGGGATTTTCAGGTGATTTATCTGAAATCATTAGAGATTGTGAACAAATGAAGACTCAATTACTAAGGGTCTAGGAAAAAGAAAGAAGAAAACATAATAAAAAGGTGAGAATGAAGAGATTGAAAGATGATGAAAGGATAATAGGACCTTTGTTCCCTAGACTTCATGTGAATGATACTGAGAAAGGAGGGCCAAAAGCACCTCCAAGAAACAAAATGGCCATTTATGAGCAGCTAAGTGTTCCTTCTCAAAGGTTTAATCATGCCCCGAATAATAGCCTTGCGAATTTGCGATCCCTTTCGACCCAGGTGAATTTTCAAGCATTTTAGCCTTTTGAATATGATTTTTGCTCTTGATAATATATATCGTTGCAGTTATTTTCTGTCTTGTCACATTAGCATAATCTCTGAATACTTTTAAAAAACTTGATTTTCTATAGTTCTTCGCGATCTGTTTATATGTCTTACATGAACTTGAAGAGTTGTTCTAAATCCATATCTAATAGAGATCATTTCATGAACTTTGTTTTGATTTCAATAAGGTTAAGATAGTTGAAGATAAACACATTGTACTAACGTGGTTTTCAACTTTTTTTCACTGCCGATACATAAGTTTACTAGATAAGACATTACAGTATGATTCTATTTCTAAAATAAATCAGTACTTGGACGGGTTTTGTCTCAAAACTCCTACAGACAATTCGCATTTGAAAATTGAACAACTTGCATTTTCAGGGGAGTGGAGATCAAAGGGGTATGTTTTTCTCTCATCAGCAGCCTTCTAAACAGCTACCTGAGAAGCAATATTCTGATTTGAGCACTCAAGTTGATCAGAGAAAGAAATCAGATGAAGATGACTTTACAGTTCCTATATTCACTCAATCCGTTCGAAATCAAGAAAGTGGTAAACATTGTAATGGAACGGAAAGGGAAATAATCTCCTCTTATTTGAATCACACATTGAAATTCCAAAAAACGAAAAAAACGAGCATAGTTGAACGCAATATGAGGCAACAAGGCAAAATCCAGAATGAAGCGAATATGGCAGCATTGAACAAAAGATATTCTTCTCGTTTAACGGTTTTTGCATCAGAAGATGTTCATGATCTTAGTAATAATACGGAATCTATTGAAGAAGGGTCGATGCAAACGAAGAACTTGGAGAGGGGTGATAGTGTAACTTCTGTTTTGGACTGTGTATCAGGGCTCGATATAACACCTGATGATGTTGTGGGAATAATAGGCCAGAAACGCTTTTGGAAGGCCAGAAGAACTATTGCTCAGTAAGTTATTATGCTTGCTGTTTTTATTCATTTTCTTGCTGTGTAAACATTTGGTATCATATTTCTATTTCTATAGAGTTAAATTCTAATGATGTTCGAGTAAAACGAATCATTCAGACAGGACTTATGCCTCCATATCATATATTTATACTACGCCCTTTGAATTATTCAATAAGTTAGTGAAGTTAAGCTACAATATTTTTCTCATGCATGGTCATTTTTTATCTTGTTTTGTGTTGCTACAAAGTTGTGTTTTTTACTATTTGCGAATGTCGGGTTCTACCCAACGAGTTTGGATTATAATTTTCTGAAAATATGTTAGGCAAAGAACGTATTTCTAATGCGTATTTTAGTAATTCTCATGTGATGTATACTTTCTTGTTCATTGCAGTCAACAACGAGTTTTTGCAGTTCAAGTATTCGAATTGCATAGGTTAATCAAGGTAAGGACCAGCTTTTGATTTAAGTTTATTAATTACATATGTATTTTGGATTTGAAGTAATAATTGAGTTTAAAATCTTTTGTCAGGTTCAAAAATTGATTGCTGCATCACCACATCTGTTGCTCGAAAACTCGAGTTCTTTAACCGAACCAATAAACCCTTTGCCTCGGAAAAAATCCCGAAAAATCGACCCCGAGGAACCAAGCCACAAGCCGAAAATCTCTTCCGAAAATACTCTCAAGAAAAAATCATCTTTTTCGTCCATTCAGAACGACAATCAAAATGGTGGGCCATGGTGTTTCAATCAGCCTCATGGGCCCCACTGGTTGATTCCTGTTATGTCCCCATCCGAAGGACTCATATACAAGCCATATCCCGGGCCCACGTTTTTCGCCCCCGCCCCTCAAGGTGGTGGGCCCCAAGGATCCAATCCCACGGTGAATAATTTTCCGATCCCAGCTTGTGGTGTTCTGGCCCCACATCAATTCCCGTCTTTTCCTCTGGCGGGTCCACCGGGATACCCACTAGGCATGCCGGTGATGAATCCAGCACCGTTCTTGGTCGAACAAATGAACGGCCCAGATTTTCTAGATGAAATCGAGGATACTGGATTACAAGCAAGCACCGCAAGTAGTAATGCTCATAAGCCCGAGCACGAGCGGCCTACTGCAGTGATCAAGGTTGTGCCTCATAATGCTAAAACTGCAACCGAATCTGCTGCTAGAATTTTTCGAGCCATACAAGAAGAGAGAAAACGGTACAACGCGCCGTAAAACTTTACTATCTTGTGTAATTTTTTGCTTTTGTAGATGTATATTATCTTGTGATGGTTGCAAGTCCTGTAGATATATATTGCATGAGATCAATTATGTATGATAGTGATTATCATAGGTGCTGTAACTTTTTTGATTTAAGAAAGTAGTAAGTTGATGTTGAGGCCCAAGTTTTTGGTTTTCAATTTTCTTTCTTAACAAAATTAAGTTGAATGTGGTGTATTCAATTTGCTCAGATTCTTTTGAATTTGAAGAGTTACATTTGAACTTGATTTAATTGTTAAACTTTGGTCAAGATATAGCTTGGTGTTTGTTTGTATACATGTTTTGATATCTCTAACAAATAAAAACGAGCTCAATCCGATCATTAAAATCACGTTGACAACAACAAAATATGTGTCGGTGATTTGTTAATTAAGTGGATTGAACTTGATTGAATTCTTAAGAATTAATCTAGAGTCGAATATTTTGATATATTCTTTTATTTGCTTATTTTGATGATGGATTTTGGTAAGCAATGGAGATGGAGAAGGCAAAAATATCAACAAAATTAAGAGGTTTCGACCTTAAACACTTGTATAAGTATAAAACAGTTTTGGAAGAGGTCTCGAAATCACACTCAATGAAATAGAGGTAAACTTTATCCACAAAATATACAAATGACATCCTTCTATAGCACATCAATACGATTATTGTTGCTGAATTTTCAAAGATCAAAACTTTTACTCATTTCTGAAAGCTGTTGAATTGGTAATCTTGCTGATTGCTTAGGCTTGAGAAGAAGAAGTCATCTGTTGATGTCGATTTGAACCCAGAGTTACCTACTACTCCGGGTCCAACATCCGTACCCATATCCTCTGTGTAAAATGAAGGAAAAGGTCTATTTTCTTTTTCGACAGATACATCACTTAACCTGCCAACAACACCGACATCTGCTAAGTTGACCGTCTTGGCTGCCATGATCAAACACAAAATGTTGTCAGCATAAAAAAGTGTTTCTTATAGTGTCACGGGACTCCAAGTTCCTGGTCCGACTTTTGGACCAAACTTGGGCCCACATGAATTACTTCGACTGTGCTCAAAATCAGAACCAGGGAGCACATACATGAAAACACACATACATGAAAACAGGGGTGTAAACGAGCCGAACCTGATGAAATTTCTAAGTTAAACTGGAGCTCATATATTTTTCGAGCTCTAGCTCGAACTTGGCGAGCCTAATTTTTTGGCTCAAGCTCCAGCTCGCTATAAGCGAGTCGAGCTCGAGCTTAAACAAAAAATTGATTTTTAAGTACTTTTTAATTTTTTTAAAAAAATTATTTGTTTTTGACTTATATAGTATATATATATGTCACAGAGACATAATTTAATTGGACAAATTTGTAGAAATACATATCACAATCTATACACTAAAATATTATAATTAATTATTATATATGTTGCATGACATATAAAAACTAAAATGTTACTTAAGTATTATTAAAATTTGTATTAAATAAAAATTGGAGTATTATTTCATAGATTTGAGTGTTTACAATCATATATATAAATTAAAACAATAATGATAAAAAGCTTACGAGCCAAGCTCGTGAGCTTATGAACAACTATAAGTAAGCTCGAGTTCCAATCAAGGGGTCTTATCAAGCTCACGAGCTAGCTCGACTCAACATTGCACCTTTATGCCATAAATGATAATTTTGATCCCAAGATTTACATTTTAAAATTTAATCTCCAGTTATTCTTGCCTTATTTGATGTTTTTTAGTAATTGTTTTGGGAATGGGTATTATAAGTACCTGTGTGGAAATTAGGTGGCGCGTGTTGTGTTTGTAAATGGTTTTAGAAAATGGTTTGACGTAATAAAATACGTCAAATTAATTATGATTTATTGATGTATGACGTATAAAATAACAGAGTTGGTTATTTTGGTAATGATTATGTGATAAAAAAGTAATAAAGTAATAAAGAGAAAAGAAAGAATAATTATAGGTAATTATTGATGAAAGATGATATGTAATTATTCATGCATGAATTGTAAGGTAGTATATGGAGGAATGGGCAATGAAATTGAAAAAAAAATGTGTCTTTGGTTGAAGATTGTTTTCGTGGTGTTTAGGGTAAATTTTTGACGCAGAAAACAGAAAATAGTATTTGAATAAGTAAACAAACAAACCCTTAGGTTTCATAAATTAAATAAAAACATCATATTTAGGTGAAATGTTATAATGAGACCAGATAGCTTGATTTTTCACATGTAAAAGCTAAAAAGTCACTATATGCCCACAAAAATTATTAAAACTAATGCATTGATGTAATCTTCACAACAATCACTAGATCATAGCCAAAACGAGCAAGCCCAGTAAAACTCTGGTACCAAGCTCTAACTAATATGCATTTGCCGTAATTCCAAAAGTATATACCTATAGTCCTTTATGCATTCTTAACTTTTTCGGTTAAGAATATGCAAAACAAATTTTCTCAAATAAAATTCACATCTTTCACGCTCTAGTATGGTTTCTATAGATTAAAGGATAATTACATATACACCTTCTCACCTATTGGATAATTATCACGAGCCTCCTAAAGTTTTGCAAATTACAAAGACACGCCAATCTGACAATTGGAAAGATCATTTGAAACACAGGGGCTGAGAATGTAGTATGCTTTTATTGATAGGGGTGAAATTACAATAACATGGGAAGTTATGATAATTTTTCAAACATTGGAATGTATTTTGTAACTAGAATCTCATGCATGGAGGTTTGATGTAATTTCCGGTAGATTATTCATGCACACATCAACAAGTATATGTTCTCGATTTAGGTTACTAAAGCATATCATCCAAATAATACGTAGATCAATTAGAAAGATTTTTTTCCTACTGATAGAGTATAGTAGGCCGGTTAAGACATACTTACGTGCTGTTATATTTAGATCAATCAATCCACGGCTTAAAGAGTCGGCCCACACTCCAGATTTGACCTGAAAAGCTTCCTTCTTGAGTTGAGGCTTGATTTCGATTGATGATTCATTCACGTTCTTATGTATTTCCTCTTTAGAAGAATTTTTGTTAGATACACTTGATAAAGGATCTGAATGAGAAGTGAATTCACCAAATGCGTCGGAACCCTCGAAATTGTTCAGTGGAACTGCAGCAAATGGGTCAGCTATTTCACTAGATCTATCAGATTTACAAGCCTTGTCGTCAAGTAGGGAAGGTGGATCTGGTTCAGAGAAGAAATCCATTGTTGTAGAAACAGCAGGCCCGGATGCAAATAGATCAACATTTTTCTGCAGAATGGCCCGAATTACAAGTCTTAAGAAATTCAGAAGTCACGAATGTTTTTTCAGGAATCTGATTATTTGAGAAAAGATCAAATAGATATTAATAAATAGCAACGCGAACAAGACTGCAGCTCCCAAAAATGGATACATTTACAAGAACCGCTCTTTTGATTCAATTCCTCGTATTAGCACTCCAAACCACACGGGCGCCATCTCTCTCACACACAGACACATATATATATATACACTATTAAGAATGGGAGAAGACCTTAGAAAATGATTTTTGGACTTTCAATCATTTTTTGTGAGGAAAAAGTAATTTTTAGGATGAACTAGGTGTCATACACCATATACTTATTACAGTGTCATCTCAATGCTATGATGAGGTAGCTTAATGACAACATTTGGTTCATATATTCAACAAAGCAAACATTTTTCTATAGACTTATTTATTTTTTTGTCACTTTAAATTTTACTATCCCTTTTCCTTTCTTAATTTTTCTTATCTTCTCTCCCCATTTACTTATAATTTCAAAATGATTTTATTGAATTTTAGTTTACACAAGTACCGAGTGTGCGTTACCGACTGGTGTAGATAGGGATGTCCACTCGAGTCATGTACTGGAGAGGAGCTATGTGATTATTATGTTTTCCAACTCAGATAACACGTGAATGGAAAGCCTTACCTGAGATGCTGGATTTTCCCCTGCTTTTGGTTCAGGTGCTGCCGATACAAAAGCGGCATCAGCAAAAAAATCAACCTTTGAGGGATCATTGTCCACTGAAGTGAACTCATTGGATGGAACAGATAATGGCGCATCCAAAAGATCACCAACAAGATTTTGCCCGAAAAAGTCCACTTGGTTACTTCCAGCAGAAGGTTCTGTTTCAAAAACAAAGGTGATGAATCAATAAAAGATTCAAAGTTTTGGTCAAAATAGCATCTCTTGTGCAATTGACAAGTAGCAAATTATAGCATGAAATCAATTCAACTACCATTTCCATTCTTTATGATTTGCAAAACAAAATGTTCAGACCCCGCAAAATAATGAAACACAGACCATTAAGAAACTTATAACTTACTAGCGCTTGAAGTCCCTCGTGGATCAAAATCATCAAAATCCTCATCATATTTGTCTGACGATGCATTTTGTGAGCGATCTGAAGCATATTTATCTGGCTTGCTAGTTTTTGTTGAAGCAGAGACAGGAAAATCTTGTTTCTTGCTGCAAACCATTCTTGAGGTTTAGAGAGAATAAAGCAAAGACATTACAGACAAAAACAATGAGTAAATGCAAACTGAATAAAATCTCTCAGAATTTATGCCAAATCTCACCCTAGACAAATTCATTTTGGACTCTTAGTTAAACAGAGTTAAAATTACACTTGCTGATGCGCCATGCAGGTTATGCCAGGCCCCAAAACCATAAGGAACAAGTCTTGGGAAAGCCTCGCAATCATATGAAAAAAGATGTAAGGCGTTGTTGTTTTTGAGTAAATATTTTGAATTTCAGGAATATACTTTGGTATGTTAGGAGGTACACGCTGCGGAAGCATTGGAATATGACATTATTTGAGTTGAGACAACAACAAAATATAGAAAATAAGGGACACAAAATTTAACGTGGTTCACCCAATTTAGGCTACGTCCACGGGACAAGGCTATGATAATATCAATTTGAAAGGAATTACAAACTTCTTCACTAATCAAAAGAACGGAATAATTTTATCCGTCTCGAACTAGGAATAACACTCTCACACTCTCTTTTATAACAAACAAAAGGAGAAGAAAGTTTATAAGGAGAAAGAGGATTTGTTTTGGGATGATATCAAACACTGGACGAAGCTCAATTTATAGGAGAGCTTCGCCTGACATTCATGACTAAAAATGTCATGCTGCTCAAATGTCAAGCATGACATTTGACATTAATTGTCATGCTGCTCAAATGTCAAGCATGACATTTGACATTAATTGTCATGCTGCTTCAAATGTCAAGCATGACATTTGACATTCTCCCACTTGAAGACTAATGACAAATTAGTTCTTCACACATCCTTTCGTCTTGTCCGTCCGTGTTGCCTATGTTTCTGTAATGTCAAGCATGACATTTGACATTAATTGTCATGCTGCTTCAAATGTCAAGCATGACATTTGACATTCTCCCACTTGAAGACTAATGACAAATTAGTTCTTTACACATCCTTTCGTCTACTCCGTCCGTGTTGCCACCAACACCTCGGCGCCTGTTTGAGGCCGTATAGAGATTTGTTTAACCTACAAACCAAGTTCTTTTTGCCTACATCGGCAAAACCTTCTGGTTGGAGCATATAGATTTCTTCTTCAAGATTTCCATGAAGAAATGCAGTTTTCACAGAGACAGAAATAGCAGGGCGATTTGGCTGTCACAGAAGAATTATCTGAGAAAGATTTTGCGCCGCTTCAACATGCAAGATAGTAAGCCAATCTCAACCCCTCTCCCTGTTAACTTCAAGTTATCCTCTAGTATGTGTCCTAGCAGTGAAGCAGAGAGGATGGAGATGTCTCGAGTACCGTATGCATCAGCAGTGGGAAGTTTGATGTTCGCTATGATATGTACTAGACCAGACATTGCACAAGCAGTGGGAGCGGTTAGTCGGTTCATGGCAAATCCTGGAAAAGAGCATTGGGGAGCAATAAAGAGGATTCTGAGATACATCAAAGGTTCCTCGGATGTTGCATTATGTTTCATAGAATCAGATTTTACTGTTAAATGCTATGTGGATTCGGATTATGCAGGTGACCTTGACAAAAGGAGATCCACCACAGGATATGTGTTTACTCTTGCGGGCGGAGCTATAAGCTGGGCTTCAAAGTTACAGATTGTTGTAGCTCTGTCCACTACAGAAGCAGAATACATGGCAGCTACACTTGCCTGTAAAGAAGCAGTTTGGATACAAAGGTTGGTTGAGGAGCTCGGGCACAAACAAGAAAGCGTTACTTTGTTTTGTGACAGTCAGAGCGCCTTGCACATTGCAAGGAATCCGGTCTTTCATTCCAGGACGAAGCACATTGGTGTTCATTACCACTTTGTTCGTGAAGCAGTGGAGAATGGGAGTGTTGACATGCAAAAGATTCACACTCGGGAAAACCTAGCAGATGTATTGACAAAACCAATCAGTACCGACAAGTTTGTTTGGAGTAGATCCTCGATTGGCCTTACAGAAACATAGGCAACACGGACGGACAAGACGAAAGGATGTGTGAAGAACTAATTTGTCATTAGTCTTCAAGTGGGAGAATGTCAAATGTCATGCTTGACATTTGAAGCAGCATGACAATTAATGTCAAATGTCATGCTTGACATTACAGAAACATAGGCAACACGGACGGACAAGACGAAAGGATGTGTGAAGAACTAATTTGTCATTAGTCTTCAAGTGGGAGAATGTCAAATGTCATGCTTGACATTTGATGCAGCATGACAATTAATGTCAAATGTCATGCTTGACATTTGAGCAGCATGACAATTAATGTCAAATGTCATGCTTGACATTTGAGCAGCATGACATTTTTAGTCATGAATGTCAGGCGAAGCTCTCCTATAAATTGATCTTCGTCCAGTGTTTGATATCATCCCAAAACAAATCCTCTTTCTCCTTATAAACTTTCTTCTCCTTTTGTTTGTTATAAAAGAGAGTGTGAGAGTGTTCTTCCTAGTTCGAGACGGATAAAATTATTCCGTTCTTTTGATTAGTGAAGACGTTTGTAATTCCTTTCAGATTGATATTATCATAGCCTTGTCCCGTGGACGTAGCCTAAATTGGGTGAACCACGTTAAATTTTGTATCTCTTATTTTCTATAATGTCAAGCATGACATTTGACATTAATTGTCATGCTGCGTCAAATGTCAAGCATGACATTTGACATGGTATTTGTGTGAATGATTATTATTTTTGCTTTTGTTTAGGTCTGTAGGAAAACATGTCAAATCAAAAGTGATTAGTTGATCTATGATATATAAAATGATTGGGTGAGTTATATTGGTAATGATTATCTATACTATTATAAAAGAATGAGTTGTTTTTTTACATTTTTGAACTACCTAAAATAACCCTATGAAATTCAATTTTTAATGGCAAAAGAGTCATATAATAAATAATAATAAAGAGTTGTATATATCTACAAGATGTGTAATAACACTAGGACTCTTCTATTTAAAAAAAATATTATTTTTTATACTATTATAAAAGGATGAGTTGTTTTTTTACATTTTTGAACTACACTAGGACTCTTCTATTTTAAAAAAAATATTATTTTTTATTTATATATAAAAGGATGGGTTGTTTTTTTAGATTTTTGAACTACCTAAAATAACCCTATGAAATTCAATTTTTAATGGTAAAAGAGTCATATAATAAATAATAATAAAGAGTAGTATATATCTACAAGATGTGTAATAACACTAGGACTCTTCTATTTAAAAAAAACAATATTGTTACTTTAGAATTATATATATAATTAACCACAAACGTATGAGGAAACAAAATTTGAGCACTAACTTTACCCAATAAGTTTTTGGCCACTGATTGAATACTGAATATAACAGAATTATATATATTCTTTATTGTTTTTGCCATAAAATTTTGATACAGTAAAATAGATTTGTTATGTTTAAATACATATTAATTTAGTATTTCAAATAATTACATATTAATTTGTACATTTGAAGTTCATCTAATAAAATAATTTAATGACAAATAAAAACATTTAAATTTGGGAATGCATATTCTAAATTTTGTTAAGAATATATGTTCGGATAAATATCGAATTAGTTCTTATATTATTAAATTTGATAATAAAAGGCCGAGGAGACGATGAACAACACAATGAGAGAGATGCTTTTTTCTTTGTGTTTGCATTTAATAATAGGTTTATGTTTGGCATAGCCGTTATAATATTTGTAGGAGAACGATGGTTGGAGTATTTTGAATAATTAATGAGATAAAATAATGCAACAAAAAGACAATATACATTTTATGACTATATATATGATAGTAGAAGATGGAACTTACTTGAAGAAACCAATTTGTTTCATTCTAATTTGGTAATTTTTTTTAAAGCATATTAGCTTTCATAATATGGCTTTCAGAAGTACTTTATTAGAGTTTATGACTATATAATTGTAATTATTTTCAACTAATCATGTTTAATATAGCTCATATAGAAAATAATTAATCATACAAGAAATGTGATGATTTAACATTATTAATAACATTTTAGATATCATAAACTTAAATTTATCCTGTGAGGTATGTGATTGGATTTTCTGTTCCAAATCATGTTTCAATCTCTTATTTCACAAATGTAGATGTGACACATGTCAAAATATTTACACATGTCACACATCCCTTAATAAATGTATTTATGAATTGCACGTGTCACACATCTACATTTGTGGAATAGGAGACTTAAACACAGAAAATCTTTTTTGATGACAATGGAACCCGCAGCCGCTACCGTTAGGTGCGCACTGGGTAAACCCCGCTCTTGTGTAATAGCCTGCAAACCACACAAGAGAGGTAAACCTGCCTAGGTTGCACATAGCTGACAGGCTCACAGTAGAGAAGGCAAATAGGCATTCCCTCATCAGGATTCGAACCCGTTAAACACAAAAAATCTTATTAGACAATTAGGATGTTAATTCAACATTGTATTTTCAAACTAATTTATTTCTAGATATGAAAAAAGAATGATTATTTCTAAATATAAAACTAAATAAAAATGATTGTTTTAATAATAAAAGAGTCAAGAATATTAAAATAAACTTTAGACATATATGATAAATAGAAGAATAATTACAAAGAACTCTACAATGAAAAAAATTATTTATAGTGCATTTTTATATGCTTGACCATCACGTTGGTGCCTATGTTTAACAAAAAAGATTATCGGATAGAGTTTGATATAAAAATCACTTAAGTTATGACAAAACAAACCAATTGGACCCATGCAATTCAATTGTAGGTGGAAGGATAAATGTATTTAATCCTTATAATTGAAATTCCATCAAGTATTTGATTGCTCAAATGAATAGTTGAATCATTTATTTTTTTCGTATCATTATATTATTATTAATTTTGATCTCGCATAATACAAAAATTAACTATTTTAGTTCTATCAACAATTTTTTTGAAAAAAATATGCGATTTAGTCACACTTTGTTAGACACAAAAATTAGAGGCAAAATTGAGCGTGTGGCACACATGTTTGACGAATTTGAGGAAAATATAAACACTACAAAATTGGAAGGAAAAAGTGATCATTTTTTGTTTTTATTCAACATATTTCCCATGTGCTACACTTAAATCCCAATACGTATTCATTAACAGTGAGCACATCTCATGCACGTTTTTCTATTCATAATTAATGAATGAGACTAAAAATGTAGCCTTGTTTGTTTATGTTTTCAAAATCCATTTTCATGATTTTAAATCACAAAATTCTAAATAAACTTAACCCACTAAATTTTCATCTCAATTCCCCTTTTTTCAACTCTACTTTTTCAATCTCCTATATAACTAACTATCACTCATATACACATCACTTCACACATTTACCAATCAAATCATTTATTATAAATCATTTTTTCACTTTCTCTTTCATACTTTACAATTTTTTATCCATATTTTTTTTATTTTTGATTTACATAATCATTATATACACCACTAACATAATTATTCTACACATCATCCATCAACCTATCACTACTGATTTGACATCTCTTACAACTTTCAACCTAATTTTAAAAACATAAACAAACACTTACCATTTTCACACGAATTTCTATAGTACGCCATTCCCGAGAAAAATTTAAAATTTCATCCCAAAAACATAAACAAACACCTGACTATTATGCAACTTTTTTCATCCATGACAATGGTGGTACCAAAAGTGAGATAAACGGGCAAACTTTGTAATATTCTTTGTAACCGTATGATATTTATTAAGTATACTAAATGATAAAATACTAACCAAAAAAATCCTAAAATATTAAAATATATATAACTAATTCTTAACTGAGCTAAGAACACAACAAAATTGTAGTTTAAGCTCATGAGTGTTATAATTTGTTTCTTTGACTATCTTTAAATTAACTATGATAGATTACATATTATTTATTTTCGAAATGAGTTCATGTTATAATTTTTTTAATTTAATATATTCTTATAGGAAGTAAACCCCTTGAACGTTTTAGGAATTTTCATCTGTATGGCTAATATTTTATAGATACTATAGTTTTTTTATCAAAAGAAAAGAAAAATGTAAAAAATTTAATCTTCTTGAACTTGGAATAGACATATTTATAATAAAATACATAAAGTGGTCTATTATATCAAATGTTTAGTTGTTGAGACAAAAATTGCAATAAAATATATCATATGGAACTAACTTTATAATTTTGTAAATAATGAGAAATGTTATAACAAATCATAACCTATTGGTCTAATTTTACAATTTTATTACTTATATAGTTTATCAAATATATTTATAAAATTTCATTATTATTTCTTTTTCTTTATGGATAATTTTTATAGTTGGTGAGTAGAAGAATACTTACTTGGAATATGTCTTGGGCTTTATTTATGAATGGTAGTTGAATACATATTACGATTATAAAAAGAATCATTTTTTTAAAATTATTTTGTTAAATTATTACCCTCTCCGTCCCAAAAATAATGTTTACTATTCTGTTTTTGTCCAATTAAAATGATTGTCTTTTACTATAAAAATATGTATTTATTAGCTAATCTTACTATACTACCCTTCATTTTAATTGAGTAGTACTTATTGTCTCTATAAAACATTAGCTTTAACATGTAACATGCAATTTTCCATTCCCTTACATATTATTTTAGGACTTAATTTTATTTTGAAAAGTAAATGGTAGTGAAACAAACAAAAATGAAAAAGATATCAGCATTATCTTATATTGATTTTGTGTAAAAAAATTTACAGTTTAAATTAAATCATACCAAATGATCTTGAGAAGAATCACGCAATTGTAATTTCTAATGAAGCGAGATGCAAGTACAGGATAAATTCAAATTCAGTCTTTTATATATGAATACAATCATTAATGTTATCAAGTTTATTTTATTGTAGAGTAGTTACTTAATTATTACTTTAATTTTGAGCACATTCATATTGAATAATATCTTTTTACATGAATTATTTTAACATGGTCATGAATTATAATTGGTTCAATAAGTATTTATTTAGTTAAATTATGATGTAGGTTTTTCGAAGTTTCAATAATTTAGTTTCTTCTAAATATTTTATTCAATAATGACTAGACTATTTCTTGGGAAAGAAGTTTGGGTATGGTCAGCTTCAGTCACCTATCACGGGTAAGAATACTTTTTCGGGATCAAATGTTGATTATAGAGGTACTTAGAGATCATCCATCCTTTCATATCAACAAAAAGAACCCTCAACTGAGCCAACATGTGTTCACAATAGATTGACATTTTTTATTTTATTTTAATACCATAAAATATTGGAAATCTATTTTCAAGTAATTATAACTTCACAATTATATTACGTTGATTGGGCGGCTATTGTTTGTAGTAATTACCTTTTTCAATTAATTTCTAGAAGATCAATTGAAAAATGTACACTATGACGTTTATGTGAAAATAATTTTGATGTTTGTTGTGCTTTTTGTATTTTAAGAAAATGGTTTGAATTAGTAAGATGTGAGAACTGTGTATTTGATTTGTTAATGTATGATGTGTAAAATATTTCCATTAATTATTTTGTAATGTTTGATTATTAAAGATGTAGTGACTGAAATATAGAAGAAATATGAATAAGTTATTTGACATGTAATTATATATGTAAGGAAAATCATTGCAAAGATAAGTTTTCAGTCAAAAATGAGTTGTATACAAAATTTTTAAAAATTTATGTTTCAACAATAAAAAAAACTTATTCTTGAAAACATAAATAAACATGACTAATATATTACCAAATGTATATATACATTCAATGCTAAATATTTGTATAAAATAAACAGTATTTGTTTGAAATGTTGCTAACACTTTGATTCGAGATTAGTAGAATGAACAAAATGCACCAATATCATTAACAACTATCAAGTTAAGAAAAGAATAAATAAATCTCTTTATATTTTAATTTTTTCCTCCATTTTTAATGCATTAGCTTTTATGTGAAATATATGTGTTTTTTCCTTCTATTTTTTTATCAATAAAACTTAATCTCATAAATGAAATGAATGTGTTCTATAGTACCGAAGCAAACTAAAAAAAAAACATCATCCGAGCTCATATTCTAACTCGGGAAGAATAAAATTGAGGTTCAAAATGGGAACACATTCAATGATCTTTGAGAAAAAATGTATGATTGTAACTAATAGAAATGGAGAAACACAAAAAATCAATAAAAATGAATGAGAGGAAAGAAGAAATAAAACGCCACATCCAACATACTTAAACATGACAATCAATAAATAAAACATTAGTACACATAATAGTGTATTTATTTATATATTATTATACAAGTTCCATTTTTTTCAATTAACTTAGTTTGTTCAAATTTTCATTTATCTCAATCATCATTTAAGTTTTTAAATAATTATAATTTACTAATTAATGATTCATTAGTTAAATTATTTTTTAGTTGTGAATTTATAAAGCCTTAACAATATTTATGTATATAAATTATTTTAACGAGATCATATATTTCACGTGCAACGCACGTGTTGTTTACTAGTTTGAATAAAGTAGTAAAGTAAGAAAGAGAAAAAAAAAACAATAGTTTGATTGGAAGGTAGTTATATAGGGAACGGGAAAGTGAGTTGAAAAAAGAAGTTTTTGGTTAAGACTCGTTCGTCAGGGTGATTTTCGGAAAATGTAATCTGGAAAACCGAAAATGGTATTTGGAAAAGTAAGCAAAGAAGCCCTAAGTTTTCCCAAGATAAAGTACTATATTTAGTATTATCTACAGTTTTAACTGATCTCATGCGAAAAGGTGACTAAGTGCATGGAAAAGGATTTCAAAGAACAAAAGATGTATCAGCCACATCAGTTGACTTGGTTGACCAGCCAGATGGGGGTCCATGGAAATTGCTGGTCTACACCTGGGGCGAGAGAGATGCGGAAAACGTGGCTTAGTCATTTGGATTTATTTAATTATCATTTTTTTTAATTAATGCTTATTTATCTTTCCTGTTGGTAGTTTCCTTTTGGATTTGGGGTACCTTTTTTGTTGATGGGTATTAATAGTGGCATTAGGATTTGTTTATGTTGTTGAACAATTTTATGAAATGTGGAACTTTATAGCTATGGGCAAGAATATATTTTGTAGTTGCTTTTGATTTGTGAATAAAGGGAACTTTATAAATCTCAATGCAGAGCGAGAGATGTGGCAATTTACGGACCTGCCATAGGAAGAATACTCTTTCTTTGATTTGGTAGTCTTGTCATAATTATCTTCACCATATTGATCCTTGGCCTTGTAACTATTGTTAAATGTTTCACTGCCTCCTGTACTACCAGAACCTCCATATCGGTCGCTATTCATAAAGCTGCTGCTACTGAATGAGGATGCACCTGACTTATATGTTATTCCAGTTGATGAAAGTCCGATATACCTGTCAAGTAATAGCAAAACTCATGTACCCACCATTTCACCATTAGTGAAACAACACAATAAAAGGAAATAGACAATTAAGATAATATAGACCTCATAGCATGGTCTTACTTTTCACGATTGGCGGCAGCTTTATTCCTTACTTCTTCTATTCTGTCTTTGTCATTTAGAAGAGCCACTATGGTTTCTGCCCTTTTCCTCACATTAATTCCCACATCCTTCCCACTAGGCTCAACATACTCAAAACTTGCCAGAGACTTAAAGAAATTGAAAATAGGAGAAAAAGAAATCAGTAAGAACAAAGGAAGATGCCATTATAAGTAAATAATGTAACAAAAGTTTCGTCATTTTCACATCGAGATAAGGAAATTAAATAGATGAGAGTTACACAATAAAGAAAATGCATACAGATATCTGAAAAGTATGTTCTACTATATCATCAACTGCACGTTCTGATCCATGTGCCACCAGATACTCTATAACAGCCAATGCCTAGCGAAGAAAAATGTTAGATTCTTTTTTTCCGCATGAATAAAAGGTCACCAAATAGGGAATAAAAAGAAGACCATAGGAGTAAAAATGAAGTGGAAGATGTTCAGTAACTCATTCAACCATGAAAAAGACGGTAGATAATTGTTCCAGACACTACCTTATAGACAAGACGCCACTTCTTGCCGGTCTCTGTCAATCTTGTCCAAAGGACATCCATAACTATCTGACATTCACTGCTATATAATACCTCAACCGATCAAACATGTTACAGGAAAGTAAATTAGGTCACTTTAAGAAAATCTATAGCAAAGAATATTCAATATAGCGAAATCCAAACAATCTGTGAATAAAAAGTGTGGAAAGTACAATTTATTTGTAGCTCGTGCTATATCTGCCAATACTGTGCCATGAGGACCCCAAGGTTCATCATCCGTCGCGTCCAAAACCTAACTTAAAAAGAAAAGTAAAATTAAGTACTGTTTTCAGGTTACAAGCAAACTGACTCCACACTCCAGTATCTAATAGCTGAGAATACAACAATCAAACAAGGATGCAGCTATTTATTATAGACGTCAGCTGATTATGAAACGTTTGATCTATTGCTGTAATGAAGTCTTATCAATGTGGTATTTAACTCTCAACTCTATCTCTCTAGTTGATAGATGCTTCCTATGACATATTCAAAATTGCATAAATGGGGTTCTGCCGCCGTGGAACTAACTTATTGGATTGTGTGAAGGCAATTATTGTTTTCTGTGCTAAATTTTGAAATTATTTGCAAAAGAGTTCGAAAAGTGGGGTAAGGACGTGGAACAGAAAGTTCTCTGTTGGTGAAGGCAGGAACTTTTAATTGAGTTTGGTCCCTTTTCATGTGTAATTCCTTGTGAGGGCTCATAGTTATTTCATTATACAAATGAAGGATAGCAAGGAGAACAAGTGGAGCTGCTCTTTTCTATTCCTACTGTCAAATGTTCCCGAAATTGTGGGGTTTGGAACTGGGATCAATCTGGAGAGTGACTCCAAACAACTGATTTTAAACCTAAAATATAGTGAATGGAAAAAGAAAAATAAACTAAGTTCCTATTGTATTCTTTTTCAGAGTAAATTTATAAACCAAAACTTTTTCAATGTAGTTAAATATCAATATTATGACAAACAAACTGAGTAACGGATGTATATAGATACATACAAAAACAACGAACAACATAATATGAATGTTGCCCACACTTACATTTGTAATTTCCGTTGTGTTTCCCTCTAAAGAAACTCTATAAAAAGGTTCAAACACCAGTGGCAAAAAAAAAAAAACACTTTGCCTGCTCAGCATTCAGTCACATGTACAGGAAAAAATCCTTTCTATTAATTATCAAAGTAAAATAGCATGTTTACAGCATTAGTAATTATCAACGTAAGTAATTGAATTGAACAACTTAATACATAATTAAGATCACAAAACATAAATAATCGAGAGCAATTTCTGCCAAAAAATCCCAAAAAAATTATTATTACCTTTTGTTCGATCTCCGGAACCTGCAAGACCTTCAAATTCACCTCCCTTTTTCTGCATATACATAACAAAAACACAAAAAATCATGCGATTGAAACTTAAAACAAAAGATGAATAAGTAATTCAATCTGAAGATTGAGATAGAAACAAAAATGCATACATTTCTCTGACTGCTTGATCAAAGACCTTCATAAAATCCATAACTGTATCGAAAAAATAGTGGGAAAAAGAAAAATAACCGATTAAAAATGAGAAAATTGAGATAAATCACAACATCAACGCGAAGAATTGAACTGAATTAAATAGAATGATCAAATTATTATTCATCGTTTTCGTCCTTTCCTATGAAAGACAGAGCACCTTCGAGTAAAATAGGATGAGAGCGATGACGAGAATTGAAACGAGTTGCGTGTGCTGATTTGTATTCGGTTCAAATATATATAATATTACTATTTATTATGAGTAGATTTTATTAAAATAATTTATATACGGTTCAATTAAAATTGTTATAAATTCAAATTTTAAATATTAATTTAATTTAAGTGAATTATTTATTTAATAAATTTAATGTTTAATTTAACTGAATTATTATTTAATAAATTTATTATTTAAACATTTAAATATAGACTAATATATAAGAACTAATCAATTCTTAAAGTAATTAAATTGATTGAAAAATTGAAAAACATGCATAGTCATGTATGATGCAACTAAAAAAACCTTTTCTATTAATTAATATTTTATTTATACCTATATTTTACTTTATTTTAATGAAATTAAACGCTTAACTTTTTATATTTTCTCATTTTTAATACTTTCAATAATTTTGATACTGGCTCAAAAGTTGAATATTTGTATAGTATTTTTGTTGTACTTTGTAATCATTATTTTTATTTATTCATTTTTTAAGTCAGAATGATATATTTTTTCTCGCGATTATTAATTGTATCTCGCTTTAGAGCATCAATATTATTCTCAGCAAGTCATAGAGGACATCAGCATAAATGATGTGTACATTTTTGTTTGTTTTTTCATTGTCTTATTATTATTAATTTGAGAAAGTAAAAAGTTATCATATTTTTCATTGTCTTTTTATTATTAATTTTAGAAAGTAAAAAATTATCATATTCATGCAAATGTTAATACACAATATTGAAATAATTAAACATAATGAGAAGCTTTATTTCTTTATTTTTGCTTTAGTTTGATGTGCATCAATTGTATTTTAATTTTTAATTGATTTTAAAATAAAGCGTTGATCACGTTTAAATAAGTATTCGTCTATTAACTCTAATAATTTCATAAATATTTGATAAATTATACAATTTTTTTTAATTCATTGCAAAAATAATAAATGGTTGAATGTTCATTTAAATTATTTGAGAGTAATAAAGAAGTAAATATTAAAATATTAAAACTCTTGAATAAAATTCAAGAAATTAAGTTATTAAACCTTCAAAATTTAAATTATTAAATAGGTAAAGACTTACTAAATAAATAATAAATCATAACCTCGTAAATAAGTCGGTACACAAATAAGTTCTAGGTTTATAATATTATATATTCAAATTTTAAATAAACTTAATTGAGTGAGTTACTGTTATTTATTAATTCTTAGAAAACAAAAATCATAAACTAATACTGCAATGAAAACCATGTAATTTTCATATTTGAGTTGATTATTTTTATTATAATCTAGTGTCTAAATGTAATTTAATCATATCGTTTTTAGTGTAATGGTCTATCTTATTATTATAAATAAATACAACTTATTTTAATGTAATTGTCTATCAAAAGGTGAATTACACATCATATAGTTTAAATGTAATTATACATCTTATTGTTAATGTAGATATATATACTTATTTTTATTATTTATTATTTGACCTTTTGTCATTCCACTAGGGGTATATTATGTAGATAACAATTTAAAAAAAATTATTTTAAAATAAATATTATAACTCCAAAATTATAATATCCAAGTGTAAAATTACAATACTATAACTTTAAAAAAAAATAACTCAAAAAAATAATTAATTAATTTAACTACCATCCTTATTCAGTGTAATTATAGTAGTTCGGTCCCACGCATTTTGCTCGTATAACAAACAACACACCTCTTATAATAAATTTACATTCATCCCCTACGATAAACTTCCATTACTTCCATTTTTATTGATTTTTTCATAATAATTGATGCGGTTTTGAATTTCCATAAATTGTAACCATTTTATATAAGACACAAGATATCAGTTATTAATTTATTATAATCCCACAAATCATGAAAAATATCTTTATCATAGTGAGCGAATCTCCTATGTGGTTTTAATCATATATCACGACAGTGTAAAAAGAATATTAATTAGATTATAAATTGCACTTGATCGATTTTTCCTTCGACTGGGCTCTCATTTTACGTTTGATGGATCACCCACTTTATAAGACACAAGATATCAGTTATTAACTTATTATAATCCCTCAAATCATGGAAAATATATTTATCATAGTGAGCGAATCTCCTATGTGCTTTTAATCATATATCACGACAGTGTAAAAAGAATATCAATTAGATTATAAATTGCACTTGATCGATTTTTCCTCCAAATGGGCTCTCCTTTTACGTTTGATGGATCACCCACTTTATTAAGACACAAGAGATCAGTTATTAACTTATTATAATCCCACAAATCATGAAAAATATATTTATCATAGTGAGCGAATCTCCTATGTGCTTTTAATCATATATCACACGACAGTGTAAAAAGAATATCAATTAGATTATAAATTGCACTTTATCGATTTTTCCTCCGAATGGGCTCTCCTTTTACGTTTGATGGATCACCCACTTTATTAAGACACAAGAGATCAGTTATTAACTTATTATAATCCCACAAATCATGGAAAATATCTTTATCATAGTGAGGGTAGTTGCTAGAAAAATAGAGATAAGTTACCCATCAACATTGAAATATGCCATCAATATTAATATTTCTTCTATCAATCATGATTATTATATATTTCTGAGCTTGGACTTGGCCTATTACATTTTATAATGTTTATATCCTTAGTCCAAGAATTTAACTCAGCCCAATATTGTAATGTTGTAATCTACATACATCAATATTATAATACTTAAGATAACCATCTACAAAAACACGACGTGTGTATATATATTCATTTATATTTTT
Organism: Verbascum thapsus; assembly: GCA_963669365.1. NCBI lineage: Eukaryota > Viridiplantae > Streptophyta > Magnoliopsida > Lamiales > Scrophulariaceae > Verbascum > Verbascum thapsus. The sequence goes on from OY770104.1 coordinate 11,550,281, forward strand.
TTTATAACTTATTAATTTAGATTTATTTACAATAGATTGTAATGTTGCTCCTAAAATCATTTAAAATCCTATATTAATTTTTATTTTCTAAAATACATGGAATTCAATTCAATTAGTAATGGGGTTCATTTACCTACCGTATGGATCAATGCGAAAGACAATTTTAATATAATTTATTGATATTTTATTTTAAAAAATTAAAAATTGCAACTACGTTCTCTTTAATTTGGATAAGATATTGCATTGACCCCCTTGAGTGCAAAATAGGATTTAAAAGAATTGCTAATGATATTAGCAAATTTGTCAATTTTTTAGAAATCGGGCAAAGACAAGATCTTATTTTAAGATGTATCTATCATATGTTCAAAATAAGCTGGTTGTGTTGTTATTTGTAATTACTAGCGACTCTGCACGCGGTACTCGCGTGCATAATTTTTTATGACAATGTAATATATTTTTTTTATCAATCAAAAAAATTATAAACCTAATACCTAATAAATTTGGGAAAATTAAAATCATCAAAATAATACATTATACAATTTAAATACAAAAATAGAGAAATTTAATATAAAAATAGAGACGATGTGGAGTGGGTTGAGATAATTGAGGGGAGTGGGTTGAGATAATTGAGGGGTTGGCAAACGTGTGATTTCGTTTTTTATGGTAAATTACAAATATAACCTGATTTTCACTTTTGTCATAATTAAGTTGAAGGGCAAAAGGTGGACAAATAAAAATTGGTATGAGAACTACCTAATTTGTGCATTTTGTTCCAAATTTGCCCTCAATTTACAGTGATGTTTTTTATTTGGATAATAACTGTAGGGATAAATTTCGTAAATTTATCTAAAAAAATTGCCACTTTAAACACAAAATAAGCTTTTCTTTTAGAATAGTATAGATACTAAACTAAGTGGGATATTAAGCATAATTAACTCTATAAAATATGGTATATATGCATAAATATTTCTATCATTATGTTTAGGTATATTGTCACTTTTAGCCCTAAACTTTATATTTAAAATTATTTTAATTCATTTACTTCTAATTGCTTTAATTGAGTCCATATATTTAATAATTTGTTTTAATATGGTCTGTGGCCAATTTTTATCAATTGATGGAAAATTTGGTCATGTGACACACATATGTCATAAAATCAGTTTTATTTTAGTCATCAATCATAATTTAATTATCACTCTAGTGCCTCAACTTTTAAAATTTGTCAATTTACGCCTTAAAATTTGAAATGCTCGGCATGTGACCAATCTTTTCGTCAAAATTGTCAAAAAAATTGTCTGATTGACCATATTGAAATAAATTGTTAGGTTGAGGGACTTAATTGTTGCAATTTAAAATATATGAATTCAAATAATTCTAAGTATAAAGTTGATGACTAAAAGTGATATTATTCTTTATTTTTATTATTCAGACTGTATTTGGGCCTTTTTTTCTAAGTGTTAGAAATTTCTTTATTAGAAGTTTTGTTGATGACAAGATATGTTTAAATGTTAGACGCCCTGAAAAATGTAAGTTTGTTTTTATTAGAATATCATGTATTAAGTGATAGAAAGTATTTTGAGTTGTAACTTTTAGTATAAATGTTTTTTTTGTTTGTCTTTATTTGTTTTGTTGTACTTTAGATGCTTGTAGCGTTATTCTGAGTGAGTCTATTAATGCGAAGAGGTTGAAGAATCAGCAACTCCAAGCGACAAGCAGAAGATCATCCTTAAAATCAAGTATCTCAAGCTACGCTACTCAATAAACGACACCTATCTATGTTCAAGACAAGCTGAGTTACTCGATGACTTTCATCATAAGCAACTGAGGATTAAATGTCTTCTCAAAGCATTAATGTTGAACGAGTGTTTATTTAAATGCATTTAATATTTGTCAAAAACATTTATTGTGTATAATGCTGATGGAGTACGGATAACACCAAACTTATTGGATGTCAACATAAAACAACTACGGTCTGACAATTACAACAAAATATCATGGATTCACCAACCACCCTCTAACCTTTCTGAATGATTAATTTACACGCGTCTCAAAATAGTCCTAACGGATCTATTCAAGGACATGCATAAATTGAACTTCATAACCATTTTCAAAGAGAGTTTTTTCACGAGTTTAAAAATATACATATCAAACAGCAATAGAAAAACGATTTGAATCTCTTTGTGAAAGCCTCTTAGTCACTCCAATCTCTTGAAGAAGCTTTCAATATTTTATTGAAGTTCACCCACAGAAAACTCAAATCCCAGAACATCCACTCCTACATAATCACTTTATCCCTTTTCAGAAGAACCAAACCAAATAGAATATCAACCAAGTTGTTTGACTTAAACAAAACAAACAAAATCTATTTATGTGTAAAATATTTTATCATCTCTTTCAAATTCAAACTGAGTGTGAGGAAAGCTGCAGGATATCTGCCATATTTCTGAGTGAAAGTAGCAAAACCACTAGAAGTGTTCTTGGAGCAGACGCTTGTGTAACAAAGGAGCTCAATACGTTTTAGTTTTGTTTATTCATTGTATTGGAAAAGACTTTGTGTGAATCTTCAGATTCGATATAGTGAATTCTTTCGTGACATCAAAGAAGAAGGACGTAGTTGAGATTACACCACCGAGCGAACTTTGCAAACTGTCTCTTTTAATTATTGCTTTATTCTGTTCTCTATTGCATATCATATCATCTAGCAATCAAGTAAACGTGTTGTATGCATAAAAGATAAAAATGACTTAAGTTCACTAATTGTTTTTTTGCTCAACCATTTGTTAAAAATCAAAGACTAAAAATCTTTTCCATTGCGTACTTAACTGTGAAACTAAGTTTTGATTGCTACACCTCCTTGTAGTAATCATGACTGGTTATACGTTAACTTACTCTTACTAATAGTCTTTGTGTACAAAAGTTTTTAAAATTTAAAAAGAATTTCAGGTCTATTCAACCCCCCTTCAAACCCTTCTATATAAACCATTGGGACCAACACTAGGCATATTTGGGTTTTAGTGCCTTCGTTGGACTTAAATCTCATTTCGAATATTTATATTTCAAAGGCAAAATTATCTATTAATTATTTAAAAAACTCAATATTAAGACATTATTTCAATTAGAACTTTTGTATATTTAAAATTTCTTCTAAATTCACCTCTTGATAACAAATATAACCTTTTAACGGATTTTGTCGTAATTTATCAAACATTAAGGGGGCTTTATGTAATTAGGAATAAAAAGAGGGGGTGCGAGTGTAATTCATTTAAAGGGAAACTCTATTGTTCAAATATGACCGTTGGGACATTAAGCCAATAAAGACCCCAAAAAACGCCTCATTCTATTCCTATCATTATTTCAAATCAGATCGCATCATCGTGCGCATCGAGCTTTTGTATTCTTGGAAATGGCGATCGCTACAGAGTCTCAAGAAGATCACAAGGTAATAGCATTCCTCAGTTCTTTTTCTACATTTCTTGTTTCCCAAAAAATTAGGCTTATTTTCATGATTTTGGTTCTGAAATTTGTGGAATAAGGCAATGTTCTTTTCGTTCTTGTGATTTCCTAGAATATAAATTGGAGTTTTTGGTAAATAATATAGTACATTTACTTTATGTTTATAGTTTTTTTCCTCAATTTTTTTTCTCGTTTTAATCTAACGGATAAGAATCGGAAATTTTGACCTAATTTTAGGGGTTAGGGCTGTAGAATAAGAATATGAGATTTAAAATTAAGCACCAGCTTATGGAATGTTGATTTTGTTATTTCAATTGGCGTACAGCAAGTATCGATCAATAAATTTATGTAAAAGAATTTGGTAATTCACATTCTTGTGATGTGTTTTGGGGGACATGAAAGGTGCTTGGAGCTTGGATTTCAGAGGAATCCTTTGTTCCATCCTAGGCTTTCAATGTAGCTTTCGTTCCTTCCAAACAGATGTATTAATTCAAACTCGTTTTCATACATTTAGGCCATGGAGTCTCTATATTGTAATTTGGTATCTCTAGTATAATACTTGTAGAATTTGATTGTATGAGAACTATGCACACTTCATGCACGTGCTATTCTTGGATATGTTTTTAAACGTATTTTTTTAAAAAATATTTTCTGTAGGCTCCTTCAGAGAGCACAACACCAGAGAAAAAGAGGTGGACTCTCAACGACTTCGACATAGGAAAGCCTCTCGGCAGAGGGAAGTTTGGACATGTATATCTCGCAAGGGAAAAGAGGGTTAGTAATGCTCAAATCTGTCCTCTTCTAGTCGATTGAACATTGATCACGAATGCTGCGATAAAAAACGCTAATTCAGTTATCTCCTTTGAATAGGATTATTCTTTTAATTTGTGGCATATAAATATTAACTTGCACGCAGCTACTTATTTGACATACAGCTTCGAAAATCAGTAATTAGTCTCTTAATGTTTTAGCTGCCTAGTAACTACTGAAACAAATTATTGTAATATATGGCTAAGGAATAAAAGATGAGATGGATACCCAATTTAGCGTTTTCAGATAAGTACTTGCCGAGTGGAACCGAAAAGTGATTGAGTGTGAGGATGATATGGGAAATGTTTCTTGTTTAAATGAAACTAAAGTCACTTTTCTTCTTCAAACAGAGCAATCACATTGTAGCACTAAAGGTGTTATTCAAGAACCAGCTGAAACAGTCGCATGTTGAGCACCAGCTTCGCCGTGAAGTGGAAATACAGAGCCATCTTCGACATCCCAACATATTACGGCTCTATGGTTACTTTTATGATCAGGTATATGAAGGCTTTTCTTTAATTTTATGTATTGAAGGAAACATTACTTAGACTTACTTTATTTTATATATATAAACTACAGAAACGAGTTTATTTGATTCTGGAATATGCCGCTAAGGGAGAACTCTACAAAGAGCTACAGAAATGCAAATATTTCAGCGAAAGACGTGCTGCTACGGTCAGTTGTCTTTTTATACTTTTCTCCAACCTTGCAATGTCTTTCCTCTAAATGTAACTTAGGTGGTGCTTAGTAGTTCCATAGAAAATTGGTTTCCATTTTTAAGTACATACAAGAAACTTTAGGTTGTTTTTGATTGGTGAATTTGAATTTGAAGATTGTATTTGGAGGCAGATCAATTTGAAATACACAAAAGTAACTGGAAAAAAAATTAAGACGAATTCCAAGGGATTTGATTTCCATTATAACTTGGAACTCAATCGATTTGTTGATTAATTTTAAATCCATGGCTTTTAAATCCTTCAGTTCAAACACAGCCTTACTTTGTTTGTTGCAGTCAGCTTTATGGGTCTAATACATTTGAGTTTTTTTTAATGTTCCCACTGTTGGTAAATGTAGTTAACTTCACGCACAATTTTAGCCTACTGACCAAATGTGCTTATGGGAATTGAGCAGTATATCGCATCATTAGCTCGGGCTCTCATATATTGTCATGGAAAGCACGTAATACATCGAGACATTAAACCAGAGAATCTTTTAGTTGGAGCACAGGTAAAATTGTAGGCTCTTCATTGTTTAGTTTTATTTGTTGATAAGACAGTGCTGAATCCTTTTCTCATTGTACTAATGTTTCCCATTGTCAGGGTGAACTGAAAATTGCAGATTTTGGTTGGTCAGTACACACTTTTAATCGCCGAAAGACATTATGTGGTACTCTTGATTATCTTCCACCTGAGATGGGTATGCTTCTTTGCAACAAAAAATGATATTGGTGCATGATTTTGATGTCCTAAAGATCGCAAATATCTCCTGCATACTTGTATCAGTATTTGAATATTGCTTTTTTCAAAAAAAATAAAAAATATACCATCTGTTATATAGTTCCTGAAACCTTACAGATAAATTAAAATTATTAGACAACTAATATGTTTAGCTCACTTTTTAATAAATTAAAGCCTTATTATGGTATACTATTCCTACTACTCAATATGCACACAAGTTAGTTTTTTTTCCTCCTTTCCAAGAAATTGAAATCCCTTTTACCCCGATTGAGTATTATTTATTAACCATGTACTATTGTTAATTTGAACAGTGGAAAGCGTGGAACACGATGCAAATGTGGACATATGGAGCCTCGGTGTTCTTTGCTATGAATTTCTTTATGGGCTGCCCCCTTTTGAAGCAAAGGAGCATTCAGACACATATAAAAGGTAAACTAACCTATCTATTAACTTCTTCCCTAGAAATTAATTATTTCGTAAAGAGAAAAAGAGAAGGGACACTGGCACTAATCAGTTTGGAATTAAATCTTCCAAACTACAATGCTATATCATACAATTGACGACCTTCACCTAATGATTGACTTTCCAATAGTCGAAAGTAAAGATTTCTTAAATTCATACTATTGGATTTATTATAATGGTTCCTACCAAAAATCAGGCAGGTGAAAAAGAGTCCAACTGAATTTATTACATTGTTATTGTACTAAAATGAGATATGGTTAAAGAAACATCTGCTCATCTCCGAGTTTCCCATTGATGGAAAGTTCAATGAAACTTTCGAGTTATATACTTGAATATCGCCTTCTAAGGTATGATCTGGCTTGGCTCTCTTTATGTGCAATGAAACTTTCGAGTTATATACTTGAATATCGCCTTCTAAGGTATGATCTGGCTTGGCTCTCTTTATGTGCAGGATTGTCCAGGTAGATTTAAAATTCCCTCCAACACCTATTGTCTCTTCCGCTGCAAAAGATCTCATAAGTCAGGTAAATTTAGTCTACATAAGATATTTCACCATAAGAAGTTATTTTCGAGTTTGCAGCTTCCCTAAGTATGTGTTTTGACTTGATTGAAGAATTCTGAAAGCCCATTTATTTCAAATTTATTAACAAATAAACTCAGTGAGTTTGTTTAGATGATTTCAAGTTACAATAATTTCAAATATTCAAACTCCTTGTGAGCTATTGTTCCAATTATAGTGGTAGATTTTAAATGAATCCATTTTGTTGTTATTTGAAACTATATGTAATCCTTCCACCAAATTATTTTAAAAAATAGTTCAAAAGGAGTTCCAATAGATCTGTGAATTAGCTCGTCAACAAATCTATTAGGGTGGTTTCATGTTACAACAGATTTCAAATCATTCATTGGAACTCATTTGAGCTTCTTTTTCCGTCATCAAATGATTCCAATTTGAAGCCATATGTGGAATTATTTGAATTCTTTCATCAATGTTGTTGAAAAAAAAACAGTCCAGCGTGAGTTCAAATGGGATTTGATATAGCTCAGTTTCACTGAGTTTATTTGGTTGTTTTCAAGGTAGAATGCTATTTTTTCAATCGTATATGATGATGATTTTCAAATTCTTCCTCCAAATTTGATACGTTAAATACAAAAATCCATCAATCCAAGCACAACCTTAGTTCATTAATTCTTCTCTGTTTTTTTATCAACAGATGCTTGTTAAGGATTCTTCGCAACGTCTACCTCTTCACAAACTACTTGAGCATCCATGGATCGTGCAATATGCCGATCCCTCGGGCATCTATCGAGGCTGATCGATAAATTTATAATCCATGAACTGGAAAAATTGTTCTATATCCTATTATAAAACTTTGGTGTAATATATTACTTCATGCTTGCATTAAATACATGAGAGAATTATATGATGTTTTCCAAAATATTGCAATTCGAAGTTAAAATCATTGAAAGTCTTAATAAATGATGGATGTACTGTTGTAATTTGGATAATAACAAAATTCTTTATATAGATTTTTTCTTTGTACTCGTTTCGAATATAAACTATGTAAGGTTTAAGTATACATAGTCTCATGTGATAGGCCTAATTAAGTAATTATTAAGTTGCGTCTATTTCGAAAAAGTATCACTAAAACTCCGTGAGGTAAAAATAAAGAAGCTTTAGCGCCCCATGTGTGCCTCATTCTTTGGAAAATTTTGCCCTTGATGACAATCATGAGATGAAACATACTAGAATCAGGTTTGATATTGAAGATCTGTATATTTATAAAAACAAATTTCAGTCTCTGTCAAATATCTTATATGTACAAATAAACATATTAATATAGAGGAACTACTGTTCCATTTTGTGTCATCTCAGGGATAATGGAATATATCATGAAGTATATGTAATACCACTGCCTTTTTTTTCCATTTTTTTACCTTAAAATCGTATAGGATCCCTCTATTCTATTTCATGCCAAACATATTTCCAAAATCATAATGTATTATTTATTTCATTCTTATTTCTTTCCGTATTTCATTTTAACTAGTATTTCAATTCTGCGAATAATGAATATATGCAACCAGACCACGGTTTTGTCTTTTTATGGAATCCTGAAATCATATAGGATCTTCTGATATATTTCGCTGGCTAGTTAAGCTAAAACAATCTTCGGACAAGTTACACGGACAAAAACTATGTCAGATCATCAAATGTAATGGTCCTAGTGTCTATATTCTAATGCAGTATTTGGTGTGATCAACACACACTTGTGGGAAAGAAGAAAAAGAAGGCTATTTTCAAGCCTTTGGAGGGTGAATTCAGTCCACCTTTTGATATTTGTGGGCAAAACAAAGAGGCACCAGATCCTGCCCAACAACTGTTTGTGGAAATGCCTGACCCGTCTGAAGGCAATGCACGCCAACTGCTTGATGAAAAGGCTGGCCGAGACTTGAAGGCATTTTCGGTACAGAAAGCATTGGATGTAGCAGCTCCAGCACATAAGGCTTCTACATCCATAGGTATCATGGTTTGTTCCCTTGATCCCCCTTCCCCTTCCCCTTTGGACGTAGTTGTGGGGGTTGATGGTGTGGAGCTCTCCCCATGTGTCTCTCAAACACTAGGGGAGGAGGACTCTTTCGATGCCGAGTCACTTGTTGAAGTCGAAGGGGCTGTTTTTTCAAGGAAGAAAAGGCAGCAGCCCGTCCGAATTTCTGATGCGCACAAGGGGCTCGATGGTTTGCCAACCCGAAACCAAAATGTGGAAACGGCACCTAGGGCTTGGGCAAGTTTTTTCAAAAACAATAGGAACCATAATGAGTGTCTCAAGCTATCCCTTAAGCCAACCGATGAGGACTTCATCAAGATTGATAGCGAAGATGTGGAGGACCTTGGCAAGGTTTGGGGATTTGGTTTGGTGGGATATTTTACCCCAAAACATCCGGGTAAAAAGGCCCTTATGGACAAAATTTGCAGCACATGGGGCGTTGAGTTCGAATACTTCCCCAACGTGCATGGTTGGGTGGCCTTCAAATTCAAAACCGAAGCCGACCGGACAAAGGTATTAAGCGGGGGGCCTTACTCAGCTTTTGGGCGCTCCCTACTTTTGAGAGTCATTCCCGATGGGTTCCGTTTTGGAAAGGATGATGCCACAAAAATTCCCATTTGGGCCACTCTACCGGGGCTTCCCTTGGAATGGTGGACGGATACCATTCTAAGTAAAATCGCATCGAAAGTGGGCACTCCTATTGCCACCGATGAATTGACAAAGTCACGCAAAAGGATTGCGTATGCACGAATACTTGTCGAAGTTGATATCTCCAAACCTTTGGTGAAGTTTGTGAGAATGTGTGATCCCGATGGAAAGTTTTATAACCAGCCTATCTTCTTTGAGGCGGTACCACCTTTATGTTCGAATTGCAACATGATTGGACATGGACCAACCAAGTGCCCGAAAGCCACAGCTCCTAAGGCACCAGCACCCGCCAAGCCTGCCACTAAGGCAGTGGCTGCCACTGTTGCCGAAGAAGCTCCTATGGCAGTGGCTGCCACTATGGCCAAGCAAGTGGAGCAACCTGCCAAGAAGGCCGAGACAACATTACAGCCAGCCGAGAAGGCCGAGAAGATCGTGAAGGCAAAGAAGGCCAAGAAGGGCGAGAAGGCCGACAAGGCCGCGACAAAAAGCGTGCAGCTGGCCGAGCATCAGGCTGTGGCCGAAACCGCCCACCACCATGCTGTGGCCGAAACCGCCCAGCAACAGGCCCAGCCGGCATTCGGGAAGGCAAAGCACCTGCAACATGCTACCAAAGAAGAGGGGTCAAACGAGCAGTCTGCTGCTCTTTTTGAGAGTGATTCGGATTCCTGGGACGATGAGACTTCACTTGCCGAATTCATCGTGTGCCTGGGCAGGAAATCGCGTATGGCTAAGAAGAACGGAGTTTTTCAATCCAAGGACGGAGTTTTAGGACGAGACCTAAAACTTTCCATTAAACGCCCAGTGTTTAAACGCTAGATGTTTGAACGCAGGCTGAACCCGCGCGCAAAGGTTCTTCTTGGCAGATGATTGAATACCACGTGTGCGCCTTTTGGTGAACGAGGAGCCAGAAATTGTGGCTGCCCCTCCTTTTATATAGATTTAGGGACTAGTTGCATAGTTCATTGTTTGTGGGTGAGGAGTTATTAATGTGGCTGCCCCCCAGTCTGATCTCCCCGGGTATGCCCGGTTGGTATTTGTGTACATTTTTTATCGTTATAATGTTTATTTACTTGATCAGAAAAAAAAAAAAAAAAAAAAAGATATAAACATAAATTTTAAGACTCTAGGTCTGACAAAGAATGGCCCCAAGTTACATAGGACCAAATCAAAGTAGCTAATATCTTACTAAGAAAGACCCCAATAAAATAATCAGCAATTGAACATTCAAAGTAAACTAAATCAAATTCCATGGCAAAATACAGAAACCAGATTTTATTAATCCCAGTACAAATCAGCAATGCAATAAATTACTTTCAATTTTGCGTATCTCTAATTCAAAAAACTTCAATAGTTAAGTTCACTGCCGAAGCTGAGGCATCCTAACAGATCAACCTTGAAATTCGTTCCTACACGACCCGAGTAATCCAATATTATAGTACATATACTTTGGGACATCAATTTAGGTACCAACTCATACAAACTCAACTATCAAGTGCTTTTATTTCATTGGTGGTGGTGGTGGTGGTATCTGTATTAGGAGTCTCACCTTCTTTTCTTGCTTCATCGCTGTGTTTCGGTACAAGGAAGCTGGGTTGGTTAGTTGAAGAGAGAAGCCTAGCCCACATCCTGTCTGTGATGACAACCTTGTTTTGCTTTTCAATAATACGCTGCATGGGGAACATTTTTGTCACAGAATGATATTTGAAAAAAAGGCACCAAAAGAGGTAATAAATAATAGGGTAAATTACATAGTTGCCTCTTCATGAGACGCTAATTATGAGAAGGAAAAAATTGACGTTTGACAAATTACCATAACCTCCCTTGTCAACAAAAGCAAATTACTTACACTCCCTGAAAGTTCACTGCCTGCTAGCTTATGTTTTCACAGTGAAAGTTTAATAAATACATATGCGAGTGATAGCATCATATTTGTACATGTACTGAAAGCTTGTGAGCAAGAACTATAGCATTATGAATATTTATTGGGAGTAGGAGAGCCTTTCACAAATGTAGATTATTTTATTAACACCTAGTATTAATAAAAGAATCAAGCTGGATATGAAAGATCGTGAAATCTACTTAGTATAAAGGAATAATTACATGCAAATCCCCTCGCTCATTGGTAATTACCACGAGCATAGAAGGTTCTGCAAACTACCAAAACAAACGTCTGACAACTCGGGAAACAAGGGGGATTATTTTAATATGTTTTTACTAGGGGTGGCAAAATGGATCCGGAACCACGTTTCCAACGGTTCCAACCCGATTTGGGTTGAATTGGTTCCTAAGAAAATTTTATTTGGTTCCTAATTGGTTCCAACTTGGTTGGGTCCAACTAATTTCAACTTAGGCCCAAATCGCTTGCTTGTCAATACTCTAAAATTAAATAACAAAATATAAGGTATTGAGTCAGGTTGGGCATGGTTCCCTTTCGGGTAGATTTTGGTTCCCTTTTGGGTTGAGTTGGTTCCTTCTTAAAAACTATTTAAGAACCCAACTCATTTTAGAACGAAACCGTTGGAACCGACCCAAACCCAACCCAACCCAACCCGCCCATTTGCCACCCCTAGTTTTTACTAGGAGATAAAGTTGCAGTAATTTCGCAAACAAGGTGTTGGTCATAATTAGGTCTCAAGCAGGAAGTTTCTATGTAATTTACCCTATTAAAAATGACACTTACATCGAAGGGAATAAATGTATGCCGGCCATTGACAAGCCCACTTGTGAAGCCCGTGAAGCCAGCCATTGCTCCATGAACAGCACTTTGAGCAAGGAGTGTGCAGTAAACACTGTCAGATGCGTTGCTAGGAATAGCACGGATCATGTAAGTCGGATCTGCAAAATTACTGAGTTAGTTCCCTTATTTACATGAAATAGGATATATCATTTCGGAACGAGTATACTGACCTATGTATTTAAGAGTAATTGGCATTTTCTGTTGCTTCGAAAAATGTTCCTATCAAAATAGAGAAGTTGTAACAGAAAAAACAGTCAAAGTATTGTCGCTTTTGACAAAAATGAATTATCAATTAAATATATTTAACTGCAAGTCCTGGAGGTCATGATGCAGGACAGCTATATTCAGCTCAGAACCAAAAAATAATCTCAATTAACTTAAACAAGAATTACTGCAATGGGTTGCTCATAAAGTACCAGCAATTGGTTCTTCGAATGATTGTTACTTGTTTCTATCTTCATAAGTTGTTCACAAACACAATTTAGCATCCTAATAATAAGTACGTTGATTAAAGTTTGTAAATGAGAGACAAACATGTTGCTTTTACATCTGCAGGAACAAATATAGTGATCGGATGACCAAATAACAAAGGCAAAAAAGAAAAGTATAGAAACGTTAGGAAAACAATAAAAATGTGTTTCTGCAACATGGTCCACAATGCATAATTCAAACTAGAGATACGAAACCGTCGTATTTTACATCTTTTACGGATAAGAAATAGGGAATAGTGTCTGGCTTAACACGCTGGCCATGTTTAGCTTACAAGTACTTTCACAAGCTTTATTCATGTCCCCAAGACAAAGCAGAATATTTTTTAGTGTTTTATTCTTTCAATCACCAGTTTTTGGTATGTTTCCTTTCTATTTATTAAACATTGATATTCCATATGATTTTACCAAAACTTAGAGAGAAAGAAAAAAAACGTTAACTCACAAACAGCCCAAAGAAACTCTTATCACATGATCAATACCTTTATTTTTTGAGAAATCCACAACCCAACATCTTGAAGTAGCTTGTTCCCTGAAGCATCTTGTTCATTTTTTGCTGCGAGAAGATCCTGTGCTGCTCCTTCAGCCATAACAATGACCATATGTCCATTTTCTTTGAGTGTTTTCTCTATATATTCAAAAAGTCCACCTTTTCCTTCAAGATAAAAGGGTGACTCCGGAATCAAACAGCAGTCCACATCTCGGCTAGCCAGTGTAGCATGCATTGCAATAAAACCTGCAAAAACAGTTCCAATACGTTTCCAGGCAATTATTAATTATGACAGCACGAAAGCAATTGCATCTCAATAGCAAATTATAGTGCTAAAAGAAAGGTCTGATTCAACCAATGGGGTATTATTGTCAATAAAGTATGCTTACCGCATATGTATCTTCTAGTTTTAAATGATATTAAAAAGAAGAAATACGTGCACACAGAGTAGTTACCACAAGGCCCCTGATGTTTGTTTAAATAACCAAGATGTCATATGACAACTTGACAAAAACAGGGATAAAATTGTGATCTGCTTTTATTCACAGAGACAAAATTATAATCAGTTTTTACTGACATGAGAAGTTATAGTAATTTCACAAACTTCCATGATGTCTTTCATTATTAGGTCTCAAGCAGGGGGTCTGGGCAATCCAGCTTTTCCGACAAGGTAGAACTTATTAGTTTTTTTATACGCATTACAGCAGATATTATTGTGGTTATAGTATATTTAACTTACCACTGTAGCGACCCATTACTTTCACTACACCTATTCCATTTTCCGCACTCTGAGCTTCAACATGTGCAGCATTTATGGCACGTTGAGCTTCTTCTACAGCAGTATCAAAACCAAATGATCTGTCAATAACCTGATAAGAAAATCAATGCAAAACTGAGAGTTGTCAGATATGGAATGAAATGAATACATATTTATATCTTAAGAAAAACAGAACAAAGGCACAGTAAACTTCCAAATATAAGTTGAACAAGAAGAGGACGATTGTGCTGGGTATAATATCGCTATTGGTTTATGAAACACAGACCCTTCTTTTACATGGGGAGAAAATAATTATCCATATAGAGGCTCAACGTTTGAGTTGGAAGTGTTCCATGTTGAAAGCTATGAGGTGTTTCTCCTTTAAATTAATCACGTAATTAGATACCAAATAAATCAATATGAGGAGCCAGTGCAAAGAAAAAGTCCATCCAAGAGGCAAGAAGTGAAGAATGATAGATACCGGAATATCATTGTCAATTGTCTTGGGGATACCAGCAACAGCAACCTTTAGACCTCGCTTTCTGATTTCCTGCAGAACAAAATTCATGTAATGGAGACGACGTGACCGCGACAAGAACAATGCTATCTCCTTAAAAGTCGAACATATATTATTGTAGATCATCATGATATCAAAGACATAATTATATACATTAAGAAAAATGATAATGAGCCAGTTATAAAGCCTGCTGTTTTAATTGATTTGATAATAACAGGTAGAAAGCCCCTTGATAGAGGTAGTGGTCAAGGAACCAAACTGTCGTGTTTACATCTCGACTGGCTGAAGAACATGCAGTGAAAGACTGGTATAATTGTCGGTGATAAAAAACAAAATCATTAAAAAAGAAACAACCTCGCACTAACAGTTCCACAGAAACTGTGAAATTAACATTCCACCAAGCCAATTTAATAGTGCCCATCAATGAAAACTTGATGGGAACCCGGCTATTAAAAAGTATATATATTTCCTAAACAAGAATACCTCATAGATTACAGATGCTCCTTTCAGGGTGCCATCTCCTCCAATTATATAAACCTGATCCAGTAACACTGTTCATCAGTGTCAAATGCAGCTTATTACTATGCAAAACATAGCAGTAAATGCTAAAAAGGTAGAATTCTAGAAACAGTGTTATAGAAGTTTCCTTCAATACTAAGTAGAATCCAATACATGCCTGATTAATTCCACGGTCCTGGATGCTGTCAACAATCTTCATGGTATCACGGCCACCTCGAGATGAACCCAGGATTGTACCACCACGCTTATGTATGTCATTCACAACCTTAGGCGTCAAACGAATGGTATTTTTGGAATAAAAACCTCTGTAGCCTCCCTAACAGAATAAATGTTTCCATAAGGAGAGCATAAAATAATAAAGCAATTATCGCTTTAGCCTTATCACAGAAACTTCATCGAAGATGTAAAAGTGATACTTTCTTAAAATCGGAATGCTGTTAGAGATAGCAGAATGCTCAACATTAAGTTTACGACAATTACTTAAATGAAGAAATAAAGACTTGGCTTGGGTAAATTAGTGATATATGGATTTCACAGAAATTAAAAAATACTAACATAGTTTGGGCAATTTATAGTAAATTCTGTTGAATAGGAAAATCCGCAGTGAGGTCAAAGCTAACAATAAAATTTTCTGAACATACTAATTGTCACATTAACATCGGTGATCAGCCAACTTACATCAATTCCGAGGACTTTGTTGACCCCATACATATAATCAAGGCTCTGTACAATTTCCCTGATCACTGTGTTTAGCCCAGGACAGAGACCACCACATGTCACGATACAAGCATGCACATCATCTGACTCAAAATAGACCTGCGCAAACAATAAAAGTTTAACAAAAACTTAGTTGACCTTCCAAAAGGCTGAACACAAAATATATTATATATAAACATATATTACCTTTTCACGAGGTCCAGCTCGTCGAAAATGTACCCCTCTTGGAGTGTCCTTGTGAACAACTATCTAAAAATTTATCACGAAATACAAAGTATCTTAATGGAGCACAGAGAATGTAGTTAAACTAAAAAACTGGGATGAAGAAAGTGAATGTATATACATAATTTAGCACATGATTAGTTAGCCTCATCAAAATAAATGATCGTACACAAGAATTCACAAATCTCACATTTTAAATATGTGGCATCATCATCTACAACTTAGACAATTAAAAGCAATTTCCTACTCCAAGACTAGAGAAACAAAAATAACACAACCACCTTGACGAAAACTGGAAGATATTTTCTTTTCATGAACTGTAAAGTGATCCTTATTATAATGAGTTGCAGTCTAATTTCATTAGCCCTTTTCAGTCTAAAATCAGCTCATACATGCAGGCACATTCGTTTGCCAAAACTTAAGAGTTACGAAAGTATAAAGAGGAAAGAAAAGAAGACAAATAAGTGAAACCTTCCGGCACACAGTGCTGATTTAACAAACAAGTTGGATAACAGAAATCACCTTTTCGGGGACACTATCATCCATGTGAACAAAGTACTGCCTGAAATAAAAAAGAAACGTTACAATTCATTTATAGTCATGAAGAAAACATGGAAAAAGGCAACAAGGTGCGCAGTGAAGCAAAAAAAAAGTAAGATCAACTCACTTAACAACTGAATATGCAGGATTGGAGCGTAGTGGATTTGGATAAGTCTGCCAAAAGGTCAAGTAACAATGTGAATAATTAAAAGAAATAAAGGACAAAAATTATGAAGAGCCAAAAATACGAAACAACGATGAACAAGGGCATATATGGGATTCAGAATAAGTCCTATTATCTCTTGCATTTCCTAAAGAGTAACGCTGATCCTTTAACCAATCTGTGGAAGTCAAGAAAGTACAAATATCTACTATATTTAATTTTCCTTCTTTGGTGCTGCAAAAAATTCTTATAAAGACTTACTGAAAACAGGATACATGAGCATTCAATTCAAAATAAGGAATCTAATATTACATAAAAGAGATGTCTGAAAAACCAACAAGTGATCAAGAAATGTGACTGCAACAATTAAATTGTAAGTAGTAGTTAATAAGTTACAATTAAGTTTAGGAACTGAATCACATGATGAAATCAGCTTTAAATTTTTCAATTTCACCAAGCAACAGCACATCTTCCCAATTATTATTCCCAAATAGAAAAACAGACACGGAAACTGATGTTAAACAACACAGATTTTGACCCCCTAGATACGTATAACATGTAAAAGGAGTATTTATATGTAGCATATATGTAAAATACTGTATGAATAGTTGAATACATAAACTATGTAGAAGGTAGGTGCATGCAGCATATTTATCATATAGCGTAGATTCACTATATCAATTCACTTTATTAGTCACCTACACACTTTACAAATTACACATATTAGTTCGCATTTCTTCAGGCTGAATCCCTGCCAGCTTTGTTTATTAGTGATGGGAAAGAAAATCTAACTCAACTTAAGAAAGTATAATTTCATACTTATCCAGATAAGTCATTCTGCGGGATTATGGGCAACGCTTCAGTTGAAATCACTCTTTTTTATTAGTATTTCATTTCACGCCACTTCAGGTCAAGCTCTTCCTTTGCGCTTGCCCTAAAACTAGATTCGAAGATTTCTAACCGCTACCTAAAAAGATATTCTAAAACCATCATCAATATCACATAATTTGTAGTAGTCCATATTTCTTCATACATCCCTGCTTGAATCCACCTTGAACCGCTAGCTTGCATCCGAAAGAAAAATTGCATGGTGTTCATAAAAGCCAAAAATCAAGTACCAATCTCACTTTAAATGACTATATCCAGTTTCCACAATTATATTCTACAAACATACAGATTGATTTCTTCATCACAGAGAAATTCCGAAAAATTAACCACCTAACCAAAACAAATCCAAACACAATCATATGGTATTAAGGAACTCCATAAATCTTTGAACGAATTTTACGGTTCACAAGATAACATATAATGCTTAAATACACAAACTATCCATTATAACATATAATGATTCCGCAATAACTCGATTAGCTTAAATCAATCAAAATGACATAATATAACATAATCATGCAAGAAATGTTCATAATCACATTTATATATACGATACATATTTAAGCAAAACAAATCAGATATACAGACTCATCACCAGATATGTCTACACTATAATTCATCAAAACACTAATATGTGCGCAATACACTACACTATACAGAAGATTAGCAAATATGTATAGATTAATGCTTAAATGCACAACACTTTTCATGACAACATGAAATGATTCCGCAATCAAACTACACTAGCTTACATTCCATCAAATGATATAACACAACACAATCATGCAAGGATTATTCATAATCACGTATCTTATCATCAACACATAATTAACCAAAACGCATGAGAAATATAGATTCATAACCAGATATTTCCATTTCCACTCAATAAATCATCACTATTCACTACACAATCACATAAAAACACGCACCATGAAATACACAAAAATGTGCGCAACACACAACACATTTGCGAAATTGTACAGATTAAACCGAAAAACATACAGGCAGATCGGAAATGTAATCGGTGAAATGAGGCACATCTTGAAGAACATATCCGTACTCTCCATTCACCACCTTCATCTGATAGCTGCTTGACGCCATTATCGCCTCGAAATCTACCGTTCTTCTTGATGAAGATCGAATCCAGATGATACAAACAGATCAGTCTTGCCAGTTAATTGGATAAATTAATGGTGGAAATTGGAAAATTTTGCAAAGAATTCGGAATTTTGTGGGTTAGTTTTTGACAGAGTTCTATAATAAAATTAGAAATGGAATCGGAAACATGTGGCGCCACTCCCTTAGTTTTATAATAGTAGCTGGTTTAGGATTGTTTGTACAACTGCTGAAGCTTGAGGTCCCACGTTCTCATGTGCTGTGAATATTCTTAGTCAACTTTGGTTATCTATGCTCAATGTATAAATAGAGTCGGCATCGACAGGTCTGAAAATTAAATTAAACTATTTGATATTCGATTTGAGTCTAATTTGTTAACTTGTTAAATATAGCTTAAATAACTATTCAGTATTTAATAAGGCTCCATTTATTTGACAGATAATAAAATCTAAAATGGGAATAAAAATTTTGGTAATTTGATTATTATAAATATAATTTCATTAATAGTGTTTGATTGTCTACAAACAAATTGGGTAAAGATATATATTATTTTCATTTTTTATGTATGGTTCAAACACATATAATAAGGAATGGAAGTCAAAATTAAAGATTTTGACTTAAATACCTTTATTTTAAACCATATTCGTATAATCTAATTATAAATTTTCAACTATAGTATAATATTTGGTATTATATACATACATATGTGTATATACACATATATATTTAATTTGGTTAAATAATAAAAAATAAATAAGATATCAATTTGGTTTAATTGCATTATTCTCTTCTAAAAAGATGATGATTACATTGAACATGCTTATTTTTTTATTTACATATTGTTTGACTTTTAAAAAGTTGATATATAAATGGATTTTATATATACCAATGCATTGATAATTATTTTAAGTCAGAAACGCATTATTCTTAATAAATAAAATATATTAATCACATGTGACAAACAACCATTTCAATAGTACTATCACAAAAACCACATAACAATTTTTCAATTTCATTCAATAAATAAAATGTAAATCACGATCTATTTTGACAATAAAAATATTCCAAATAAATTAAAAATACTAAAACTATTTCTCCATAAATAATAACTTAAATGAATACATAAATAAATAACTATTTTTATTGATTTTGTATTATATTTGATATAGGGGTAGTAAGGGTATTAAATTATTATATTATAATTACCTTGATATGATATGGTAATCACAATACCTCAATAAACAAGGGATTATGATTCTTTTTTTTGGAAGAGCATTCCCATATTTTAAGTAATCAGATTACATTTCATAATATCAAAAAACAATACCAAACAATGTTATATAACTTTTGGGAATCACATGCTCTATTTAGATTCCATTACCTGACAAACAAACGGAGCCTAAGTTTTGAAACTTGACTCGATTATTAAAAAATAACAAAAATATGTAGAAAATAATCAAGCTACTCGAGTTCCACTCGATTAAAGCTCGTTTGAGCTTTGTTCGATTAACAATCAAATTAAACCCAAACATAATTTTTTATACTCGATTGTAGTTCAAATAAATTCAAACAACTGTATTCGGCTCGACTCAACTTATTTAATTTATACCTCTAATCGCTAACAATATCTTGGTGTAGTGGTACGACGGAGTCATCCAGATCGGATATTTTTAGACGGCAAAACACGAATTCAATTTCGTGCGGATTATTTTTCTATTTATATATATATTAGTTTATTAGTTTTAGTTAACAATAGAATATTAGTAATGATAATTATCTTGACAGACTGGTAAATTGAGCCGTTTAAGCCCAATAATTTAGAAAGGCAAAGAATCAGTTCAATCTCGTGCATTACTTTCGGTTTATATACTAGATTATTATTTCTAATTGACAATAGTGTATTTGTCGATTAATAATAGTTAATTTGATATTCGATGTATAGGCGATTCACCATTTGGTTCTATCTCTATATCTTTTAGCTCGATTTTTCATATTTTATTTAATACTATGACACATATATAAATATATTTTAGAATGAACTTATAAGAGTGTGGGTAGGTGATTTTACAAATATATAATAAATACAAGATTAATATAAATTGCAATATAGAAATATAAATGAATAATATAAAGTATATATATATATATATATCATCATATTTGTTATATAATTATATTATGATCAGACTCAATTAATGAAAAATCAAGATAATCTTTTGTTAAATCAAAAGATAAACAAAGTCCCGATTTTTCTTTCTTTTTTCTTTTAATATTAAAAAAATTAAGTCAAAAGACAAATACATTGCCAACAGTGTCGTCATGTGCTTTTGGTACATTCAATATTCAAAATAGTGTTGAAAACTAACAATAATTTTCAGCATCATCATTTCTTTCTAGAATGCAGTAACGTAATTGACCAATAGCAGTTTAGGGTTAAGCTGGGAAACAATTAGGGCCAACTGGATGACATATTTATCTTAAAGATTTTTTTTTTTTTTTTTTGATAAAAATGAGAAAAATGTAATTTTAAGGATAAAAAATGTGGTTTTAGAAGTAAGTGTAGATAAATTTTTTTAGAGAAAATTATGTAATGATTATGGTTCATGTGATATTTTTTTTGTTGTGAAAAATTTGTTTGATTTAATATTTAACTATAAGTTTTATTAAATATTTGTAGTCAAACTAATTGATTTAGACATTAAAAAATAGCCATAATTGATCTTATTTTGAATGTTGTGTTATTTTACATTTTAATATGTGATTAGTTTAATTTTTTGAGTTGAGATATAACCGAAAAAATACTTTTTATCGACAATATTAACTGTCAAATTATGAATAGTAAATATCATTTTTCTCTTTTTCTTAAAGAATTTTTTTTCGAATTTTTATGAATTTTGAGAGATTTTTTTCTAAGAAATTTTTTGTGAGTTACCAACCAAGTTAGTTTTATGATATTTTCTACTTTGAAATAAAGTTTTTGGAGGATGATTGGCCAACCAATTGAGGCCTTAATGTTTAGAAAATATTATTTAAAAAATCAATTTTTATTTGTAAAAATATTTTTTTAATTTAAACAAATTTTTCATTCCACAAAAAATAAAAATTAATATCAATTACTTTATGAACTAAATTACCCTTTATTTCTGAAGTAAAATATCGATCGTTTCATACTTTTTATCAAAGCCGGTCAATAAAAAATTCACAAAAACCAAAATCGCTAATGTGTTGTTTGGGTCGATTAACTGAATTTCAAGCAAATGTTTTTTGTAAGGTTTATTTTATATTTCAGGCTATTTTCCATAAACTAAAGGTTAAAATTTGTCTAATAATATTTATAATTTTCAAAAATCATTGCAACTTAATATATTGTTTAAGTATTGCATAATAATCCTCTATATTATATCTAATAATATATATCAATCTCAAATTTTTTATTTTCAAATCGGTTTGATTAATCATCCACCAAAAATGAAATCGATTCGAAATATTAAATTATTTTAAGAATAGTATAATGATAGTAGTGGATACTCGTATTAATATAATTTAATGACTCATAATGATCTTAGTGTTATTTGTAACAATTATGACATCTCGTTATATTATATTTTTGATGATTATTCACTACTTTAACAAAATTATGTATGAGAGAAAGAGAAAATAAATGTTATTTTTATAGGAAACTTTTACATCCTAAACTTCAAAAAAAAAATGTTTGCTAATAAAATTTTGAATTGGGCTATACTTTTTAATTTTTTTAAAGCATAGATTATTCCTAATGTATGATATAATATATATATATATATATATATTGCAATTTGCCTCTTTAGTCTAAAATTTCCATACTTTTGTCCTTGCATTAGATTTTTATTGCATAACAACTTTTTCGGCGAAATATTTTATGATGATCACTGGCGGCAAAGTGCTGAAAGTTTATTAAGAGGAAAAGTGCTCAATTGACCTTAATTTTTCTTTTGAATCTTCAAATTCATAAGAACACAACTTTGATATTAAGTTTTATGAGCTAAAATTTTTATATCTTTTGATCTTAAGTTTCTAATTTCGTTTTAACTCGAATCAAAATTTCTTAGCTAAATCAAAGTTTAACGCAATGATATTAGTATCGCTATTTTCAAACAAAATTCTAATAACCTTAACATAAATTATTTTAATCCAAATTAATATTTTTTCACTTTATTTTTTCAATCTAATCTTCTATATAGCTGCATCTCAATTACAACATATATTATTTCACACATTTATCAATTGAAATTATTTTTTTCTAATAAGTTTTAATTTTTTTATTATTTTGTATCTGATCTGATCACATATTCGTTTATGTAAATTTGATGACTGTACTCGTTATAAACAAACTGCCTACGTACCACTTAAAGGGATCAAGTCAAACGTAGTTCTATTTATTGGAGATCGTATAATGTATTCAGCTCGTATGAGTACATAAACATCCGTCCCCACATGAGCATTGAATGAGGTATTTATAGCTTCTTTATCCACTATTCATGACATGACATTTGAGGTTTAATATTCTTCTGCCATTTGTCTGAAAAGTGGTGGTCCACATGTATAATATATGCGGGTTGGGTATTGTACACGTGTATAATGTATGTGGGTCGGGTATGGTGGACATCCGACTTACATACCCGGTTCGGACCGACTTAATGTTTTAAGTCTCTCCCACCTCGGACCGTATATGAGGTGTTGCACTTGAACACGTAATTACTTTATTATCATTAATCATTACTAAATATTTATTTCTTGCCCAATCATCTACTCCCCCAGATCGTGTCGTCATATCATTTCTACGAAATGGTTGTGACTCGATCTAGACTGTAGGATGGGCGGTAGATTCGATCGGAATTACATTCCATCTTCATCTCGTGTTCTATTGTATCTGGTTCTAATGGATCGTATCGAATAATCATTTTATTTTTTATTTCTCGTTTATTATATATATATCTTTATGTATTAATAACGGTCCAATCCGGGTCGAGAATACCAAAGGTTTCTTAATATGAACCGTTAAATTCAAATCTCTGGATTAATCTGAGTCGTTCAATCTCCCGCCTTTTAAGACTGTATATATAGCCCCTTCCTAATTTTCAAATGTCATTCACAATATCTCAAATCTTTTAGGAGAAGTTCCATTATCTGTTAAGCAACTCGTCTCGTTGTGCCAGCGTCAACTCGTTTTCTAGGTACTTTTTCCTTCCCTTCTCATTTTATATTTCTCTGATTTCCTTCGTCGTCTCGTACATGTCGGGATCTCTATTATCCCATAATTCCTTTGGAGAAATCCCTATCCCTTCTGATTCATCATTAGGGTCCTTAGGTGATTTAGGTCCCCTTATTGATAAATTCAACTTATCTAATCCTTCTCTCCAATGAGGTGAGTCTAGGCCAATGTTTTAAAACCCAACCCGGCCCGCCCAGTTCAACCGGTTTGACCCAGAATCGGTCCCTAAAATGAACCGGTTAGACCCACAAAACCGTTTTTGGCTCAAAATCGGTCAATTTGGTCAAAAACCGTTTGACCCACCGGTCGAACCGGTGACCCGGTAAAACCGGTCCCGGGTCAATCGAACCGTTCGGTTTTTATAAATACCAAAATTCAAGCTTAAAATTTAATTTTTTCGTAAAAAATCACCAACCTTCTATTATTTTGCTCATCCAACATGATTCAAAGAAAATTTCTCAAGAAAATCTTTCATTCGAATGAATCAAATCAAATCAAAATATATTCTTTTTAAAACTCTAGACTTTTTCCTTTTAGTTTTTATTGGTTTGTAAATTATTAAAGCTTTTAAGTTTTTTTCTTCGAAATTGTTGGTTTATTATACAATGATGTAGCAATTATGTCATTTCTGATGTACATTTGATTTTTGTTCCATGAATTCAAAAATTATATCACTTGAACATAATTTTGCTTATTTATTTAAAAAACTCTCAATTTCTTTTCATGATTTTGATATAAATATATGAACTAAAAATGATTTTGAAAATAGGAAATATCAAATTTCTATGTTTTAAAATTTTATAATAAATATTAGTATTTTATTTAATATTTATTGCGTAATTATGACATCACTGGTTCGACCGGTATTGACCCAACGGTTGAACCAGTGACCCGTGACCCGGTCAATTTTCTGGTTCGATGACCGGGTTGGGTTTCAAAACATTGGTCTAGGCCTGAATTTTCTAACGCCCAAGTATCAAATCCGAGTTACGAATGCGATTACTCTTATCTGTCTTACGAAGTAGACCATATAGTCTATGAGGGGGATGATCCTAACTCAGATTTTCTTCCTGCTGATGCCCATCCTTGGGTCGACTGTTCTTCGGTTCTTACTGAGGATAGTCTGGAACTCATCAAACAGCAATATTATATTCATGAGGAATTCAACCTCATCGTACCCCATGCAGACGATTGTATGCATCGTCCAGGGTATAGGACCTTTCATCTAGCCCACCTTGCTTGCGGGGTGAGGTTTCCTCTCCACCTCGTAACAAAAATGATACTTTTTTATCTTGATTTGTGTCCTACTCAACTTCTCCCTAACTCGTATCACCACATCAACTCATTCATCGTGTTGATGCGAGCCTAGAAACAAGAGTCCGACCTTGCTAACTTCATGTATATGTTCCGACTTTGTCGGTCTGGTCCTGGTGAAAGGGGTTTCTTCTACTTTTCGCCTCGTATCTCTAGGACTCGTGTTCTTAGCTTTTCCCTTTCTTCACATGGGGTATGGAAAGACAAATTCTTCTACATCAGTCACCCTGATCGAGCGACTTGGGGAATTCCTCGGAAGTGGCGACTTACTCCACCTCGACTCGAGGATGTGGGTAATCCCACTTGGGGCCCTGAGTTCGTTAGTCAACACTTTCAATGGTATTACGATCCAAAAATTCTTCTTGCGGAACCCATCTTGGTACGCTGTGGTATAAGTCTGGCTCCCATTCCATACACCAAAGTTGGTTAGATGAGTCCACATATCAATGAAATGTTCTTATTTATCTACTTCCTATTTTAACCATACTCTTTTTTATATATATCCAGGAATGGCCGCATTACGAGCTCGCTTCATGAAGTCCTCAGCAAAACGAGCTACTAGCAGCTCATCCCATACCACCACAGATGCTGGGGGCTCGTCGAGTTCCACTCGACCTAATCAGGGTGGGAAAACTTTATCCTCTCAAGCTTGGACTCGAGCTCCTGCTAACACGAGGGTAAGCCCCTTAGCTCGTGCTCAAGAGGGGATTACTATTGGCCAAACTCGTCAGGCTAATAATCCCATTCAATATTCAGTCGAACCGGACTGTCATATCCAAGCATAGACTGAGCGTCGTAAGAAAACGAGCACGACCCCTCGAAAGACTCTATTGAGTAGGAGTGCCAGATCTTCCCCTGTTGCGGCCCTCGAGATTGTGGATCAGTACGAAGCCTTCCTTCTTCACGATCGGATTTTCCAGCAAGGTGAGAAGGAAGCTCCTCCTTTCTTCCCAGATCAACCTCGAGTCGTTCCATATTGGAGGGTGCACCCAAATAGCTCAGGGCTATCTTCTGGCGGTGTAAAGGTGGCCTCCGAGATTATGCGTCACATAGCTTACCTACAGACAAGGCCCAGCTCGTGCATACCCCTCATACCTCGATTGAGGACATGGTTCAAGAGGGTTTGTACAAGGTTTGTTTTAATCCATTTCTTACTTCAATTCGTTTTTCCTGCACCGTTTTTTTATTTATCTATCTCGCTATTTACTCATTTTGTGCACGCAGGCCTTTCTTGGAGCGCATCTGCTGTCCCTTAATGTTTCGTACTTGAGGCATGAGAACACCGAGGTGCATTGAGATTTCAACGAATACCGGCTACGACACGAGGCAGAGCTGGATGGGGCTCGTCGGCTAACTAAAGAGGCTGAAGTTCTAACTTCCAAGATGACTGATCTCGAAGCAACCAATCGTTGAATTTCTCTTGATTTTCCAGATCTAGTGATGCATTCACTGAAGGAAGAATTGAAGAAGAGTCAAGACAAATTGAGAGCTGTTGTCGTATCGTTCGAGAGGCGATATGCAGATGGCCTCGTTGAAGAAAAGTAGGCCTTCTTGGATTCTGAAGAGTATACTCGTAAGCTGAACGAGGCGAGGTTCGATGGGGCCCAAGACTTTAAAAATTCCACCACGTCGGGGCGTTGCTAGTGGAGCCAATGGTAGACTTCGTCTACGATGGGTCCATGAAAGCTGTAGATTACATGCAGAAGGACCAGCTCGTCATCCCGGATTTCGATCCTCAAACTTTCCAAAGACGCCTTGGTGACGTACCACTTCGTGAATCCGTTTTTAACCTACCAACGGATCTGCTTGACTTTCCAGAGTTCAAGAGATTGGGGCCGTGTGATCCTGAAGACGAAGATGGACATGGAATGCCGGGTGTAGATATACCTGGGGCTGAGGTGCTAGAAGTTGAAGTGCCCCCAACCAATAATACCCCGTAGATCGTATTAGTTTGTTTAGCTTTTCAACATTTGACTATCTTATTTGTAATGTGATTCGTATTGTTCCTGTTTTATGCTATGAATTTCCTTTTAGTCTCTCATAATTATATCTTAGCAACTTGATTTTCCAATGCCTTTATTATATCAATGAAGCACGAGGTCCACGAGGGACGGTCAATGTATTTCATAATGCTTTTATATATCACGGTCAAGATGGCATTTATGTATTAAAAAAAAGCACGAGATCAATGATGATATAGAATTAATAAAATTTCATTTCATCCCATTCACTAAACATATCGAGTTGTAAGGTATTTACATCCGAACTCAATAAAATAAGAGTTCTTGTGATTTGCTTCTATTCAATATAAGATGAGCAAAAGGAAACAAAACATTGATGTTCCAAGATTCATTAACAAAATAGACTGGAATGTTGCCCAATCTACGTATAAAATTTACGGAGATTGTGTACATTCCAGGAACGAGGCAACTCCTTGCCATCCATGCTTTCTAATCGATACGTTCCCGATTTCGTCACCTTGACCACTTTATATGGGCCTTCCCAGTTAGCATCGAGTTTACCAACGTGCCTCGATACCTCTACCTTTTTTAGCACCAAGTCACTAACTTGGAAATATCTATACTTCACTTTCTTATTATATGTTCGAGCCATAGCAGCTTTCTGAATCAGTATCTTAGCATATACTCGTTCTCTTACCTCGTCGATGACGTCTAACACAAATGCCCTTTCTACATCGTTGGCTGCACTGTTGTAACTCACTACTCAATGTGTCATTTCACCAATCTTTGTGGGAATCACTGCTTCCGAACCGTACACCAGACAAAATAGGGTTTCTCCCATAGATGAACGAGGTGTGATTCTATATGCCCACAACACTCCTGGCAATTCATCAGCCCAATTACCTTTCTTTCCTTCGAGCTTAGACTTCAAATGTTGAAGTAGGATTCAATTCGCAACTTCCGTCTGGCCATTTGCATGTGAGTTCCCCACTACTGTGAAGTTCTGTTGAATTTTGTACTCTTGACACCACTTCACTACGTTCTTGCTATTAAACTGGGTACCATTGTTCGATATCAGGATACGAGGCACCCCAAAGTGGCACACGATGTTCTTCCATATGAATTTCATCACCTCATTATCCGTAATCTTTGCTATGGCTTCCGCTTCAATCCACTTCTTGAAATGCTCAATAGCTACGATTATGAACTTTCGTTGCCCTGATGCGAGTGGAAAGGGTCCCAATATGTCTATTCCCCATTGATCAAAAGGGTAAGCAATTTTTATCGGCTCCATTTCTACCGTTGGTTGGTGTGATAAACTTGAATATAACTGACAACCCTTGCATCGTTTGGAGAAATGGAATGAGTCTTGAACTAGCGTCGGCCAATAGTAACCCTGCCTTATAATTTTATGGGCCAATGCCCTTCCCCTGAATGATTTCCACAACTCCCGCCATAGATCTCTTCCATCACGTACTCTACTTCAGCCTTATTTAAGCAACGAAGTAAAGGTCTCATCGAGGATCGTTTATACAGCTTCCCATCCATTACGGTATATTTTGATGCTTTATTAACGATCATACGAGCCACAATTTTGTCACTTGGCAATGTTTTATCCCTCAGATATGCTTGAATATCAGCTCTTCAATCACCCCCTTCGTGGACGGTTGCCATCTTTTGCACTTGGATTACTTCGTCAGTTTGTGGTTGAGTTGCTACCAGTAATGTCACTTTTGTGTTCCTTTATCCTATCATTGAACTGGCAAATTTTGAAAGTGCATTAGCTCTCTCATTTTCCTCACGAGGTATCTGAAAAATGTTTACCCTTGTAAACTGAGCCATCAGGACTTTTACTCCTTCGAGATACGAGATCAAACTTGCCTCCCGTGCCTCGAATAATCCACTAATCTGGTTAGCAACGAGCTGCGAGTCAGTGTAGGCATCTAACACCTCCACTTTTAGTTCCTTAGCCATTTTTAACCCTGCGGTTATTGCCTCGTACTTAAGCACTTCCGTGTATTTTAACAATTTATAAATTCGAATTTTGTTCGCATACCTGCGATTATTGCCTCGTACTCGGCTTTATTGTTTGTGACTTCAAAATCTAATTTAATAGCGAACTCGTAATCATTACCTGTTGTAAAAACAACCAGTAACAAAAATGAGTATTTTGTCTAACATCTTCTCTCGTGAAGTGCACATCTAAAAGAACGGTAAAAAAAAGCAATGGTTGACCTCGTGAGTCGCGTAACCATATTCCTACACCCCCATTTTGAGATGTGGACGAACCATCTACGTGCAACGTCCATGGATCGGGATTTCCTATTTTTAGACAAAAAACAAATCGTTTTTAGCATATCTCGTTTTTAAATGGTAAATTTCATCTCGTATAATTGAGATAATTTGTCAACCTTCTCGATTTTCCATTTCATTATGTGTCGTCATTTCGACGATAAATTTTGCTAAAGCCTGAGCCTTTATAGCAGTTCGTGACCTATATTCCAGGGAAAACTCCCCCAATTCGACAGCCCATTTGACGAGTCGACCCGAAATGTCAGGGTTGGATAGCACTTGTCTCAACGGTTGGTCCATAAGCACAACGATTTGATGAGATTGGAAATATGATGGTAATTTTCGAGCTGCTGTCATCAAAGCTAATGCCCACTTTTCGATTTGGGAGTAATTCCTCTCAGCTCCAAGCATCGTTTTGCTTACGCAATATACGGGACGGTGTTCACCTCCGACACCTCGAACCAGAACAGCACTCACAGCATTCTCGAAAATAGCTAGGTATATAAAGAGTGATTCTCCTTCTTTCGTTTAGTGAGGAATGGTGCTGAAGTGAGGTATATTTTTAAGTTATTGAACGCTCTTCGTATTCCTCTGTCCATTCGAAGTGCTTGACATTTTTCAAGATTTTGAAGAAGGGAAGTCTTTTATCAGCTGATCTTGAAATAAATCGACTCAGTCTAGCCATCTTTCCTGTTAAAGTCTGCACTTCGGCAACTGACCGTGGTGATTGCATGTCCAGTAGAACTCGAATTTTCTCGGGATTAGCTTCAATACCCCGCTGCATCACCATATAACCGAGGAACTTTCCACCTCTAACACCAAAAGTGCATTTCTTCGGATTTAACTTCATACCATACCTTCTCATTACCCTGAACGATCTTTCTAAGTGTTCCAAATGCTCCATCTCATTCTTGTTCTTGACTAGCATGTCGTCGACGTACACTTCCATCATACATCCAATCTCTTCCTTGAACATTTGGTTCACTAGCCTCTGATAAGTGGCTCCAGCATTCCTCAATCCGAACGGCATGACATTGTAGTAGTATATCCCTTTTATTGTTACGAAGGAAGTTTTGTCACTATCTTCCGAAGCCATTCTTATCTGATTGAACCCTTGGTATGCATCCATCATGCTGGAAGTGCACATTCAGCCATAGAATCCACTAACAGATCGATATGAGGTAAATGATACGGGTCACGAGGACACGACTTGTTTAAATCTGTGTAATCAATACACATCCTCCACTGTCCCGTAGCCTTTGCGACTAGCACCACGCTGGCTAACCATTCCGTGTAATTTATCTCTCTAATATACCCACTTTTAACAATTGACATACCTCTTCCTCGATGATTCTATTACGGTCTGGGCCAAAATTCATTCTTTTCTATTTAATCGGCTTCACCCTAGGATCGATATTCAATCGGTGCACAATGACTTCTGGATCGATTCCCTTGAAGTCAGATGTCTGCCAAGCAAACATATCGATATTCGTTCAGAGGAAACTTATCATAAGTGTCTCCAGGTTCTCGGGCATTTGGGTGCCAATGTTAGTGAACTTTTCCTCTTCTCCAGGTATTAATTCAAGCTTCTTATATTCAGCTGGTTCCATACCCCGACTACTTTATGGCTTAACTCGTTTTCTAACTGGCTCTTCCTTCTTTATTACCCCGAACTTGACCACATGACTCATCTCTTGCCTCCTCACAACTTTTTCTCTTATGCCTTGTCTTAACGAAATGGTGTAGCAATCTCTGGAGCTCATTGATCACAGCTCACCACTCCAACTCCCCCTTCTGTCATAAATTTCATCTTCAAGTGTGGCATCGAAACGATAGCCTTGAAGAGATTTAGTCCAGGTCGTCCCAATATCACATTGTACACAAATGGACATTCGACCACTAAATATCTTATCATCATCGTTTTTTGCAAAAGCTCAACGCCTAACGAAGTGGGCAAATCTATCGTCCCAAGTGGAATAATTTCTGAACCACCAAATCCTACCAAGGGTGTAGTCACTGATTGCAGATCGTTTGTCGGGATATTCATCTTTTTTAATACCGTTGAAAAGATGATATCAACTGAGCTGCCATTGTCCACCAAGACTTTAAGAACCGAGAAATTCGCTATGTTCATCGTCACTACCATTGGGTCGTTATGAGGTTGCATTACACCTTCGTAATCGTGATCTTCGAAAGAGATGAACTCCCTTGTTTGGCCCTGCACGCTATACACTGCCTTTCCTCGAGCCTCGTAACTGACCAACTCTCGGGCATAGCGCTTTTTGGCATTTTGTGAATCCCCACTCATAGGTCCTCATATTATGGTATTTATGTCACCATAATGGGGTCGATTATCCTCACGATCCACATCTCGTTTTTTGATGAGTTCCTTGTTCATTTCAGCGCGAATTGCTCCGATAGTCATGGTCACGCCTTTGGTAATGTTTATGCCTATTTTCGTCCCCCTCAGCCCTTTGGACGACCCTCTCAGCATGAGTTCCACTATTGTCACTTTATTTTTCCACCTGGTGCCTAGTACGACTCCTTTCTATGGATTCCTCAAGGTATCCTTGTTTGATCAACCTCTCTATCTCATCCTTCAACTGCCGACAATCCTCCGTGTCGTGACCAATGTCCTTGTGAAACTTGCAATATTTTCCATTGTTCTTTCTCTTTGGATCGAACCTCATTTTTCGAGGGGGTTCCACCTGAATCCCAGTCCTCTCTATTTCCATTAATGCTCTCGTTCTCAAGGTATTCAGTGGAGTATAATTGTCAAATCTGCCTTGACGATGATCCATACCTCTCTCATTCTTCGCTTCGTCTCGTTTCTGAATCCCTTTATCATTGTTCTGCTTATGGGCAGATGATTCGGCACGCTTCATTCTATACATTTCATCTTCATAAATGTACTGCTGAGCCACTATCGTCATCTCTTCAAGAGTTCGTGGCGGATTGCGTGTAAGTGCCCCAACCAAGGGACCCATCCTAAGACCATTAATGAAAGGCTGCACAATCACTTCGTGTTGTACGCCCTGCACATCTAATGCTTCATTATTGAAACGATCAACGAACTCTCGTAAGGTCTCCTCATCTTTCTGCTTAATGCCCAATAGGTGAGAAACTGATTTTCTTGTCTTTCGCTTACTAGCAAAATCGTATTCGAACTTCTAAACGAGTTAATCATATGAATTATAGACCCAGATGGTTGATTTACAAACCAATCTTGCGCTCTACTGTTCAAAGTGGTCGCAAATATCCGCGCATTTAGTGCGTCACTTAGACCATGCAAGGTCATTAAAGTCTCAAATGTGCCGAGATGCTCGCGTGGATCTGTAGTCCCATTGTACTTCGGCAAATCGGGAATCCTGAAGTTCGTGGGCATCAGTTCTGATAGTATCTCTGAATTGAAAGGATTATTTCTTCGTTGAATGGATGACATATTCCTCTCGTATAATACATGCCCTTTAGTTTCTCCCGTTACTACTCTTTCTGATTTCTCCCTTACTATTGACGAGTCTTTGCTACGATGTTCGGGATATGTTGAATCTGCCTCGTCATCATATTCACTCCTATCCTCATGAAGCTTATATCCCTCGCTCGTTTCGTGATGATCATCAAATAATTTTCTTCGTGTCCCTTGCTCGCGGCGATCTTCCCCTTGTTCCCCACTAGGGTCAAGTTGGAATTGCCGTCTCCGAATACCTCTCTCGTGGCGATGTTTCCCTTGTTCCCCATTAGGGTCAAGTTCTGAGAATTGCCCTGTACTCGGGGGAGAATGAGTCGTTCCAATGTTCGGTGTGGTTGGCAACTTAGATATCCATTCTTGAAACTTCTCTTGCATTCTTCGATCGAATTTCGATTTAGTCATCGTGATCGTTCTCTCTGGTGCTTCTGCTGCTATGGGGTGTGAAATATCTTCCCACTGTTCGATGTCTCCTACCTCCACTGGTTCCTTCCCCGGTCGATGGTGTCCTTGCTCCATGTCAATTCGTTTGACAATTTAGTGGATTCCCACAGACGGCGCCAATCTGATCTGGTCAGATATTCGTTTATGTAAATTTGATGAATGTACCCGTTATAAACAAGCTGCCTACGTACCACTTAAAGAGATCAAGTCAAACGTAGTTCTATTTATTGGAGATCGTATAATGTATTCAGCTCGTATGAGTACAGAAACATCCGTCCCCACATGAGCATTGAATGAGGTATTTATAGCTTCTTTATCCACTATTCATGACATGACATTTGGTTGAATATTCTTCTGCCATTGGTCTGAAAAGTGGTGGGGACACATGTATAATATATGCGGGTCGGGTATTAAACACGTGTATAACGTATGTGGGTTGGGTATGATGGACATCCGACTTACATACCCGGTTCGAACCGACTTAAGGTTTTAAGTCTCTCCCACCTCGGACCGTATACGAGGTGTTGTTATAACGAGGTGTTACACTTCAACACGGAATTACTTTATTATCATTAATCCTTACTACATATTCATTTCTTGCCCAATCAGTATCACATAGTTATTTTGTAAATAACACAATTATCCAACACAACATGCATCAACTAATTACTAATGATTTGATATGATCTACAAATTTTAGTGAAATTTTATAAACATAGACAAAATATAACAGCCTTGTATGCAAAAATTTAAATCTCACAATTTTTCTAAAATTTAGCATTTATTTAAAAATACAAGATTTTACAAACAAGTCTGTTTTATCACGCAATTTTCATATGAATCTCCGTAATACATATTTTTTAAAATATTTTTAAATTTAACTCAAAAACGTAAACAATATAGCATTAGGATTTGTTTGTTTGGATCGTCTATTTGGCTTCTTTTCATTAGAGAATGAAAATATATATTTCATATCATTGTCAACTGAAAATGTATTTATTTTCATTTTTACATTTTCCTATATAACTATATAATATATTATCAACTCACATATCTTTCTCTCTATTCTTCCTTTAAAGCGACCATATTTTGAGCAATGATAATGGTGCAAACTTATCTATTATTTTACTTACAACACTATTTACGTACAACTATTGCTTTTAATTAAAATAATCACTAAATTATCAATTCTAATCATTTCAAAAGATAATCAAACTATCTATAATTTTCAGAAAAAAATAAAAAAAATTATCTACTTATACTTCTAATTGTAGTGTAATTTATCATTTTCGGTATTCTTTTTTTTCCTTTCAACAATTTAAGGCTTAATTGGACTACATTTTCGTCTAATATACAGATTATTTTTAAAATAAAAGTAAGAATTTTTTTTTCTAGGTATAAGAAAAGTTTGTTTAAAGAAAAATATTTGATAATTATGGTTTATATAATTTGCTATTTGTTGTGAAAAATTTATTTGGATTGATATTATATATAATGTTATACAAAATATTTTTAGTCAAACTTAGTTACAATAACTCTTATTTGAAAATTTGCGTAATTTTGTATCAGAATATGTGGTTAATTTATTTGAAAGATAGTTGAAAAAACTATTTTAATTGAAAATATTAACTGTGAAATTATTAATTGTAAGCATATTTCAAAATTATCTAAAATTTTAATAGATTTTTTAATTTTTTTGTGATAAGGTAATTATAATATTTTATTGTGTAAAGTGCACTTCACACCCTCGAAAAACTTGTATTTTGCACTTTCCCCCCTAAAAACACAAAATTGAGACACAACCCCTTAAAAACTTGATATATACATGCATCACTTTACCCCAATTACTATTTTTCTGCCAAATTTTGATCGAAAATCATTTAAATAATTTTTCGTCAAGAGCATTATCATCTTTATTATATTTCCGTAATTCTCTCATATGTTTGTATTTTGGCCCAAAACTGTTGTACTCCTCTAATATATATATCATCTTAGGGTTCCAAAATTCACATCATGATCTAATCCTGTATTTGTTGTAAGTCCCTATTTTGATAAGCTTTTTCCTGTCATTCTTTATATGTAGGATGATATCAAGAATTTTGCAACCCTAAGTCCTAAGATGATATTTTATAAAAATACAACGATTTTGGTTCAAATCCATGCATGTGGAAAAATCACAGAAAAATAATAAAGAGGATAATATTCTTGACAGAAAAATCATTTAAATGATTCCTGATCAAAATTTGACCGAAAAATAGTAATTGGAGCAAAGTGATGCATATATCAAGTTTTTAAGGGGTTATGTCTCATTTTTGTGTTTTTAGGGGCAAGTGCAAAATACAAGTTTTTCGAGGGGGTTAAATGCACTTTACCCTATTTCATTTTTTGTTTTAAATTATTTTTTTGAGATTAAGACTATAAAAAATTGAGACAATTCTACATAGAACCAGATTTATAGGGTGTTCATGAGTCGAGCCGGATCGAAAATAGCTCCTCGAGAACATTTGAGCTCGAGTCGAGCTTAACGAGTCGAGCTTTTCAATCGAGCCGAACTCGAACCCTAAAATGCTTGTTTGCCAGTTCGCGAGCCGAAATAAAAAAATAATTTTTAATTAATAGATATAAAAATAAATATTTATTCATATATTTTTATATGATATATTATTATAATATATGTATAAATAATAATATTTTTAATATTAATTATTACTATTTAATAATAAATGAATAAACATAAAATTAATAATATATTTTTTAAAAAAATATGATTTATAAAAAAAAATTATTATTTTATAAAAAATATTTTTTTTGAGCTCGAATCAGGCTCGAGCTTGGCTCGGCTCGAATTAGGCTCGAGCTTGAACGAGCTGGAGCTCATTTTCTGCCGCTCAACTCGAGCTGGGAGTTTTGGCTCTACTCAATTCGTGAACACTCTCTCATCTAATTAAATGCATCAATTATAGCTAATTGGATCTCTTACAAAAATTTCCGAGACAATTGGGCCGAAGGTATTCAAAAAATTCCCTATCAAAAAGTTAAAAATAAAATAAAATAAAATTAATCCAAGGTTTAAGCTGATTCAAGTGCGTGACTAGTTCATAGATTTTCTTCCCCAAATCTCATGCCCGCCACTCTGTGCTTCATCGGATCCCACAAGCCACCGTTAATCAGCCACGCGCCGCCGCTGTGCAGCTAACACCACCACCTCGGGCCATATCTGTCTTGCCAATTAGGGATTTTAGTTGAAACCCCTAATTTGCTGAAGATAATATAAGTACAGACGTTTTCATTTTTGGCAGCTTGGCTCTCCACCTCACCCCTATGAGTATTTGACGGTGTATGAATTTGATTTTTAAATTGTACGTAGTAACCTGAACAAAACTTGTATTTATGTGTGGATTTACTACCATACATGTGCTCTGTTTATTGATTCTGATTAGGGTAGTAAACGAGTCGAGTCGAACTAGTAGATGTTCAATTTTGTTTGAATTATTATCGAACTTCAAAATTGGTGCATGAACTTCGTAGTTGAGCTCAAAACCTGGACTAACACAAATTCGGCTCGAGTAGCTTGATTTCTTTATGCATATTTTATCATGTTTTTACTAATCGAGTCTAATTCGAACTGAGCTTCAAAGATTATTGAACACAAAAACTTGTTCAAGCTTGGTTTGAATGAATCAAGCTGGCGAGTTTTTAATGATCAATTTTGAGTTGAGTTTCCAGAAGCTTAGTTCGTTTTTGAGCCCTAATTCTGGTCCGTTTACAACTTTATTGATTTGTGATGGTGTGTAATTCTGTTCATGTAATTTCTGCCCAATTTTCCTTTTAGTTTTCTGTCTTTTGTGTGGCATATTAATTTATGAAATGTGCTAATATTTCAGAAAACATGCTTACATGAATGTGTATTTCTTACCAAAATCTCCGTGAAAGCCTTCATTAGTTATATGTGAAAATCCCAGGTTTGCCTGCTGACTGACTAATCTCTTTGTGTCTTATAGTGCCCTGATTCACATTCATCGCAAATTTCTGAGAAAATCTGAATAACAAAGAATGGACGAAGATCTTAAAATCTCGATTGACAAGCTCCCAATAAAGCGTCTCGAATCTATAGAGGAGAATGGCGCTGAACGCTTTCCCTCGTATGTCTTATACACTTCATTTCAGAATATATTTTATTTGATAATTTTATATAAAGATGGATGATGTAACATGGTTTCATATATATATATATATATTTGACAGTGATGTGGGGTATGATGAGAAGAGTGTGAACTTGATAAGGAGAATAGACTTTGCATGGGCAGTAGAGAGAGAGGATCCCAGTAAGAAGCAGAAGAGTGAAGGCACAACTGCAAAGGAGAGTACATCCGCCACTCAGCAACAATGGCAACAGAGCTTAGTGGAGAATTTGCAGTTGGCCCACCAAGAGCTCTCTGTCATCATCGATCTTATCAACACGGTAAATTACTTTAGTTGAATATTATAGCCATTTCAGATGTCTGTATTTTGAAATGCCATCTATTATACATTGCATCTTGTATAAATTACTGTATGATGGATGGTGTGTATAAAACGTATAAATTGCATCAATATACAATTACAGTTCAGGAGAGTATGGCCATTCATCATGTGTTTCATGTTAATAAACTCAATGCTAAGAAGATTCCAATGGGCGATCTCCTTAGGTATTTAAAATGGTGATATAGCAGTGCGATGAAGGTAAACATCTCTATATATGCAGTTACCCACATGATGAAATTTATGGTGTGAATTTGAGAGCACACATTGGGACCTTTCCAGATGTTGAGCACCTGTAGGATAAATCATTATGTTGCTTAGTCTTCTGGTAATATATATGTGATAGTATGATCTTCACGATAGTATGTGATTATTGACCTACAAATTTAGTTTTCTAGCAAGAGAATATGACATTTGCTTAGTGTCCACATTGGTTGGGTTTAATTATTGGATGGGTGTGAAATTTCCTCGATTTCTTGCTTGACATTTCCTCGAATACCAGGTTTTAGGTTCTGCTATGCATGACATTAGGAGTTGAACGGTTTCTATTTATTCATTACAGTTTAAGCATCTTTTTTGTCAACTTGGTGAATCTACTGGTAAATGAGATTTAAACAATTTAATTCTTCTACATGCACTTTGTAATAACACATAATACCCATCGGCACGCATAATTTTTCTTCATCTGTAGTTTTATATTGATTATTTGACGTAGCGGAAGCTAATAATTTTGAGAAATTAAAGAACAGCCTTACAAGTATCAAGTACAAATTTGAGCTAAAATTAAAAAAGGGTTTTCAAAAGCAAAATTTTCTTATTAATTCCGAAGCATCATCTTAATAACAATCTAAAAGACTTGTATAATATAGAAGCACTTCTCCAAATCCTAGAAGTATTGAAACTCTTCAGATCTAATTCTATAACTAATAAGACTCTTCTAACTTAACCTAAACCAAATATAATTCTCCTAACTTATATTGGAATAGGACTAGGACATGATTATAACAAAAGTAACCCCTGACATTCGTCTAAATATAAATAAATAAATAAATAGAGAAGTGGCCTAAAAGCGACTGAAACTACTTAACCTTGACTCAAGAATTACTATAAACAACTATGTTGTTGACAACGTCAAAAACCTCTGAAAAAATTTCTCGTACATATGTAAAGGAACTCATAAATCCTCCCTGGTTGAAACTTATGATTTTCCAGCATTTGTTCGGGCATGCTAAACAAATACCAATTAGGAAGGGAACTATGTTCCAGTTTTAATTCATTTTCCAGTTTTAAATTGAGGACTTGGATAAATATTGCAGTTTTAATTCATTTTCCATTGCTCTGATGTGCTACAACAGGTAGAGACAAATGATGCTGTAACAGTTGCAGGAATGACTCGGCCAAAGCCTTTACCTAATGAGCTTCTGTCTGACCTTGCTGTGTCTACAGCGACCAAGCTACAATGTTTCCGGGTATTCTTGAAACTTCCTTCTGTGACATAAATCCATAACAGTTATTCTGTAGGATTTATTGCTGATGTCAATTTCTTTATATTCGTTTAATCTGTTCCATAGATTTTCTGATCATCTGTGAGTACATATTTCCTCTTTATGTCTGTTTCTCATTTGTATGCTAAGATCTCTTACATATAAGATTTTGTGCGTGTTGATTTGCAGCATCTTGGAAAATATTTCAAGCAATCTGCTAAAGGATTAGAAGAGCAAGTAGCTAGAGAAGCTAGATTTTACGGTGCCCTCATTAGGTAAGTATCAAAATTCCGGGGGTGTCATAGGTTTTTGGGGGCACAATGCATAAAAAATAATGTCTCCCTGACATCTCTTTTCTTTCCCTCTCCAGTGTTAATCTTATTTCTGCATTGTTTTGTGGATTGTAGATTGCAGCAGAATTGGAAAATTAAACGACATCGTTTGGTGGCTGCTGCCTCTGGCAACGAGGGCTTCTACATTGATTTGTTTGATAATTCGTTATATGATTCGACTATTATATTTCGTCCATCTTCTATGTCTACGATTCCTATTGAACATGATTCAGCTGGAATGCTCGCGGTGAATCTACCTCGAAAATCATGTCACTCTCTTCAATTTGAGTTTCTTGGTTCTAGTTCTGCTTATAATATGAGAAAACCTGGCAAGGTCAAGACACATTCCTCGACTGGGGACTTGTCCAAAGAAATTGAGAAGGACCGTACAAAAGATGATCAATATGTGAGAGATATACATTTAACCCTTCGTGAAGTTCATCGAGCCATACATGATGAACAGGTTCTATTTGCTTTTTATTCTTATCCTTTCTCTCTCCTCTTTGTTATTATATCTATGTGGAAAATTCTGGCGCAAACTTAATTTGACCTAAATCGAGCCATTCATAGCACAAGTGAGTTACACTTGAAATGTTTTTGTTATACATTCTAAGAAGAATGACCAATCACACGGCGAGTGTGATTACATTTTCAACGTGATTGAGTTCTATAAGACGAGGCCTGAGCTAGAATTTTCCATCTAGTTTATCAATCTATTCATGGAGGAGATACACAATCCGCCTGCCTCTATGTGACTATCTTCATAAATTTGGTTGAGTTATTTTCAGGTGTTCGATTTGGTAAATCGCGAAGCATGTAATTCATCCTTAGGTGTGAATTTGACTGGAATAAAAGAAAATTATTTACGTCTAAACATCGGTCAGGAAGCATCTGTTTCCATTACACTTGTATCATCTGGTCAAGGTGATCAAACAGTATGTACATCGGAGACAAGCTCTGGAGAAGCTTCAAATGTTCATTTGGCATCATTTAATGGATCGAAGTTTGGAGAAGGAATAAATAAAGTAAACACATTGGTGATCCCAAATCCACTTGGTTTTGAGATTTATTTACGACAAATATTTCATGAATATGTGTTTGTGAAAGCGAAAAACAGAGCCACATATTCAATTAGAAGTCAAATTCCTGGCCAGGCGCCTGAGGACAAGTCAAATATTCTGGGTCATTTCTGCATGTCTCTTGCTCACAGAATCTTCTCAAATAAAGTTTGTTCTGTGCTGGAAAATCTGGTATGGATTTGATATCTTTCATAACTCTTGACATATTACTTATCAAGTAGAAGACTTTTTGCTAGGAAATATAAAATTATAAGGACTCCCTTTTATACATTACTGAAACTCTTATAATCTAATTACCAATACTAACTTATCATATAGATTTTTAATAATTTATACATTACTAGGCTTTCAAATCTTAATATTCATGGTTTATTTAATGTTATGCGATTAATATCCAAAACCATTGACTGAATTATATATTAGTATTCTAAAATAAATTAAAGTTTACTGGTCAAGTTTAGCAAATGTATTTTTTGAGATGGAAGGAGTAATTTGTAAACTATAGCTATATGTTTACCCATGGAATAATCTTACATGTACATTTTATGTATTTGAAGGTTTACAGGACACCATATGTCCAGTTGATTTCTCATTCCACTTGGCATTCTCGGACGTCTTCATGGACACTTTTAGTGAAGATTCCTGAATCCATTCTTCACGCTGGTAGCCAAATTCAGACATCTGGCCATGGCAGCATTAAGAATGTAAGATCTCAGTTTTGGACTAAGGTAGTAGTGATTGACGAGTCCATTAATGTAGAAGGCGAAGGCGCTCCCAATGTTGCAGGCTTATTCAAAGGAAAGTATGAAGGGGTTCGTTCTATTAATGGATATGAGTGTGATTTGGTAGATCTTCCTATAATACTCCTGCAGCAGGTATTTGATTTATACAGGTTTTCTTAATTGATTTAACTTGAGATTTATTGTTGCATGATTCCCATAATGGTTCCACTTGAATGGTCATTGTTTTCTACATATGGGCCATGGGGATGCCTGGACATGCAGTATTTTTGACTGTGTCTTCATGTAATGGCCGTTTGCATTTAGATTGTGTTTGGGTCGAAGGATTTGAAAAGCTATGAATTTCCAATTCATAAATAAATCTATTTAACGTTGAATTTGAAATCCTTCATCCAAAACCATTTCTCAAATACAAACGCACCATTCCAAACACGACTTTGGGTTATGTTTGGACGGGAAGGATTTGTATTTGAAAGAGTGATTTGTTAGGTGGATTTGAATTTGAAATTTAACCATAGAAGAAATAGCACAGAGTAGGTGCTATTGCTAAAGGATTTTAGAATACATTGTAAACTGAAATTATCCACACTGAAAAGTATATTTGTTATTACAGCTGTTAAGTCCTTATTCCCCAAAACGGTTGACCCAAACACGATATTACTTTCTTCAATTTCTGCATTTTTATTTAGTTCTATTCAGAAACCTATGTAGTTGCAACGAGCTTTTCCGTTCAGTCTTTCTTTGCTAGGATGAGTGAATCAGCTCATCATATTAAAGCATGATTTTCTATATCTTTGTTCCTTGGGACATTCGAATTAAGAACTGCATGTTCATGTCCTTGTGGCTGGTCCCATGATTGGGAGATCCCATCTGTTCATAACACAATAGTCCCCCACACGAGCGGCTAATATTTCTGGTTGGCCAAAAATCACTCCTCATGTCCTTGTTTATGGAATAGCAACAAATAGCACGTCTCCATATAACATGGTCTTAAGCTTATACATTTTTAGCATTTCAAATAGAGAGGCTTAAAGTAAGGGATAATTACATGCACATCCCTCGCTTATTGGGTAATTACCACAAGCGTTTGAGGTTTTACACATTACCAAGACACCCCTATGATTTGACAACTCAAAAAATAGTAAGTAAAATTGTGATATGTTGTCATCGACAAGGAAATTGAATTATAATATGCTCTTACTACCAGGAAACTTATGGTAATTTCTCAAAA
The DNA here is from genome assembly GCA_963669365.1 of Verbascum thapsus. NCBI lineage: Eukaryota > Viridiplantae > Streptophyta > Magnoliopsida > Lamiales > Scrophulariaceae > Verbascum > Verbascum thapsus. The sequence goes on from OY770104.1 coordinate 11,592,926, forward strand.
TATTGGGTCATTTTTTTGTAACGAGGATCTTATGCACGCCGGAGGTGTCTATGTAATTTGCTCTTAAGGGTGTGTTTGGATTGAAGGATTTGAAATCTATGGATTTCAAATTCATCGACAAATCCATTTAAGTTCGTTTGGATGAATTCATGTTACGATGAATTTCAAATCCCCTGTCATTCATTTTGACCTATTTTCTCCATAACTACGGTGGATTTCAAATGACTTCATTTTAGGTGTCATTTTAAATCATTCTTTCAAATCCCCTCCCAAGTCCAAATCACTCGATTCAAACACACCCTAAATTAATTCGCATAAATTTGTGTGTAGGTTGCAAGTCAAATAATCCAGTGGCTGCATAAGGAAGCTCTTAGTGTTGGTATTAAAGCAAACATATATTTCTTATCCTTGGCGTTCGAGCTGGACCAGGGTGAAACGGTTAAACTGGTGGCTCATGTGGACCCTGAAGATACGCACGGTTGCATCTCTTGGTGGTTAACGGTGGATGATGGGCTCACCGAGGAACACAAATTTCGTTCAGACATATTGGATGGTGAATCTGAGACCAGGAAATTCTTAGGATATTTGTCTTTAGATCTGTTGTATTCTACATTGTTGGACTTTTTGAACTTGTGCATTTGTTGAGTGATCAGTTTTGTTACACAATTTTTGTTCTTTTGTAGTGGAAATGTTTAACTTTAGTGAGCTATATACTTTAGGTGAAGACCATTTAGATTGTTAATGATTAAATTGAACTGAATTATGCATATATTGCCTATTTAAGTTCATTTGGCTTTGTTTGGGAATATTGCATTTTTGGTACACTAATGTCCTGCACGTTTATTTGGTACACTAATATGGGGGGGTGGCAATTTGGGTACATTATTGTGAGGTAGGTCTGGCAATTTGAGTACAAATTTCGCCGGAATATTCGATTTTTGACGGAATATTCGATTTTTGCTTGAAATGTAATTAATTTTGACTAAAATTGGGAATTTTGACCGAATTTGAGAATTTTGACTTATTTTTTATTTTATTTTTTATTTATTGGGAATTTTGATTTATTTTTTTATTCCATTTTTTTCTTGAAAAACCATCTTCTTCATCTCTCCTCCACCATTGTCACCCTCAACCCACCCCCAACCAACCCACCACCCCCAACCACTCAACACAGCACCCCAACATCTGACCATCAAGAATCACCATTGTCATCCTCAACCCACCTCCACTGCCAACGCCAACCAACCCACCACCACCACCACCCCCAATCACTCACCACCGCACACCTAACATCCGACCATCAAAAATATGAAGAAATATATGAAAATTAAAAGCCCAGATTTTAACTTTCTTATGAAAAGACGAAATCTTTTCATATTTCTTGCAATTTAAGTAGCTAAAATGAGCAATCAATTTCTGAATCAAAGTAAGAGGGCGAATACGATTGTGGTGATGGCGGCGTCAACACAGTAACACGGCGATGGCGGCGGCACGGCGGCGGTGGCGGGATGGTGGTGGAAAAATTAAGGAAAATAAAATATAAATTTTTGTAACAAATAGTTAAATTAAGTATTTAAATGTTTATTTTAATGTCTAAATTCGAGTAAGAAGATTCCATATTTTAATGTCTAATTTTTTATATTACAATGGTGGTGGTGGTTGGTGACGATGGTGGTGGTGGTAGATGGTGATTTAAATGAAGTTAAATTGGTAAAAGTGGGGATTGGGCAAAATTAGTAGCGGTGGTGGCGGCGGCGACGATGTGGTAGTGGTGGTGGTGACGATGTGGTACTGGTGGCGGCGGCGACGTGGTGGTGGTAGTCAAAATTTAATGAAGAAGATGAAGAAGAATGAAGAAGATGAAAAAGAAGTAGATGAAGAAGATGATATTAAAATAGGGTTTGGGGGGCAAATTGGTAAATTAAAATTCTAATTCCCTTTACAATAAGTCAAAATTGGTCAATCTTTCCCCAAAAATCAATTAATTAGCTCAATTTTGGTCAAAATCGTCAAAACCCCCAATTTTGGTCAAAATCCCCAAATTGAAAGTCAAAATCGAATATTTCGGCCGAAATCGAATTTTCCGGCGAAATTTGTACTCAAATTGCCAGACCTACCCCACAATAATGTACCCAAATTGCCACCCCCTCATATTAGTGTACCAAATAAACGTGCAGGCCACATTAGTGTACCAAAAATGCAATTTTCTCGGCTTTGTTTATTTCTAGTTATTGGCATTTTCAAAAGAATTGTTAATATGTGACTAATATTATATACCAGTTATTTTAGACATTTCCGTGACAAATTATTTGCAATCAATTAATTTTAAAGGATATATAATATATTATATACATTATAAATCAAGAGACTATAAAAAAATTTGGTGAGTATGCATATTTTTTAATCATATTTTTTCCCAATTAATTAATAAAGAAAAAATATTTTTTCCCCTTTATTTGATAAAAAAAACTTGTATTTTGACTCTTTTAAAGTTGTTGAAACTAATTTTGCGTTGATTTGGGAAAGCTGGGCCTTAATTTTCTATTCCAAGAAAAATTCAAAACAAACACAGAGAGTTAGTTGGCAATAAAAGATTTTAGATTCTTTAATTAGAAATTTTTGGTTTTATTTTGAGCCAGTTTTTGGCCAAAATTTTGATCAACTTGTATTTGGTCTTCACAATTTTGCCCCCCAAAAATATCTATTTTTTGGTCCAAAATTTGTATTTCAATTTTGAAATATAATATACTTTCATGGTCCACTTATATATATATATATATATATATAACACTTCCTCTTACACATATATATAACAATCATTACAATTTCAATATTATATTATAATTTTCAATCACTAATAATTACTAACAGACAAAAAAGCTTACGTGATTTGACTGCAATTTATGTTCCCTATGGAAACAAAAACAAACACTATCTCACTAAAAAAATCCACCCAAAAATTAATAATTAATATAATACCAAACACTATCTCACCAAATTTGTACGTGTCTCAAAAAATTTCTCACCAACAATTCTCACCAAAATACTCAACCAAAACAAAACCAAACATAGCCGAAAGTAATGCAAGAGATTGAATATCGACAAATGTTTATTCTTGAATTGCCAGCCATTAGATTTAGTGGTATATTATTTTTCTATTTCTTTCATGTTCATGTCCTTCTAGATATCTTATGTTGAAGACTTGCTACCATTAATATAAATTAATACTATTGAATTTTTTAGATGCGTCCAATAAACGACATATATGATTAAATTTAGATATTCTCGAAGTAAAATTTGAGACGCCAAATTTATCCAATAAATAACAATTACACTTGAATATATGTTAAAATAAACATTACACCAATAAAAATATTTTTTAGATACATCTAATAGACAACATTTGTGATTAAATGGACATTTATGAAGTAAAATTTGAGATGCTGAACTTACTCAATAGATAATATTATACTTAAGTGCACGTCAAAAATAATAACACTAATATATCATTATTCTTTTAGTTCTTTTCAAATAGAAAATAGAACAATTCTATAGTTGGTTCAGTTAAAAAACAATAAAGTGTAACATGGATTTGCAATATGCACTTATTTTTACAAAAAAATAAATTATATAGTTTCAACTTTTTCATATATTAAATTGATAATATATTAAATATTACAACAAACAAGCAAAAATACTATTAACAAATCAAAACCCCCTAGCCCCTCATTTTCCAACTACTCTCATTTCCCCCTTCTGCCACCAGTAGCGCCGCCGGCAAGCTACGGCAGCTCCGCCGTGAGTTTCCTTCTCTAAATTATCTTCTTATGCACCTTGTTCTCATATATTTTCCCGTGATTGACATGATTTAAATCTAAATTGCCACTCTATGAAGAGCTGACTGAAATGGCTGTTGTGCGTGTATGGTTAAAGGCTTAGAGGAACCTCAGGTATTGTATCTCTGTATTTGTTCTCCATGTGTACCGTTTGCGTGTGGGTGATGTTCATCTGTGTTTGTCCGGATTCTTTTTTGCCTTTATGATGACAATTGACCTAGGTTCTTGCAATTTGGATTAGGAGTTTATTGTTTACAGTGAAAGTTTAGTGTGACACCGAAAGAAAGGTGTAGAGAGATGTTCGAATTTGTTTGAAGCTACGGTAGGCAAAATGTGGATTATATTTCGATTTTTGACTAATTATTGATTCGTGCTATTTGTATGAGTTCGGTATAGGTTTATTTCGATGAACTTTTAGGTATTGCTTCTCTAATTTGGTCAATTTGGCTTTCATTGTTCATCTGAGGTCCTGGCTCCAAAGAAAAGATTGATATATAGTTACCACACACAATAAATATGGCCTAGAAAGAAGTGGTTCAGGTAGCTGACCATGACCCAAAACGAAGGGTTGTGAGAGGAATAGAGATGAAACGCCTGATGCAGAATAGTCTAGACTTACGCCTTTTTTAGGAAAAGGTAGCTAGTTATAATAACAGTGTCACTCTTGTTTTGTTCACCGTTTCACACGCTTCATTATGCCTTTATTATTCTCAATTGGTTGACATTATCCTTTAGATTTTGTTTCTTCTTCTGCTTGTTGGCTTTTTTTGAGGGGTGGGGAGCATAGGAGGAAGAGAAGAAGATGGCTTGGATGTGTCTTACATGCATATCACTTTCCTATATTATACCCTATTTATTTTCTCTGTAGTGGGGCAGCACTTTGTCTCATTGTTACCACAGATCTATTATGTGCCCTCTTCCGGACAAGTTTATGCTATTATTTGTTTTTCGAAAATCATCCTGCTTAGATATTGCTTATCATTTACTAGTGATTAAATATTTTCCTCATTAGCTGTTGAAATTTCGATCTCTAACTTAATTGTGGTATGTTTTCAAATGTAGACCTTACGTGCATTCTTGAGAAGCTGTTTGGTCTCTCACGTTGATAGTTTCCATAATGAAGCCAAGAACCCGTGAGGCACCTAGAGGGTCCAGAAATCTTCAGGGGGAGGGCCCTAACTGGATTCTGATCGCAGGGAGTGCTCTGCTAAGTACGTTGTCAATTCGCCTAGGTTATAAGCTTAAGCAAGCCTTTGATTCTAAACAACCAGAGAATAGTAGCCAGAGTTCTAAAGGTATGCAATGCAAGTTAAAACGACTTATTCTATAATTTTAGTTACAGTATTTTAGAGTTGCTTCTAATGCAGTGAATGGAAAATCTACTGACCGGGTAAAATCAGGGAGCTGCCATTTGCATTCAAATGCCTTTTGCTTTTCCCAACATGAAGACGATTGCTACGACCACTATGCAGGTATAAATTCTTAGTTCTAATTGTCTACCTTCTTTAGATGGTTTGAGCCGCTTCTCCGTTTTTTCCTTTGTGAGTTTTAGAAAGAAATGACTTTCATTCTTAATTTCTCTAATTGGTTTTGATTTTCACGATCCTACTGTTATTTTACTGTGTCAATCATAACTCATTTTTCTGTTAATTCAAATTCATGCTCGTGTCTTTGAGTGTAAGTTGGTTTTTGCTTATTTCAGGCTTGCACACAATAACTAGACCTTTATTATGTTTGCCATTATATTTGTTTGAGAGAATAATATAGACCCCACCAGCATGAGACCCTAATTATGAAAAACACCCCAAGATTTAAGAAATTGCCATAACTTCCCTTGTCAGTACCCCCTTCTTACTAAAAGCAGATCACTATTTCGATCCCTATTTTTCGAAATGTCAGTATTTGACAGGGGGTATTTTAGTAATTTGCAAAACCTCATGTTTTTTTTTTGGTAATTACTTAATAAATAAGAGGTGCAATTAATCCCCCTATTTATTTTCCTGATCTTTGCACTCATCAAGCAGGATCCAGGAATGTGGTGGAAATCAAACAGCATTCCAATGGTCAAATAGTGACCGAGCCTGAAATGACTCTTCCTCTTGTAACCACTCCCACTACTGAATTCAACAAAGAGAATGGCGTGATGTGGTCATCTTCTCCAGACCGTCTTGAGCTGCCCCAAAAACCTTTCCACCAATCAAACAACTCCGAATCTCCATGCGTTTCAGAATCCGGTTCAGACATATACACCAAACGGGAAGTCATACAAAAACTGAGACTACAGTTGAAGAGAAGAGATGACATGATTCTTGAAATGCAAGATCAAATTGCAGAACTACAGAGCACGATCACAGCTCAGATTTCACATTCTTCCCATCTCCAATCTCTGCTGGATACCTCAAATAGGGATTTGTTTAATTCAGAAAGGGAAATTCAGAGATTAAGAAAGGCAATTGCAGATCATTGTGTTGGAAATGTTAACCTAAGTGAGAATCCCCCTACGGTTCCTGTTTGGTCAACTGAGGAGCAAAATGGGTATACAAATGGTTTTGCAAATGGGTACCCTGAAGTTGAAAGCAATTTGGAGAAAGGGAGAGGAGAAATGGGAAAAATCGAAATGTTGAGAAAGGAAGTTAGTGAATTGAAAGAATTGATGGAAGGAAAAGATTACTTATTGCAAAGCTACAAGGAGCAGAAATCTGAGCTCTCAGTGAAGATCAAAGAGTTGCAAGAGAGATTGGATTCTCAACTTCCAAATATTTTGTAGGACGTATTCAGCTTCTTGTCGGTTTTTCTTTTTTCTTTTTTTCCCTTTCTGCGTATTTGTGCATAAATGGAAGATGGGGTGAGATGTTCATAAGTTTAGAGATCAACAAGAGTTAGGGTGACATGGTTTTAAGAGTATTCAGTTTATGTTCTGTACTGTTTGGGACATATTGATTGCATTGGATCTTGTCAGGGCATCAAGAGTATGGTTTTGTGTTCCTTTAATCTGGAAATTATGTTACATAATGTTATTTGTTCTGCGTTTGATGTGCGATTATAAGTACGGCTTGGGTCACATGCAAGGTACAAACATTTGTCAAAATTTTATACCTGTACTACCCCAAGTGGTTTGACAATGGTTTAGCAGTGAGTTCCCTGAAATTATACCTGAATGTTTTGAGTTCAAACTTGTATGTTTAAGAGATCAAAGCTAGTCCTTTAATTTGCATAAAAAGATAGTCACTTTTACAGTTCAAGTACATTATTTTGACATCATACACTATCATCTCCTCCCCACTTTCTACATCTAAAATCTAAGTACCCAAAAATTTACAATTCAAACTACATTTCTAGAACTCTTGGAACTTCAAGTCTTGCCAATCCAATTCAGTGCCCCCCTGTGAAGCTCATCATCTATGTAAATTATGATTCTTAGGAGCTCCCACGCCAATCACAATGTGATTCTTAAGAGGTCTCGAGATTCTGAATCTTGCCAATCACACTTCAGTAACGATTTGCTCTGATTTTAGAGCATTTTGTACCACAAATTTTCTTGATCCCTCTACTTTCTTCTATCTAGTTGCTCCATTATCACACAAGACTGTCCAAACTACTACTATGATCCATCAGTTTATTGGAGTTACACCTATAACTCGATAGATACTTATCGTCTCCAAGTAGCGGGGCCACATCATACTCTTTTCCCGCCCTTTTCCTCTGGCAACCCTCGAGAGATCTACACCGTTGAAGAATTTGTGAAACCTCTTTCATCGAAGGTCTACTTGTAGGCAACAAGCTAGTGCACATGACCCCAAGCTTGAAAACATTAATCATTTCTTCTAAATAACGCGCTTCTTTAATCTCATCATCAATGACATCATCGATTGGCTTCTCTTCTCCATAATACTTCCATGCCCACTCAGCTAGGCTCGTGTGCTCGTCCCCACAATTGGGTTCTCTTCCGGTTACAAGTTCCAATAGTACAACCCCGAAGCTATATACATCCACTTTCTCGTTCACTTTTGTTGTATATACATACTCTGCAACAAAAAGTAATGTGAAGTTAGCATTCATATCTAGTGTAGGAGCAAAACAATGTATTATATAAAACGAAAACCGTCAAATCATGTACTGGTTACCACATTTAACCCCACTTCACAACCCGATCTTTGGAAATACGCACGAAAGAGGTACATATGAACATGTATTTCATCTATTTTTAATGATACTCATTCTACCAAAACATGTATGAATTAATACTTAATGTAGCAGAAATGTTAGTATATATATACCTGGAGCAATATAACCAAATGAGCCAGCAACAGCAGACATGGTATTAGCCTCCCCTTTCTTGATCAAAATCTTGGCTAGCCCAAAATCAGCTATTTTGGCCTTAAATTCACAATCCAACAAAATATTGCTCGATTTCACGTCCCGATGAATGATTGGGGGCGTACAATCGTGATGCATATAACAAAGCCCTTGTGCAGATCCAACGGCTATCCTTAACCGGGCTGGCCAATCCAAAACAATATCACGAACCGAACTATTGATTGATGAAATATTTTTTCTCTTCTTCTTATGTAACCATCTATCGAGACTAAGATTCTCCATATACTCGTACACAAGAAGCTTAGAATCATCACTTGAAATGCAACACAAAAGCTTAACTATATTGGAATGGCGGACCGAGCCTAGAATTTGAACCTCGGAAAGAAATTCTTTCTCGAGGGTTATATCCGTCTTTTTATCGTTCCAAATTCTCTTAACAGCAACATATTGACCCGAGTTATCAACCGGGATTTTGTATACTTTTCCCGAGCCACCAGAGCCAATCATATTGGTTTCAGCCAAACTCGACAAAATGTTTACCTCAGTGAAATCTAATCTCTGGAATGAGGTTAATTTCCAAGTCGCAAGATATTCTCTAAGCTTCTTTTTTCGATAGTCTTTGTACAAAAACAGGGTTATCGAAAGGGTCACAAAGAAAAGTGCTACTGCCAGGACTAGAACCACAGCAAGAAATTTCGGTGAGATTTTCTTGTTTTTCAGATATTTTGCATTGCAATTTGAAAGATTGGATATTGAATTGGTGGAACAAAGATTAGGGTTATTCAAAAAACTGTTTTCATAAGCCATGCTATCGAACTCAGACGGGATTCGTCCCGAGAAATGGTTTGAAGAAAGGTTAAGAAAAGTGAGCTTCAAATGGCCTAATTCAGGCGGGATTTCGCCGGAAAATTGATTGTGAGATAAATCCAGATTAAGAAGGTCAGGTAACGAGGCGAAAGCCGGTGGGATTGGACCGTTTAATTTATTCCTGGCAATAGTCAAAGTTGTGAGAGATTTCCATGAGATAATCTCAGATGGAAGTTCACCAGAAAGTGAATTTCCATCAAGTATCAAAGTGTTAAGCTGATCAAGGCTTGTTAAACCTTGTGGAATTTCCCCAGAAAACATATTATTACTCCCCTCAAAAACATGTAAATTTCCCCATGACGATATTTCGTTTGGAATTTGGCCCGAAAATCTGTTATTACTAATCTCCAACCTAGTCAAATTCCATGCTGTCTTAATCGGAAGTTTGCCCGAAAACGAGTTATCACTCAGCTTCAAGATGGACATTTCTGGTAAAGACCAAATGCCTGATGGAATTTCACCTGAAAAATTATTGTTATAGAGCTGCAAAGTGCGTAAAGTCGAACAATTTTCGAGAGATTTTGGTATTTCTCCAGATAAATTGTTGTTAAAAGCAACCACACCGAGTAAAGTCCCGCCGGAACACAGATTTTCCGGCAGGTTTCCGGTGAAATGATTATCGGAAACTTCGAAAACTTCGAGTTTCGAATGGTTGCCAAATTCTGGTGGGAAAATCCCACTCAGATTGTTCTCGAAAACATGAAAAATCTTCAGGGTTGGAATTAAGGCTATTGCTGGTGGTATTCCCCCAGATAACCTGTTTGCAAACAGATTGAAAAGCTCCAATTTTTTCAGTTTCCCAAAATCTTGTGGGATTTCACCGCTCAACATGTTCATGGCAAGATCAAGCTCAACCAGTTCCAATGAACCGATCACAGGTGGAATCGAGCCCGAAAATCGATTCTTATACAGATAAATCTTGCTCAAGTTCTTCAGCAAGAACAACCCACTTGGAATTTCACCTTCGATTTTGTTTTCGGATAAATCCAAGTGCTCCAAACTCGATAAACTCGAGAAATTTCTTGGTATCTCACCGATCAAATTCGATTGCACCATCCATATATACTTTATCTTCCTCAATTTCCCAAATTCCGGCGGAATAACCGCCGGAACGAAGTCATTGTACGCCAAACCTAGGGTTTCAAGGTTCGCCAAATTCGAAATTTCCACCGGGAAACTGCCGTTGAACAGATTAGAGTAAAGAAACAAACTTTGGAGCTGAGTCAAGTTCCCGATCGCCGGAGGTATATCACCGGTGAAGTTGTTTGCACCGAGGTCGAGGTATTGAAGCGATTTGAGGCGATCAATAGTCGCCGGAATATTCCCTACGAATACGTTTTGTGAGAGGTCTAGATACTGAAGATTTGAGCAGCTCAAAATGGCCGTGGGGAATATTCCGGTGAGGAAATTGAATGAGAGGTCGAGATACGTTAGGTTTTGGAGGGTGGAGATGTCATTTGGCACGTTTCCGGTGAGGTTGTAGTCCTGAAGTTTTATTCCGGTGACGGAGCCGTCGCCGGAGCATTGGATTTCCGACCAGTCGCAGGGGGATGACGTGGCGTTCCATGATTGGAGCATTGGTGGGTTATCCCATTGTTGCTTGAGGTTTAAGAGGGTGGCTCTTTCCGATGGGGAGAATTGTGAATTGACAAAAAAGGGTATGGCGGAGAGGAGGAGGACAATGGGGATTGTGGCGGTGGAGAAGGGTAGTTTGGTCATTTCGGCGCCAGTGGTGGTGCGGCGGCGGGTGGTGGCCGTGGCGGTGGAGGGAGATGAGAGAAAAGAAGAAAAAAGTTCAGTCAACTTTGAAGTTTGGATATCATTTGGGGTTTATAATTTATAATAAATATTTGGTTGGTTTGAGAAATATGAATTTTTTAAATCCCTAGTTGGGAGTGACTATTATGAGTGACATCAAATGCGCTTTTAGAATAAATTAATTTTTTTAAATGAGTTTTTGGAGATAGAAGTTCATTTATAAATATATTAATTTTTGGTGAATAATTCAAATGGACTTTTAGAATAAGTCACTTTTTTTCAAAAGTACATTTTGAAGAAGTGCGTATTAGTGACTATTGTAATTTTTATTCCAAACATTTCTTGAGAAGTTATATAAGAAGTTAATCTCGCCAAACACTTTCCATTTCAAAACATTTTCTTAAATATACTTTCTTTAATATTATTATATACATTTATTTTAATATTATTATTTTTCATTGTCCTTTAATTTAAAAAATATATTTGTAATAAGTTTTTGAAATATCAATTAATTATAAATAATTTTTTTATTAAAATTAAGGAGTTAAAAAATTGGTTGTACATATTATCACTCATATTTTTATAATTCCAAGCACTTTTACTAGTAGAGTTGATTATTAAATCTCTATCCAGAATGGAACAATTGGGTGTATAACCCTCATTTGTGCTATGGTTTAACATATAGCCTCCCTTGTTATTTTTCATTTACTTTTTTTAATTTTATAGTAAAAAGATATTTTTACCCCTTCATTATTTTACAAGCCTATATCCAAATTTCCCCCAATTCAACTCACAAATCCTTAAAGAAACAAAACACACCATAGAGAGAGGAACGGGAACACCCGCAGAGAGGAGGAACGAGAATGAGAGATCCCAACAACTCAACAAGGGAGAAATTCGAACATCATAAAATTCGAACAACCTAAAGGGTTTAGCACGAACAAGTATAAGCAAATAACAAATTTGTGATTAAGGTATTATTCAAAATACTATGTTTGATTTGATAATTTTCATTATCATGTTATTCCTATAAATTGTAGTTGAGTAGATAAACAATTTTGAACAGTATTTATATGATTTATAATAGATTATATGAAAAGTTTTTTTTAACTTTTACACATAAAAATTCTAATTTTTTTGGGGAAGACGATGAACAGTAGAAGCAGACCGGTATTCACATTAATCGGTCTACCCAGTCGGTCTAGTCGAATTTTATCAGTCTTTAGACTGATAGACCGGTCCGATCGGTACACCAATCTTCCCAGTCTGCCACATTAGACTGCCCCCTGTTTTTCTAATTTTTTCAATTGGCTCATATGTATTTCATTTTTATCTTATAGGAAAATATGTGAGATTCTTTTATATTACGGATATGATGGCGAATGGAACAAAAAAGAGGACAAATCATATGAATGGGTGTCAAGAAATGATCAAATGATGAACATATTAATACTAGATGATCCAAACAAGATAAAACTTTCAGAGCTTCATGATCGTATATGCGAAAGGAATCATGTGGATCGGACAACTGCAGTATTCCAACTCATTTGATCGATGAAGATGAAAATGTTGAATGTGAAGATAATGAATAAGATGTAACCATGAGGTCGAAGGAAGTGGAACAAAAGCAGGAACGACCGAAGAGAAAGACGAAGAAATCAAGATTTCAGAAGACTATATACCCAGCCTCCAATTAAGTAAACATATATGGTTATTTATTAGTAATCTTGGTTTTGTTAGTGAAACGCTTATATTCGTATTCGTATTCTTGGTTTTTTTGTGCTGGATTATTGTAGGATGTTTTTTATGTGTTTGGACGAATTCTTATTGAATTGAATGGTGTTTGTCTTTTATGTGTTAGAACATTGGATGAATTCTTATTGAATGGTGTTTGTTTCTTAAATGAATTCTTACTGAGTAGTGTTTTGCTTATGGATGAATTTTTATTGAATGTTGTTTGTTTCTTGGATGAATTCTTATTAAATGGTGTTTGTTTCTTGGTGTGTTATAGGATGTTGGACCTATAATATGTTTCTTGTTAATAAAATTATATTAAAGCATTATGGTGTGTTATAGGATGTTGGCCTACCAATCGTCCCAGTCGGCCAATGCAGAGATTCAATATACTTGCAATAAAATGCCGACTAGGTTGATTGGCTTACCAGTCATCCCAGTCGGCTAATGTAGAGACTCAATATACTTACAATAAAATGCCGACTAGGACGATTGGCCTACCAATCGTCCCAGTCGGCCAATGCAGAGAATCAATATACTTGCAATAAAATGCCGACTAGGACGATTGGCCTACCAGTCATCCCATTCGGCCAATGCATATACTCTAAACACTTGCAATAAAATGCCGACTAGAACGTTTGGTTATGTTATATTCAAGAAATTTTTAGTATTCTTAATTTAACATCTATACTTCTTTTATGCATTTATAAGAAACTTAATTTGTTCTTTGTTATTATATACTAGTTATAATAAAATGCAGATACTCAAAAACTTGCAATAAAATGCCGACTAGGATGATTGGCATACCAATATGACTGATCGACCGATACAAAATAAAAAAAGTCACAATAAATGTCCGACTGGGCCGGTATTCCAGTCGTCCCAGTCGGCTAACCCCTAAACACTAAAAGACTTAAAACGCTTGCAATTAGATGCCGACTAGGACGATTGGCATACCAGTATGACCGGTCGGCCAATACAAAATCAAAAAATATCACAATAAATTTCTGACCGGGATGATCGGATTCCAATCGTCCTAGTCGGCTAACCCCTAAACCCTAAATGACTCAAAACACTTGCAATAAACATCCGACTATGAAAAATAGTAACATTATTAGTAACATTATTAATAACATTTATTATAATAAATTAACATCTATACTTATTTATTATATGATCATTACACAATTGGTCAGAATGGTTTAACAATCTTTTCGGTCATTAGACTGACTGAGTTGGTCTAGTCTACTAGTTTGTTTAGTCGATAACTTTATTGAACGATCTCTTAGTCTCTAAATCAACCTACTAGAAAAATTGATATGTTAATTGTCTTGATAAGAACTTTATTGTAAGAATTTTGAACCTATTAGAAATCAACTAATTGAATATTTTCAATTATCATCCAGAATCAAGCTAAGTGTGTGTAATCAATCATCTATACTCTTACGACTTTATTACTAATCTTCTATATAATTACTAGTCGTTCCAGTGCATTGAATACTAACTAGTATATAATAACGAAGAACATATTAAGTTTCTTATAAATAAATTTCTTATAAATACATATAAAAAGTATAGATGTTAAATTAAGAATACTAAAAATTTCTTGAATATAACGTAACCAATCGTCCTAGTCGGCATTTTATTGCAAGTGTTTTGAGTCTCTGTCTTGGCCGACGGGGATGATTGGTAGTCTAACCGTCCTAGTCGGCATTTTATTTCAAGTATTTTGAGTCTCTGAATTGACCGATTGGGACGACTGGAATACTGGCCGTCCCGGTCGGATATTTATTGTGATATTTTTTGATTCTATATTGGCCTATCGGTCATACTGGTAAGCCAATCATCCTAGTCGGCATTTTATTATAACTGTTTTAAGTCTCTGCATTGACCGACTGAGACGACTGGAAGACCGGTCGACCGGGTCGGAAATTTATTATAATATTTTTTGATTCTATATTGATCGATCGGGATTGGGATTGGGATGTATATTTCATGAAAAAAAAATTTTATTTTAAATTTTTTATTAATTTTTTTTTTAATTTTTTTTTTAATTTTTTATTTAATTTTTTATCCAAAAGGATATTTTGGACAATTTGCAAGATTTTTTATAACTTTTTTATTTTACATTATTTTTATTTGTAAAGGGTATTTTGGGCAATTCAAATTTGTTTTAAAGGAGAAGGCTATGCCATTTAAATGTACTACAATGAGGGTTAGTTTTAAACCAATATGCCAATTTAAGGCTATTTGGCTAATTGCCCCATCCAGAATGGTGGCATATGTGATTAATATTTAATTATTGTTTATAATTTATTTTAAATAATCACTCGTCGATCTCATAATAATATATAATTACTGGAGGACATCATTATAGAATAAAAAATTAACTCTAAATTATTAGTGACTCTCATAATATATTCAATCACAAGTTGCATTAATATATATATATATAATTATCAAAATATATAAATATAATATTATATTTTAATATTATACTTTAGAAGCCACCAAAAATTCCCTATTTATAGTCACTGGTTAGTTCAACTTCAATCCATAAAGTGATGTTGAAAAAATTGGAAGAATTGAAGCGCAAAATTCCACCACTAAATTTGTTAGATTACTAGGTGACATAGGGCTAAGACTAAAACATAATATCCGTGAATTGTTGTGGAAAAAATTGGAAGAAATGAAGTGCAATATTTTACTACTATAATAATTATACTTTATATTCGACTTTTATTTTACACAATTAATTAGCACGAGTTAATTAAATTGTGTACTTATTTAGATACTAATCAAATTTTATTCAAAAATCAATTTTGATATCACAATATTAAAATTCAAAAACTTTGCTTCTTTATTGAGATATTTGGATTTAGGTGAATATTCACATTTAATGCAATATATATAGTTAATGTCACTTGGCCTATTATGACAAATGATCCTACTTATAATCAAAGCTTAAATCACTAAAAGTCCTCAAAAATAATATGACAATATTATAATTATTAGTGTGAATTATGTGAAATTTATTATATAAATACTTGTAGTTATAACCATAATTTAAATCAAAAGTAGGCCAAAATAAAGTTCACGAGTAATTTATGCTTGATTTTGGTTGTTGTTGTATTTAAATGTTCTGTTATAATGTTTCTTTGAAGAAAAGAAAATTGGTTGCTTAGAATTTTAACATCTTGTTAGTTAGAAAAACATGATAAAACATGTGATTTATTGAAACTTTTCATTGATGAGACAAACTAAAATAATAGAGTTTTGTTTCTACACGTTGTAGAGCTTTTTAGACTCAACAAAATTTTACATTTTTTTGGAAATGATGTATTATAGAAATTTTATGAGAATTCTATCAGCTTATGTATATTTTTAATTTTTTTTATAAAATATAGAAGATATATGAAATGCGTAAGTGATGATTTGATGTATAATATGTTGATGATTAAGTTAGTAATTAACTATATAATTATTACATGAATAGAAAAGAAATTAAAATTATATGATTGGAATAAATAATTTTAATTAATAAATATGTGAAATAATGGGTGTAGTGATTCATAATTATTTATATAGGAAATTTAAAAGTAAAGTTAAAAAAAGATAAATTCAAATAAAACTCGTTTTTATTAAAAGTACTTATAAAATTTTGTGATCCAAATTTATTAACTTGCTCATTGCGCTCGAAGATAAAACCCAAAAGTTCAATCTAGAAGACATTTTTTTCTTTTCCATATATAAAAGCTATTATAGAACATGTTGTATAAAGCTCGCTCCCTTAGTCATATACTCATATTTGTACTATTAAGGTAGTATACTCTTAGGTTCGTTCCGTAAAAGATATTGTTGAAAAATTCTTAAAACTCATATTTGCATTATACTATAAGATTCGCATATTATTGTAACATCGAGTCAAATATTTTTATGATCTAATTAATAATCACCGGTCAAATACACTTGTATTCTTATAAGTTATGACATCAAAATGTGTTTGTATAGTATATCTTATCTACAAATAGTATATGTCACATCACGTGCACTGAATGCATTCAGGAACATTCAATATACTTGTATTCTATCCCGCTAATTCAGTGGTCATTCTATACTCTAAATATGATCGCATAAATATAAAATCAACTAAATAATTTTATTATACGACAATACAAAAATAACATAATACTTATATAGTACATAGACATCCTAATCCTTCTAGAATTTATAAACTTATTTCGTTCTTAGTTGTGATGGCTTGGACTAATCTGATTTTATCCCTAAATTTAATCCAAATCAAATATTTTTTTTTCTATTTTTCTCAAAAAATATAAAGTATCCCTATATGTATACAAAATAAACAAAAAATAGTAGTTATAAGCATCAAAATATAATACACAAAAAGCAAATGACACCATGTGGTGACGTAGGTATCTATAGTTAGATTCCAAAAACCTCCAAAAATAATAGTCAAACTTGATGGCTTTTGTGTGAAGAAAAATTGTCTATTATGGAACGTGCAAATGGCCACTCAAAGGAAACTTCTCATACTTTATTAAATTCATTTCACATCCTTAGTCAAAAACTACAATAAAAAGATTGTCTTTTTAGACCATTATCTCTTAGTCCCACAAAGAAAATGTTTTATTTTTTAAGTCTTTGTCTTTTTCTTATTCTCACTTAAATATATAATATATAAGTGAGTGGATATGAATCCAAATTATTCAACTTTTGTCAAGATTTTAATACAATGGGCATGTGGAGGCAATTATTTATTCCAAAATATAATAAAATTATCTAATACTTGGTTATCTAGTGAATTTTGGTTAGTTATAAACATAAAATATTTACCCAAAATTTAATAAAATTCGGAATCTTGACAAAATGAGGTAGATTTGGATGCTCCTATGAGTTATCAAAACTCCACACAAGCACCTTAGATACTCCAATCAAATTTTAATTTCATCTTCAATCTAATTCATATTAAAATTTATGTACAAATAAAATATTATATGCATTCAATATTTATATATAATTTAAAATATGATATATAATACTGAATTCAAGGATATGAATTCGATACAAATTTGCAATTCAAGTATCGCATTTACAAGATTTTTTTAACAATTATCAAAAGCCACCCTAAATTTAAATATAATCACAAAAAAAATAAATTCATGTGTGTTGAATCCAAGTAAATCTTTACATATATTTGTAACTTTCATAAGATATTGGATCTCTACACCTAAATGAGTATTAAAAATAAAAAATAAAAATGGATCACAAATTAAATATTAGCTAAATTCTTATGCAAGATAATTAACTCAGTTTGTCCAAGTTCAATTCCAAGGTTGTGAATTTAATTTAAATTAACTTAGAGACTTACCTATGTTCAAAAATGCCAAAAAGCTTCAATTCAATGAGTAAGAGTTGACCCAACAACCAACAAAGAAGTAGACCTCAAGTCAAACTTTTTCATCCTGTCTAACTTTGAAACAAAAGATGTATAATTATTGTACTTTTTTAAAGTAAAAGTAGGAAGCAATTTGATTTAATTAGATAATGCTTTCTTTGTTTTTCATTTGGGAAAATTAGGAATGATTATCATTAATTTATGATGCGAGATCAAATATGTATTATGTGAATTACATGCGTAGATGAGATTAAACCCCACACACAACAAACTAGACAATGTATTATTAGATAGCAGGATGCATTTGGTGGTATCAAGTTGTCTACGTACTTACTCTGATATGATCAAGCATTTTCGTAGTTCTCAAATACAATACTTTACAATCTTAAAAGACTCAGAGTAAACTTAGTGAAATGAATGATAATTTTGGTAGTAATCAGATTATAATTATTTAATTGATTGAAGTGATATTTATAATGTCTCTGTTGGGCCTCGAGCTCGCCTTACTGATCAGGGCCCATATTAGAGTGTAGCCCGAGCCCTTTAATTATACACCGTGTTCTACCAGACCCATCAATGTGATATTTTTTAAAACCGAAACTCATAACTCCAATCAAGTGCATGCTTAATTGATTTGAGTAATTATTTTGAGATTTTACAACTAGCACTAAAAAATTATCTTATACTTGAGTATAATTGTACAACAAAATTATTTTATTTTATTATTAATATGCTATAGGTGAGTACGTAGTTGACTGAACGATTTTTCATCACCTACCCACCATTAGATTGTAGTGACATTTGATTGTTATGTTGCATTTGATCTACTTTAAAATTATCCAATATTCCATAAAAATGACTAACTTGTCATTGTCATGTAATTACAATAATTATGATAGGGATCAATTTACGGGGCTTATAAAGCTCTCGAGAATTCCAATTTTCGTTGTTTGATATAAAAACAAGTTTTTATTGTATAATCCCTCAAAATATATAGGGTATGTTTGATTTTGTTTTGGTTGGTTATTTTGGTGAGAAATTTTTGGGGAGGAATGCATTATTGGTGAGATAGTGTTTGGTTTAATTTGAGAATTGGTTTTTGATTGTATATTTTTTGGTGAGATAGTGTTTGGTTTTGTTTTGGGAGGGAACATAAGTTACTGTAGCAGTCAAATCATGACAGTTTTTATCTGTTAATGATTAAAAAATAATTAAAAGTTATATTATAATATTAAAATTATAATAATTATATTATAGATGAATATTTATTCGTATATAAATTTAAAATAAATAAATTATTAAATATTTATATAAATGATTTAAGTTAATATATACTATTGAATGTAAATAATTTAAGTTAAAATATATTATTAAATGAAACACGATTATTTAAAAAGCACATACTTAAATAAATGAAATATCAAATAAATATAATGAGCATATGTATTGCTTATTGTACAATTTCATAAAAATGAATGCAATACTAACAAGTTCCACGTGGTCGATTCCGTGATCTAGCATTACTAGATTCATCTGTATTTGATGATCCAGCATCACCTTGGTCATGGTACAGTCTTTCCTCCAAATTAATGTCGAAATTAACATTATTAATAGTATTTGATGTACTGAAGGATCCATTGTACGAGCTTTGGCCAAATAAATTTGACTGTTGCGCAAAATTTTCTTGAGACCATGGATGTTGTGCCGAAATTTCATCGGATATGACAATAACATAAGACCACAAATTTATTGATTATAGCGGAACCCAATTCAACATATAATACATTGCATCTTAATTTGTAGTAGAGTTAAACTTGGGGGAATTATAGATTTCGTCCTCGAACTTAAACGCAATTGCAAAATTGGTCCATGTTGTTACAGATGCGTCAATTTAGTCCCTCAACATACGAGTTTTGGACAAATATAGTCCCCACTAGGGCTGTTCACGAGTCGAGCTCGAGCCGAGCTTTGCAATTTTGCCAGGCTCGAGCTCGAGCTCATCGAGTTGTGCATAAAAAGGCTCGAGCTCGAGCTCGTGGTTATATTTTTAACTCGAGCTCGAGCTCGAAAGCTCGACTCAACTGCTCGAGACTCGAGCTCTCGAGCTCGAAAGCTCAGAAAAAGAGAAATGGGCAAAAACTGCGCAAGCAGCTCAATATTCCCAACACAAAACCAGCACAAACCTAACACAAACACAACACACACACACACACATATATATATATAACATAAATCCAAAACAAGCACAAACCTAACTCAGATCTTAATAATACCTTTGGAGAAAATGGCATACGCAACAGAGAAGAACCAAGAGATGCCAATACCTCACCTGTTTGGACTTCGGAGTTGGACCGCCGGTGACAACGATTGTGGTTGTGGGCGACGGTGGTAGGGAGAGCTGGAGGCAGGTTGGGGAAATTGGAGGAAGTATGGATCGATTTTAAACTAGGGTTAGGCTACTGCAATTTTGCAAAAGGTATAATTTTACTTTTTTATTATATATTATATATATATATTAATTATAATATGCGAGCTCCCGAACATACTAAAACAGGCTCGAGCTCGGCTCGATGTCTGGCTCGAGCTCGTTAGGCTCGAGCTCGAGTCGAGCTTTTTTCGAGCCGGCTCGACTCGTGAACAGCCCTAGTCCCCACCGTTAAACTTCCGTTAAATCACTAACGGAATGCGCTTTTTAAGGGAAAATTACACTCTAATATGGGCCTCGAGCTCGCCTTACTGATCAGGCCATATTAGAGTGTAGCCCGAGCCCTTTAATTATACACCTTGTTCTACTAGACCCATCAATGTGATATTTTTTAAAACCGAAACTCATAACTCCAATCAAGTGCAGACTTAATTGATTTGAGTAATTATTTTGAGCTTTTACAACTAGCACTAAAAAATTATCTTATACTTGAGTATAATTGTACAACAAAATTATTTTATTTTATTATTAATATGTTATAGGTGAGTACGTAGTTGACTGAACGATTTTTCATCACCTACCCACCATTAGATTGTAGTGACATTTGATTGTTATGTTGCATTTGATCTACTTTAAAATTATCCAATATTCCATAAAATGACTAACTTGTCATTGTCATGTAATTACAATAATTATGATAGGGATCAATTTACGGGGCTTATAAAGCTCTCGAGAATTCCAATTTTCGTTGTTTGATATAAAAACAAGTTTTTATTGTATAATACCTCAAAATATGGGTATGTTTGATTTTGTTTTGATTGGTTATTTTGGTGAGAATTGTTGGTGAGAAATTTTTGGAATCACGTGCATTATTGGTGAGATAGTGTTTGGTCTAATTGGAGAATTGATTTTTGATTGGATTTTTTGGTGAGATAATGTTTGGTTTTGTTTTGAGAGGGAACATAATTTATTGTAGCGGTCAAATCATGACAATTTTTGTCTGTTGGTGATTAAATAATGACTAAAAGTTATATTATAATATTAAGATTATAATAATTATATTATAGATGGATATTTATTTGTATATATTATAATTTAAAATAAATAAATAAATTATTAAATATTTACATAAATAATTTAAGTTAATATATACTACTGAATATAAATAATTTAAGTCAAAATATATTATTAAATAAGACGCGATTATTTAAAAAGAACAAACTTAAATAAATGGGACATCAAATAAATATAATGAGCATATGTGTTGCTCATTGTACAATTTCATAAAAAAAATATGAATATTATTTGCTAGACCCGAATTTTATGTGTATTATATATGAATACGATACAAATTTTAACTAAATATCATATGTTAATTTATAACATTAATAATTTATGATGTTAATTTCTAGCCAACAAAGGTGATGGAGAGAGAATAAGAGGAAGTGACATGTGACATGTTTAACATGAGCTAGTAAGGCTATGTACAGCAGGCAATGTTTTGAAACTCGGACCGTTCATCGAACCGGAAAATTGACTGGGTCAAGGGTCACTGGTTCAACCAGTGGGTCGACCGTGGTCGAACCAGTGACGTCATAAATATATATATAAATAAAATTTATATAATAAATTTTATATATTTTACTACTAATATTACAAAATAATTAAAATATATATATAA
The DNA here is from genome assembly GCA_963669365.1 of Verbascum thapsus. NCBI lineage: Eukaryota > Viridiplantae > Streptophyta > Magnoliopsida > Lamiales > Scrophulariaceae > Verbascum > Verbascum thapsus. Next base: position 11,614,960 of record OY770104.1, read on the forward strand.
ATGCATTTCAGATTTTTCTTAAATATAATATTAAACCAAATCAAAATACATAAATTAATAAGAAATATATTACTTTAAAATTAATTAGTAAATAAAATCATAAAAGAAAATAAAAATTGCTATAAAAGCATAAGAAATGAGCTAACCCTACTTTTATTTTGACCAGCGCCGCAGCCCCCTCTTTTCTTCATCTTCTCGCTTCATCTTCTTCCTTTTATCTCTTTATTTTTCTTTATCTCTTTATTTTTCTTCCTCAATTCTTTGCTATTTTTCATTCTACTTCTAATCTTTTCATCCCTTTTTCATTTTATTAAATTTTTCACACCCCATTTTTCTACTTGTTTAATCTGCATCATCAGAGAAATTTGAAGCTCCCATGGTTGATTTGGTTTGATTTTCACAACTCATACACCCGGCCGGTTTTAGTGACCCATGAACGATTCAACGGGTCGACCGATCCAATCGCCGGGTCGAGCAAAAACACCGGGTTTTGGCCCCAGAACGGTTTTGAGTTATAGCCCACCCGTTTTGAGGCCTGGGTCCCGGGTCCGGCGGTCCGACCAAACGGTCCGGGCCGGGTTTGAAAACATTGACAACAGGTAGTCAAATTTTCACTTTCTCTTTCCTGCCACATCAGATTCCCTACCACATTCCATATCACATTTCTTTCAACTACACAGCAGCTAATCAATTAAAGTTTTTTTTTTTTTACTTTCTCTTTCATCCATATCACTAATTTTATTAATTAATTTTATAGTTACAATTAATTTTAATAAAAATTAATTTTATAGTTATATTTATTAATTAAATATTTAAAATATTTATTTTTCAATATGGAGTAAAATATTAATTTTGAAAATATGGAGGAAAAATCTCAAAAAAAATTGGTGTCCAAATGACACAAACTTAGGCTCTATTTATAGAGCTTGAAAAAAGAAAAATAATGGTGAAATTTTTTTTTTTTTGCATAATTAATACTCAAAAAAACGATTTACAAAATAGGAGAAAAAAAAATAAGGATGGGACGCGTGGCAGCATCTCATTGGCTGCCTTTTTTTCCCTACCAAATTCCTTGTAGGGAATTTTTCACTTCCCCATTTTTTCCCTACCAAATTCCCTACCTGCTAAATCCTTCATTTCCATTTTCATTTCCCCACCCATTTCCCCTCCTGCTGTACATAGCCTAATAAGTCAAAAAAATAATTTTGGACCAAAATTTTGAATTTTTTTGGGTCCAAAATATTTAGACCAAACACTAATTGGCCAAAATCAAGTTCAAAACAAAACCAAACATGCCCATAACTTTTGAGCATGTGTTCAAGGGGGAAGTGCGTGTTGACTAAACCTCTTTATCTCTGAGGATGAGAGTGTTGAAATAATAATCTAGATTCATTGTAGGATAATCTAGATAATTATGCATGTATGGTAGATAATTATTCATGTATGGAGGAATGTGACTTTTGGTATGATGCATGAATATATTTAATTCATGACACATGTACCAAGTGTAGTAGAAAATAGTATAAAAACCCCATATAATCTCACATTTGAGACAAGTTGAGTTGAATTTGAAATACAATAAAAGTTTCCTCCACCCTATTTTATAAAGTTTTCAATTATTTTCTCTCCATATTTTAACAAAGTGGTATCAAGAGCCAATTTTGTTGAAGATATACTCGATGTTGAAGATGTCAAATTGAGCACTTTTGCAAGTTCCAACTCTCACCAAAGATAATTTTGATAATTGGTGTATACGAATGAAGGCTTTGTGTGGAGCCTATGAAGTTTGGGACTCCATTGAAAATGGAGTTGACGGAAATGAAACAGCCGCCAAGAAGGATCAAAAGTCGCTTGCACTCATCTATCAAGGTTTGGATGAGAAGATGTTCGAGAAAGTTGCTAGTGCAACCACTTCCAAACAAGCTTGGGATATTCTCCAAGCTTCATTCAAAGGAGTTGATAAAGTCAAGAAGGTGTTTTTCCAAACATTGAGAAGTGAGTTCGAATCTCTACGCATGAAAGATTCAGAATTGGTATCGGATACATTTCAAGAGTTTTGGTTATTACTAACCAAATGAAAAGATATGGAGATGAGATGAAGGATAACCGGATTATTGAATAAATCCTACGATCATTGAATGCGAAATTCAATTATGTTGTTGTCGCCATTGAAGAGTCCAAGGATCTGGACATCATGACCGTTGATGAGCTTGCCAGATCCTTGCAAGCACACGAAGAAAGATTGACAAAGCCGGTTTAAGAAACACCAGGACAAGCTTTGAAAGCAAAGCTAACCTTAAAAAAAAGGATACTTATTATGGCACGTCTCAAAGAGGTCGAGGACGTGGTGGAAGTCGAGGGCGTGGCTAAGGAAGAGGTCGTGCTCGTGGAAATGATGGGAGAGGCGAAAATAAATAATGATGGATGACAAAAATTCAACCAAGGAAGAGGTCGTGGATGAGGTAGAAGTCTGAGAGGATCGAGAAGAGGAGGAAGACAAATTCAATAAAGGTATGACAAGTCAAATATTGAATGTTACAATTGTCATCGTTTTGGCAATTATGCCTCGGAATGCGTCTATGTGAAAGAGACGAGTAATCTAGAAGAAGTCAACCCCACAGTGCTTCTTGCTTGCAAAAGCAATCAAGATGAAAGATAACAATCAATGGTACCTTGACTCCGGTGCAAGTAGTCACATTTGTGGAAAGAAAAGTTTGTTCGTGGAACTTTATGAGTCCATAAGTGGCAGTATCACTTTCGGAGACTCTTCACAAATTCAAGTGAAAGGAAGAGGTAACATTTTTAAACGCTTAAAAGATGGAAGCCGTCAATTTATTTCCAACGTTTATTATGTGCTGGAAATGAATAGTAACATCTTAAGTCTGGGACAATTGTTGGAGAAAAATTATGACATTCACTTGAAAGATAAAAGCTTGACAATGAAAGATGAAAACGGAAGGATACTATCCAAGGTACCAATGACAATAAATATAATATTTTTGCTAAATATTTAAAGTGATGTCCCGATGTGTTTGAAACTTGTTTTAAAGATTCATCCTGGCCGTGGCATATGAGATTTGGACATTTGAATTTTGATGGTCTAAAGTTGATGAGTAAAGAAAGAATGGTGAAAGACCCACCATAGACATCCAAATCAACTTTGTGAAGAGTGTCTGCTTGGCAAACAAGCAAGAAAGAGTTTCCCGAAGGAGTCGATGACGAGAACTCGACATCCATTGGAGTTGGGACATTCAGATGTATGTGGATCTATCAAGCCATTATCACTTGGTAAGAATAATTATTTTGTACTCTTTATTGATGATTATTCTCGGAAAACTTTGGTGTATTTCTTGAAGGAAAAATTGGAGGTGTTTGAAACCTTCAAAAAGTTCAAAATAATGGTGGAGAAGCAAAGTGGTTACCAAATCAAAGCTCTTCGGTCTGATAGAGGTGGCGAATTCACATCAAATAAATTCAAGAAATTTTGTGAAATGAATGGTATTTATCGCCCCATGACGGCTCCATATTCACCACAACAAAATGGTGTAGCCGAAAGAAAGAACCAAAGTATTCTCAACATGGCACGGAGTATGTTGAAAAGTAAAAATATACCGACGGAGTACTGTGCCGAAGCCGTTTCTTGTGATGTCTACTTGATGAACCGCTGGCGCACTAAAGTGTCCATGAAAAAACACTACAAGAAGCTTGGAGCGGTTATAAACCAAGTGTATCGCACTTGCGGGTATTTGAAAGCATTGTCTATGCACATATACCAGATGAGAGAAGAAGTAAGCTTGATGATAAAAGTCAAAGGTATGTCTTCGTTGGCTATGATGAGAACTCATAAGCATATAAATTATTTAATCCATGCAATGGAAAGATCACGATTAATAGGGATGTTGAGTTCGATGAGAAAAGTGCATGGGATTGGAATATTTCACATGAGAAAAATAATCACAACCCAATCATTGTTGAAGAAGAAAAAGATATAGCACAACCTACCACTCCACCACCATCACCTCCAACACAACATACACAATTTGATGAAGGGAGTTCAAGTGAAGGGCCTCGAAGGTTCAGAAGTCTACAAGAATTGTATGACAACACAGAGCAAGAATTGTATGACAACACAGAGGAGGTACGGAATTTAAGTGAATTTATACAGTTCTGCTTATTTTCTGAAAGTAAGCCAATAGATTTTGACGATACCATTGAAAATAAAAAATGGAGAGATACAATGGATGAAGAAATTAAAGTCATAAAGAAAAATTATATGTGTGATCTTGCATAACTTCATAAAGACAAAAGCACTATTAGAGTCAAGTGGATGTACAAAATAGAAAAAAATTTCAAAGGTGAGATAGAGAAGTATAAGGCAAGATTGGTTGCTAAAGGATACAAGCAAAAGGTCGGTATTGACTATGATAAGGTATTTGCCCCAGTTGCTCGTCTTGAAACTATTCGTTTAATTATTTTTTTAGCAGCTCAAAATTATTGGAAAATTCATCAAATGGATGTCAAATCTGCGTTTTTGACTGGTGTCTTGAAGGAAGAGGTGTACATTGAGCAACCATCGGGTTATGTGGTGAAAGAACATGAAGATAAGGTCCTAATTAAAGAAGGCTTTCTAGGGCTTGAAACAAGCCCCTCGTGCTTGGAATAGTAGAATTGACAAGTATATTCAAGCAAGCGATTTTACCAAGTGTCCACATGAAAATTAGAAAACAGTGGTGATATTTTACTTGTTTGTTTGTATGTGGATGATTTGATTTTCACAGGAAATAATTCAACGATGATTAATGAATTCAAGAGAGCTATGTCCAAGGAGTTTGAAATGACGGATATTGGTTTGATGTCCTACTATCTTGGCATCGAAGTAAAACAAAGAGACGATGGTATTTTCATCTCTCAATAAGGATATGCTAAAGAAATTCTCAAGAAGTTCGAGATGAAAAATTACAATCCCGTTAACACCCCTGTGGAGTGTGGAAAATTGTCAAAGCTCGGAGATGGTGAGAAGATTGATTCCACATTTTTCAAAAGCCTTGTGGAAGCCTGAGGTACTTAACGTGTACAAGGCCGGATATACTATATGGCGTTGAACTTGTGAGTCGATATATGGAAGTCCCCAATACTTCTCATTTGAAGGCGGCTAAGAGAATTTTTCGATACACTAAAGGAACACTTGATTATGGAATATTATATAGACATTCTCAAAATTATGAGTTTGTTGGCTATTGTGATAGTGATTGGGCTGGTGATATTGATGATCGAAAAGCATTACCGGGTTTACTTTCTTTATGAGAGATTCCGCATTTGCATGGAGTTTTAAAAAGCAACCTATTGTGACTGTTTCTACATGTAAGCGAAATATGTGGCTGTTAGTTCTTGCATTTGTCATGCTATTTGGTTGAGAAGCTTATTGAAAGAGCTTTATCTACCACTAGAAGGTCCAACAGAGATACGTGTTGATAACAAGTCCGCTATTGCATTGGCAAAGAACCCGGTGTTTCATGAAATAAGCAAGCATATCGATACGAGGTATCATTTTGTTCGAGATTGAATCACCAAAAAAAGAAGTTGAATTTGAGTACGTCAAGTCTCAAGACCAAGTTGTGGATATTTTCACCAAGTCTTTGAAATTTGATATTTTTCGAAAGTTGTGGATGTCTCTTAGATTAATGAATCTAGCTTAAGGTAGGATGTTGAAATAATAATTTAGATTCATTGTAGGATAGCCTAGATAATTATGCATGTATGGTAGATAATTATTCATGTATGGTAGATAATTATTCATGTATGGAGGAATGTGACTTCTGGTATGATGCATGAATATACTTAATTCATGATACATGTAGTGTATGTACATGACTAGAAAATAGTATAAAAACCCCATGTAATCTTACATTTGAGACAAGTTGAGTTGAATTAGAAATACAATAAAGTTTCCTCCACCCTATTCTATATCTATTATTTTCTCTCCATATTCTAAGAGAGAGGTCTAAATAGTTTGTTACCAAGAAATATGCATAAAATGATGATATTAGTGTTAATAGCTGTTAATTTCTCTCTTTTTTCTTATTAAAACTACCATTGCAGATGGCTTATCTGAAGTACCCTGAAATGCCATGTTTTAGTTTGCCAACTATCCATAATTTGATTCATACAATAGTTAACTAGCAAGTATTTTCCTGTTAGTCAATTTTCTACAGCTTTAATTATGATAGAACTGTGTCCGCTAAGTTGCAACAACGTTCAGTAATCCGAGAAGCAAAATGCGGATTCTATCACCATTCTGCATTTTGATAATCTCATATTGTGATGTGAATGTCGATTTGTTCCTAACTTTGGGTATTATGAATAAATCAGTAGATTGGGCAGAAGTCTTGGATCAGTATAAGTGTCATTACAAGCAACCCTTGTGTATGATAACAAGGTGGCAATTTGAAAAAATATGGACATTTCGACCATTATTCACTTGTAAAATACATAGACGTTTCGCTAAGTAAGACCATTTTTTACTCGTAAACTCAACTTAATAAGCGAATGAATGAAAGATCTCTCTCAATCGGATTGATTATAATATAAGATATTTTCAAACTCACCCCATAAAGTGTGTTGACAACAGACTTTCAAAATTCTAAATTTCCAACAGTTTTTGCCTAGTATTTTCTTTGAAAAAACATTTGCACACTATCGAGAGTACTACACTGACTAGTAAGAAAGCTTGAGTATTTAAACAAACTTTGACAACTGAAATATTCTCAATCTTGTTTTGTTAAATGTTTTGCACTTTTTATTATAACTAGTAAATAACACATTCGTTGAACGTCAATTATATTAGTAAAGTAATCTATTTACGTAGTTATTATTGAACAATTACTTAATAAGTCATTTATTTAAAATTTTAAATATTATTTGACATGTAACAATTAATCAATTATTGAAAGAAGTAAGTTAATTGAATAAATTTTTTATAAAATTTATGATTAATTTATATTTATATTTTCTTTAATTTTAAGAAATCAAACAATTTACATCTTTTTTACTTTCTTTAATTGATTAAGATTTGTATGATCTTTAAGTCATGCACATCGGAGCGGATCTTTGACAAGTGTCAATTTAAAAAAAATATATAAATAATAATTCAAATAAAAAGACACTTATTAATCCCACAATGATGTGCCACCATTTTAGTACATCATTGTGGGATAGAAGATCCATTGCGCATGCACATAGACACTAACTTGGGAAATCATAGTTGAGTCGACCAGGTGATTTCTGATGTGGAGGATGCCATGTGGGCTGGTTTTCTACATTTTTCTGCTCCCGTTTTCTTGACTATTATTTAATTTTTTCCTTGTTATGTCTTGCGCTTAATTGTGACCATCTACTACATGAGTATTCCAATATTCTACTTAGGTTTCAAGTATTTGGTGTAATTTGCATGTTTAAACTAAATATTTTTGATTAAAATTTAATATTTATGTTAGAGTTTTATAGATATCAAATTTTTAGTTTATTATTTAACTCTTTTACCTTAAAAAGGTGAATTATACATCATAAAGTTCTATTGTAATTATGTATCGTATTTGATATATCCAACTAATTTTATTATTTATTATCTGATTTTTTTGTCATTATAAAGTGAAATACATAGGAACATATTAGGTAAATCAAAATTTCAAAAAAACATTAGATAATCTTCCAAATTTATTTAAGTTTTTATTAAGTTTAAAATTATTGTGATAGTTTGGTTTGATCCATGTTCTTTTTTAAATTCGATGAGTTTTAAAACAATTTTATCATCTTTTCAATTATAACGGCTGTCATACAAAATGAATTGAATTTGAACGAGCTTGTAGTAATCTCGTATTAAATGTTGAGTAACATAATTTATTTTTCAATCTACAATTAATATAAACACACAATTTTTTTAACTAATCTAGTATATCAAATAAAGGCGAAGTAGAAGCTCCTAGATGTTATAGATTCTACGCCCGAATGGCTTAACGACTATTTCTTTTCAAAAAATTATTCAAGTCCGGCTTATTTTTAATGATCTTTCTTTTTTTCTTTTTTTTTCTTGCTTGATGTTTTTGAAGAAAGAGAGAACAAGTGGGGTAGAATATAGAGTGAATGACGAATATATTGTATTATTATTATATTGAAATCATTGAGATTGCATCATTTTTCGTAAATGTGGTTGTTGTAAATTAGTACCTGAATGACGATTACTGTCCATATGTGATTGATTCATCTTAAAAATTATGGGAAATTACATTCACCTCCCCTGAATTATGAACTATTGGCATCCAACCCTCATATTTGATTTTTTGACAATAGTTTTCATCCAATTTTTTTGTCAACTTTCTCTTTTATAATTGCCCTTTATTAATTGTTTTCTTTTGACAATAGTTTTCATCCAATTTTTTTGTCAACTTTCTCTTTTATAATTGCCCTTTATTAATTAGAAAGTCAACTTTCTCTTTTATAATTGCCCTTTATTAATTGTTTTCTAATGGAAAATAATAGTTGGAATTCTCTCATTAAATTACAAAAAATATCATCACCAAAACTAACTGTGATGGATTCATGCATGCACTTCAATGCTCCCATTTTGAGAATATTAGCCAATATTCTCCATTTTCCATCAATTTATATAATTAAATAATATCAATTAATTTTTGGTGCCTTATATCACAATCAATATTATTGTTTTGGACTTTGAACTAGTATTAAGTGTATTTCAAAAATTCCTCCAAGTAATTTCTGAGATAAAGAAATGCATCTATGTGATACTATAATGGAGCACTAATGGGTAACTATAATTCATGGATAGGTTCTAAGTGGATGGAATCAACTGAATAATAATTTTGGTTAAATTTGATGATTACATTTCTTATAATTTTGATGAGAAAATTCTAATTATAATTTCGCACTAGAAAATAAATAATATTTTAATTATAAGAAGATAAAATTGACGTAAATTAGATAGAAAGGAGGTTATTATAAAAAAATCAAACAATGACAATAGCCAATGCTATTTCCAATGTTTTAAAACCCAACTCGACCCGCCCGGTTCAACCGGTTTGACCCGGAATCGGCCCTTAAAACGAACCGGTCAAACCCACAAAACCGTTTTTGGCTCAAAACCGGTCAATTTGGTCAAAAATCGTTCGACCCACCGGTCGAACCGGTGACCCGGTAAAATCGTTCCCGGGTCAATCGAACCGTTCGGTTTTTATAAATACCAAAATTCAAGCTTAAAACTTAATTTTTTCGCAAAAAATTACCAACCTTCTATTATTTTGCTCATCCAACATGATTCAAAGAAAATTTCTCAAGAAAATCTTTCATTCGAACAAATCAAATCAAAATATGTTATTTGTAAAACTCTAGTCTTTTTCGTTTTAGTTTTTGTTGGTTTGTAAATTATTAAAGCTTTTAAGTTTTTTTCTTTAAAATTGTTGGTTTATTATATAATGATGTAGCAATTATGTCATTTGTGATGTACATTTGATTTTTGTTCCATGAATTCGAAAATTATATCAATTGAACATAATTTTGCTTATTTATTTAAAAAACTATCAATTTTTTTTCATGATTTTGATATAAATATATGAACTAAAAATGATTTTGAAAATAGAAAATGTTAAATTTTTATGTTTTAAAATTTTATAATAAATATTAGTATTTTATTTAATATTTATTGCGTAATTATAATATCACTGGTTCGACCGGTATTGACCGAACGGTTGAACCAGTGACCCGTGACCCGTGACCCGGTCAATTTCCGGTTCGATAGCCAGATTGGGTTTCAAAACATTGGCTATTTCCCCCCTGAATTATACAAGTTGAAGTAAAGAAAAAGAAAAGAAAATAAAGTGCCACGTGTCAAACATTGGTCAAAATCTTTACCCAATCAGTGAGGTTGAAAATAAATAAGATAAAAATTACAACCAAAAAGGCAACCCTATAAGAAAGCACAGCTCTCTTTCTGTCTCTTTTTCTCAGAATTTTCAGTTTCACAACATTTAATCGATCTCTGGTATGTTCAAATTCTCTTTTTATCGAACATCATTACTTATTTTTCGCATATTTATTACATAATTGAAATGCAGGCACTGTTACTGTGTTTTTCTGTTGCGCATCCTTTGCTTTTTAATGCTAGTATGTGTTTTTTCTTTTAGTTTATTTGATTTTAATTGATTGCTTATGTGTGTCAAAAATTGATAGATGTAGTAGTTATTTATGAGGAGTGATTTTGTGAAGTATGTTAGTTGATATTTGTTTAGTTATGCTGTTGCCTTTATTTTAGTTTTTTTTTATGGGGGATAGCATGTGTGTTGATTTTCTGGTTTTTTTGCTTAGTTAAATCATTAATGTCTTATTTGGTTGGTTTTTCATTTAATAAGTGAATTGTAGTATAATGTTTAGTTCCTTTTCCAGCATTGTAAGTGTAATCTGAACTTTTGCCAATGATTTCACTTCATGATGGTAGAAGTCTGTGGTGATGATTATAAACAATTGCGTTAGTTTTGTTTATGTCATTCAAAGTTAATAAACAACCACCAATGGAATTAATATGTGTTCTATTTTAGCATAATACTTTTTTCTAATTATTTCAGATGGCAATTCTTTTTTCGTCCATTTTTGAATTCTTAATGTTCGATCTTGTTTAGTTTGAAAACTTTAAGATACAAAGTAGAAAACACCCAATATGTTTTAGTATATATGTGTTTTGCATCTCATGAATAGATACCTTTATTTATCTTATTTTTGTGTTATGGTCACATTTTTTTTTATTTCCTTTCTCACTTTTTTTCCCTTTGTTGCTGATCGGTGATTTCAATTATTATTGACTAGATGGAGCAGGTAAAGATTACTCAACAAACTTTTCGACTATTCACCTTTCGTTATGCTTGTGATGCATTGTGATGTTCCTCCAACTTTACATGCAGTATGAAAAGGTTGAGAAGATTGGTGAGGGAACATACGGAGTGGTGTACAAGGCTCGTGACCGCGTAACAAATGAAACTATTGCTCTGAAGAAGATTCGGTTAGAGCAAGAGGATGAAGGAGTGCCAAGCACAGCTATAAGAGAGATTTCTCTATTGAAAGAGATGCAACATGGGAATATAGTAAAGTATATTAGTAACTACAATTAACATGGCTGCTGATATTATGCCACTTGCAGTGTAATCTCAATGATATTTGGTCACAGGTTGCAGGATGTGGTGCACAGTGAGAAACGTTTGTATCTAGTATTTGAATATCTGGACTTGGATTTGAAAAAACACATGGATTCATGCCCGGAATTCTCACAGGATCCTCGCCTGGTTAAAGTATTTCAACTTTCTCTTTGAAGCTTTAATTAAGTTGTTGTATGAGGAGGGTTGTCGGACAAGAGATTTATGATTCTTTATGTATTGGGTACAAATTAAAAAATCTTCTTATATTTCAATAGGTTTTCAGTACAGTTGTTGCATGTATCAGTATATATATAAGCTCCAGTATACATACAGGGGTGAGTGATATTCTTGCATTATGACTGAAGAAAAAATTCAGTTGTACTTTTTGGGATCACGCAAATGTTAGCGAGGGTGTAGACGGATAGTAAATCATCTAGGGAGTACTTATAGTATTCAGTATTCGTGAAGAAATTTAACACAGATTTTTCTGCTTAAATCAATTTTGTCACTGAGTAAGTCTTCAATTTTGCAGATGTTTCTATATCAAATACTCCGGGGTATTGCCTATTGCCATTCTCATCGTGTCCTTCACCGAGACTTGAAGCCTCAAAACCTGTTGATAGATCGGCGTACAAATGCATTAAAGCTTGCAGACTTCGGTTTGGCTAGAGCATTTGGCATTCCTGTCAGAACATTTACACATGAGGTAAATGTTCTATAACTCGATACCCTTCCCCCAGTGTTTCAGGCATTTATACTTCATTCCAATTCGTTCTGTAGTTTCTTGTTCAGGGATTTGTTTGTTATTTTTATTTTGTTGACAAATTTACAACTGCAAAATGTTTCTACTAGGTCTACAAAAGTATATCTAGTTTAGAATCGGTATCTTGATCTTTCAATCACACCTTGAGGAATATTTGTTTCTTTCCCTTAACCAGAAATTACTTTTTTCAGGTCGTGACACTATGGTACAGGGCTCCAGAAATACTACTTGGATCACGACACTATTCTACTCCTGTGGATGTGTGGTCGGTTGGTTGTATATTTGCTGAAATGGTAACCCAACGACCATTGTTTCCTGGTGATTCTGAGATAGACGAACTCTATAAGATATTTAGGTGATTCTCTTCTTCCTTCCTCTCTTTTCTTTTATGACTTCTAGCCCCATCTATTAGGAGGAATCATGGTAATGAAATTGTTGATTAAAGCCTTATTGTTTTTTGTATGAAATGCATATATAAGCGGTGCCTATATTATTTTCTTAGATACAGACTTTGCTTGTATTTCTCAGCATAGGGTAATATACTTGTGTAAAAGATATTTAGCTAGATTCATCTTTATAATATGAATTTGCTCTCATGATCCTTCCCCGATTTACAGGATGATAATGGGGAATGATATAATTTATGCGATCGTTATTGATGAAATCAATTAAAATCTTGCATTTCTTTTGTTAATCATGTCCAAATATAATATCTCTTTTCATGTTGCGTCTTTTGTGTTGAAGAATCATGGGCACCCCAAATGAAGATACATGGCCTGGAGTGACATCTCTGCCTGATTTTAAAACTGCATTTCCAAAATGGCCACCTAAGGTGATTGGGATTGTAATCTTTCGTCATTGCTCTTTCCCCCATTTTTAATGGACTGTTAATAATAATATACAAGTTTCAAATTGTATCTCTTATTTTGCAGGAGCTGGCAACAGTGGTTCCAAATCTTGATACAGCTGGTCTTGACCTCCTTTGTGTAAGTTTATTTTTCGTTTGAGGTTGTAACATGAAAACATAAAACATTTTCAAACTTTTTAATTGTGAAATTACAAGAAATGCCTTTATAGCCCTTTCCCCATGAAAATGGCTCTGAACACATATATTCATCAAGGTCGCTCTGTTTTATTTAAGCGACCTAGGATAATTTTCCCCAGAACTCGTATATTTCTGCACTTTTCTTTAAAAACAATTAAAATATATGTTCAGATGAACGATTTACCATCTTGCTGTCACAGAAAATGCTCTGCTTAGATCCCAGCAAAAGGATTACTGCCAGAAGTGCTCTTGAACACGAGTACTTCAAGGATATCGGGTTTGTCCCCTAATCCTGGTGCAAATGTATATTGGTATGTCGTATTTGTGAGGTTTTATTCTGTCAGATAAGAAATGTGTGATGATGTTATTGGAATTATCAGTTCACTTTTCTTATATTCCTTTCTTGTGTCCTTTTTTTTTTTTTTTGGTTTATTTTCCCTATTTTTGTCAGCATTGATGTGACATCATGCCGATGAATATGTTTGTTTTTTAAAAAAAAGAATTGATAGATTAATTGATATGGCTTGCGATTTAACTGTTAACCTTACATTGTTTGGGATCTCTCAGATTGCTTCTTATTTACCAATTTGTTTCGGCCGCCATTAGCTCATCGAGGAACACTATAAATTGCGTCTGGAGTCTGGACAGTGATCATAACTTGATTGATAATTTAATTGCAGGCTATTTTCTTTTGACAATAAGTTTTTGTTGGAAATTTTATTATTTTCCAACACCACAAAAGAAAATCGTACCGGTAAAAACATTAAATTTAACTCGTGGTTGTCAATTATAACAACCAACATATTTATTTTTGGTTAAAACTTTTCGACATTTCAATATTATGCCAAAATTTAATTCATATTTAATTTTGTCTTTAATTTTGTACAAATTGGACACGTTATATGTTTTCTTTCTTTCTTCCTCCTCATTCGAGAGCGTTCACGAACACTCAAGTTTGCCGAGTTATGATTCTAGAAGTAGAATGTTTTCTTTCTTCCTTGTTGTACATTAGTATGCTTAAGCTTTCAAGAGATTTGTATAATTTGCAAATTATAATACAATCAAAATTTGGGTTTTTGGTTAATAATTGGGTTTGAGCCCGATGTTATGAAATTCCGTCGTGTGGTACAGTGGTGGCCCATTGGTTTTGTGAGGTCAAAAATGCCTATGCCATTAGACACCGCATTGAGCGGTGAACGGTTAGAGCATCGTCTACCCCCCCCCCCTCTTTCTTTTGTCAAAGATCGAAAAATAATAAATTTTCCAAATATTGTGCGTTATTTTAAAATAGTCCAAGGACTTGAAGTTGTAGAACTTGTATGACTGGTTCTAGGACACACCATACATATATAGTTGTGATTTTCTTCTATTAATAATTATTTATGTCGGAAAATAAATTGCGAATAAGCTTTGGTCTACGTTGTGGTTAATTCATGAGAGGTTTCGATAATCAATCAGAAAAAGAAATGGTAGAATCCACCATATACGGATCCTACTATATGGTTGTAATTCTACTGATAATGTAAGAATCACCCTATTGTCTTTGAAGCATGACAATTGGCATCAGCATATATGAGTCAATATTATTTGCTTTGATATGATTTTTACTGAAATATTCACCATGTAATTTGTACATATGCTTCCAATCTCTATTCTCCATTCCTTTCCAATACTTGGTACACGTTCAATTGGTTGATATATATTCTCTCAAAGTGCTTTATATACTATCCTCTTTCACATATAAATATGTATTTCTTTAGGGAGATTTGATTTGAATCACCGACCTACTTATAGGAATGATCAGACCGCCAGGAATACTTGCAAACTAACACGGAATAAAAATAACACTGAAACAGGCATTCTAGCCTACATTTTACTGCAATATTGCTAGCTTTTAGGAATTATTTTTGCTTTTGAAATCAATTTCTGCACAGACCAGACTTGGTGCTTTCATAGGATAAATTCTACCCTAAATTTTACTTTTCCAATGAATCCAATTAAAATTTTACAATTCAATCACAATCATCACAGCACCCATAAGCTTAGAAATTGGTAACAATTTTTTTTTACTAGGGAACAATATGATCTGGAATTAATTACGCATGGATGAAGGACTGCAAATTCGTAAAGTTATAATCATTCGCATATAATTAACCTAATAAAAATTTCCACAGGATGAATATTTTACTTTGATCTGAGGCTTCAAATCTCAAAAGCTCCCAACTTAACCCTGTAACCTTCTAAACTAGCCATAAGCCCATAAGGACTCTCATAACTCACTACTGAAGTTTGGCAAGGCACTCTTAAGAAATAAATCATGGATCGAGCTATTGAGCACGCAAAGAACTTCCTCGAAAAATACTTCCCAAAAATAGATCTTGAGAGCAACCATCTCACTCTTAAAACCAAGTTGGAACATTAAATTCCTATAAGGAGCTCATATTTATGCCTTAACTACAGGTAAAAATAAAAGAAGACAATATAACTAAATTTGATATATGATTTCTTATTATTCATCCCTGGCCCTGGGGTATTACATACTTTAAGCTGAACAGACAATTACTTAGAAAAATATCCCACATGCATACTATTGACAAAAAGTTGTTCTTATTCTGGTTCATAATAAGTCAATGTGGTATCCAGAAATACAGAAATAATTAATCTATAGAAAGTAAATCTGTTAAATAAGGCATTGCCCATGAATTTAACCACTTATAAATCAATATGATATCCCAAAGAAACTAAATCTATGAAATGAATGATCAAATAAAGAGCATTTGTGAAAGGAAGTAGCCATATGTGACTAACCTTTTCAGCCACATTCTCCAAGACCTATAAATTATACTCATCTCCGCAAAAATCCCATCGCCTGGTACAAGTTATTTAGAGTAACATCTGCTATGGTGGAAGCTTTACTAGCACCCTCGGCCAAAATGTTGTCCAAGTAAGTGGTATCAGACATTATTTCTGCATAACGGGTCTGTAAAAGTAGCGGGGATAAAAGTTACATGGATATGCTTTAATAAGCAACAGCAGAAACAAAATGCTTTGTGAGATTTAGCGGTTAAAAGAAACTAGTTGGTGAAATCTGAATGAAATGGGAATAGTGTAAAGTTCTATAAATTAAAGTCTTAGATATCAGATGTACAAGGGCAGCACCCGTTAAACATGCAGAATACAGAATGTATTTATAACAGAAAAATGGAAATAAGGATAAAAAGTTGGACGTTGAAATCAAAATTGAAGTTGAAGGACTTAAGACATTACACAGGTTTGGTAAGATGGGCGTGTGTTGTGGCGGTGGGTGGGGGGGTAACTTATCTTATTCTTCATTAGTCTAGAGTCAAGGGCATTTTGGTAATTTAATTAGTCCAGACAACTCAATTAACAAACTATTACTTAGATTTTTGTGTATTGTTCTGCCGTGTCGAATCAGTTTTATTTGCTTATCTGAAAGTTTATGAAGTCCTTGTATAGTCTCTTTATCCTAATGAACTTAAGATCATGGAAATTTGAGATTCTGTTGCCATTGAAAATTAATATTTCCTCTTCTCCTCTACCTCTTCTTCTTTCTTCATCTTTCAGCTCTCTCGTTTTATTATTGATCTTTTATTTTCATTTCAATTAGGAGTATTTTGTTAGTTGTATTGTCCTGATAGGCTCACTGAACGAACATATTTTGAGCCCGGAATTCAAATTTCCTATCATGACTAAACAGCGAAGAGTTCTATTGATCATGTTTTATGCGTAGCAAAATTTTGACGTGGTAAATTTCCGAAAATAAGCAAAACAACAATTTTCATAGCTTGAAATTTTGTTGGAACCATTTAAGTTTTAATTTTTTCCAAGTGTCGAGTGTAGATTTCTATTTCGACATATATTTAATAGATGGAAAAGTTCTATTAGTTCCTTCGTGCCTGATGGAGTTATAAGTCCTAGAAGATGTTTTAAGAACTCTATTATAGAAGGTAATGATAATAGCATCCACATTTCAAATCGATAGCAAAAATTTGAACAGCTTACACTGAATAGCCATCACATGCTAAAGGCATTATTCACTCATGGAAAGAGTAAACAGAGGTGGTTTTGGAAACAAAGTGATCTTTCAATTTTATGTACATGTGGATAGAAGAAATTAATCTAGCAAAACAAACCTGGATGGGGTGCAGATGATCAATTAAAGCATCGGTTAGCACGGGTTTGAATGTTCCCCAACTCATATCTTTGCATTCTTCCGCAACTTCCTGCACGAATAGCCCTTCATTAGATAACGTAAGCAAACCTTTTTTTATAAATGTAAAATGGTAGCAAAGAAGTTTGTGATCAGATTAAGCTTTCAAATTCACATTGCAGTTTTACTACCTGAGAAGGAAACACATTCAGACACCACACCTTATCAAGTAAACCAGACACATTAGTATTGCAAACACTTGACCATCAATTAAATAGACAGCAGAAGACGAGAGCTGAATCTATTTCTAAGTCTGCCTAGAACTTGGTTCATATGCCATTGTTCGTATTACTTCGTTTAGAAGAAAAGGAATTATCTGCATTTACTTGATTTTGAATTATGTCCTTTGGTTAACAATCGAATACCAAGCATAAGCAACCAGGGCCTCATCTCGAACACCTATGGTGTACAAGTTAGAGACAGATAATGCTCGCAGTTAATCTTGCGAGACTCCATTGCACAAAAAGATCCAACAAACACCTTAGACTATTATACTGACATAAATAGGTGGGCACAGAATATCACACAGAGTTTATAAGTAAATGAATTTATAGGTACAAACAAATGTCCTCTCCCTGCTTAGTTTGAATTACATACCTGCTTTGTCTTGCCGGTAATGAGCTGATATACTGAAAGAAGATTGTTACATTCGGGTCTTTCAGGATTATCGAATTCCAAGCTGCATATTTCAATACAACAATGAGAGATGAAATGTTAAAGTTGAGTATTTAGCTTAGATACCAATAAAATATAGAAATATATTTGACTCAAAAGAAGCTTCAAAAATTAAATATCATAGTACAAGCAAGTACAGAACTCTAACCCCGGAAATGAGTCAGTCTTGCAACGTTTTATTTTGTTGGCAATCACCTAGAAAATCGGCAGTTGCGAAAGGTTAGGATAAGGAAGATCAATAGTTGACTGTACCGACTTGTTTGCTATAGTAAATAAAAAATGAACAAAGCCTGATATATTTCTTTCATAACTCGATTTATTTCAGCTGTTTATGAAAACACACGATGGATGATCCACACAGGTACATAGCGGAATCTGGCATTCCAAATTTTGGCATCCTAAATTCTTATAACAATTTGAAAATATAGGGAATACGGCTATCAATTAGAGAAATAATCCAGACATTAATTCCAGATAAAGAGCTAGACGGCTATCCAATAGAGAAATAATCCCAGATTATACATGATCATGGTTTCAAGCAAGAACTCTATTTCCACCCACATTTCGTCTTTTGTTCAAAAGTGAAAATTTACAGAACCCAAAGAGTGCACATATTCTTGTTAAAGATGTACAGCCTCAAATGAAAGTACGTCATGTTCACCCAGTACTAACTTCAGTAAGACTTAATAAACGTGTCATAAGCATTAAATTTTGTTGGCGAATGAAATAAATATAAGAAGAAAAGATTATACTCACATCTTTTGAGTCAAGCAAATTGATTCGAGATTGATCAGAAGGTGCCGATTTAGACATCTAAAGACAGATCAAATTATGGATAAGTCAGAATTACGTATGGTGATAGATGAAAATATAACTGTAGAAACTTTCATAAGCAACTTACAGCTTTAAGTTTCAGAAAACAAAAACAAAAACAGAGAAGATTTTAGTTACAAGAGCGGAACTTCTTCAAAATTTCCTATAGAACAAGTATTAGTTATACAAGCTAGAGAAAAAATTTGAAGGCTATAAATAAATTGGAATGGTATAACTACTTATATACAGATGGACAGTACAGACTAGAAAATAATATTTTATGACAAGAGTATAACAAACAAGCACTGGGGATCTTTGTTTTGCACATCAAGTAGAATCCAACAAGAATATCAAAAACCTTGGCAACACTAGTTTAAATCCCATGGCGATCGTAACAGAATGTTGACTGCTATGCTTTTTATCTCGCTGATAATAGGTATGGAATTTACGGTTCATAAGAGTTTCATTTTATAATTGAATATTTCAGGAGCAAAACAGCGAGAGGCATCAGTAGAATTGGCACCGAGTCTTTGATAAGAATTCAAAAACTTTATTTTTCCTGAAACATGATTGCTGGGAAGAACCGTAAGTCAAAATTTAAGAGCCATGCTTAGCTCAGTTCTTTGATGAAGTTCGTTTAGCATTTGAGCTACTTAGTCACTTTTCAAGATATACAGCATCTTGATTTGTTGCGGTACAACATATGGTATCAGTAGCAGTAACAAAAGCTAAAATCTTCTCAAGTTACTGTTCTCATACAGAAAACGAGCTTTCTCTGTGAAAATAATCACTATTTGTAAGATCGTCTAAAAAGGTAAGGTCAACCAACCATGTTGTATGTCTAATAATTTAAGTATATGACGATTTCTCTGATGCATCAAAATGATGGCAATGCCTTAGCTAAAATTTCTTGAAGAAAGACAGGGAGCTATTAAAATTCATAACCTTGGAAAGACCATCAGTGAGGGACATCACACGAGCTCCAGTAGGTGGAATAAGGGGTTCAGGAACCTACATTCATGACATTATTAAAGCATAATTAATCCAGTCTCCAACTTTTCCGTGTATCTATAATTGAATTGCATCAACTAAATCAGGGACAAAAATGCACCTTAAATATAGCACCACCTCGCCTTTGGCCAAAAAGAATTTGATTAAAAAATCATTTAGATTTCCTAACGCCCAAGTCAAAAATACATAGAATAACAGGAAATATCTCGCGATAGAAGGTTAACATTATAGAAGAGAAATAACTTCATGCTCAAAACTTTGAACCTTAATGTGTCTTACCCTCCCAGCTTCTTCCACTTCCTTCCTCCATATAGATAGTTAACGCGTTCAGCTAATTCTCGAGTTAACTCAAGGTGTTGTTTCTGATCCTCACCAACGGGGACAAAATCAGACTGCACAAGAGTATGATACTCATAGAGAACAATGCATATTCAGTCAATACAGCCATGATCACATGAGAGAGTAAGTACTATTTGTATGTTTGGCAATTATTATCATAACCAGATCAACAAAACAAACAAACAAAGTGAAAGACCTACTCCATTTCCAAATTCAATATATACAATGCTCAATTCAACATGTAACTACCTTACGTACTTATAGAGAGAGCATTTGAGCACTACCTTTGCGAAAATAACAAATTACCTGATACAAGAGAATATCAGAAGCCATCAGCACAGGATAAGTTAAAAGGGCAACCCCAACATTCTCATCCCCCTGCAAAGAAAAATAAGATGTAAGTAGTAATAATGATAGCCCTCTGATACTCGGGAATCATTTGCTAGGCTTAACATAGAAGGTACTAAAGATATCGTTATTTGTTCATGGAGAATGATTTCAGTATAGGAGGTTCGCTGCATACAGCATAAAGCTCACCGCCTTTCGTGATTTCTCTTTAAATTGAATCATCCTATTAAGCCAACCAATAGGAGTTGTGGAACTGAGTAACCACATCAATTCTACATGAGCACGAACATGAGACTGCACAAAGACTGAAGCCTGCAGTTGGAAATCAGACACTGAGCTATGCATGCTAATCTTCTAGCCAATGACCAGCTAAAACAATTAATCTTCAAGAAACACAAAGAAAAGAGTAGACCTTGGAACTATCCACACCACATGCTAAATAAAGAGCTGCAGTATCTCTCGTTGCTTTTGATAATTGTTGTGTATCATACGGCAATGTTATCTGCAAGGAGTAAAAACAAAAGTGGTCTGATTCAGAAATAACCAGGGACAATAGAATTGTATTAATGTTTGCTGGGATAGGCTGAATATTGGGAAAAGAGAAGCCATTAGTCTAAAGTTAAATGTACAAGATTATATGTTCAAAATGTTATAACTTTACAAGCATAACATTAAGCCCAGGTAATGAATTGATGCCTAAATATAGAGAGGGGGGTTTTGGTCCATACAGGAATCTTGCAAGTTCATGACACAGTTATAACTAGATGTCTAATACATTTAAATTTTAGAAAATTCCATGAGGATATCAACGAAGAAAATACAATAAAACAAGAAGGAGAAATTAAGTTAGAAATCAGAGAATACCGCATGGAGGTCCACAATAAAAAACAGTGTCTCATAGGTATTCTGCAAAGAGCAAACATGAAAACATGAGTAAACAACAACCTGACAAATTGATTTAATGCAGGCAAAGTATTGATACATATTTATTTTAAGATCACGATGTGGCAGTCATGTAAATAACACATACATGATCAGAGGTTAAGCACTGAATATAACAATCTAATTGGCTATGTAGGTGTTTCACACGTTTTTTGTGCAAATACAGAAGCATGTTCATTCACCACAGGATTTGCTAACTTATGGCATGCTAGTAGGATAATAACATGCCTAACCATTTTTCAAAAATAAATATCAACCACATCATGTTAAGTAGGGCCTATTTTACAGTTTGAAACAACCATTTGGGAGGCCTCAGTTACATCCTAACAAGAACATGGTGGGAGACGTTTACCAAAGTTCTCTCCTCCCTCTTCCCACCAGTGACTACTACAATTCAAAGACTAACCAAAATTTTCTCCATCAAAGATCTTAGCTCAAATAATGTGTTGGAGGGAATACAGATAATGTATCCATAACCTGAATCTTCTTACTCAATTACAACGTATATATTTGAAAACTGACCTGCAACTCAATCCAATTTTTTATGGCACCAAGATAATTGCCAAGATGAATGGATCCTGTAGGTTGGACACCAGAGACTATTCTCTTCCTATTATAAAAAAAAAAAAAAAATTAGGCCAGTGCATATCAAATAATTATTCTAAAATGTAAGCAATGCTGCAATCTGATACGGATAAAGTTGACTTAACATTCCCAAGTACACAGCAGGAGAACATAATTTATTACTCTGCGAACATACCTCACATATGGTCAACTATTTTGATGCTACATTTGCTAACTAATCGAGAATTGTGCTTCATCAAGTACACCAGTCTTACATATGTTCATATATTTACCCACAAACATGAAAAATATGATATATTCCCAAAAACGAGTGAACTAATCACTTTTGTGAAGAGTGATTTCTGTAATTCAGCACCAGAAACACAAGAAGCTCTAAACTAATAGATATATACAACCACATTGATATTTCCCAAACAAATACACTGAACAAACATTATAAATCAAATTTATAAAAATAAAAAACTAAAAAATCGAAGAACAAATCAATAAACTAGCATTACTTTACATAGCTAGAGGAAGTCTCAGAAGTTGAAGGTTCGGACAATGAGATGCTGCAATGTTTATTAATGTTGTGTTTGACTCCGTATAACTAGAAAAGTCGAAAAATCTATCAAAATTTGAGAGGAAATAAGTCTTCAGTTCTAAGGCTTCAGTTCAATATAAAGATAGTTAACCGCATTGATATTTACCAAACGAATATACTGAGCGGCCATTATAATTCAAATTCATCAAAACTAAACAACTAAAAAATCGAAGAAAATAACAAAAACAATAAACTAGCATTACTTCACGGAGCTAGACGAAGTCGAAGGTTCAGACACTGAGACGCTGCAAAGGCACCGCAAGTTTTCGCCGAATCGAAGGCGCTTCTGGGGGAATTCACCCGTCCTGCTCAAGCAATTTCGCATATTAACACTGGATGTCCTGCTGAAAACAATAATAGAGAAAACAAAAACTCAGGATTAAGGATCTGCGGCAATGTATAATCGAAAAATTGGAACTCGAACAATGGCGTACAGCGAAAAAATGGAGCGAGGAGAGGTATTGGAGAGGATTAGGAAGTGAGAGAGTATTGAGCGCCCCATTGTTGCTGCTGCAAAATGCTGATTGTTCTCTGATGGGGGTTGAAAGCATTTCTTAAAACGGAGGATAATATATGCTGTTGATAGCGGACCCGGATCCGATATGCAACCCGGCCCGGTATTCCTCTTGGATCCTGCGAAAATTTAAGAGCAAAATTCAAATAAGCCCAATAAAATATTTTATTGGCTGAAAACCCCCTGTAAAAAAATATAGCTTAAAAACTCCCTATGAAATTTTCAAATTGCATGAAAACTCCTGTGAAAAAAATATAGCCTAAAAATCCTGTAAAATTTTCAAATTGCATGAAACCCCCTGTAAATAAAAATATAACCTAAAAGCTCTTTGTAAATATTGAAAAAAGTTTACTACTACGAAATATAACTATATTGAAAATTAATTATTAGATAAAGTTTAATTAATATCATAAAACTTGATTATTAGTACT
Source organism: Verbascum thapsus (assembly GCA_963669365.1). Classification (NCBI taxonomy): domain Eukaryota; kingdom Viridiplantae; phylum Streptophyta; class Magnoliopsida; order Lamiales; family Scrophulariaceae; genus Verbascum; species Verbascum thapsus. The sequence continues at coordinate 11,638,435 of OY770104.1, forward strand.
ATTAATTAATTTGTAAATTTAAAAATTTTACAAGGGGTTTTTAGGCTATATTTTTTTGACAAGGTGTTTAATGCAATTTGAAAATTTTACAGGGGGTTTTTAGGCTATATTTTTTCACAGGGAGTTTCGTGCAATTTGAAAATTTCACAGAGGGTTTTTAGGCTATATTTTTTTCACGTGGGGTTTATTCGTATTTTGCCCAAAATTTAAATAGAATTGATTTCGGTATGGAAAATCGAAACCACAATATAAAATGTTATTTGTCTTTAACAACTGAGTTAATATGTGTTCGATGCATTCTTCTGAATATAAAATAAAATAATATTCAATAATTCTTAAAATACTAAGTAATATATATATATAAATTCTTTTTTAGTTTTTCAAAGTACAAGTTGATTCAATTGACTGTCAGTTCGGACTTCTTCATGAAGTAAAACTTGAATTCACTCATTGTTGTTCGGAAGCTAATGAGCCGGTCACAAATTTTATTATTTTATTCTATTTTATATATTATTATAAAACTCATACTTCATAAAAAAATTATAGTACTTAAATTTTACATATGATATATTACTAATAATTTATAAGTGTATATTGTTTCGATAATGATATACATTATTCACAAATTTGATTTAAAAATTTTAATTAATTTTTTTTATTTGAAGAAAATGAAAAATCATATTTATATTAAAATATAATTTAACTTGGAGATGGTATCTACTTCAAACTCGTGTTTTAAAAAATTAAATTCATTAAATTTGAACTCAAACTAAAAAAATTAATAGAGCTCGAACTTGAAAATTTCATCACATCCAATTTAAGTCAGTCAATTTTGTATGTAAACATATATAAATGTAATCATAAAAATAATATATGTATAATTGTTACTTTAATTTGGTAGGCATATCTAGAAAGAAAAGTGTGTACGTAATAAAAAGAAATTCATGTCATATAGTTCTTAAGGAGAAGTGAAGGTAAGATAAATGCATTTAGGAAAGCAGTGTCATTTTTAAATATGTTTTGAAATTTCAAGTACCATTAATCCTTTATCATTTTCTTTTTAAACTCTTATGGAAAGATAAAACCATTTACACTGCATGTTGACCATCGATTTCTATTATTTATTATTTAATTTATAACACACATTAAATGTGTTATTAGACACATGAAAAAAAAAAAAAAAAAACAAGTAAATCAACAAAAAGTTGTTTTTTTAAAATCGATGCATTGTGTGTATGCAATGCATGCATTTCAAGTATCTCGCATATTTATTTATTATTGATTGATGGATATTAATTTAATTCATATATTTGTAGTATATTTAATCACTCAATATTTCAATTATTTTTGGTTTAATATGGTATCGATAGCAATAGCTGTTTTTCTAGTTTGTCGGTCCCCGATTATAAGTTCTCGTTCACCACGACCTATAGGAACCAGGCTATCTACGTAGCGATTTGACTATAAAATAAACTATACTTTCAAACCCACACAACAGCTCATAATTGGGCCATTGTTAAACTTGGGCTGAGTTTGAATCATAGTTATTTGGGGCCTTGATATATAAAAAGGCCCAGTCCAGTTTCTAAACCCGGCCTTAATATAATACCAAATTATGAGATACCAATGAAGTGTAGCTGACTAGCTGGATATAATAAAGTCAAATTAAATACTATTAAAGATAATTTACCGGACAAAATTGAAAATATATGCCAATAAATTTCATAATTAAACATTTGAAATTATGTGTTGGGTATCGGCTGCCATCGATTAGAGTTGGCTCAGAAATCCCGAGCTCGTTTCTATATTCGATCACACACAGTGTAGCATGTAGGACACTAAGTTTGCATTCACAAAGAATCAAACACCCAAGCCCTAATCACCCCGGTAACACCCTCACAAGAACTCTCACACTCGAACCCGAAACTAGGCGTCACTAAGACAAGTCACGAAGACTATTTCGTAAGAGAGAAAAGCTTTCTATTACTATAGTGTTTATTGGTGTCGTTGGTTTGTCTAAAGGAGTGGGGAGAACACCCTTTTATAGTGGTAGAAAGGAAACCCAAAGGTCACAAGTGAGGTCACAAGTGAGAAACCAAAGAGACACATTAGAAGGTGAAGAGTCACATGGGAATACCAAGGGGCTTCCAAGGGGTGGTGGGCTTGGGTTAATGTGGGGAGAACCAAATGAAATGGGCACACAAAGTTGGGCCTAACATTTCAACAATCTCCACCTTTGGCCCAACACCACTACACTGAATCGAATAGAAACGCGGGAATCATCATTGCCAAAATACCTGCACACTAAACACACAGTTAGTACGGGCAACCTGCACACTAAACACAAAGTTAGTACAGATAATAAATAACAAGCACAAAGCATGTTAAATCACAAAGAATAACACAAAGTTAAGCGCACATGAAACAAAGTCAAGCACTCGACACAAAGTCATGCACAGACACAAAGTCAAGCAAACGTAAAACACATAAACACAAGACCTAATCAATAGGATCTAAGTTCAAAGTTCTCATACATGAATGAAATTTCTCAACAGATAAGCACTTAGTTCCCATATCTGCCGGATTAAACTGAGATGGAATTTTCTCTAAACTCACAATTCATTTTTCAACGATATCACGAATGAAATGGAACCTAACATCGATATGTTTAGTTCTATCATGAAATACTGGATTTTTACACAGTTGAATTCCAGACTGACTATTAGAATAAACAACTACATTATCGTCTAGAAAACCAATTTCAGACAATAAACCTTTTAACTAAACTGCCTCTTTCAAGGCTTCAGTTATAGCAATATATTCCGATTCAGTAGTTGATAAAGCAACAATATTTTGTAATTGAGATTTCCAACTTATGCAAGAGCCACACAAAGTGAACACATAGGAGGTGGTGGATTTCCTATTATCTCTATCATTTGCATAATTAGAGTCAACATAGCCAATCAAATTCACACCTTGAGCAGACTTAGAAAATTTTAGGCTAACATTCAATGACCCTTTAAGGTACCTAAGCAACCATTTCACAGCATCCCAATGGGGCATGCCTGGGTTAGACATGTACCTACTCAAACAACTTACAGTGTTTGCAATATCCGGTCTAGTGCTAATCATCAGGTACATAACCGAGCCAATTGCATTGGAGTACGGCACTTTAGCCATTTCAGCAATTTCAGAATTAGTCTTTGGAGACTGATCCTTACTTAATACAAAGTGAGCAGCAAGAGGCACATTGGTAGATTTAGCATTAGAAATAGCAAATTTAGTCAAAATCTTTTCCACATAGGAAATCTGATTTAAATGTAAAATTCGATTCTTCCTATCTCTCTCAATGTTCATTCCTAAGATCCTTTTAGCATCACCAAGATACTTCATATCAAAGTTCTCACTAAGACATTTTTGAACATGTTCGATTGATTTTAAGTATACACTCACTAAGAGCATATCATCAACATATATGAGCAAGAAGATAGGCATAGATGCATTTTCTTTAAAGTACAAGCAATGATCATAAGAGCTTCTTTTAAACTTCAAAGACAACATGCACATATCGAATTTTTTATTTCCATTGTCTTGGTGATTGTTTTAACACATACAATGATTTGTTTAACAAACAAACATGATTTTGCTTTTTGGGGTCAACAAAACCATCAGGCTGTCTCATGTAAATTTTCTTGTCAAGTTCACCATGCAAGAAAGCAGTTTTAACATCTAACTGTTTCAATTCCCAGTCAAAATGAGCAACTAATGCAAGCATAATGCGCACAGTGACAAACTGAACAACAGGAGCAAAGACTTCCGTATAATCTATCCCCTCTTTTTGAGTAAATCCCTTAGCCACTAGTCTAGCCTTAAATCTAACTCTCTCACCCTCGTCTTTAACTTTATAAAGCCACTTACAATCCACAACAGAACAATGATCAGGCTTAGGTACAAGAGTCCAGGTTTGATTAACATGCAAAGAATTCATTTCATCATTCATCGCATTTAGCCATTCTTTAGAGTTTTTTGATTTTAAAGCTTCATTATATGACTTAGGTTCACAATCGTCTGAAGTTTCAAACACATTGAAAGCATGAGTATCAATATGAAAGTCATCAAATCTTGTGGGTTGCCTAATGTTTCTCCTAGGTCTGTCCCTAGTAAGTTGATAATTTTCTAACTCAACATTTTCAGGCACATCTTCCACATCATCAGACACATCATTTACAGGTTCAGAATCATGCACATCAGAAACAGATACATCTGATTACTCCACCTTAAAAGGAGCAGTGTCAGAAACAGGCAAAAGCACAGAAGTAGATAAACATGGAAAGTCAGATTCGTTAAAGACGACATCTCTACTTATTACCACTTTATAACCAGGTTCATCTCTAAGCCAAAGCCTATAACCCTTCACACCATCAGGGTAACCTAGGAAAACACATTTTTTAGACCTAGGTTCAAGTTTATCACATTTTTTATGAGCATATGCAGCACAACCAAATATTCGCAAGTTTGAGAAGTCAATATGTTTTCCAGACCAAACAGACTCAGGGCATTTACCATTTAACGGCACAAAAGGGGACCTATTGATTAGATAGGCAGCAGTACACACTGCTTCACCCCAGAACTCTTTTGAAAGTCCAGAAGAAGCCAACATGCTCCTCACCCTTTCAAGTAGAGTTCGGTTCATCCTTTCTGCCACACCATTTTGCTGTGGTGTGTAAGGAACTGTCTTATGCCTTCGAATTCCAGATTTTACACACAAAGTGTTTAACAAATTATTGCAGAATTCTAGCCCATTATCAGTTCTAAGATTCTTAATCTTTTTACCTGTTTGATTTTCAATTAACACTTTCCAATTTTTGAAACTCTCATAGACATCAGATTTTTGTTTTAGCAACAAAACCCACACTTTTCTAGAGAAATCATCAATAATTGACAGGAAATACATTTTTCCACCGTGTGTAGGAACACTGGCAGGTCCCCACACATCAGCGTGCAAATATTCAAGAATGCCAGTGCATTTAGATCGATTTGGGGAGGGGGAAACAGGAAAGCTGACTTTATGTTGTTTACCTTTCACACATGATTCACAAAAAGGCATGCAAGAAAGCTTATCAGTACCAAACGAACCAGCTTTATGCAAAATTTCCAAACCTTTACTACTCATGTGACCTAGTCTACCATGCCACAGTTCAGTTTTGTCTTCTTTGACAACATTCACAGAACAATGCATAGACTTAGCAATGCAATCATACAAGTTATTTTTCTTTTCAGCTTTTAGAACCACTAAGGATCCTCTCATGATTTTCATCATACCATTTCCCCACCTACCTTCTAGCCCATCATCTTCTAATGCAGCACATGAAATCAAATTATTGCACAACTCAGGCACATATCTAACATTTTTAAGTGTCAGACCAAAGCCAGATTCACACTTTAAAGAAATGTCCCCTATGCCAATGATTTTACACTTCTTTTCATTAGCTAAAGACACAAACCCATTATTCACTTCTTTATAAAAGCAAAATAAATCTTTAAATGGTGACATGTGAAAAGTACATCCAGAATCAACAAGCCATTCATTTTCACATAAAGAAGTAGAATGCACAATATTCACAGAAGACACATCACAACATTCAGTTACCATAAAGATATCACCATCACTCTCATTACTAGAAGCCTTATTAGCTTGTTCTTTTTGTTTCTTAGGACAATCTCTAATATAGTGACCAGTTTCACCACAATTATAACACTTTCTGTTATTAGACCTCGATTTAGATCTATTGCGATTTTCTTTTTTATTTTTATCACGATCTTGACCAGTTTGGTTATTATTGGACTTTTTATATTTAGCCCTCCCTCGAACAAACATAACCTCACCATGATTTTTACTACTCGGATTAGTTCTTAAATCCATTTCTTTGCTTTTTAAACCGTTTACCACAGTTTCAAGGCTAACCTGATCCCTACCATACTTAATAGCAGATTTTACATCATTATATGTATCAGGTATGGCATTTAAGAGCACAATTGGAGTATAATCATCAATATTTTTATCATTGGTCTTTTTAATATCTTGAACTAGTTTTGTAAACACATCAAGATTTTTCTCTATGTCTTTATTCAAATCAAGTTTGAATCGGAAAAAATTTTCAAGCAAAAACATCTTACTAGGCAATGAAGTCTCAGTATATAATTCTTGCAATTTTTCCCACAAATCTTTGGCACTTTTCTGATCTCCTACCTTTCTTAACACCGAGTCAGAAAGATTGAGAATAATAGATGAGTACGCAAGCTCATCCATTTCTGCCTTCTTTTCAGCAGTATCAGAGTCAGAAAATTGGAGACTGATACATTTAAACACACGTTGTTGTATCAAAACTCCTTTCATTTTCTGTTGCCAAATACCAAAGTCTGAGCGTCCATCAAAAGGAGCTAGACTATAACCAGACATAGAGCCCATCACAAATCACACTGATTAAGTTGGCACACAACGGAAGCAAACAAATCACACAGATTTTCCTATTTCTATCAGCAGATAAATCCCAATCATATCCGTTTCAAACGGTATCTAAACGAAAGCGGTAAAAGCGGTTCAAGCCAATTTACGCGAGTTCCAACCGTATGAAACTCGTTTTACCTGTTTCGTTCCTGATTTGGCGCACGTCGAGTAGAGGCGCGATGGGAGGCTATCAATGGATAGAAAAAGCTGGAAAAATGAGCAACGAGCAACCACGGGCAGCCGCGACAAACGCAGACTCGTCGACGGGCAGCAACCGTGGCTCTGATACCACTGTTGGGTATCGGCTGCCGTCGATTAGAGTTGGCTCAGAAATCCCGAGCTCGTTTCTATATTCGATCACACACAGTGTAGCATGTAGGACACTAAGTTTGCATTCACAAAGAATCAAACACCCAAGCCCTAATCACCCCGGTAACACCCTCACAAGAACTCTCACACTCGAACTCGAAACTAGGCGTCACTAAGACAAGTCACGAAGATTATTTCGTAAGAGAGAAAAGCTTTCTATTACTATAGTGTTTATTGGTGTTGTTGGTTTGTCTAAAGGAGTGGGGAGAACACCCTTTTATAGTGGTAGAAAGGAAACCCAAAGGTCACAAGCGAGAAACCAAAGAGACACATTAGAAGGTGAAGAGTCACATGGGAATACCAAAGGGCTTCCAAGGGGTGGTGGGCTTGGGTTAATGTGGGGAGAACCAAATGAAATGGGCACACAAAGTTGGGCCTAACATTTCAACATTATGAATGATTAAATAATAGAGTGTTGAGAAAAAGATACAACTAATCCAGTAATTAAATACATTCCTGATTATATAAGAAAACGAGCTCGATGGATGAAAACTCATTGCTATTTGTTCATTATAAAGTACAAGAGGGGAGCTCGAAACCCCACCAAGACATCTTTATTTAAAAAAAAATAGAATTAGAACAATAATGGCCTCAATTGGTCGGCCATATTTGCCATGAAAAATGTATTCCATAATAAAAAATTAAAAACTTATTTATTTAGCAAGTTGTCAAAAAATCTTTAAAAAAAATTCTCTCAAGAATATGGATAGTTTGAAAAATATCTTATATAAAAATTGTCAAATTTAGTTTTATTATCCATTATTTGACTATTGACTCCATCAATTAAAAGAGTTCTTTTCAGTAAAATTTAATTAATAACAAATTCTAATGCAAAATAATATTAAAAATATTTAATAAAAAATTATATTTAAATATCAACTCAAACAAATTTCTCACAACAAAAAATTATATCACATCACCATAATTATTACCTATTCGTCTCGTAAAAAATTAACTCAACCACACTTTTTAAAACACATTTCTTATCCTATTCTTTTTTTCATTTTTATCATTAAAAAAAGCTAATTAGGCCCGATTGGATGACTTATCAATCTCTGAAAATTTATTTTCATGATAAAAGTGAGAAAACAATATTTTTAGTGATAGTGAAATGTGTGTTTGGATGAGTTTTTTTTTTCAGAGAAAAATTTGTAATGATTATAGTTGTTGTGATATTTTTTTGTTGTGAGAAATTTGTTTGAATTAATATTTGTATACAATTTATAGTAAATATTTTTAGTCAAACTCATCGATTTAGACGTCAAAAATAGTCATAATGGATCTATTTTAAAGGTTTCATTATTTTGCATTTAATATATAATTAATTTAATTTTCGGCTTTGAAAGATAGTCGGAGAAACTCTTTTAATTGATTGTATTAGTTGTCGAATCATAAATAGTAAAATTCAATTTTACTAATTTGTTGCAAAAAAAATTTCAAATTATTTGTAATTTTGAGAGATTATTTTGTAAGAATTTTTTTACGACATGCCAAACAAATGAATTTTTCGTAGTTTTTTTACTTTGAAATACATTTTTTGGGGATATGAGTAGCCACCCAATTGAGCCTCCCCAAAAAAAGCCAACAGCTTCCAATTTATTCCTGAATTCTTTTACGAATTAGGAAAAATGGGGAAAATCACTTTCTTAATATATTGGACTTCCATCTAATTTCAGCATCAAAATATATGGGGGAAATTTTATCGACTTCCCTTGAATACATCCACACCCCTCAACGTAGAAATATTAGTATGACTAGAGGTGTTTACGAGTCGAGCTCGAGTCGAGCTACGCCGAAAATCCCGGCTCAAGCTCGAGCTAGAGCTCGACGAATTGCAGGTTAATGAGCTTGAGCTCGTTCAAACTCAAGCCTGAGTCAAGCCGAGCTCGAGCTCAAAAAAAAATTTAGAAAATAATACTTTTTATAAAAATATATTATTACTTTTATATTTATTCATATATTATTAAATATAATCATAACTAATGTCAAAATATTAGTATTTATATATATTATTATAATATATCATATTATATATAAATAAATAAATATTTATGTTTATATATTAATTAAAAATTATTTTTTAATTCCAACTCGCGAGCTGGCGAACAGGAATTTTTGGGCTCGAACTCGGCTCGTTTGAAAAGCTCGACCCGTTAGGCTCAGCTCGAGCTCGAATCGAGCTATTTTTGAGTCAGCTCGACTCGTAAACATCCCTAGCGTGGACCTCCCCTTCTTCACTTTTTTCATTATATTAATTTTGTAATTACTAAAATACCCTTCACCTTTTAATCTTGAAAGTTAATTAACACTTATGATGTATTTGAGAGTGGACAAAAAATAAAAAATTATTAAATGACATAATTAAAAAAAAAAATCATAACTAAATATTTATCAAATATAACTCTACTCTTTTAAAAAATATCATATTAATAATAATGAATTCACTTTGTGGTCTAAAAATCTTATAGCTTATAATGTTACCTAAACGTTTTTTATAAACCTAAATAAGTTCTTTTAAGGAAAAAAAGGAAATTCAAAAGTATGAAAGTAAGAGCCTAAAAAATCTCTATATGCCTAATTTTTATTAATTGAAATATGCTTCTTCCTAGCAAAATTAAACCACTTTCTCAAAAAATAGTGCTACTTTTATGGTATATTCAATTTAAACCAAAAATATTACGGAAAAAGTAAATATACTTCTCATATATCACCATGTTTTTGTTCTTAAATAGATATAAAAATATTTTAAATGGTATCATAATTTATTACTATCTCATAAATATTATTTTATAATTTTTTAGGAGTATGCTAAAAATCCTTCTTCTTCTTTTTAATGAAGTAGGTCTTAATTAAAAAAAAAATAACAACTATATGTCACCATAAGTTATTCATTATAAATATTAATTTACAATAAATATAATATAAAAACTTGAAAGAAAAACTAAAATATTTTCATGTAGAAGATTGTCATAAAAATAATGAAATAGAGTAACAAAATAAACATAATCAAAATAATAGTACGTCTTTTTCATGTAATTGTTGTGTTAAGAGAGTTAAAATTAATATTTTAAGTAATATTTTGTAATAAAAAATTCGCAAATAAAAAGTTTCTTCTTGTTATTTAAAAAGAAAATATTTTAGTTATTAAAGTTCCATTTTTATTGATATTTTTTTCATTTTTCAAATACATTATAAGTGATAATTAACTTCTAAAATTAAAAGGTGAAAGGTATTTTAATCATGACAAAAGTAATATAATGAAAAAAAAGTAAAGAAGAAGAGGTCCATGCCAATATAATAACGTGAAATACTCAGGTGAGGTATGTAGCTCTACTTAGGCTGTCAATAAATAAGGCCTTGTTTGTTTATGTTTTCAAATATCATTTTTAAGTTTTTAAATTCCAAAATTCAAAATAAACTTAACACACCAAATTCTCATCTCAATTCTCTTTTTTCTCAAGTCTCAACTCTACTTATTCAATATTATATATAACTAATTATCAATCATATATACATCATTTCACAAATTTACCAATCGAATTATTAGTAGTGTTTTTAAAAATATGTTTTTAAAAATCTGTTGAAAGTTGTAAAACATGTCAAATCAATAGTGGTAGGTTGATGGATAATGTGTAGAATAATTATGTTAGTGGTGTATATAATGATTAAGGGGTGGCAAAATGGGTTCAAAACCATGGTTCCAACCCAATTAAACTAGTTTGGATTGGCTTGGTTCCTAAGGAATTTTATTTGGCTCTTAATTGGTTCCAACTTGGTTCCAAGTTGGGTCCAACTAATTTCAAGTAAGGCCCAAATTGCTTGCCAATAATCTAAGTTATAAAAGAACAAATGCAATGTATTGAGTCAGGTTGGGTTTGATTCCCTTTTGAATTGACTTTGGTTCTCTTTTGGATTGAGTTTAGTTCCACCTTAAAATCATTTAAATCTATTTAAGAACCAACCCATTGTAACCAACCCAAACCCAACCCGACCCACCAGTTTGCCACCCCTAATAATGATTATGTGAATAAAAAGATACAAAAGTATGAATAAAAAATTGTAAAGTATGAAAGAGAAAGTGAAAAAATAATTATAATAAATGATTTGATTGGTAAATGTATGAAGTAATATATATATATAGATGATTGATAGTTACTACTTTTTTTTTTTTTGATGACAAGGGAACCCGCAGCCGCTGAGTAAACCCCGCTCTACACAAGAGAGGTAAACCAGCCTAGGTTGCCCATAGCTGATATAGACATTCCCACAGTGGGATTCGAACCCGTGACCTAGGACACAAGTTCAAATGCCCTTACCAACTCTACCAGGGGTTGCCCCCGATAGTTACTACTTAGTTATATAGGAGATTGAAAAAGTAGAGTTGAAAAATTGAGATAAGAATTTGTTGTGTTAAATTTATTTTGAATTTTGGAATTTAAAAACTTGAAATGAAATTTGAAAATATAAACCAACAACAAAGCCTACTATTCTCACACAAATATCCATATTAGACGAAAATTTTAAAATTTCATCAAACAAAAATAAACAAACAAAGCCTACATATGCCGACGGAAAAATATTTCCTGGACCGGGACCTCAGGTCCCGGTCCACTTTTTACCACAAAATGTGGGAGTGGTGGGTGGTTTTCCTACATGGCGTAGGGAAAAAACCACCCACCCACCCCAAAAATGTGTGATGGGCAAGGATCGGGACTAACGGTCCCGGTCCATGAAAGTCTCACCCATATGCCGACCTTGAACCTTCCTAAGCATTAAACAACACTATTTTCAGCACACGCACAGAATACATATATATATATACACACATATATATTCCTCAATCGTGCTTATTTTTAACAAAACCCCAAAAACCTCTGTAAAGCTGATCAATAAGAAAAAAAGGTTCTGCAAAACTAAAAGGCGCTCAAACGGCTATCCCATTCAATTTTCATCTCTATCTCATCAGTTTTTACAGAATCGAGCAACAAAACGAGACCGTTCAATGGATCTTAGGCCAAGGAAAAGACTGCCCTTTTCTGGGTTCACGAATGCCGAGGTTTATTTTCTTTTTCTTCTTTCAATTTTTTATTGTTAACATTGTCATTCAACTTGTCGCTGTTATATGTTGGCTATTTGTTTCGTCAATAAAGTTTTATTCAGTTTTTTGAGTATCTTTGAGCTTTGATTTTTTATTGGTTTTGAATGAATTGCGTGATTACGTTTTGCATGTCTAATGTATATATATGTATTGGCTTCAATTAGCAATGGGATTTAAGATTTCTTTTCTTTTCTTTTTCTTCTCTGTTTATGTTTCGGGGTTTTTGAATTTTGAGTTCCCCCTTGTGTTTATTTGTGTTTATGTGTGCTTAAAGAGATGTAACGATTGAACTTATGCTTTGCTGGTTGTATAATTGGTCACAAAATGTCTATTACTATAGTTGAATTACCAGATCAGATAATTAATAAAAAGGGAAAAAAAAAATTAACAATACCAGAGTAAGTTAAACTAAGGTAAGCAAGAATTTTAGTTGCTGTAATTCATGTGTTCTAGTTCTTGAAAATGGAAAATGCTGTATGCTACTGATGAGTCTTCACTTTTTTTGTCACCTTGATATGTTAAGATATATGCTGTTACGGTAAACACAAATGGCGGATACTCAATTATACACATTCATTGCTTAGTGAATTTAAGTTTCCTATGTGGTTGATTATATCTTCTTTGAAGAAATTATATACCAAATATATTGCAGAAAAACTTAGACTTATAATCTTATCTTACGCCATCAATCAAGCAGGTTGAAAGAATGGAGCAATTACTTGATGAATCAAAACAACAATCGCTGGACGAGGATTTGTTTAAGAAATTAGCAAGAGTTTTCAGGTGAACTTTTCCACTCCCAGTTGCTATAACACTATGTTTGGTTTTCTAAATTTGACGAGGAAAAGGAAAAGATAATTATTATATCAGCTTCAATTTATAGTACATTGTGCTTTACGTACCAAATTTCAAGGCCCAAACATAGCCTAAATGCTTGCTTAAATGTTGTATTCTTTTTTGGGAGGTAAATTCGTTGTTTTTGCATATTTGCAGCCGTTCCAGTGATCGTGCTGGAAAACCTATTGTGAAGTGGACTGAGGTTTTATTCAGTGTTTTCACTTTCTACCATCATAACTTGATTGCTCGGTATTGGATGAATGGTTTAAAATCTTGTGTTTTCTTGTATTTTTTAGATTCAAAGCTGGTTTCAGAAGAATCAAGTGAAATGCTCCGTGAAAAAGACTTCAGTTGATGTGGCCAAGAAAATACCTATTGTGCCTGAAGATGTTAATGAGAAAAAAGAAGCTGAAATCCTAAAAATGCCCAAAGGTGCTGTATTTTTGACGAGCTCTGCAGCTTATAATCCATGTCTAGTTGCACGTTATGTGTCGATTTATTGCACCATCCATGTGGTGGGACTAGGGGTGCCAAAATGGGTCCGGAACCATGGTTCCAACCCAATTAAACTAACTAGTTTGGGTTGGGTTTGGTTCCTAAGAAATTAATTTTGGTTCCTAATTGGTTCCAAGTTCGGTCCAACTAATTTCAAGTTAGCCCAAATCACTTGCCAATAATCTAAATTATAAAGAACAAAATGTAAGGTATTGAATCGGGTTAGGCTTGGTTCCCTTTCGGGTTGATTTTGGTTCCATTTTGTGCTGAGTTGGTTCCACCTTAAAACCATTTAAAAAGTCAACCCATTTAAGAACCAAACCGTTGGAACCAACCCAAACCCAACCCACCCGTTTGCCAAGGTGGGACCCGTGTCAGGTCCAAAATATAAAAATTATTTGGTTTGAATATATAGGAACTGGGATTCGCCCAAAAATACGCTGCTTGTAAATCACTTAGCTCTGTTTGGTTCTTGGATTTTGGTGGGGCAAAGGAAAATGAGAATTGTCAAAAGATAAAGCACATAGTGCAATAAATTGAAACAGGTATAAGATTTCCTTACCAAAACCCAAGAACCAAATGTAGCATAAATTTGTTGAAGTTGGATTACTTGATCCAAGAACCAAATATAGCATAAATTTCCCCATATTTGGCAATCTTTGTGAAGTTCATTAATTGTTTGCATGTTGCCACTCATGCTTATTTATTTTTACGTATCTGATATTAATACGTTCATTGGCATGCTAATGGCTTAAGACTTAAAGAGGCATGATGATGATGATGATTAAGATTATTCTGATGACAGGTATGAATGGTCGAGATATATCCAGGTTGGAATTCGAAGCGAGGTCACCCACTGATGGGGCCTGGTGAGCCTCTATATTAAGCAGGGTTTAGTACTATATTCAATATCACCTGCATGATGAACAGAAAGTTTAATCATAACATTCATGTAATAAGATACATCATGGGTGAGACATGTTATAATGGGATTTCCTAAGAATCACTCGTCGATGAATTGCTTAGATATTATTATGCTAGCATCTTCCTGAAAAGTGACATAAAGCGGAAAGTTGGAACTTGGACTTTATCAAGTTAATATAAATTAGACTAAGAAATAATAATGTTATCTTTTATTTATATACCTATATATATATATATCCTCTTACCTTTTCCGGTGTTTTACAGGTATGACGTTGATACATTTCTCTCCCATCGCTTTCTCAGTTCGGGAGAAATTGTGAGTACTTATATTATACTTCATAAAACAATACTTTCGTTTACCTTAATTTTTTTATAATCAGTTCTGAATAGTTAGCCCTTATGGTAGATCAATTTGGTTATAATAATGAACTCAGTTTTGAAAGATTTGACATACTTGCAGGAAGTTTATGTAAGATATGTTGGATTTGGAGCAGAAGAAGACGAATGGGTGAACTCGAGAAATGCTGTGAGGGAACGGTCTGTTGCTTTAGAGCATTCTGAATGCAAGAAAGTGAAGGTTGGAGATTTAGTAGTGTGTTTCCAGGTACATTTGAAGTACATTTATTTAAATTTTAAACTTATCCACTGCCTTTTACGCAATCATGTGTTTGTGGTATTTCTTTCTTGTGATATGTGGATAGCATAGAACCATAAGAGAAGACATATTGGGTATACAAGCATGAATATAACCCATTTTAAGATATTTCGAATTTTTATACTTAAAATAAATGAATTTTAAAACTTTGTCCTCCAAATTCCTAAACTGTCGTCGGATATGGACTCAAAGAACTGGAGTTTGGATATGATGACATGAGCCCACAAGCAATAGTGCCAAATTCAAATCTCGACTACTAAAGCATTATATTTTGTAAGAAATTACGTGTTCATTTAGACAGCATACATAACGTTAATTCTTTAAATCAGGAAAGACAGGATCAAGCAAGATATTATGATGCCCATATTATAGATATACAAAGGAGATTGCATGATATAAGAGGTTGCAGGTGTCTTTTCTTGATCAGATATGACCATGATAATACAGAGGTAAACAAATAAATGGACTCTGAAATTAGTTCTCTGTATTATATATGATGCCTTAAATCTTTTGCTGTGACAGGAGAGAGTTCGTTTGAGCAGATTATGTTGCCGGCCTGAAATACTAGCCCAAACGGAAAATCACTAGCTCACCGGATAATATTAGTTGTTGGGTAGATTTGTGAATCCATGTTTTTGAGCAATCACAACCGTCCATTTATGATGGACATGATATAGACACAAGTTGTGATTGTTTTAAGGGACTCCATTCATCATTTGCTGCGGATAGATGATTAGAGGAAATTGCAAAGCATCATACTCTCGTTTTTTTTTAACGTTAATCGGTATCTATTGTAGATTCTATTGAAGTCTTTGTGTACATACTGTCGATACTAATTGCATTTCGCCTGAAGTTTACTTACTTCTCTAATTTGTGAAGCGCGTGATGTGTGTATAATCATGTCGATATCATCATTTGATAACTAAGGCTTTGTTTGTTTATGTTTTCAAGTCCAATTTTTAAGATTTTAAATCAAAAAATTCAAAATAAACTTAGTACACCAAATTCTCATCTAAATTTATTTTTTCTCAACTTTAACTCAATCTCCTATATAACTACCAAACAATCATAGATATATCATTTCACATATTCAACAATCAAATCATTTATTATGAAAATAATTTCTTTTTATCTTTCATACTTTACAATTTTTTTATTTATATTTTATTATTTTTAATTCACATAATTATTATAGATACAATTATAACAATCATTCTACATATCATCAATCAATATATCAATATTGATTTGATATATTTACAACTTTCAACTTATTTTAAAAAATATAAACAAACACCTACTATTTTCACACAAATTTCAATAGTACGTAATTCCCGAGAAAATTTTAAATTTTTTACTCAAAAACATAAACAAACATAGCCTAACAAACTCTATTCCATCATTTAGTTCCCAAGTTGCTAACCCGGGTTTTAATGCCTTGGTTAATAATCTGCAGCAAATTCCCTCTTGTGGAATTGCTTGATAATTTGATGGTTGATATGTCACTCTGAACATCATCCTTTTGTGAATTCTTAATTATGGGTCCAAATCTGGCTGTAATCAAATTAGTTTAAAATACTGCTAAAATGGAAAAATTGCATCGATCTTCCTTAATTATCCTAAATTATGAGCATCTAGCATTCACACCCCTCACCAAATATTGGTGTGTACCTCTCTTTCTTCACTTTTTTCATTATATTAATCTTATAATGACTAAATACCCTCCATCTCTTAATTTTAAAAGTTAATTACATATCACATTTTTTTTTAAAATAATACAAATTTTTTTCATTTGTCATTTATTTTTAATTTAAGATGTGGTTCAATAAAGAAAAAAAGATTTTTAACTTACCCTTGATAAATTATAACATTTGTTATATAAAAATAAATTATTACTTATTAAATATTACCATTTAAAATATTTTTATATCTATTTAAGAACAAAAACATACTAATATATGAGAACCAGATTTACATTTTTTTCGTAATATTTTTGTTTTAAATTGAATATACTACTAAAGTAGAACTATTTTTTGAGAAAGTACTTTAATTTAGCTACCAACAAAAATATTTAAATTAACAAAAATTAGGCATATAATTTTTTTTAAGTTCTTACTTTTGTACTTTTGCTTTTTCTTTTTTCAATAAAAAATTATTTAAGTTTACAAAAACGTTTGGGTTACACTGATATACATAAGCAATAAGATTTTCAGATTACAAAGTGAATTCATCATTATGAATATGATATTTTTTAAAGAGTAGATTTATATTTGAAAAAATTTTAATTGTGAAAGTTTTATTTGTTTTATTGTGTCATTTAATAATTTTTTAATATTTTTCCATTCTCGAATGCATTATAAGTGATAATTAACTTTTAAAATTAGAAGGTAAAAGGTATTTTAGTCATTAAAAAATTAATATAATGAAAAAGGTGAAAGAGACGAGGTACATGTCAATGTTTCTAAGTTGATGGGTATAAATGTCAAATGCTCATATTTTAGGGAGGTTGGTGCAATTTTCCCTTTACAATATAGTAAAATACACCACGGTACCTAAAAATCATCATACGTCTGCGTCCTACAAATATCGGTTCGGGTCAACCCGACGACCCAAATGATCTAAGGACGGGTTTATGGAATCCATTGATTCAAATATCATTACAAACTATTATCATTTATTTGCCTATAAATAGCCTTGTGAGCTCGTAACTCATCGATCAAGGACTTTTGGTTTGCAAGTGTACTAATGAGCTCATTGGTCAAGGAATTCTGGTCTATACAAGGGTACTCCAATGTTTGGCTTGTAATTCTTTGGGTTTTGGTAGTCTCGTACAAGTACGAAGGTAGAAGCTACTACCGATTTTTGCCTATTTATTGTTGGAAAATTTCTTATTTTTTGCGTCTGAAATTACGGACATAATAGAATCGTACTGGTAAAAATACTAATCACGTTTTTACTACCGTTAAATTTGACTCTTGGTTATCAATTGTAACCGTCAAGGTATTTATGTTTTAATAAAATATTTTGGCAGTTATAATACCAACATTATGTCAGAATTTAATTGTATTCAATTTTGTCTTCAATTTTGTACTTATATATAGGTCCTCTAAAGAATGTAACCATGTACCAAAACATAGAAGACATTCTATATTTATTCTTTCTTCCTCTTTTGAGAGTTGGAGCAACAAATAAGTTTGATTGTCTTCTTGAGTGTAGAGTGGTCCTACAGAAGAACTGAATTCGTTGTATCTTTGGACACGTTTGCACAACCTGTAGCGGGGCAATTTTGTGTCAAAGAAAGAGATCGTCTCGCCTTCAATTTTCTAATTTATGAAAAGCTGTCATTTTGTTCAAAATTTGTCCAACATTTATCACATTAGAACTACGAATTTACTTGATGAGGTAACTATGTGCATAGGTAACTGGATCAGGTCAAGTGCAATCATAATTCTCCTCTCTAATTCTTCTCTAACCTCTTAGGCCTTGACTTAGTGTGAATTAAATAGCCAAATTCGTGCTAACCCACTAAACATACTTACTGCGTTCGAGGGCCAAGTTATGTTCCTCGAAGAATTGGAAATTGGTATGATTCGAGGAGATTAATAGGGGAAAATGATTTGGTAGATTAACTTGACTATTATCTCCCTTGTAGCAAAAGTCGAAATCCCTAAAAAGCCATCTGAGTATTGGCCAATTTTGTGTTGCTATGTAGTGTATAAAATCATCTTGGAAATAATAGCGATTGAATAACGTATGTATTAGACCGATTAAAGATAAGTTTCAGAAGGTGTTTATCCCAAATTAAAAGAAGTTAGTGACAACATCCTTTATCTCAAGAGTTTTTTGATGGATACAAAAGTAAAAAATGGGGCATTGAGGTGTGTTTTTTAGGTGGACTTGATGAAGGCTTATGACAGGGTAGAATGAGACATTATGTTGCTTGAGCATATAACTTTCATCCTATATTTATCACGTGAATTCACCCACGTATTACTACTTGTTTACATTAGTGTGGTGCAATCCTAAATCAACTACACGTCTTACTCGATCAATATTAATGGTGTTTTTAAGGGATATTTGTTGGACTACCACAAGGAAAACCTCTATCACCATATTTATTTGTTATTAGTCATGAATGTGATGCATGATAAATTATATAAATTTATTAGAGATTCTTAGGATTTCATTTATCATCATAAAAATGCAGGAACTTATATGCTATGATGTTTTTGCTTTTGTTTTGTAAGGCGGACGTGGATTCGATTAGAGTACTTAATCAAAGAATGAAAGTTTTCTTGAATGTCGGGCTAGTCATAATAAAAACTATATTTTCCTATGGCATGGATATAATGAAAAAAGGGTGCAAAAGTAGCATGGAAAGATGTATATATGCAACTAAGAGCACTCACAATGGGGATTTTTATGGGGCTTTTCATGGGGCTTTTTAGTTGCAATGGGGATTTTGGGGGGATTTTGAGGGGCTGCTCCTGAAAAGCCCTTCTCAAGGGGCTGCTCCTACGCAGCCCCTCCAAAATACGCTGACTCAGCATTATTTTTTAAATTTAATTTATATTTTTTTGTTTCTATTTTTAATTACAAAATGTGCAATTAATTTTTGCACATGCAATTAGTCCCAATTTATTATTATTTTTTATTTTTTAATTATAAGAAATTTTATTTATATATACTCCCATTACACTATTATTTTTATAATTCGTTTTTATTAAAAAAATTATAATTTTTGTCTATACTTTTTTTCCACTAAAATAACAATTCCTATAATAAATTCTATTTATTCTTTAAGAATAATAATAAAATTATATTAAATAAATAATAATAATAATTAAATTAAGTTTACAATAATGTATACAAATATATTATATTTTTTAAGATAATAATATTTTCATAGTTATTTATATATATTATTAAATTTAAAATAATACATGGTGGAAGATGACATGTGGCATTGTGGGACCAAAAGAAGGGGTTTACCATTGTAGGTGAAAATTTATGGGGCTTTTTATTTTGGAGGGAGATGACTTGGCATATGGAAAAATGTGAAAATCCCTTGAGTAAGGGCTTACCATTGTGAGTGCTCTAAATGAATGAATGAATGAAGTGTTAGTGTATTAGATACGTTAGCCTATGTTAGCTTTGGCCTATATCAGCTATAGCTTAGGGTTCCACCATACATGAATATACATGTATTTATATCTCTCTTTGATACCATGTCAGAGTTATAGGAGTAATGTATAAGAACTCACTATATTATTGTATATCGAAGGTGAATAAAATCATGTACATAGAGAGATATAAATACACGTATATACACATATAGTAGAGCCCTAGGCTATTGATGATATGGGCCAAAGCTAACATAGTGTCACGGCCGAGCCTTCAGGGGTCCGAGCTAGGGGTGTTCACGAGTCGAGCTCGAGCCGAGCTTGGCCAAAAAATCGAGCTCGAGCTCGAGCCACAATTTTCGAGCTCGAGCTCGAGCTCGACGAGCTTCAGAGAGTGAGCTCGAGCTCGAGCTAAACTCGAGCCGAGCTCGAGCCGAGCCGAGCTCGAGCCGAGCCGAGCTCAAAAAAAAAAATTTAAAAAAAATAATTTTTTTAATAAAATAATATATATTTTTTAAAAAATATATATATATTTTAAAAATTATTATTAATTTTATATTTATTCATATATTATTAAATATAGTTATAATTAATATCAAAAATATTATTATTTATACATATATTATATTATATAAAAATATATGAATAAATATTTATTTTTTATATTTTTTAATTAAAAATAATTTTTTTATTCAGGCTCGCGAGCCGGCTCGCGAGCTCGCGAACAGGCATGTTTAGGCTCGAGCTCGGCTCGATAGAAAGCTCGGCTCGATAAGCTCGAGCTCGAGTCGAGCTATTTTCGAGCCGGCTCGCCGAGCTCGCGAGCCGGCTCGGTTCGTGAACACCCCTAGTCCGAGCTCCATGAGATTAAGGCCGGACGGGTGTCTTTTCTTTATAAGTACTTAGATAAATAAATTATATTCTCTTTGTAAGTTCAAGAGACATGCTTCTAGATGAGCATGTCGCTTGAAGGATCATGGAGTCAAATCTCGTGTAATATTAAGAGTCATGTCCTAAAATGTTTCGGGGCGCTTGAAGAGTCATGGTCGAATGAAGAGTCATGTACTTGAAAGGCCAAGAGTCATGTAGTTAAATGGTGATCAGATTATAGCCTTTAGATCGAGTCGATCTCGGACGTCGGTTGGGATATGGTATTAGTATAAATAGGTGGAGTCTTTCATTTGTAATCATCAACCAAGTTCTTAAGTTCCTAAAAAAGAGTTCTTAGTTGTAATATTTCTCTCTCTAAAGCTTTCCTAGCCTTTCTAATACGACTTAGCCAAATACAGGTACAGACTAACTAGCAGGGATCGGGACGATCTGGACTAGTGCCGCACGAGCTTGGGAAACTTCGGGTGTCGAAGTTTCATCTCGTGAAAAGTAGTATCAGAGCCACGTCGGTGGTTCTGTGTTGGTGCTTCCGCGTTCAAAGGTGCTAAGTGTTGTTGCTAGAAGGATGAAGTCGACTTCCACTGCTACTAAACCCACAACCGGTCAAGAGAGGGGCATTGCTTCAAGGCATGTTGGGGGTGAGTAGGGGTAGCATAGAGGCACGTGTGTCTCAGCTGGAAGATGCTACAGCCCATCACCTAGCTTCTTTTGACGTTCTGGAGGAACTGTCACGATGGGTGAAAAATGTAGAGGAAGCTGCGACAGAGCTTGTAGATAAAGTGATAGGGACTATGAACCAGGTGTACCAAGATGCCCGAAGCGAGTTCATTGAGACAGTGCATGATGAAATGCGACATTTGATCACATTGTTCCAAGAGGAGATCGTGGCAAGGATTGAGGACACCGAGCAAAGGACTGCTTTGTGCGAAGAGGCGTGGGCGTCTGCAGGGGAACCGAGAGGTGAGACACCTCTCCGGAAGGTTTATGGGCCACAGGTGTTGGCAACTACGGAAGAACTGAGAGGTGTGGCATTTCTCGGGGTAAAGGTTCCTAAGCCAAGTCTATTCAAGGAGTCAAGGAACGTAGGGGAAGTGGGTTACTTTCCATGGAACTTGAGGCCGACCGATGGCGAGTCAAATACTCGGGGGGGACGTCGACGGGAATGGTGGGGGAGATAGCTCACCTAAGTCGAGGGTATATGAGCAAGGTTTTGGGGCGTCCGGCGTGGGAGACTTCACCAAGATCCAACCGACCAAGGGTGAGTCAACGTCTAGGGAGGGTGTCGACGAGGAGCGTTGTCGGGGCGACAACGACTTCGGTGGGGGAGATAGCTCACCTAAGTCGACGGTTCAAGTCAAGAAGGCGAGGAAGCCTAAGGCTTGTTATATTTGCAGTGCCACCAATCATCTTCGGAGCAACTGTCCTATCAAGAAGAAGGTGGAAGAGATAGTGGGAGGTTCGATGGCTCGAGGAGCGATGATGATGGTGCACAACGGGGATCAATGATCAGGCTCGATATGGGTCAGACCAGCGGGGAGTCGGCGAAGGTACTAAGGGTGAGGTCGATGTTCGTCGACGTCTTGATTGAGGGCAAGAATATCAAAGTGCTGGTAGACACAAAAGCTACTCACAATCTTATGCGGGAGGGTCGGCTAACGCATTGGGGCTGGAAACTAGACCAAGCAGTGATGTCGTCAAGATCGCGTGTGGAGAAGCCAAGCCGGTGGCCGGCAAGGCGAAGCGAGTGAAGATGAAGATCGGAGGATGCCAAGGCGCAACAGTGTTCACTACGGTGGCCATGGAAGATTACGATGTAGTATTGGGGCTACAGTGGTTCGATCAAGTGAATGCGGTCATCATTCCTCATTCCAATTCACTAGTCATTGGGGATCAGGAGAACGCGAGAGCGATCCCGGCATGGAGCGAGGCCGAGGGGATGGAGAAGTTCTCTAGGATCCATCGCATGGGATGAGGCAAGCAACTTAAGGCGTCCAAGAAGGCTTTCGAGGGGTTCGAGGCCGAGAAGAGGGAGCAGCCGAGGCGTTGCTTACCAAATCAAGTGAAGTCGGACGTGGCATCCGAGTCTCCCAAAATCAGCAAGCCGACGGAGGGGATGCAAGCGCCGAGGGAATCTAGCAGCTCAACGGGAAGCACTTAAAGGATCAAGTGTAGTGTCGAGGAAAAGGAGGCAAGAATCCGAGGTGAAGTGGCTAAGGTTTTGGGAGGAGGTCAAGAAGCATCTACCAGGAAGCGTTGTCGGGGCGACAATGGCTTTGGTGGGGGAGAATGTCACGGCCGAACCTTCGGAGGTCCGAGCTCCGTGAGGTTAAGGCCGGACGGGTGTCTTTTCTTTATAATTACTTAGATAAATAAATCATATTCTCTTTGTAAGTTCAAGATACATGCTTCTAGATGAGCATGTCGCTTGAAGGGTCATCGAGTCAAGTCTCGGGTAATAGAGTCATGTCTTAGAATGTCTCGAGCGCTTGAAGAGTCATGGTCGAATGAAGAGTCATGTACTTGAAAGGCCAAGAGTCATGTAGTTAAAGGGTCATCAGATTATAACCTTTAGATCGAGTCGAGCTCGGCGGTCGGTTGGGATATGGTATTAGTATAAATAGGTGGAGTTTTTCATTTGTAATCATCAACCAAGTTCTTAAGTTCCTAAGTAAAAGAGTTTTTAGTTGTAATATTTCTCTCTCTAAAGCTTTCCTAGCCTTTCTAACACAACTTAGCCAAATACAAGTACAAGCTGACTAGCGGAGATTAGGGTGATTTGGACTAGTGCCGCACGAGCTTGGGAAACCTCGGGGTGTCAAAGTTTTAGCCCGTGACAATAGGCTAACATATCTAATACACTAACATAAAGGAATACTTGAGTATTATATAATAATACTTAAAATGAGTCCTCTAATGCTATTGAATATTAAGTATCAAGTGGGGAACGGGATTCGTTATTGGTAGGGATGTAAGTCGAGCCGAGTCGGCTCGCGAGCTGAGCTCGAGCTCAATTCTCTTTGAGAAAAGCTCGCGAGCATTTTATTTTTTAATATATTATTATTTTTATATTATATTAATCAATATATATTAAATAATTAATAAACACATTACAAATTCAAATGAACGATGACCTAATTACATATGTGAACCCTCTTTTACTCGAAGGATGACCTGAGTGATGCTTCTATACTACACATTACCTGGTTAAAGATTTTTCGATCTGGCTTGTTCCATAAATAATTGAAAAACGATATACCACTATTCAAGCGTCACCGATCTTCACTGCCTCTTGATTTAGAAAGTTTTTCATTAAAATCAATTAATTACAAGTGATTTCTTACCTAAATTATAATCAATGATTTGAAAAACGACCGGTCCAGCCGGTTTAACCGCCAACCGGTCATTAGTCCAGTCCGGTCATCACATTGGGCTAAGTCACCGTTGGCCCGATGCGAACCGGTCAAACCAAGTCAAGAATCGGTCAAACCGAATGCAAACCGGTCAACCCGGTTACCCAATTCAAATGGGTTTGCCTTCTTTTCTATACAATGTCAAAAATATTAGAGTATTGACATGTTATATACATCACTTGAACCGTTAACCTCTTCATTGAAATCAAATACATCCACCACTAGACTATGAATAATTTATTATTGTGATGAATAACATTATAACTTATATATGTTCAAATACTAATTTTAATATTTGAAAATATATGATATGTCTCTCTATCCTTTTAAAAGTTTTGAGTTTAAAAGATTTTATTAAATATAAAATATATGAACTACACTATATTCTTTTTTATATTAAGACTCAAATTTATTTGTTTATAAAACTAATATATATATGATATGTATATTTATAATATGTATATAAATATACATATATATAATATGTATATTTATAAAACTGATATATAATCTAGGTCAATCGATTTTTTTACACCGGTTCAATCGGTTGAATCAGTGACCCAGTGAATCAGCAGTTGTCCGGTTCAATCACCAGTCTGATTTTAAAAATATTGACTATAATAAGTGAAAAGTTAGTGATACATAAGAAGTGGTATATAACATTATTTTAAATAATTTAGTCAATCTATTATTGAGTACATTGGACGTGTTACATGTCTCTCGCCCTTAATTATATGACAAAGCCATAATTCTTTTTTACCTTGATTTTTTATAGTTCTAGTTCTTTTTTCTTTGTAACTCCTTTTACTTTTAATGCATTTTACTTATCCCAAAAATAAATAAATAAATGATATATTAATAAATAATACAATATATCATTATTTAATATTTATTTTCTTCTAAATTCTTAACAAGATTGAAAGTTTATACCCTAGATTAATATAATACAATATATCATTATTTGATATTTATTTTCTTCTAAATTCTTAACAAGATTGAAAGTTTATACCCTAATTTCCTTAAATATTAATGGGTGTAGATATTCCTTGATAGTGTTGTCCTTTGTAGTAAGCTCTCACCAGTTTTCATTTACTTTTTGGAGGCACCGCCTTTTCATTTCCCCCTCATTTTTTCATCTTTTAACCCTAATTTCCCTAAATCTTCACCCCATATCTCTCCTCTCCAAGAACAGGTAATTCGGACGATTTCATTTAATCGATCGTCAATTTTCTTCTTGTTTCATGTTTCATTATGCATCCGTTTATCTGAAATTTCAGTTCTTGTTCTTGCGATTTTCGAATTGATGAAGGTGGATTTAGGTCAGCGTTGATGGACGGTCATAGATATGCCACAACTGCGTAGCGGAGTGCGCAGAGGACGACTACCCGCAAACGCCGTTCCGAGACCTGATTCGAACGAGGTGAAAACTGCAGGGAAAGGGAAAACTGTACGAACTGCAGGGAAGCGAACCGTAGGGAGGAGGAATAATAACGTCGGTAGTGGTGATAAGGCTAAAGAGGTGGTGGTGGTGGATGATTGTGTTGGTGATAGTGGAGAAAGAAATGGTGGTGCTGCTTTGAAGGAAAAGACATCGGATAAGGATAAGGCCAAGGCTGGGGAGGATATAAATAGGGTAGAGGAAGTGAAAAAGAAGGTAGCGGAAAAGAAGATGGATGAGGGCGAGAGTGGTGGGGCTGGTAGCGGTAAAGGGTTGGGTGCCGAGGACGAGGGAACTACTGCTCCTATTCCCGAAAGGGTTCGTTATCTCTCTTTTTTGTTTGATTATGTGTGGAATTTGTGAATTGTATCCTGGAATTTTTGTTTTCTTTTTGTGGTGTGTATGCGTGTTCTGTCTGAGTGTATTTTTGGGGGTAGAAACGCGAATAAGATCTTCTATTGCAAAGGTTTTGGGCGAATGACATGTGTAATTGTCAACTTATTGCTAGACATGTCACTTGCAATAGGAGGAGATGGAATAGGGTTTGCGATAGAAGATATTATCCGTGTAATAGTTTCGTTCATTTTAAAGATGATCCAGGGTGGATTTAGGGGTTTGAAGATCTGAGATTTTAGTTATTTTCTGACATACTGTCTGTTTTAAGCGTATCGGTCATTGCAGTCTAATTTGTTTTATTTTGTTGAACTGTATTTGCACGTTTGCTATAACGTTAAGAATATGAATAGAGGCTGTTAACTTGTTATTTTTCTGGCTTAGTTTATCTAATGTGCACCTTACTATAATCATCTTTTTTGGGGATTCAGATAGCTTTTCTTTGAGGATTGAATTGAAAAGCTGTAGGGTCTTTGCTTTCAAATCTTGGGACCTCTATTATCTATGTTTGTCCATATTTATTTTGTTTCCAAGGCATGCAGCATTTACTCTATTATGCGTTACATTGTCGACTGAGTATTTTGGTGAAAAGTCCAAACATTTACAGGGTTTAATGAGAAAAGAGGTTTTCTATTTGACTTGCTAGTCCAGTCTGCTGTGTGTTGTTGGCTAATGGAAAAGTCGAAATAAAGTTTTAGCCTTTTTTAAGAAAGTCACGTCTTTCTTCGACCTTGCATTTGTGGTTATAACGCAGATGGTTTTCTTCAAGTTTTTAGTATGTGTTACTATATATGTGTTGACATTTAAGTGCTTTAATTTTTTGTTTTCCAGAGTCTGATTGAGACCTGATTGTAGTTTATCCTATTTTATCCCACTTTAAGTATTATTATATGAATTAGCATTGGTTCATCACAACAGGTTCAGGTTGGTAGTTCTCCAGCTTATCGGACTGAGAGGAAACTAGGGAAAGGAGGATTTGGGCAAGTGTATGTAGGTCGACGAATCAACCCTCCAAATCCGAATGAAAGAACAGGTCCAGGAGCAATAGAGGTATACACTTGGTCCTTCTACTTGCAGCAGCAAGTTATGTTTCTGTTGGGTTTAATGACATTCTTTATTTCCTTAGGTCGCGTTGAAATTTGAGCACCGGAGCAGCAAAGGCTGTAATTATGGACCACCTAACGAATGGCAAATTTACAGGTGAGCATTTTTTCTTTCTATTATATATTTTAAATGAATACATATGCTTATTTGGTTAAAAGTTCCAAAACTCAGCGGTTTACTTTGATCTGCTTCAGTGCTCTTGGTGGCAGTCATGGCATACCGCGTGTACATTTCAAAGGACGGCAAAGTGACTACTATATTATGGTATGCTCTCTATGCTGTACAGCATTTTCTCCAGATCCTTTGCTCATTCCTTTTATTTTTGGGTGTGACTCATTCTACGATCTTTGCAGGTTATGGATATGCTTGGTCCTAGTCTTTGGGATGTATGGAATAACAATTCCCACACGTCAGTATACCTGTCAAGTTTGTCATTGTGATTTGGATTTGTTTCCTCAATGAGATCTTTCATCTAACATATGAATATACCTTCTGCAGAATGTCCATAGAAATGGTGGCATGTATTGCCATTGAAGCCATCTCCATTTTAGAGAAGTTGCATTCAAGAGGGTAATTCTTTTCAATACCTTCTCTTCAACTATGGATTATAAGACTCGAGCCTTATATCTATTTTTATGTATATATGTTGTGTGTATGCAATATGCATATAAATTTAACATTAGACTTAACTAAGAAATAAGAAAGTTGAGTGTTGACGCTTTTATTTTGAATCACCTTTGAGCTTCAACACAAAAAGATAAATTAATTTAGAAGCTTCCCAATTAAATTTAACTATATATTGCGTAAGTGATTATTTTTAGTAAGGGTCATTATATTTGCTTCGTTCCGCGAAATACTAGTTATAGTATGGAAAAGTATGATCTGTCTCTATCTCATTAAATATAAAGAAAGGGCATAAGAGTGACTTGCTTGTACGGAAGTTACTTATATTTAGCATAGGATAATCATTTGGACAAATGAAAACAGAAACCCAGACATCCGTTGTGTTATGGAGGGAGTGCATATACTCAAACACACATGTGGATGTATAAATCCAAAGATGTTGCATATTTAAATTGGGAGTAAGAAGTCTAATTTGCCAATGAAGTGCGGGCATGTGGTTTGTTTGTGATTATGGTCATAATAGTCTGCTTTGGTTTCAACTCTATATTTATGAGCTACAGTAGCATATTTGCTGTCATGTCGGTTTTGGATATTAATGCTCTGCCACCAAGAAAAATATGAATTTGTCATGTCATTGATTCTTACATGATCATACATTTTGGTTTTGTAAATGTTTAGGCATGATGTAGAATGTGTATGCGTGCTTGATAGAGTGTGGTGTAGAGATTTGTGATTATTAGGGTGCTCTGTTGGAGAGCTTGGGGCCATTATACACGTGAAACATATAATGTGGTTATACAGGATAAATGGTGCATCGATCATAACAAACCCATCCTTTATGTGCAAGTATGTGCCTGTAGTTTGAGGTCTTGCTGTCGTTTCAGCATATTCAGTATTGAAATCTGAAGATATGTCTTCTTTATCCTAAAATGCAATTTCAGTTTTCATTACTTCTTCTAGATTCCAAGTCTTATCAAGTTTAGATGCACAAAATGCAGTTCAGTGGTTTAATTGAGTTTCTGACAATTTTTGGAAAAATCTTATGACATACAAACTGGTGCTGGTTAACCAATCATTTACATTGCAAAAATTATATGAACGGGTTAAAATTTATTGCTCCGTAGATGAATGCACCATCGATAAAATACGACCTGCATCTTCCTATTATATCAAATAATAAATTAAGTTTCTTGATTATTTTCTTGCTGCAAGTTGTGCAGATATGTCCATGGGGACGTAAAGCCAGAAAACTTTTTGCTTGGTGCACCTGGAACACCTGATGAGAAAAAGCTTTTTCTGGTTGATCTTGGATTAGGTAATATATCTGGCACACTCTAGCTTATTTATTTTGAAAATAACACGATCTACGTACATAACAATAGCAATCCTCATCTGCATTTTCCCTGTTTTGAAATTGCAGCTACACGGTGGCGTGATAATTCTACTGGTGTTCATGTTGATTATGATCAACGACCTGATATATTCAGGTAGATTTATGATTTCGCTTCTTCTCCTTGTGTCTATTAAGCTTGTAAGTCTTTCAACCTGTTGTTCTTACTGTGAAATGAAAATATTGGTGCTGTAGAGGAACTGTACGCTATGCCAGTGCACATGCTCATCTTGGAAGAACTGGTAGTCGTAGGGATGATTTAGAATCACTTGCATATACACTCATTTTTCTTCTCCGAGGGCGGCTACCCTGGCAAGGGTATCAGGTTGGTGTTGCAAATGTGGATGTGATTCTGTTAATGAACAATTCAAATAGTGATTCTTACACTGTTTTATTTAGGGTGAGAATAAAAGCTTCCTTGTGTGCAAAAAGAAGATGGCAACTTCTCCAGAAGCTCTCTGTTGCTTCTGCCCTGCACCTTTTAGACAGTTCGTGGAGTATGTTGTGAATTTAAAGTTCGATGAGCAGCCTAACTATGCAAAATATGTGTCCCTGTTTGACGGAATAGTAGGTCCAAATCCAGGCATTAGGCCTTTAAATACTGAAGGTGCTCAGAAGGTATAATGGATTCTCCTTTTAATGTGTTCCGTCTATCAAGTGTTATTGAAAACTTATGGAATCCTTGGTTTCTGTTCTATAAAACGTATATTTGCTTTGTGAAGCTCATATATCAAGTGGGACAGAAGAGAGCACGGCTTATGATGGATGATGATGATGATGAACAACCAAAGAAAAAGAGCCGCATGGGAATGCCTGCGACACAGTGGATTAGTGTGTACAATGCTCGACGACCAATGAAGCAAAGGTATGATTGTTTTCTCTTGAAGTTTCTTCTAGGAGTTTTCATAGGAATAATGGAGTTCATGCTGGATTTGTCGTGTAGATATCACTACAATGTCGCAGATGTTAGACTTGCTCAGCATATTGAGAAAGGAAACGAGGATGGACTGTATATTAGCTGCGTGTCATCTTGTTCAAATCTTTGGGCCCTAATTATGGATGCAGGCACTGGCTTCGATGCTCAAGTTTATGAGCTGTCGGCTTACTTCCTTCACAAGGTCTCGTCTAATCTTCTGTTGAACTATTTAAGTTCTTATTTGACGTTACAGCTAATTCTTTTGTCAAATATGTGACATTTCATGAACTTTTCCCGGTAACAAGGTTTTTAAACATTACAAGGCATTTGTGAAAGAAATTTGGCTAATTACTGTCCATTGTACTAATTGCAGGAATGGATTATGGAGCAGTGGGAAAAGAACTTTTACATCAGTGCAATAGCTGGGGCTAACAATGGGGGCTCATTAGTGGTTATGTCTAAGGGTTAGTGTCACAAATCAAGACTTGAAAATATTTTTTGATTCCATACGTTATTCACCTAATGGTTGTGAATGGTTTTACTTTACAAAACCCAGGTTCCCAATATCTGCAGCAGTCCTATAAAGTTAGTGAATCGTTTCCATTTAAGTGGATCAGCAAAAAATGGAGAGAGGGTTTCTATGTTACTGCCATGGCTACTGCAGGAAATAGATGGGCAATTGTTATGTCTCGTGGAGCTGGTTTTTCTGATCAGGTATTCTGCTCACTATTTGGGTTTCTGGTCCTCTATAACTGCAGACCAACCTCAAACAAAAAAAATAAAAAAGAGAGATTAGAAAAAGAATTAAACCATTTATTTCCTTTTATATGCTTCAGGTTGTGGAGCTGGACTTCCTTTATCCAAGTGAAGGTATCCATAGGAGGTGGGAAGCTGGCTATCGTATTACAGCAACTGCAGCAACATCAGATCAAGCAGCCTTTGTTCTTAGTATTCCTCGAAGAAAACCTTCAGATGAAACACAGGAGACACTTCGAACTTCCGCTTTTCCAAGTACACATGTTAAGGTTGATGTTTATACCTCTTCTGTCATTCTTGGAAAAAATTTCCATACTTGTATTTTAAATTTTTTATTGTTGCTTGCAGGAGAAATGGGCCAAAAATCTTTACCTTGCATCTGTGTGCTATGGGAGGACTGTATCTTGAGACACTAATTTTCCTGGGAATTCGTAAATCAAGAAGATTGACAGAGAAAAACGGCAACTTTTAGAAAATCATGATAACCTTTCTTATGAGACCAAGCTGACTCATTGTGCCTATCAGGATATAGATATTTTATGCAAAACCTGTGCACTAGACTACATTGTGTGTCTAAATGCTTTAGGCAGTTTTCAACTCCAATGAGTGTAGTTAACTCATTCCTAAAATTTGTACAGCTTTGAACCATATTTTATTCAAGGCATAGTGCAGAGGCTATATATTGATTTGCGATGGTATTATAATGCCTACAGTCAGATTTTGCAACAGGACAGGTTGTCATTAGATGCATGTTTCTTTTCCTTCATATTTCTTAATTACTTTACTGAGTTTTGATCTGTGATTCTGGTGTGGTATATATATTGATAATCCTTGCAGTGTTTCTTTAGCATGTTGGAAGTGTGGATTGATAAGAGTAGACTGGGATCTTTAATATCTGGTGTTCTCTATTTTTCATTGGTATTGATTTTTATTGTCTGTGTTAAGTGAAATATAATTAAGCAAGTGGCCTTTTTCTGACAGTTTCTTTACCTTGGTTCAAATTACACATCAATATTTGAATTGTTCCAATAATAATAGTGTGCTTTTTCTATGTACTTCACCAATTGTCATTTTCTAAGGTTTGAGTTTTTGGCAAATCTGACAGTAATCCTGTGACATTTATCAACCATCTCCAAGCTGCGGTTATTTGTATTGTCCTTGACTTGTAATTGATGTTTGAAATTCATACTGCTATAACTTATTATTGTGTGGTAAAAGAAAAGAAGGTTGGAGCTTTTGATCCAGTACAGTTTCAGAATTGATTGATACAACTATAGTATGAAAGAACTTTTATGGTAATCTGGTTTCCTCTATACTTTTCTCTTTAATGAAGTACTTTATTAAGGGAAAAATGTGAGTACATTGAAGAACTGTTTAGTGGTTTGATCTAAAGGTTATAACATTTTCTGTTTTGGGATTTTTTTAGGATTATGTCAGAATCCTGAGTGATTGTTTCCTTTGAGGACAAAAGAGTCAGCGTTAAAGACTAACAAATGTCTAATACGAGTTTTAGCTTTTAAGGTACAATGTTTTGCTTTCTCGTTGATTGCAGATTTGGTATCTATTCATTGTTGGTTTGTTATTTTCTTTGCACACATGCTGTAAAAATTGTCAGTAATTTGCTTGTGGTTTGTGGAGTTGTTCTTAGGGGAGTCCTGGTATCTCAAGATTTGGTACAATCACAACCGGTCATATATGGTTGATCAATGTGTGACACCATGTTGATGGTTATGATTATTATGGAGAATCCCTTTGCCACTTGGCAATGCTAGATGGTCAAAAAAGTATAAATTTGTTGTATGAAGCTCAAAGCTTTATATATGATATGGGCACTTGATCCATTTTCTTGTCTCATTGGCTCCAAGTGGCACATAGTTTTAACAAACACAGTCAATTGAGTCTGAAGGATGATTTTCGACAGTTTTTTTCTGCTTGCAATGCATGTTGATTTTCAATAGCTGGTTATAAGTTTTTCCTGCTCTGTTTACAGATTGCTAATCAAGGGATTCTAATTCTATTTATTTCTGGTTCTGTCAGATCAACACAGTACATCTTGAAGTAAAAGATGCCGCTGTATATGATGAATTGGGATCTTGCAACACAAAATGAAAAGGTATTCATTAATAATTTTGAGTGATTTTTAAAGGGTCTAAATGCTCTGGTATAACGACAATGATAATTGTGGGTTCAATGGTACCAATTTTGTCTATTAGTAGATCTATCGACTTTTAGAAAAATACCCTGCGAGAAGGAAAAATAGTCTAATCCAGTTGATTTGATTTATATGGTTTATTAATCTGAAAGTTTCTAATAAGCCTTTAGACATTCTTCAGTTAGTCTTAATCCATGGATTCAACAATCCTGAACACCATGTCTTTTTCATGAACCAAGAAAACTCTATCACCAACATTCCGTATCTGTCTTGTAAAAAATTTCCTACTTTATATGTTTTTGCTAATTTAAACAGTTGGAAAATTACTCACAAGTCCCGTAATTTATTGTGTAATTATTAAAATTTTCTCATTTATTGAAAATTATCGCTACATTCCCGTTAATGTCTGTGTAAGGCTTACAAGGAAAAAATTTAAAGAATATTTACATGGAGATTGTAATTGCAATATATTATTAACACATGGGGATGTGCTGGTAATTTTTTTACAAGTGAACGAAAATTTTGATACTTACATTATAAATTAAGGGGTATTTTTCCAGCAACATATGCTAAAATTTTCAACGAAACAATCAAGATACTCAATACTTGATTCGCTAAAGTTATTTTGAGTTTAGTTTTTCAATAAGATAAACAAGGCTTGATTATAATTTTTTGTTCTGTAAGTAAGTGAGTTTGATCAGGCTAAAAAGATTGTAAAATAAGTTTGCTACTTTAGCTTGAGTTGTGTTAATTTTTTTATAGTTGACGTGCTCGACTTATTGACGATTAAATTTAAAATTTCACGCACAATTTGAATTTGACAATAATTCAAATAAGATTGAATAACACTGTCATGTTAGATTCATTTAAATCTTACCAAGCTTTAACCTAGTGCCTCATATGTGAGTGCAAAATTACAAGGAATAACTAGTGCAATGCTCCTATAGAAGATACGATATACTATATAATATTGTTACCTATATTGGTTGGGTAAGTGGTAGCCCACATCTAAGTAAAGCGCAAAGGATAATTGTAAATTGGTAATGCATATTGGATTTTCTATGGAACTAATATAATTAGTATATTTAGAAAAAAAGTTTTTTTTTTTTCAAAATTCAAAAAATAGAAGACTTCACCATTGGTGACCATCTTCATATTTATTATTTACTCAATTTCATCGTTAATGATTGACAGATGATAATCGATCTTATGATGATAATCATCATAATTCTAATTTTCTTCACTATTATTTATGATCAATTTTAATATTTTATTTTTAATTTACTAAATGAGTTGATTGTGTAGAAAAAAAACATTTTTTCTAGGTTGAGGTATATTATTTTGGTATGAGCAGCGGAATGGATATCTTGAAAAGATAAATATAATAATAAAGAAATAGTTTAAAGGACAACCAACTTATCAAATTATAAAATAATATATTTTGTAGGTTAAAAGATAATATATCAAATTATAAAATAACATATTTTATAGGTTAAAAGATAATAATGTAAAATATGATTTTATAAGAAATTTTCAATCATAAAAAATTCTTCACTCTCAAATAATAAGTAATTTAAAAATATTTGTATATTTATTTCAAATATTTATTTACTTGTGTAGTTCTTGTATTTGAAGTTGAATAATCTTTTCAATGATCGAAGTGAATACGTTATAAAGAAATAGAGAATAGAATTTCCAGGGACAAAAAAAAGAAAAGAAAAAATGGTTACAACCTTTCAATTGAATTGCATTTTATAGATGTTAAACATAAATTCCAAGATAAATTGAAAGCGAAAGACTAATCATCCATTCTTTTTTATTTTAATAGTAAGAATTAACAAAAATGTTGAGTGGTCTGTCATGCATTTTAAGCTTTGGGTGTAGTGGTATATTGTATTTTTTTAATTTGTAAGTTCTTCATTTTTTTAAGATGTTAGTTCTCGGAGTGAAAATATTGGTCTTTCGGATTGCAAATTATAAATTCTTTAGGGTTTTTGCATTTGATTTGGGGATTGGGAAGAAAAATTAGAACTTTTGCTAATATTATATATATATATATATATATATATATATATATCCAAAGATATAAACACAAACATTGATCCAACATTATTCAAAAAATTATATACAATCACTAATGATTAAATTTAACAAAGTTTTATACTTTTCATACTTATTTACCTATTTTTTGGTTATCAATTAAGACTCATAATTTAGAGTATTTTAACATGGTTGTATCCATTTCTGACAAGTATGTGGGAGTTACAACTTGCAAGAAATTATATTCTGAACTATCTGAATTTTAGTGAATATTTTATTTCTCATATTAAAATAATTATATTAGTTGAATTTCATTGAAGTATGACATATATATACATATATATGAATATGTGATTATGAAATTATTGATTAATTAAATATGTTTCGATTATGATATTTACTTGTGTGCGTTTTATTTTTATTATGTATAAATAATGCACATATAATATTTAATAATATTAAGTTATATTAGTAATACTAAGTCATATTAGTTAATTATTCTTTAAAAATGTTAGTATTATTGAATAAAGAAAAAAACGATAAATTTAAAGAATAAAAAAGAAAAATATATTAGTTTTAGAATTATTTAGTGGTTATTTATTACTATTATCATTTTTCTTTTTTTTTGTATGTATGTAAATATGTTTGTATACTTTAGCATACTTGTATTTTTACAATTTTATTGTTATATTGTACAGCATTTATTTCCCTACTAAAATCAGCAAAAGCTCAAATTTTCAAACATCTAAAAATCCCTAAATTAAACATAAAATCCGCAATTTCTAGAGTTTTTCATATCAAGTGACCAAAATTATCATCTTGTGAATTAAAATTGCCACAAAATTAAAACATAAAAAATTCAATTATAAAGTGGAAAATGTATATGTTCCACTATTAACCCAAATATTACGGCTATGTTTGGTTTGTTTTTGTTGGGTATTTTATGAGAATTGTTGGTGAGAAATTTTTGGGACACGTGCATTATTGGTGAGATAGTGTTTGTTTTTAATTTGAGAATTGATTTTTGAGTAGTTTTTTTGGTGAGATAGTATTTGGTTTCGTTTTGAAAGAGAACATAAGTCACTGTAGCGGTCAAATCTTAACAATTTTGTCTAGTGATTAAATAATTATTGAAAGTTATATTGTAATATTAAGATTATATTAATTATTATATAAATAAATATTTATTTGCATATAATACTATTTAACATAAATAAATTATTAAATATTTACATGAAGAATTTAAGTTAAAATATATTATTAAATATAAATAACTTAATTCAAAATATATTATTAAATAAGACAAAATTACTTTAAAATAGAACTTTAATAAAATCACAAAGAAAAAACAAATAAATAAAAGCTATAAAAATATTTACATGAAGAATTTAAGTTCAAATATATTACTGAATATAAATAACTTAATTCAAAATATATTATTAAATAAGACAAAATTATCTTTAAAAAAACTAAATCACTTAAAAAATAAATAAATAATAGAATATAAAATTAAATGCAAGAAGTCATTAGGGATAGGGATAGTATAGACTAGTTCACGAGTCGAGCTCGAGTCGAGCTGAGCCAAAAATCTGAGCTCGAGCCACAAGTTTCTAGTTCGAGCTCGACGAGCTGCAAGAAAGTGGGCTCGAGCTTGCTCGAATTTTTTTAAAATAATATTTTTTTATAAAAAATATGTTTTTAAAAAAAACCTGTTATTGATTTTATATTTATTCATATATTATTAAATATAGTCATAATTAATGTCTAAAATATTATTATTTTACATATATTATTATAATATATCATATTATATAAAAATATATGAATAAATATTTATTTTTATATATATTAATATTTTTTTCCGGCTCGTGAGCTGGCGAACATGCATGTTTAGGTTCGAGCTTGGCTCGAGCTTGAATCTTTTTGAACTCTAATCGAGCTATTTTTGAGCCGGCTCGACTTGTGAACACCCCTAGATTAGACATGCCCATACGGTTCCGGTTTCGGAACCGCCGAAGACGGTTAGGGATGGCAATGGGACCGAAAAATATTGAAATCCGTCCCGAACTCGTCCCGATGAGTCCGGGTCCGGGTCCAAAAAAATGAGACCGGGTCCGAGAATGAGTATTAAATATCAAGACCCGGCTGAGTCTAGGACAGGTCATGAGTCTAGTAGTATACCCGTTCCGTTCCCGACCTGAACTCGTCCCATAATTATTATTATTATTATTTTTATTAACATATATTATTAATTCTAATTATTTTAGGGTTTCCAACAACAATTCACCCACACAGTCATAACATTAAATTATTCTTCTCAAACAACACATGCAGCTATCCTGCTCCGCAAGACCACAACAATCTGCTAGCACTCTCCCACCCAAAATCACGAAAATCTCCTAGTTTTTCTATTTCGTTTATGTTTATTTGATATTTCTTTTTATTTTTGTATTTAGAGATAATTAAATAAGTTTACATATGTTCGTATGAATGATTTGAGTCTTTTATGATTGTATTTTGATGTGTGTTTGGAGTTTAAATTCATTTAGTGGTACTTATATTATTTTAAATGTTTTTGTTTAGATAAAAAAGAAAAAATTGAATTGTACCGAGTCCGGGACGGGTAGGACCCAGACTCGCGGGAAATGACCGGGTCCGGGACGGGTCCAGACAGTAACCGGGTCTGGGTCTTAAAATTTTTGAACGGGATGGGTCTCGAGTCTTGTATTACCCGTCCCGAACCCGTCCCATTGCCATCCCTAGAGACGGTTGATGCCGGTGTGGCAAGAATCTCTTTTGCAATGAGGGAAATGATCGGAAACGCCTTGAATTTCCTATGCCACCACTTCAAAAGAGAGTTGGAGTTACCGAAATCCATCTACTCGAAGGTGGTGTGGAAATATCGGTCAATCTCGCCATATGTGTTGTTTGATGAAGACCCACGTGGCTTTTTTAAGGACCGCTCCTCGTACAAACGTCGTAACCTTTCCTGACCAGGGTTAGCATAACTTTGGCAAGAAAGAGTTGGGTTAGAAGAAACAAAATCACTAGACTCTCAGCGCCACCAAATTGAATTTTATAGTCTTGAATACGTCATAAAAAACACTTTTCACGTTAGCGACAACATGTGCGACACTTGGAGGATTGTCATGATCCGAGAACAATGCTTCATAATATATTTTTAAAAGTTCAACTAAACCATCCTTTTTAATTCTAGGATCTAACATTTTAGCAATTAAAATTATGTCCGGGATTTCATTAAAATATTTGACCCATTTTGTTCTCATCTTGTTAATAGGTTCACTTAAAATTGGGTCATATTTTTAATCAAAAAATACTAGCGCAATCGCGGCACAATGATCAACTACAAGGTGTGAAATGAGATAATAGCAACCGAAAAGTTCTTTTGTTGCATTTTCGAAATTTTTTAAAAGTTGAATCAAGTTTGCAGAACTATCCCTAGATTGTGGAAACAATTGAATATCGTTTGTTGGGTTTTGCATAAAAAAATCACACAAAACCTCTTTGTATTCATAAGAATCACTCAATATTTTATAAGTAGAGATCCAACGGTGGGGGACATCCCAAACAAATTTTTCGGATGTATTCCTTTGTTTTTGCAAAATTTTGACCATTTTTTTAACTACGTTTTGGTGTTTCATAATCTTTTTTATTCCATTCCGAATAGGGATGATGTGCTCACTAAAACATAATAAATCATCTTGAACACAAAGATTTAGAATGTAACATAAACACCGAATGTGAAAAAATCTTCCTCCACAAGATGATTGACATAAGTTAATCAAAATGAGCAAGGATGCCATATTGGCACTAGCATTATCAAACGGAATTGAGAAATTTTTTTGTTGCAAATTATATTCTTGAATAATTGCTATAATTTTATGTGCAATTCCCTGTGCGGTATGTGGTGTGGAAAATCCCTATATGCAATCAAACATTTTTGAATTGTCCACGTATCATCGATCCAATGCGAAGTAACACCCATATAAGAATTAATTTGGTAGTTATCGGTCCAAATGTCCGCACATATTGAAATTTTTTGTTGTAGTGAAGAAAACTTCTCTATTAAAACATATTTATACTCACTAACAACTTTTGCAATATCACGTGTAAGTGTGGTTCGTGGAACTCTTCTAGCCGACGGGTTAAGAGCTAATTTTGCAAAATTTTTATAAAATTCATTATCGACAAAGTTGAATGGTTGGTGTGTTGCACAAACAAATTTTGCTAATTGGCGACGGGCGTTTGCTTCACTATAACGAAAGAGGGGGAAGATCCGTACCTTGCGAGCTACCGCCACCGGGAGTAGCTCGAATTTGAGGTTGTGTTGGATCAATGCCCAATTTGTCGGGGTGGTGACTTTCGAGATGCTTATTGTATGAACCGTATCCTCCACCGGACCTCATGGTGTAACTTTTTGTGCGATAGTTACATTTGATCAAGAACTTCTTTGGCTTTCCCTCTTCTTGGGGAAGTTCGATTCTCGTTATGTGATAGACGGAAATTGAACTCTTTGACTCCCTTGGTGGTCTCGGAGCTCTACCTCTACTTCCACCACCATGCATTTCGGTAGTCGGGGCTCCACTTTCTTCTCGAGAAGGAATGTCTGGATTATCCGAAAGAAAATGTTCAAAAGCGGCATAGTTGGCGGCGGCGTTATCTCCTTTGAGATCAAGTTCAACGTCGTCCAAATCGATGTCGATAGGATTAGAATCAAATGGAGGTGGTGGGGGTGGGCATGAAGAAGATGATGACCCTCCTCGTTTGAAGAATCGGGGAAATTTTGAAGATGACAATGATCCTCGACCACTAGACATATTGATTTAGTAAGTTGAAGTAAAAGTGAAAATTATCGAATAATGGAAATACGAATATAATCAAATTGAATATTGATTAAACAAACTAAAAATTGCAATTTTGCAAGAGATTAGAGATGGTGTAGGAAAAATGTTTATGTTGAAGGATTATTTATAGATAATTTTGGGGTAAAATCATAAATTATCAATAATTTTGAAAATATAGACGTTATTTTTAAATTCTAACCGACACTTGATCTCAACCATTGATTTCAAACGGACATTTAATCTCAACAATCGAAATTTGAAAAAAAAAAAAAGAAGCAAAAACCGGGTGGAACCGCCGGTTACAGTTCCTAAACCCTAGGAACCGGAACTGAACCGTGAGACACGGTTCTGGTTCCCAATTCTCACGGTTCAGAACCGGGAACTGTGGTCAACGGTTCTGGAAACGTTGACCACGGTTCGAACCGGTTCCGATTCCCAGTTTCGGAAACCGGATGGACATGTCTATCTTAGATAGTATATGCAGAGAGAGATATTAAATGGAGGGATGACTTCTCTTTGTCAAATATTAAATTGTGAATGTAAAAAAGTGACATTATATTGAAAAAAATTGACAAAAACAAGATAGATCGGTTCCCAGTTTCGGAAATCGGATGGACATGTCTATCTTAGATAGTATATGCAGAGAAAGCTATTAAATGGAGGGATGACTTCTCTTTGTCAAATATTAAATTGTGAATGTAAAAAAGTGACATTATATTGAAAAAAATTGACAAAAACAAGATAGAGGTTAGTGGTGTATCATCCTAATTTTGGAGCCATAATTATTACATTATTGCATTATAGATATATTGCACTATATCTATAATAGTAGTTGTTAAATAAACTATTATTTTATATATAATTATGTATATCTCGTCTCTATATTGACTATAGAAATTACACACACATAGATATTTATATATATTCTGTAATGGTTATATGTATTTTTTTTAATGATATAAAACCACATTGTTATAAAAAGAATAAAGAAAAGAAGAAGAACGCTAAAGGGGGAAAGAGAGAGTGTTTGTTGAGATAAGACAACTCATGATGAGAGAGTGTAAACTTGTTTCTGGCCAAGTGCCATTTTTGGCCAAATTTTTTCATTTTTTTTTCTGATAAAAAATTAATCAAGCCAAACACTATTTGGTCCAAAATATTGATCAAAATGCGTTCGAAACAAATCCAAAAATCCAAATAATTTTCCCTAAAGCTTAATTAGGAAGGAGTGAAGTCTAAAGAGAGCATCCCACGTGACGAGTCACGTGGACGACCACCACAAGGGTCCAGTCCACTAACAACACGTGACATAGAACGACACGTGCTCACACGTTACAGATAGGGGTGAAAGTCGAGCAGAGCCCGAGTTTTTCGAACTCGAGCGGAGCTTCATGAGCTCGAACTCTTAATCGAGCTCGAGCTCGAGCTTAGTCCTCTCCTGGCTCACGAGCTTATTAATTTTTAAATTTTTTTTTAGTATTAATAAAAAAATATTAAATAACTAAAAAATAATAAATAATTTCAAAACATGGAAGAACAGGAATTGGGAATAGGTCGAACTCAGAAGA
Source organism: Verbascum thapsus (assembly GCA_963669365.1). Taxonomy (NCBI): domain Eukaryota; kingdom Viridiplantae; phylum Streptophyta; class Magnoliopsida; order Lamiales; family Scrophulariaceae; genus Verbascum; species Verbascum thapsus. Next base: position 11,679,991 of record OY770104.1, read on the forward strand.
AGTTGTCACTATAAGCATATGTTTAGTGACGACATTTGTATTAGCACTAAAAATATTGTCACTAAAAATGATTTTTTTTGTAGTGTCTGGCTCCGTCTGCTTCATCTCTTTTATCTACACTTCTTTGCAAAAATGGAAAACATCACGGAAGGTAAGTAGTAGTGATTTGCTTCTGGATTTCCCAAACTTTCAATGCATTTCACGTTAATTTGCGAGCTCGGTTCGAGCTCGGGCTCGCGAGCCTGGGTTCGAATCGAGCTCGCGAACCGAGGGGAGCCAATTTATTTACTACCAAGCTCGCAAACCAAGCCCTCAAAATCAAGCTCGACGAGCTCGAGCTCTTATATTGACTTTCGAGCTCGAGCCCGGAAAAATGACCAGGCTCGGCTCGAGCTCGACTCATTTACACCCCTAGTTACATATCATCATCAATGGACAACATCCAAAGAAAAGATAAAGCCCTCTCTGATGCAGCCACGTGGCATTGACTTGTATTTTGAAGATTAGAGAAATTTAAATTTCTTAATATAATAATTATTTATTCACCAAAAATCATCCATTAATCCGCAATTTGAGGGGTTGACATAATAGAAATACTAAAAATGTCTTGAAATAAAAGTATTATTTCAGATTCTCTTTAAAAAGGGAATTAAAAATCCTAAAAGAATTAAGGTTTTAGATTTCTTGTTTTGAGTAATTTGATTTATTTTTCCGAATTAAAACAATCTTATTTTTTTGTGGCTCTAAAAAGTCTAACTCATTAAAAATATTCACCACATTATGTGTTGAAATATGATATTATATGTATATATTTTAATTGAACTTATCATTTTTTAACATATTGTGTGGTGAATATTTTTCGAGAGCTAAAATTTAAGAGTCTAATATCACCCAAAGTACTATACAAATATATATCCGGTCTTTTTCTTACCATTTTCCAAAATTTGTGGATCATTAAAATGTTTTTTGAACTTGTTAACGTAAATTAGTGATGTGATTAATATTGTATTTTTTTATTTGGTGTAATATTGTGTTGTAAATCATATTGGTGTATTATACGCTAATATTTTAAATTCATTTTATCTTCGTATTCATTGTCCAAAAGGTTGAGTTCCCAACCCCAAGGCCCCCATGCCCCAGCCCGACAGAGCTATGGTAACCCAGCCAATCACAGGGGCTAGACCAGTGCCCACTGCGCACAAGGAGCCCCCTCACTTGAGAGGTTGCTCCCACACTGCCGCTAGTGGGACTCGATCCTTGGTCATTGTCCAAACTTCACCATTCTGTGATCAACTGGGCTGCCCTTGCGGGCTTTATCTTCGTATTCATATTTTTATATTACATGGTACAAATGTACAATACGAGAGGGTTTTCGGAAATTGCATTCTACTTTATAAAGTCATTTTCAGAAATTTAGAAACTTCGATTTTCAACATAATCTCTATTACTAATATATATTGAACTTCACATAAATGCCCTTTAAGAATGGTTATAATTCTTTCTAGCCACCAACTTTTAAAGTGCATGGTTTATATTTACCAAGTTAATATATATACTTGAAGGTGGTATTCAGTAATAAGTAAAACGGTAAATGAGTTGATTCGAGAAAAAGAAGTTTGAACAACATTTAAGTTTTGAAAATTGTATTTAATCTCGGTTTGATTGTTAATTGAGTCGAGTTTTAATCGAGCAGGACATAAGTTGAGGTCAATTAGTTTGATTATCTGTACAGTAGAAACTCGATAAATTAATACTCGATTATTTAATAAACTCTCTAAGATAATATTTTTGGCCGGTCCCGACTCGGGGATAGGGTGCTAAATTAATAATTTGCTAAAATTATAAGATAATACATTTTTGATAATTTATATATAACTCATATAAAATATAAATTAATAATTCCTTATATACTACATATTACATGAATGATTTATGAAGATTTCTTGAAAAATTACTTAATTGTCTTTTGTTTTTTTTTGTTGAACTCAATTTCACCTTGAATCTCGTCTCTAATTTTCTTATCATTGTAAGATTCTAGTGTTGTTTCTCATAGCTTAAAAAGAAATTATTCAATGTGATTGCCATGTTGGTCATTGTTTTTTCACACCGTTAAAATGGGAAGCCATGTTGTGTGTATGATTTGTTTGTATTAGCATTTATATAGAAAATATTTTTTAATGTCCATAAATTGATACATTGAACACAAGATGTATAATAAGGTGGGAGATTGAAATGTTCTTTCAAATTGGGTCCTTCATTTACATGCATAGTACAATAATTAACGGAAAGTTTTAAAGGTGTATGTAAATTGAGTATTTCATTATAAATTAATAAAATTCTAATTAATATATAAATTAATAATTATTAATTTATCGATTAATTAATAACTCTTTTAATTAATAAAATTTTGGTGGTTTTATGAGTATTAATTTATAGAGTTTCTACTATATATGATTTTATTATTTTTTATTAACTATGTCGAGTTCGACCCGAGTTTTAAAAATTATTGAGCATAAAAAAATTATTTAGCTTAATTTGATAAGTTATGAAATTAAACACGACCTAACTTTTATAGTTCGATTTTCAGCCATATTTGTAACTGTTGTACAATACAATAATCACAACTAACATGAAATTTCATTTGCTATGTGTATTCTTTTGTTTGAACCAAAGTAGGCACGATCAATTTATAGATAATTTTTGGGAAACTTCAAACAATACTATAAAGAACCTAGGAAAAACAACTAATTTTATGTTTTGAACTTTTAATTCAAATAATTTTATGTCTAGGACATGTAATATCCAACATGCCTAAAATTTTTGTCATTTTAATTAGTCATTTTCTTATCGGTGGATAATTTCTAACTTTGTAACTTATATTATATTCGATCTCAAGCCAAATTCAAATTTTAGTATCCTAATTAAAATTCCTCGTTAATATGTCTTTGATCTGGTCCCACCAAACACTAGAATGGTTCTAACTTCTAACACCTTTTTGTTATATATACGAAGATTATATAGTTAAATACTAGTTATTTTTACGTATTTATTGTTGGAAATTTTGATTAAGTAAATTGTGTTTTAGCACGATTTATATAAAGATTTAAGTGACTTTCGTATATCGAAAGTGGAATGGCTTTGGCTCAAATTATTCTACGTTTCGAGTAGATAAATTTAGAGTATTTAATTACTCAAATCCGATTTCGGATGAATGAGAAATTAATTAACAAAGTGAATCACTTAAAACGTTATTCATAGTTGGAATTGATTTTTCGATACAAACAAAGTAATTAAATGATCACAAATCATATAATCGATGGCTACGATCGTATGAGAAATAGTTCACTTAATTGGGACCAAAATGTTCGAATTGGAAAAATTAACGACCAACTTGAAAGGACATGATTGTTCAAGATTCAAAGTTTTGGGGTCAAATTATAAGTTTGGAAAAGATAAGGGATGAGGTGCACCGCAACGGGTGCACCTTGCCGCACCGGATCAACACTCTACAAGGGAGCAATTTGATTGGGTGAGAAGTGGGGTGCACGGTACACCCGCTACACTGGATCCGAGTTCATTGGGGTCTTTTCATCAAACAAGGCAACTTTTGGGGCTGTTTTGAAAAGCCATTTCAGGGGGCTTTTAGTCCAAAAGACACACCTTTTGGGCCCTAATGCTATGTACGAAAAGTTGCAATTTTTGACCAAAAACTCTTCATTTTCTATATAAAGGCCCTCCATTTATGAAATTAAACACACCAAATATCATTTCTCTTCTCTCTTTTTCTCCTAAAATACTAATTTGAGTATTTTGAGAATTCTTTTATTTCTTAAATATTAGTTTTAATATTTTAAGAATAGTGTTGAATATTAAATGCTAAATTAAGCATTTGAAATATTTTTGAAGTTCTTGAATAATATTACGAAGAACTTTTAGTACTAAATTGAGTACTTTGAATATTCTTAAATATTAAATTAATAGTTTAAGAATAAGTCTTGCATATTAAATGTCTATATATGCTTTCAATCATACGAGTCCATCGAGAGAGTTTGGAACAAGTATTTGTTCACTAGACTCGGTAATTTGTAGTGGTACTATTATCGAGACGATGTCGTTGTATCTTGGGAGACAATTGCCGTAAACCATAACCACCAAGAGCGGGGCAATATTGTCTTAAGGAACTCGGGTATCCCGTACCTCGACATTTCATCATTATATTGTATCTTCATAAACACCGCCCGTTACGCTCCAATAGATTTTTACCAACAACTTAAGACAATATTTTACGAGTGTATCTTGAAGATGGTGCTATCCGATGGAAGATGATGAAATCAAGAGATAAAATTTTTATTTAATTTTATTGATTGTCATAATTATTAAATTTAAATTGTTTTATGACTAATTCAAGTTTGAATATTTTTTGTAGTGTAAAATTCAAACCAAATGAAGGGAGTTGCAAACTTCTACGGTGTCAAAAATATGATCCAATATATGGAAGCAACTAATGGCGAAATTTTGGTTACGAAAACCAATTAATGAGATAAGTTCGTATGAATTATCAATTTTATTTGCTCATGTGTTACATATTATATTGAATAATTTTAAATGTGATTTAATATTGTAATCCGCTGAATGATATTGAGCAAGCATGCGATATGGTGAACTATTCTTGACAAAGAATAAATATTTGTGCATGCTTAATGACTTTATTTTGCGATGCATATATAAAGTAATGATTTAGCAAATTTCTTTCGACTTATGAGTAAATGCAATAAGTGTGATTCTTTGTTATATTTGACATTCTTTAGAATAAAGTTTGATCACGATGAATGAAGAAATGCATTTTTAAATAGATGATTTAAATTAGATGCATGTTCTTTTCGTGTGATAAGAGACATTTATTTAAAGAAGTCAATTTGTTGAAAGAATAATTATTGCATTATTTAGAGTTTTTTCCTACAATTTTCACTATGAAAGTGATATAATTTGTGAGGAAAAACTAGATGTGGTTTCATTTAGCGAAAGAATATTTTGAGTCTGTTTTAAGTAATTTAAAAATAGACATTATGGAATATCGTCACTATAACCATTAAGGTTGCAAAGTGAGAATGATTCTGGAGGTTTCATATTGTGAAACATACTTCCCTTAGAGATGAAATGGAATCGACATATTGTGCAATGTACACAACTTAGTCAAGAATAAAGGATGTTAATTGTCGGAGTAAAATCGAGAAGGTCGATTAAACGTCCAAATTAAATCCGAGAAAATAACTTTAAAGCTACAAAGATTTTGGTTAAACCAAAACTAGAGCTGTGTACTGACAATAGTCGAAATGAAGATGAATCATTTCCGTTTGAAGCGAACAACCACTAAAATGTGGTAAGCTGAATCATACTAGTGATGATCAAAGTCAATCATTGATTGACAACTTGGACCATGTAATTGGTGGGTGTTTGTCTAGAATAATCGAAACCATATAAATGATGGATTCATTGTGTAGACAACTCGAATTATACAAATGGTTGGTAATTATCAAGATAAACCAAGCTAGGCAAATGGTGGGTGATTAAGTCACTAAAACCAAGCTAGGCAAATGGTGTGTGGTCGAACCTCACGCTCGAGGCTGTGGTATCTAATGCCTATTATGTAGGATAACTCAGCGAATGGTGGGTCGACACCGGTGTTGCACACCGATAGAATATCCAAGATCAAGAGTCTTGACTAAGGAATGGTGGATATTCTTAATTGGCTAGATTTTGTGTCACTAATTCCGATACAGTAATGATCATAAGCCGGAAATCGGAAAGACACAAGTTAGCATGTAAAATGGTAATCTTGACACATACGTTGAAGATATAAAACCATTAAGCAGTTGATCTCAAGTGGTAGTGTCTCTAATGATTGTGTAAAATCAATTGAGAACATATGGATCCAAATGTATGCCTAAAAGATCAAATAAACTGCATATCGATGGGAATGGGCGTAAAATCCTACACATTAAGGATCAACATAAGGGTAACCCTACCTTGTTGACTGGAGATCCCAAGATCTTGGTTCAAAGGGAAAAACAAATTATGTTAGATTCAGTGTCGCACTTGAAGGAGATCAAATAAACTCCAACCCATTTCTAGGATATATAAGTGCTTAATCCTGCAGAGCGTAGGTGGGGTTAAGCTGAAGAAGCTTTTAATGATTCCTATACTGTCTCAAGGATGGTGAGATGTAATAAAGTGGAGTAAGGCAGGGTACTCTTAATAGGAGATCACTTATATAAGTGAGAAGAAAAGGGCGCTTCAAAAGTAAACACTTATGAATCCAAGACGGTCCATGGCCAAAACGGACACAATAGTGAGAACTAAATCTTGTTAGAGAAGTAATTGTGTGTGTATCATTGTCTTGGTTTACATAAAACGCTGATCAGTTCAAGACATCGCGTTCACTGCCCAGCAAGTAAATCCGATGGTACTACACTAGGGAAGGTTCAAAGCAAAAAACTACCTCTCCTGATGCAATTGCTTTTCGCCCGAACTCTCTCAGTGTCTGCATAGTCTGCATATGTGTCTACATAGTCTGCTTTGAATTAATTTCATTCATGGTGGGTATTGTTGGAAATCTTGATTGAGTAAATTGTGTTTTAGCACGATTTATATAAAGATTTAAGTGACTTTCGTATGTCGAAAGTAGAATGGCTTTGGCTCAAATTATTCTACGTTTCGAGTTGATAAATTTAGAGTATTTAATTACTCAAATTCGATTTTGGATGAATGAGAAATTAATTAACAAAGTGAATCACTTAAAACGTTATTCATAGTTGGAATTGATTTTTCGATATGAACATAAGTAATTAAATGATCACAAATCATATAATCGATGGCCACGATCGTATGAGAAATAGTTCACTTAATTGGGACCAAAATGTTCGAATTGGAAAAATTAAGGACCAACTTGAAAGGACATGATTGTTCAAGATTCAAAGTTTTGGGGTCAAATTATAAGTTTGGAAAAGATAAGGGATGAGGTGCACCGCAACGGGTGCACCTTGCCGCACCGGATCAACACTCTACAAGGGAGCAATTTGATTGGGTGAGAAGTGGGGTGCACGGTACACCCGCTACACTGGATCCGAGCTCATTGGGGTCTTTTCATCAAACAAGGCAACTTTTGGGGCTGTTTTGAAAAGCCATTTCAGGAGGCTTTTAGTCCAAAAGACACACCTTTTGGGCCCTAATGCTATGTACGAAAAGTTGTAATTTTGACTAAAAACTCTTCATTTTCTATATAAAGGCCCTCCATTTATGAAATTAAACACAACAAATATCATTTCTCTTCTCTCTTTTTCTCCTAAAATACTAATTTGAGTATTTTGAGAATTCTTTTATTTCTTAAATATTAATTTTAATATTTTAAGAATAGTGTTGAATATTAAATGCTAAATTAAGCATTTGAAATATTTTTGAAGTTCTTGAATAATATTACGAAGAACTTTTAGTACTAAATTGAGTACTTTGAATATTCTTAAATATTAAATTAATAGTTTAAGAATAAGTCTTGCATATTAAATGTCTATATATGCTTTCAATCATACGAGTCCATCGAGAGAGTTTGGAACAAGTATTTGTTCACTAGACTCGGTAATTTATAGTGGTACTATTATCGAGACGATGTCGTTGTATCTTAGGAGACAATTGCCGTAAACCATAACCACCAAGAGCGGGGCAATATTGTCTTAAGGAACTCGGGTATCCCGTACCTCGACATTTCATCATTATATTTTATCTTCATAAACACCGCCCGTTACGCTCCAATAGATTTTTACCAACATTTATACTCTAAGCCAATTGATAATTTGATGTAAATACTAACTAGAAACCTAGAACAATTGAAAACGAGTTTCTTAATGATTGATAAAAGATTATAGAATTGAAAGTCAACACAATACATGTTATCTACCTTATTAAGTCTCCATATCATATGTGAATGCTACTTATGAAGGATATTAACAAATTTTAACTATTATTTTCTTTTAAAGTATATTCAACATACCTAAATTAATCAACCACCTACTTTCGTGATGATTAGGCTTAATTTAAGTTTATTAAGCTGTGTGATAATTTAAATTCATTTAGTAGGTTTAGATGTTCATCAAAAGATCTAAACTTACTTCAGTGATTTAGAAGTCTATGTTCAATTTCTATGAATTCCGATATCAAGATGTCAAATTTCAGAATTTTCACTATCATGCAAGTAAGTGACCATCAACTTCACAATCAATCTTGATAACATATTATTAGGTACCTCCAATTCTTTAATAAAAGAAATTACTCCATGAAATTAAAAGACAAACAATAAACATAATTATAATGAACATATCAATAATAATTAAAAGTAGAGAGAAATAAAAATTCTAATCTCGATTAAAATCTCGTTGAAGTGTTGAATAAATCATGCAAGTTTTGCTTTCTCATTTTCTTGATTATCTTCAAGCCTAGAAAAATATAATTTCTAATCCTAATCTTATCTTTTTCTTTATGAATTTCAAATTCAAAACCCCCTTCTTGTGTGGGAAGAGTTGATATAAATAAAGTATCAAAAGATAGTCCAGTTTGTAGTTGGAGTCTTCTCTAAAAATTATGTTATTCGCCCCAACGTTTAAACATTAAAATTTCGACCAACATACTTCTCTATGAATTAAACATTTAAACACTATCAGCAGTTTCTTTTTTCCTTTCACAGATTGATGCTAACTTTTACTATTATTTTGAAAATTTTCTCATCCAAATTTGATTTTGGCGTCTTCTACAAAATGTAGATAAGCATCTTAGATTTACAACCCAACTGTTTTGGATCTCATCAAAGTTGTATAACTCGGGTTATGCTATTTCCCAAAGTTGTCATATAGGATTTGATACTGAACTTTATTTGTAACTTTTGGGTCTTCAAACGTTTGAAATGAATCTTTGCTTCTTCAGAGGACTTTTAGGTATTTGTCTTAACTTTCTAACCATAAAATTATTATTGATAATGGAGGTATGTATCTCAAATTATGATTGTATTTCGGATCAATGCCAAAATCTTTTATGATCATACCTTTTTCATCATTTTCTCGAAATCAATGATTTTTCCCTAACAAATAACGTATATGAACTATAAATAATGATATATAAAATGGTATAAAAACTACTAAATTGAAGCTAAAAAATGCGTATATTCGAGGTTTATCAATAACTTACAGAGTGATTTTCATTCACTTAGTCCATGAATTTAATTATTTATATATAATATATTCTACAAAAATTTCACCGAATAAAGAATTTTATGTAAATTTGCAGTGTAATATAAAAAGAGTAATGATATACTATCGTTTTCATATCACCGATATTCCATTTCATCTATTCTTAGTAAATAATCATTTGCATTTAATTAATCAAATTAGTACATTCATTTTTCTAAATCAAAGGGAGGTAAAAAATTTGTGATATAAAGCGGTAGTATATAACATTTATCATGTAAAAGTATGATGACATAATCCTTAATCAAAGACCATTATTATATATTCTTTCCATCTCCCGCATCACACTCTCGTGAAATTCTATGTTAGAGCGGTTTCAATGAAGTTGACCTAGTTTCCACCATTGAATTAGTGAGTGTTGTATACAATACCTTGTTTTGATCATCCAAGGATGAAACTAGACAAAATTTATTGGAACACCATAATATAGAAAGGACTCTCACACTCTTCACCAATACTAAGTCTTTATCATAATATCAATTTCAAACTACAAATTAAAGTCATTTTTCACGCATAAGCACCCATTTTCACAAGAAAAGTTTAATATGCATATAATATAATATTTTGTATCAATTAGTAAATCTGATGGACACAACAACGTTTTCACTACGTCAATGCTATAATTTAGATCATATAGAATTTAAAATCTGAATAATACAATTTGCCTTGTTTTTTTTTTAATTCACACCTTTATTGGCATTTAGAATCACAAAATCAAAGGGTGTTTTATCAATCACAACCATTATCACCCCTTTATTCATTTTTTATACGCTTCAATTTTTCTTAAATCATGCAGTCATAACGTTGTTATATCAATGGAAATAAGATTTTTTATTTTCAATTAATATTTCATTTTCTATTCCATATGCTTAGAGGTTGACACGTATATAAATTTATTAAGGGTCACATATAAATATTTAAACAAGTGTTAACCTCTAAATATATAAAATAAAAGATGGAACACCAAAATAGAGAAACCTATCCATGTAAGCATACTATTATATCACTCGACTGTAATTATTGTTTAAAAGATTCAATTCATGTGAGAATTTCTATATTTTAATCTATTGTTTAAACAATTTTATATCCATTTTAAAACTATAATCTATAATTTTCCTAAGCCATGAATTCCCCTTGTCAATATCCAAATTTTTAGGTGTCCCATTCTAACGCAAATAAACTCTCCCCCCCTACACTTCACTCTTCTCCTCATTATTCACACACACTCACGCCAAAAACACACACTATTTTTGTGTGCATTTCAACTTAATTTTGTAATGGAATCGCCGGAATTTTTCCAATCAGGTTACTATGACGTTCAATTCACGCCGGAAAAATGTTTATCCGACGCGAAAAACGGCGACCACTTCGATGTTGAAGACCTTCTGGACTTTCCTAACGAAGATAACACGGTGGCGGTAGATGGCGGACTCGAGGTGGTGATGATGAACGGATCCTCCACCATCGCGGCGGTTGAAAACTCATGCAATTCGTATTTCAGCGGCGGCCGTCCCCCGGCGGAGACACATTTCAACTCCGCATTCGGACAGTTCTCCACTGAACTTTGCGTTCCGGTAAACCTAATTTTAATTAATTGTTTCATGGAGCATTTAATTTTGTTCACAATTTTTTGATTTTTAAGCAATTGAAGAGGGAAATGAATTAGCTGAATTTATTTATTAATTTAAGTTTTTTTTCCTTCTTTTTCTTAATGGAAAATTGTCATATTAGAAACATGATACAAAATTTTAGCCAATTATTTACAAATTTATGTAATTAATCACATAAGATACACTTTATTGTAATTTTGGTCTATAGATAAATTTTAGACAAAACTAAGATTTGAGTATGTAATGTCCCACTGTTAATTTTAACACTTACTGCATTCCCATGTAATTCGCGCGAATAATGTCTTACCGTTAATTTTATCACATGTTTTTATCACCATCTGAAACGCATGTGATCAAATTAACGATTTTTGTTTGATTTTTTTGAATGTTTGAAATTGAAATCGTAAATTATAACGAGCTCTATTCTATGGACTAATATTGCAATTTATTCTCATTTTTGTAATTTTGCAGTATGGTAGAGACAAATAGTGCAAAAAAAGAAAATGTATTTTATTAAAAATAATATTACGAATCTCCTATTCTTTTAAAAATAATTTTACAGTGTGATGACGTGGCTGAGCTCGAGTGGCTATCCAATTTCGTGGAGGAATCATTTTCGAGTGTACAAGGAACGACAGCCCGAAATACCGACACTTCCGGTAATCAACCATACCAATTCCAACCCGAAATCACCAAACCCGACCCACAACTCCAACCGGCAATATCGGTCCCCGGTAAAGCCCGCAGCAAGCGCTCACGCGCCGCCCCAGGCGACTGGGCGTCAGCCGCGTCACGCCTCCTCGCCGTCACCCCAGCTCCGCCCCCTAACGTCGCCACAGTGTCATCCTTGTCGGAACCTGAGATCGCCGCCGCTAAAAAGGCCTCGAAGCCGAAAAAGGAAAATCCCTCATGCGGCGGCGAGGGGCGGCGGTGCCTCCATTGCGACATCGACAAGACGCCGCAGTGGCGGACGGGTCCCATGGGCCCGAAGACGCTGTGCAACGCGTGTGGCGTACGGTACAAGTCCGGCCGCCTTGTGCCGGAATATCGCCCGGCGGCGAGCCCCACGTTTGTGCTGAGTAAGCACTCGAATTCTCACCGGAAAGTGCTCGAGCTGCGGAGACAGAAAGAGGTTCAGGGAGATAATCAGGTGCAGCAGCACCAGTATCTGCACCATCAGATCATATGATGTTTGATGTATCCAACGGCCAAGATTACCTCATTCATCAACATGTGGGCCCTGTTTTAGGCAGCTAATATAACTTAATTAGGGAGAGTATTTTTCCTAGTTTAAGTGATTTTTGTAGTATTTTTCTTTCTTAATTTTTCAGGAAAAAAGAATGGGAAATATGAAAAAATAGAAGATAGGGTCTAATTTCATTTGAATTTATTTATGACAATTTATATCAAATTCTTGGACCATTTTTTGTGATTTGAATATTATCTTATTTCTTTCCTATGTTACTTGAGAAGAATGGGAAAATGAACAAGAGTCTAATTAATCGAACGCGGTATTATTCAAAGGTGATTTGAAAGTTTTGAGCAAGTCGAGCTTGAAAAGTTTTTAATATATTAGATAATATGTGCTGAACTTAAGTAATTTGGCATGTGTTTTATCATATTTATTTAATCAAAATGAGTTTAAATTTGAGCAGAATTTTAAATCTTACAACAATGGCAAATCCAGCTTGTATGATTTAATGAATAATGGTCGAATGAGCTTTAGGTGAAAGTTTTAAATGACAATTTGAGTTTGACTACCGAATAACTTGATTTATAATCTTGATGATTTTATTGATCAATCGAGGGGATAATCAAGGTTTAAAGTTTCGTTTCAAACCTAAGTTTTGGTTGTTAAATACTAGAAACATTTCAAAAATGTTTCAAAAAAGTAAGAGAAAACTTGTAAAAACGAGAAAAAAGACGTAAACATTGTGAAATCGAAGTAAACAAAAACTGCTATCTTTATACATGTACACCAATAATTGATAAAAAATTTAATGACGAACTAAGTGATAATATTAGATTCAAATTTAGCGCTCTTATAACATATAATTGACAAAATTCAAACAACTTAACCTGTAAAATACAAAGTGTAAAAGTATTACGGTTATAATGCTATATGAGCAATTTTTTCTTTTAATAATTTAAAAATATATAACGTAACACTTTTACAATTTTGCATTTTATAGGTTAAGTTGTTTGAACTTTGTCGATTATATGTTGTAAGATCGCTAAATTTGAATCCAATATTATCACTTAGTTCGTTATTGGAAATTTTATCAACTATTGGTATACTTGTATAATTTTGAAACAAAATATTGATTTTTAAAAAAGAATAAAGATGTTTAGAAAATTTTCAAAAGATGTTTAGAAAATTTTCAAAAGATGTTTAGAATAGTCTTTGTAAATATCTAGATAGAAATGCTCTAGATAATTAATTACAATTGTTATATCAAGTTGATCAACATCGTACATTGAGGAAGGAGAATTGAATAAATAGAAGATAAAAATTCATTTGTTGTAAGAGCGCTAAATTTGAATCCAATATTATCACCTAGTTCGTGAATTTTTTTATCAACTATTGGTCTACTTATATAAATTTTTGAAACAAAATATTGATTTTTAAAAATGTATAAAGATAGTTGTTTACTTTCTTTCACATTGTTTTCGTCTTTTTCTCGTTTTTGCAAGTTTTCTCCTACTCTTCCTAAACGTTTCTAATATTTAACAGCCCGAAACTTATATTAGAGACGAAACTTTGAACCTTGCATTAGATAACTACAATATACTAGAATGACTAACTTGTAATATATGCAAAGTTTTTTTGCGCTCGTGGTAAAAGGCCTTCAAAAGGAAAAAAGTGATGAGGCAAAGGAGAATAGAAATACATATATCATAAAGAACACAAGAGCACTTGACAAACCTTATCATTCCAGAATGTCTGCCCTCATGGAAACGATAAAAGTCTTGTATTATTTATTGTCCACGTTTTTGTGCAGAAGTCAGCCCTTTGTATTTTGTCAGGTGAGGCCAATCCATCGATGCCACCACCTGTCAAATACAAATTATCTTTTCAGTAGGACCCACGTGGGTCCACTTATACGAAGAATTCACAATATATATGACATGGAACTCGCTAAGAATAATTCTTACTCTACTTACCGCAGCTATTGAAGGCATGTAATAAGCTCCATCTCCATGATGAGTGACATCAACACCTAAGATGACCGTGTGCTCATCTGTTACTATATGAATCTTTTTATCAAAAGCCCTCTCCAGGACAATATTCATACCTCCAAGCTGAAAAAATAGACGGGATAAAAGATGGTAAACCGTTAGAATATGCAGAATTGAGAAAAATATTCTATTAATCTTTACTTTGACTGCTGCAATTAGCTAATTTATGTTGAACCACCTTAATTTTTGTGTTCATTATACTTAATCTTTACTTTTTACATGAATAAATCAAGTAAAGCATGCAAGATTTATTCATACCTTAACATTAATTTTGAAAGCTATATGATCCACGTAATTCCTTGAGCAATTATCCAATTTCTCAGGTCTGCAGCACTGCGAGTAAGCATTTAGAAAAAGGAAAAAAAAGTAGTCAAATTTTAACCAAATTATTACATGTAACTCACCATAAGATACCTTAGTATCACTTTCGGCCCCATTATGAATTAGGCCTCTTTGGAATTTCTAATAACAAGAAAATAAATTAATGCATATCATCAAAGAGTGTAATAATATATTAAAAAATGAAAATTTGGCATCATATTCTAGTTATACCATCCCCATCCTATTGCAAGTTTGTGTCAATTTATTACAAATTTCTTGATTTTTTCGGTAAGTTGAGAAGTGACACATATCCCGTTGTCAACTTTTCTTCCTTTGAAATAATTGATACAAAACAAAAAGTTTTGTTAGTAAACTTAAAGGGTTAATACATCATGTCAAATATCATTTCGAAAAAAGATTACATTGTCATCAATATTCCAACAGTACAAACAAAAACTCCTTCCTATAATTGCGATAAACTAACTTAAAAATTGAAAGGGCAAAAGTCAATATTAAAACTTTTAGTATGCATAAAAACAAATGTCGAATACAAATTTTTACCGTGGGAGGTGGCAAAACACGACCCTGTATGTTTGCAATGGGAAATGAAACTTCAAGTGCGAAGTCATTGTCAAATATTTTCTTGCTAGCCGCACTCCACGGGAAAACAAATTTCTAGGTTAAAAAGCACCAAGACTAAGTAGTATGAGTGGGAGAATAATTAAAAATCATATACAAAACAATATGTGCACACCTTCTCTAAGGTTGCCAATCTCTCTATCGGACTTTTAAAAACAGCGTTTTGAATAGCAGTTTCTTGCTTTCTGTTCAATCTATGAGTGTATTGCTGGTCAGCAACTATTTCGCAAACCTGTAAAAAAACGAGCTAGGATACTTTAAATTTTTGGGAAATGTCAATTGCATTAAATTTTTGGGAAAAATGAACAAACTTGAGATAATTTTAGTAAATGTATAGAAAGTATTTATGCAATGTGTCATTTATTTAGGACTCTCGTGTATCCTTTTATGGGATGTTGGGTCAATTGCTCTCAACCTAAGTTAGTTTTAAGGAATTAGGAGGTGACCACCCCTCGGACGTAACAATTAGAATACACGATTCCACAAACCAATACGTACGCAACACAATTATGCTCACTGAGTCCCCAATAATTGTTAGCCGATTCCAAGCCGTACTATATTGCATAAACATGAGTAGACAGCGCAAACGAGAAATAAAGTAAAAAGTGTTAGATACCTCCATCGGAAGATAGACAGGCTTTGCGCAGGTGCCAGCTTGAAGTGTAGGCAACAATGGATACTTGAGCACAATCTCGTACTCCTTGAAGAACCACTGAGCAACTGATATCTTTTCATTAGAGCCAAACAGAGTAAACCTTATCAAGTGAAAACAAGAAAGTCATTAAAAAATATATTTAATCTTAAAAAGAATAAGCATGGAGGATAATAATCATAAAAAAAAAAAAAAAACAGTTTAATCTTTGTTTGCAAACAAGATTCAAGAAAAGATATTTAAAATTACATATGAGATGTTTGTGATTGTGAATCTTAGAATTCCGGCTAGTGTAAGCCCAAGTCCAAACCAGACTGCAAATTGACAGGAAAGAATTTGGGTCGGGTCCTCACAACCTCACAGCCAAAACAAAACAAACATATCTGCTACAAAACGATGCCAATTTGTCTCTCACCATCGATTAGACAACTGCATAGCCTACCATGTGTGATGCTGCATTTTACACGGTTGTTTTCCAGTGGAATAGAAATGACCTGCATATTTCAGTTTGGATTTGACTCGAAAATTGTGTAATATCGTTTGGTATTTAGGCAAAATATATATGGTCATAGTATACCACTTCTACTTGGTTAATTGTTGTATATAGTTTTATGATGTCGAGCAATAATATGTTTGGATTCTTAAGATTTATATGATTCTCCTGCAGCTGCTAGTGTCTTAAGAATTACAAATAATTACACCTTGCTACAAGTATTCCAATCTGGTATTCTCTCATATTGTCGAGCAATAATATGTTTGCTTCATATGAATTTGAGGGTGATTCAAACACAGCTTTACTTCCAGACCCCCGAGCTTGAAGAAATCGAATTTTACAGCCACTTTCTTTGAGTTCAGAGGTGTACCGTACGAAAACTTGGTGCTAACGCAAATTCTTGCAGATCTTCACTTGGTATCTATGCCTTTTCTCATTTTTGTTTTTCCTTTCGGTTTGATTTATATTATATTAATAGTTAAGATATGAAATATTCAAACAGAAAATCAATGGATTAAGTATACTATCTCAATTATCAAAAGAAAAATTAAGAAGAAGTTGGGAATTCGGCATCTCAAGCATTAGATAATGTAGATAGAGTACCCTCATATTTGGTTTGTGTCCTTAAATGATTGATTTGAAGAGGGTAGAATCAGAAGTTCATTTTTGACAATTGGAATGCCTATAGGAGTTTAGTAACTAATTTGCAGTGGGTTTTAGTGTTTGTACATTGATTATTTTTTATATGTAATATAATATAAACAACATAAATGAACAGCTTGTGGTTATAATGCTGATAATGAATATTACAGTAACAAAATAAATGAACAGCTTGTGGCAATCAAAGTAACAAAAAAGTCTTAATTTCAGTGTAAATAGCTGCAAACACTTTAATTATGATTTTCGATTCTGCAAAAGAGCAACTAGTGAACTTTAGCAATAACCCTCTAACATGGTTCGCTGAAATAGTTTCTTCAACCGAGAAAGAGGTTATCAAACTCCAGAAAAGTGTTTTGAAGGATTGGGGAAATGTGAAGAAAAGGCGAGGAGGGCGTAGATGTCGGGCTAGTAAATTTCTTGTTATTAGCTGAGGTTATTTTGTTATGATATCATTTATACTAACATAATTATTGTGCTCTCGTTCTTGGGACTGTATCTTCTGGGTTGGTTAAATGGTGAGAAACGATAGTGGGATGGGCTAGTAATGTTGTTAGCTGAGTCGGGGCGGGTGGATATATAGGATGGTAGTTTAAGGTGATGAAGATTGTGGAAATCTGTCGAACTTGAAACGGTTCTGGTGCTGCATGTTTTGTTGATTTTAAATATGTCAACTAAATCTGATATTTTTATGGTATGTTCTTCAATGTGAATTATGAGAAAAATCACATGTTCTATAGACTGTAAACCTGTCGGAGTGTGGAATATGAATATACGGGAGATTTTAATGAAAGATTAAATGAGATATCAAAAGTATTGGATGACGTGCAAGCTAAATCAACAAAGCTAGAGGAAGTTTATAAGAGGGTGTTACTTGAACTCGAGGATTTTAAAAAGAGGGAAGACGAAGCACGAAAAAGGGAAGAGGAAGCTCGAATTAGGGAGGATAAACTTCAAGAGTTGGTTCGAAAAATGATTGCAGAAGTTGGGGACACTAAACACCGATCGGGACATAGGGTGCGCAATGACATTGGAGGCAAACGTTAGTTTTATTAGTTAGATGGATTTAGTATTGTGTTTTTTTGCTTGGGTTATTACTATGTTAGTAGGCGTTTTTTACGATGTTAATGGTTCATTTTAGACAATTGACTATTTTGTTTATTAGATCTTTGTGAACCAGAAATAGCTTCTCACAAGGTCACAAAAGCAGCCTACATGGAATAGCACCTCTCTCTCTCTCTCACGTGATATTTGTAGATTTAAGTTCATGATAGTGTGTTTTGTTGTGTATGCCAATTGACATTTGATTTAGTTAGTATGCTTGCGAAATTGATGTTTGACATGCTTATTTAAGTGGTGGTCGCGTGTTAATAGACAATTAATGATTTGGTGAATCAATCAAATTTCATAACATTGTGTTTTGACTACTCTAATCAATATTTCGATATTGCTTTTTTAGGTTACCATAAAACCCAACCCACCCTCCAAGACGGTACGACAAAAGATCTGGGCACAAGTACGCGAACATCTGGGTTAATTGCACAGTCGCTCATGACGAAAGTACGGTCATGTATACAACCGTAGAATTGCCACAAACAACCTTCACAGTCACACTGAATGACAATGTCAATGATGGTCGATCCAGGTAAGAAGTTTTGTTGAACCTTATTGAACCACAAGTTACCCCATGTACATGACCTAGTAGTTTGTATCTTGCTGTAATCCTTGGAGATATTATAACCTATCAGTGAGTTGTTGTTTAATTAGATACTCATTGATTTATCTTGTTAACAAGATACAAACTACTAGGTCATGTACATGGGGTAACTTAAAAGAGAAGATAGAATATTATAATATTCGATATATTATTGTATCATATATATATATATTTATAACTTTGGGGTGAAAATTGAGTTTAATTTGGTGTGATATAGAATTGTCATAAGGTGGGATTTTAAGGTTATGTTTGGTTTTCACATTTTGAAGTGGGAAAAGAAAAGGAGAGTTTCACGCACAGTACTTTATGTTTTATTTTTTATTGTTCTCATTTTCTTTTCTGTTTTTCTCATCAATAAGAACCAAACAGCACTCAAGGTTTAGTTTAATTATGTTGGAGTTGATATATGATCTTCACATTTTTATATTTTACTTCTTTAGAAAACGATAATATCACTCTCATATTCTTCTTTTATATAGTATTTAGCTACTCAAGATCTATTATTATAAAAGAAAATTTAATGTTGTCCACTAGAGCAGTATGCAATTGAGTTAACTGAGTCATTTCATATATGCATCGTGAACATTATCATGTGTAATTAATAATCTTTGAAGTTCTTACATACCCAAGTTGAATTATGGGCTATTTGATCAATAGATTGATATTGTTATAAGGAATAAACCCTTGAGGGAATATGATTATAATTGAGGCTCCGTTTGTTTGTCAGGGAATGTAATCAAAATAAGGAATCAGATTTCTGGTAATCAAATTACCAGAAATCTGATTCCTTTAATAGTGTTTGGTTGCCTACAAAAAATTGGATAAGGAAATAGATTACATTCCCTTTTTATGTTTGGTTCAAACACATATAATAAGGAATGGAAACCAAAGGTAAAAGACTTTTACTTAAATGCCCTCATGTTTAACCATGTTATTTATTCATCTTTTTTATATCTTCCAAATTATATATTTTCAACCATAGTATAATAATTTATATTCAAAATGTAAATCAAAGAAAATGTAAATCACTATCTATTGTAACAATAAAAATATCCAAAATTAATTAAAAATACTCGATTATTTCTCCATAAACAATCAAAATGCAACTTAAATAAACTTAAATGAAAGGCGTAAAGAAAATAACTATTTTCCATGATTTTGCAGCAGATCTCTCACAGACTTCTTTTCCATAATCTTCAACGGTGAAGAAATAGTCCAATAAATCTTTATCGCGCACAAGTAAACTTCCAGCTTTGTACCGCTCACTTAATGACAAACTACTAATTTTTCGTAGTTCTTCATTTAACTTTTGTCGATTATCCATGTTTTGTTGTTCAGGTGCAGCAATAACATTAATTATGTTTGATATTTGCTCTCTACTTTCTTTCAAATGATTTCCCATTATCTCAGCAATATCCTTTAAACCTGACATCAGTCCATCAACACTCTTTTTTCTCTTTCGTGGTCTTTGCTTGGAACTTTCTTCATTAGATCGTTTAGAAATTGGAGGTTGATTATCATCTAAGTCATCCATTGTCTCTGTGTTGCTATCACTTTCTTCTTCTTTTTCTTTATCCATATTCTCAATGATATCTCCCGGTGCTTCAGAATTGTTACCCGTTGCTCGATCTTTTCCCCAGATGATAGCAAGTTGATCATAGAAAATAAAAGGCTTCTTCAGAAACCCACAATCTGAATGACTCTATAAAATGCAAAAAAATAGTTATATATAAATAATATATATTACTACAAAAATTAAAGTAATAAAATCATGTATACCTGCATATAAGGTTCCCATACTTCTGTACTTGCTGTTAAACATTTTCTATTTTCATCCCATCCAAATCCACTTCCTTGACCCGCAACTCGTAAATCATAAAAGTGCTGGTATTGTTTCTTCAAAAGTTTATAGCGAGATTGAATATGTGGATTTTCCTTTAGACCATGTCCAGGTAACCTTGTTTGTAACATTCTTTCCAATTCTTTATAAACTCCATGTTTGAACCCACCTCCTTCGGTATTATATATACCTTTTTCTTTCAACTCAATCATACAATTTATTAGCTTTTCATCTTCTTCAGGTGTCCAAACATGCTTACTTCCCTTACCTCGACGACGTCCATTTGGTGGGTCATATTCCATTTCTATTTTATAAAAAAAAAATCTTAACATGAACACGTATAACAAGAATAAAAGTAGAAGCCGACAAAATACTAATTCATAAATCAATTGAAGTTAATAAATCCACATAACCATATCACACAATTTTCTGAATGTGAATCTATCCATTCGAAGCTCTTCAAAACATGTTGTATCACTTTCATAGATTAATCCATCAAGATACAATGATCTTTTATAAGCCCTCATCCTATACTTCGACTTTAAACTATATTTTGTAGCATGATGCACCACAATAACACAAATAAGATACAATGTCCATATGAATGAATTTAATTGCTCCATATACCAAGTCAACGTCAAATAAAGTATTTTCCTTCGCTTAGCTAAACTCGTTCGAGCCATATTAGTGAACAAATTTAAAGATTACCTAAAAAATACAAGATATAAGTATCACAAATATGAGAAGTAAATTTAGGAACTTACGCAATAATAAGAACACAAAGAGTTTAAAGTTTTATTTTGATATAATGATCCAAATTCTAGTTTGATATTCAATTATGTTTTTATTAGTATCAATGGTGTGTCTATGATAATTTTTGCATGCAAAAACTTTACTCAAAAGTGTTAAGGCCATTCTCTTTCATTCTCGTGCATACATTTTTGTGGGTTCACATAGAAATACACATTATTAATTATCCCTCATAATTAATTTGTAAAAACTTTATAAAAATTATGAAACATTTCCTAGTGCTTTTCTCCCTAATATTCAGTGACCAAATAGAGGGTAAAACCTTAAAAGTTTATTCTTCAAAACTTCCTATGCTAGGTTAATAACAATTAACATATATAACTAACTGAAATGCTAATATTTATGTACAAAACCTTCAAGCTCCAAAAGTTTAGATGTCAAATATTTACTCAGCAGTGTCAAAGATTTACTCAGCAGTGTTAATCTGCATGTATTGGTGCTTCACTGATTTATATTAAAAAAATGTTCATTCAAAACCGAAATCTGGGTTGTTCTAAATCTCGTACCAAAAGAAAGAAAGATCATATAACTTCTTAGGTAGAATCTTATAACACCTATTAATTATCCCTATGATCAATTTCCAATCAGATTCATCATCCATTTTTTTTCTTTCCAAATAACTCCAAGAAATAAAGAATACAAGACATACATATCAAATACATAATTCAACTTAGAAATCTAATTTTGCAATTGATTATACATTTAAGGTTTATAAAATCGAGCAAAGGAGAACAAAAAATTATTCAAATGCATATATTCCCAATGGACAAAGAAGATGAAGAAGATTGTTTGTTACCTCCAGAGAAATCAGAATCGAGAGAAACCAGAATCGAGAGAAATGAGAAAGAGGTAGGGCTCTATCCAAGAACATGTACGTGCCTTATTGAGGGGTTATGAGGGATATTAGAGTAATTTAATTACAATTCCCTTGATATGGGAATCATAATACCTCAATAAGTAAGGGATTGTGATTCCCAATTTTTGGAAGGAAGATTCCCATTTTCTAGGAATAAGATTACTTTCCCATAATATTCAAAATCAATACCAAACAATCATAGTTGATATTTGGTAATCACATTCCTTATTTTGATTACACAAATATATGACAAGAATATAAAAAATATGATCTAATAAGATATGCGAAAATATGAGAATATATCTTAACAGTATCATAAAATAAAGTGATACATTGTTATATATATATCCATATTTTCAACTATATATTCCGGAATAAGATAGCTGATATAACAAATTCGTATGAGTATCAGTATATCGTAAATATGCTAAGTGGCCAACCATGATATGGAGCATGATTGGTGAAAAGTCGTGCTTCGGGTAAATGTATTTTACCTTGTAGGGTCGTACTATGTTAAGTATTGCAAAAATATAGATAAAGTGGATTATGTTTGCATTACACTATAATATATATGGACAAATGCCCCTATGACCCGATTAATCGAAGCCATCAACTAGGGACACATATAGAGTCATAATTCAGAATTTTTTCAAAAAACAAACTACTTTCTGATATTAATTTCAAAAATAGCACACTTCTAAAACTAATTCAAGAAATAGCACACTTTTCCTATTGAAAAGTCAATCATCCATTTTCCCACCAAGATTTGAAAGTTGTGCCTTGACATAAAATTTCATACTTTAATAAAATCAAATGTATTACCTAAAATACCCATGTGTAGCATAAAATAGGGAAATTGCAAATATGATCCCTTAATTTAACTAAATGTTGCAGATTAGTCCATTATTTTGTATATCAGGCCCAACATGCTTCCGTATAGAAATTAAATAATCCATTAACAACTTCATACCTTGTTTTGACCGAAACAGCACCGGGTGAGATGGCTCGCAACACCACCAGTCGGAAAATAAGTGCCCCCAGACCGTTTTACAAGTGGCTCCTCACCACCCAACTTCGCACCTTGGGAAGTTGATCTGCAAGTTATCCGACTCCTTCAGCAACTGTTCAGCACAGCCTTGGTTCGTTTCCTACTCCAGGCGTAGAAAGTATGGAATTGAAGGGACTAAATAATAAAAATTCAGAACATGTTGAAGCAAAAGCCTTCTTTTTATTATAAACTTGGATAAATATTTATTACATAAGTAATCTCCTTTTGGGAGGAGAAAACCTGTTTAGCCTCCCATAGAAAAGAGACGACTCTTGATACTATACATGCACACTCACTACTATTACAAACAGAATCTTCAAAACTTAAACTATTACAATGTTTTATTTTTGAGAAAACTGAAGAGAATGTTCGATGTCTTCTGCTTCCTCCAAATCTTGTTTATATAGAGGCTGAATTGCTGCATTATTGCCTCTATTATGAGCTTGAATTATTGGATCCACTTGTGAGTGTGGATCCCTCCATTATTATTCCCACTTTGATAAAGTTGTGGGAATTCTCTTTCAGTCACATGCCTTGGCCCTACTATTGTCTGGTATCCAAGGTAAATGATGAGGATGCTGACTCACATCCTTCGTCTTTTTCTTTTAGTGGGTGGTCCTGTATAAGATTCCCACTTATCTTTGTCGGGGCATCTTTTGTTTTTGGTATGCCCGTGACTTTTGTGGTCCCTGACCACTATCTCCCGTCTTGGTCCCTTTGTCCTTCATTGATTTGGACTTAGTACCAAATTCTGGCTCCTTCTGGTTCGGGCAGTCCGGGCAGATCCGTTCTGACCATCGCCAAACATGGGCCATGTTGCATAGTTTCCGGCGAGTTTCTTTGCTCCCCGGCAGCTTGTTTAACCATAGCAGAGTCCTTTTCTGTTCGAATAAGTTTTCTGCAAAGCTTGTGGTATTTCCTGTCATTGTATTGAGCAGGAATGATCCATTCACCGTATTCTGGTAATACTTGAATGAAAACTTGACCTTGTCCATCTCTGTAAGACATACCCAAATTCCCCATGCCCTTCTGGTGGAGATATCATCCTCAGTGAAGGTTGAAACGAGTCGGATAGTTTCGGAGGATGGAGCTTTAATTCTTTTCAAGGCCTCTGTGTCTGGCCTCCTGAGCTTGATAAAGTGGAATGCTTCATGCATCCCTTTTCCTATTGGTTCTGGTGCTGCACTGATAAAGTATAGCTCCAGTAAGTCTCCTCGTGCAAGATGAGGGTTGTTTGCCCAGGTTTCGTGCACTGAATCTTGTATCCATTTCGGAAGTTGAGAGATTTCCGAAAAGCTGGGTGACCTAGTAGAAATCGAAGCTAGTGCTCCAAAGTCATACCAGTACTTAACGTCTTTAGGATTGGATTCTGGGAGCATCCATATCCTTGGGTATTTGCCTGAAACATCAACCAAGCATTTAGCTGGATTGATCCCCATTCTTGTGTTTAGTTTCTCCCACTTCTGCTGATATTCCTGAAATGCAGAAGAAACTAAATTTTGGTTAATATCAACCTTAGATTTGCCAGTCTGTGGCCTAAGGTTGATCTCTCCCTCTTTGACCCCTGAGGTGGTGGGTTGACTCGATGACTCGGGATGTGACTCCGGAGCATCGATTTTTGCTTGAGGCAGATCATCATAAGATGAGACCATCTCAGCACTTGTGCTAGGGGTACTTGAATCCCCTGCTACAGGTATAGAGCCCTGTACTCGAAGTCGCTCATTATCTCTGTTACAAGATATTGCCCTGAGCAAAGGCCCGCGTAACACCGAGAACAATTGTTCGTCGGCCAATCTGCATCCTCGAATACGATCAGACACTTTGGTTTGATCAACTTGTTGTAGCCTGCCTGCTACTTCGGCATTAAGTACTAATGCATCGAAATCCTTTTGAAGCATCTCCAGGTGATCTGTTAGATGCCTTGACAGCTTGAGGAGAGAGTCAATTTCACTTCCCTCCATCTCTTGTTAGAAAATCTGCAAGAATATTTTCATGAGACTTGATTAGAACAATATCATAGATATAATATTGACACTCAGCCTGCCACCTAAGTAGCCGGGCTTTTTCTGGTTTAGACTCTATCTTATTTGTAAGAAAAGCCTTAACACTTGAATTATCTATTTTTAAGATAAATTTCTTTGCTAATAAAAATAAAGGCCATTTTTTAAACGCCTTTCGGACTGCAAAGAATTCCTTTTCGTTAATGTGCCACCGATTTGCTTCAGCTTCTGAAAAGAGGCCGCTGCAGTATCTGCATGGAACTTCTCCTGTTGGAGTGATTTTTGTAAGCACTGCTGCCCACCAATAGTCACTGGCATCTGTATAGAGGACAAGATTATCCTCGTCATTAGGAATTGCTAGCTTTGGAAGCTTTTTACAAACTTCCTTTAACTGTTTTATTCCGGCTTGATGTTCTTCTGTCCATATGAATGCTGCATCCTTTTTGAGTAATGGACTAAAAACCTTCCTGTGAAATGCAAGGTTGTTGATGAACATCCCTGCGAAATTAACAACTCCGAGAAAACTTTGAAGCTGCTTCTTGTCTAGTAGGACATCTGGAAATCCTGTAATCTTTTCTACAATATGGTTTTGTAGGATGATTCCAGATTCATCGATTTCAATTCCAAGGAATTCAATCTTTCTTGTGGCGATTACTGCTTTCTTTTCTGATAGCACTAATCCTTCTTTGTGACACACATCTGAAAAGATTTCCAGGTGTTTCAGGTGTTCTTTCATATTCTTTGATGCCACAAGAATGTCGTCGATGTATACGAACATGAAAGAGAAATAATCTTTGAAGAGATTATCCATTTTTCTTTGGAATATCTGGGGTGCATTTGCCAAACCCATTGGCATAACATTCCAGACATAATGTCCTTGTGGAGTGGAGAAAGCTGTATACTTCTTGCTTTCTTCTTCCATTTTGATCTGGTAGAATCCAGACTTGCAGTCGAACTTTGAGAATATCTTGGCTCCTCTGATACAATTCACCAAATGTTCTCTGCTTGGGATGTAGTATCCGTCGAACTCCAAAATGTTATTAATCCCTTTATAATTAATAACAAGTCTTGGCTTTCCTCTCTTGATCTCACTATGATTTCGGACCAGAAATCCTGGACTACTGTATGGTGAGACTCCTGGAGATATTAACTTAAGGTCTAGGTGTTCCTTAAGTATATTTCTCATATCCTTACAATCTTCCATGTTCATAAGGATTGGCTTGTATCTTACAAACTCGTGTTCCTTTCCATCTTTTACCTTTAAGGAAGCTTTGAGTTCGTTCTTATCCCACCAGGCTAGAGGATTTTCGTTGTAGTTCCTCTGAATCCTTTTCTTTATATCCTCAAGCGAGATGTGTTCTTCAAAAGTAACATCAACCTGAGGGGTGTCCATGAGGCTCATAAAAAGATTGTGTATAGCCTCTGGTGGTACTCTTTCTTCTCCATTCACGTTGAAGGAGTAAACGTGATTTTCCCATCTTCGGTCCTTCTTCCTAGAACCATGTTGTCGATAGGATAACAAAGCAGTGCCAAACCTTCTTTGATCCTTCATTTTTGGATGTCGAAGTTTAGCATCATCACCACGCTTGCTGCGAAAAAACAGTGGCATTTTACGGTGAAATGCCTGGCGTAGTCTCTGAACAATAATCTTATGATCACATTGAGTTGTGAAAATAAGACGCCTTGTTTCATTCTCTTGTGTGAACCGTTTGAATGTCTGAAGGAAATTGTTTCCTAGCAGAATATCAGCACCTGTATCATGAAAATAGATAGGTGGAGTCTTGACTTTGTACCATGGGGTACCTCCCGCTCCTCCGATCATAATTTCTGCCTGTTTGATTCCTCTTTTGAGAATAAGTATTCTCTTTGAAAAATCTCTCCCAGCAATAGGGGGTAAGTCCTCACAAACGTCTGTAGGGAAAACTTCTTGTTTTGCTGTGCAAATTTCTGCTCCTGAATCAATGTAGGCAGCAAAGTATTCTGCACGGTATTTTTCATATAACATTCCGATTGAAATGTATATGGAAAATGAGCTGGTAGTCATCGGATCCGATAACGCTTCTCTCCTACCGTAAATTCCATTCCATCCGGCAGTCTTTCCCAAGGCTTATGTGCCTCAAGGAATTCAAGTCCTAGAACCACTTGTTCCGCGGTCCTTCTTGCTTTTCCCGTAATCATTGTTTCAATTTCTCCTATCTTAAGGAGTCCTTGATACCTGCCTACTGTAGGCTGCTGTAAATAATATAGGACATCACATGGAAATAGATTTTCCGTTTGAGTGATATCAAATATTATTTTCACCTCTCGCCATCCTTCTGGGCATTTAAGTTCTCCTTGCGTAGTGATCACATTAAGAACTTGAGCTTGCTGTATAGCCTTTGGTTCTTCCCAACGATGGCTACTCATTATCCTTTCTTGCTGAAAGGACATTCTTCTTGGTTCGATCATGAGACTCTTGCTTCTGTTTAACACTGGAAGATTCTGAATTCTCATATCGATGTCTTGTATTGTCGGAAGTTCAATAATATCCGGCAATACCGCTCTTGCAAAGTCTTCGAAGATCCTTGGGACTTCGATGAAATCTTTTCTGAGAAACACATCCGAATGGTGTGTATTCGAGAGTGCATAAGAAATCTTGTAAGTGATCGAATAGGGTCTGTTTCCTTCCATCATCAGTTCACTCCTTTTAAAATCTTGATGAAGGGTAAGAACCTTGTTGAAATCTCGATCATTTAGATTGTATGCAATGCGTGGATATACATTGAACGCCAGTTTTCCTGCATACAAATTTCCTGTAATGGCTCCGAGACATGAATCCTTGAGGTTTGAGATTCTTTTGTCGAATAGGGCCAGGTTTAGTGGTGAATCAATCCCTTCTTTGAAGGTTGACTTGACTACAACTCTAATGGCTCCAATATGGATCCATGAAAGTGTACTCGCCACTTCTCGTTTGAGCTTGCTCTTAATCTCCTGGATTTCTTTGTATGGGATTAATTGCATCTCAATCTGGTTTCCTGTGAGCTCCATAGGAATACCGAACTCTCCATTAGACACTCGATGGATAATCTGGTGCTTTCTGTTTCTTAGCCCCATTTTATCCATTGCTTTCTCCAAAGAGCTTATAGTAAACCCATCATACATGTGGAGCTTAGCTTCGTCCTTCATAATCCTCATTAGAGTTTTATGAGACACTGTTGTGTGAGAGAGGAATCCTGACATATCCTCTCGAACTAGATTTTGAAGGAATTCTCCTTCACCCTGATTCTGAGTCTGAGCTTCCTGAGTTATTTCCATACTCAGATTCAATTTCTTCTTCTTCATAGATGCTTTCATCTGAGGGGATGTCCTCAAACTGATACACCTGAATCAGGTCCTGGTAGTAGACAGCTTCGTCGAATTCCGCCGTGGCTTCGAACTGTCTGACTCCTCGCCTTTCATTGTTTGGACAATCTGTAGAGATGTGTCCTCTTGCCCCACACGTCCAACAATTACAGTCTTTGAAGCTTTCATTGGACCTTGCTTGTGTTCTTCTAAACGTCCTTTTCATAGGTGGTCGTCTAGAGCCTGTGATGGTAACTCGACTTCTTCTTGGTCCGGGTCTTTGCCCTGATTTGTAGCTTCGGGCCTTATGTTTAGACCAGAATCTCCTTGGTTTCCAAGAAGACTTTCTTTCTCCTTTTCTGGAATAAGGATGACTCATGTGGATTCTCCCCTTCTCCTTCCTTGGTGCTCTTCCAACAACTGTTGGAATATCATTTTCTACACAACATAGAGGAACTGATTTATTGATTCCTCGTAGTCGTTTGTAGTTCTTGTATAAAGTTGCCTGGTGACACCATTCAGATAATTTGGCTTTCAGGAAAGACATCCTTCTTGCCACTGTGTCCATATCGTCTACAACTTTGTATTCCTTGATGAGCATTTCTCTCCAAGGACTTGGTATCTTCGCGAAGAATAGCTGCGAAGCTTCACCATTATCCACCTTAGACTTCCATCTGTATTCGGTGAATAGCTTGATATATTCGTCTATGTGACAAATATCATGTAATTCGAGGCAATAGAGAGCTTGTCTGTATTTTTCTCTCTTCTCATTTTCCATGCCTTCGAAGTATCCTGTGCCGATAAAATGTATTTTGAATAATTTTGCCATATTATCGACAATTCCCTTTAGGGATTCACCCGTTGTAACATCTTGTTTGATGTTTGGCGGTGTCAGATCCCATGCGATTTTCACCGATCCTTCGAGACTCATCTCAAGGAGCATGAGGAAACCTTCTTTTTCAATTCCGAGCGTTCCTGCTGCAATTCTCATGGCTGAGGCCCACTCATCAATTAGGATTTCTCGATTTTTGAAGTCAAGGATATCCAAATTGAGCATAAGTCCATACGGATGTATGGGGTCGAGCTGAGACTTTCCATACGGCGTGTTGTATAATTCTGGCCGTTTGGAGCGATGTCTGGTTCCTACGATGTCTCGTAGTTGCGCATCTTTTACCACAAAATCTCCGGCATGTGGCATAGGCATATCTTGTGTTACTCCTGAGGATTCCGCCATCATTGGAGGTGGTTGTGGTGGTTGTGGCGCCGTATAAACCGGTGGTGGTCCGTCTCTAGGCACCAATGCTGAGGATTCGTCTCCAGCATTCATCTTTAGGTCTACAAGTCCTAGTCCTGAAAAGGATTCGGCAAGATCTTGTAGGTCCTGTAGGTTGATTTTATCCATTATTTGGCAATGGATTTTCCTCTGATTAGAGCACTAAGCTTTTCATCGTCGGTCAGCTTTCTTGTGACTTCGGTTGGTTTTCCGTCTTGGTGTAGATACGGTACTTTCCCAAAATCAATCTTTCTTCTACCACTGGTTGCAGTCTCCAAGGTAGTTACTCTTTTTTGAACATCTATAAGGACGTTGTGAATATCCTTTTGATGTTTAAACATATCAACCAACTTATTTTGTATTTGCTGGACTTTTATTGGAACTATGTATTGTTGTTCTCCATAGTTCTGAATCGTCTTTTGTATTTCTCGTAAATCAAGAAATAACTTGCTTGAATCTGGAATTATTTCATTCCAGGTAATCCTTCCTTCTCTGTTCATCGCAATATGGTGGTTATTGCCCTTGAACTCCTTTTATTGCTCGGCTTCATGATTGTTGTTATAATGAGTCTCTCTTTGATAAAAAATGACTCTTTCCCTTCTCATCTGGATTTCTATAAGGAAAACCCGATGATTCGTCTTTTGATCCCTGCAGTATTGTAAGGTTGTATCGCTTACTCCTGCTAGAACTTGTTCAACATATCGGTTTTCCCAATATGTTACCATCTCTTGATGGGTTTGTTCTTGTGTCTTCAAAATTTGAAGCAAGTCCTGAAATACAAACATCTTGGACATTCGTCCAGATCCATGTTTGGAGATAATTTCTCCTCCACAAAAGTTAACTTATCTAATATAATAAATATTTAATCCAAGTTCATAATAAACCCAGGCTCTGATACCATTTTGGGGTCCCGATCTGCATCCATTTAACATTGTAGGGTTCAATTTTGTAATATCCCATAGTTTTGGTTATAAAGGGTATTTTGGGGTAAATCAACATTTTGTTATTAAAGAAAATTGGAAATAAAACATTTATGACAAAGCATTAGGTGGAAAAGTCAAAAGTGTTCTAGTTTTTGAATTAACTTGGAGAGTGATACATTTTTGCACTTAATTTTGAAAAGTAGCCCATTTTTTGAAATCTTTCCATAATTCATTGGTCAAAAATCAAAATGTATACACACGGCTTATCATGTTTATAAATAGTGTCAATTGTAGCACACAAAGGAACAAATTTAAGAGGATTCGTTGAACTTGAATCTTATTCATGTTATCTTGGTGTTTGTTCTAAAAATCTTGAGGTGCGATCCTATAAATATAATAATAAATCGAAATAATTATAATATACGACTATACGACCACATGATGGAAATACACATCATTTGAATTATGTTAAACTCGATTCTTATATAGGTACGTGAGGAGCCTGGTCTTTTCAATTGCCATATATCATTCTAATTGAAACCCGTCAGATTTGTAGTTAAAGTAATTTGAATTCAATTAGACCCAAATTAATAGCATTTCATGAACCGTTTAGTGGGCCTCTGGATTTATACATTATTTTCCTTCTAATATTAATTTAAAACTAGGTAAATGTAATAATAAAATCGTGCTCGATTTGTAACGATTATTTAAATGCATTATAAATAGTTTATTAAGCTAGCTGGATTTAAATGGTATTTATAGTATATTTATTTATCGAGTAAATGTGCCCCCATATTATTTCTTCTAGTTCCTTTTGGTAATTGGACATAGATCTAACTGGGCTGGGCCTGGTAATTTTGTATATATTGTTCTAGTTTCCATTCAGCGCACCCAACTTGACCCAAATAAATTGGGCCCAAAATTTCTTTGGTGCTTTACTTTTAAATTGACTCTAAGTACATACCATTTTCTTTTCTTTTGTTCTTTTAATTTTAACTTATTGAAATTAATTAATTTATTTTCATAATCATAGTCTTGATATCTAATTTTTTTTTTTTGCAATACTATTGAGTTTAATGAGTTACTGATTTGAAAGCCATTTGTTGATTTATAATTTTATGTTATCACGTAAATTCAAGCGATTGGGTAGTTGAGCAATTTTTAACACAATAATAAGCGGTCAATATTATATATTGCGATGGTCAAATTATTATTGAGGAAATGAAAATAAGAAAATACCTAATCATGTGTGATATTTTTAGAAAAATTTAGAAATTACACTACAATAATGATAGTAGTTCAAAACTTTGAAAGTAGTAATAATGTACATGTAACATAGGGGTGTAAGTCAAGCCGAGCCGGCTCGAGCCCGATCAAACGAGCTCGAACTCTTAATCGAGCTCGCCCACTTGTCCCTCACGAGCTTTTTTATTTTTTAATATATTCTTATTTTTATTATTATATTAATAAATATATACTAAATAATTAATAAATATCTATTAAATAATTAAAAATAAATAAAAAATATTCGGCTCGAACTCGAACCCAAGCTCACGAGCTCGAGTCCGAGCTCGAAAATGTTAGGCTCGATGAGCTCGACTATTAAGGCTCGAAATCGAGCTCGAGCTTGGTAAAATCGCCAAACTCGGCTCGAACTCGGCTCTTTTACACCCCTAATGTAACATTTGCAAAAAAAAGTGGTTTAAAGAAGATATAATATTCCAAAAATTGGTGTTATGTCTCTCATGCAAATTCTCAAAAATATAGGGTATGTTTGGTTTTGTTTTGATTGGTTATTTTGGTGAGAATTGTTGGTGAGAAATTTTTGGGGACACGTGCATTATTGGTGAGATATGTTAGTTTTCCATAATATATATATATTAATATAATATATAATAAAGATTTTATGGAAAACCTATTTGTGACCCATTTGTTTTGAGTGGCCCATTTGTTTTGACTAGTCAACCCATTGACTAATTCAGCCCATATTTTCTCCCACTATCTAGTAACCACCCACGTTTATAGCACACGTTGAAATCTCTCTATGATGGCTAGAGCAGAATAAATAAACGTGACTTCTCTGATTAAAGGTTCACTAAGCCTACTCTCATATATACAACACCATCTAAATCAGAGCATAAGGAATCGAGATAAAGAAAAAGGGTAATCGATTTGATCAATTCACAATTTCAATAGCAATGGCTGGAGGTAATCAATTCGTTTCTATTTATCGCTTCCGCTTTCGTTCGTATGTGTGAGCATGATTTAGATCGTATTGTTTTATTATATGCTTACATTTTGGTATCAGAGCGAGTAATCGCCTCTGCCTTGCTTACGAAATTTATTCTCGTATTTTAAATTGTGTTGAATGAGATATTTGATTCATGTATATCATTTTCGTCTTAAGTTTCAACTTGTGAATCTGAAGAATTTTCAGTAATTTTATTGATATACTCAAAACCCATCATCTTATTCTCCTTCGAAATCTGAAAATTCGATCCCGTAATTGCCTGTACTTGCGTTGGCATTTGATCATCAACTTTTGACATCAATGGCACTTTTGTTTCTGTATCGATTAAAAGATTAGGTTTTAAATATGTGGTTTATCATGGGATGTGTCTTAGGGGAGCTGGAATCTGTTCCATTAAAGGATGGGAATTTTTAATTCCCCAATAACAAAATTAGGATTCACCATATCTCTCTGATTTGGTAATATTCATCTAGGCATATATGATGGGTATAGAAATACGTGTGCAGTGATGATTAGTGAGAGTTGAATATGTATGCATATATATATGGCATTTAGATTTCAACATGAATACTTTAATAAATTTGCACTCTATTGTTGCTGAAATTGATTCTGAAATAAGGCACTGCTACTGTTTTAATACCTTTATTAGGATGAATTTTATACAAGAGTCCACTTACCTTATTATGTTATTATAATTAATGCCTAATCATTATTTGGAGATTGATTGGTATTCTGTTGGAGAAAGAAAGGTGAATGGAATACTACTTGAAAATGTAAAGTAGTGATTATATTGTTTGGAGCAATTTGTGTATAACATGAATTCTTTAAAAAAAAAAAAAAGAAAAAAAAAAAGGAGTTATACACTTTATATACATAAAGTTGGGTATATAAAATAAAGTGAAATGTCAAGTGATTGAATTTTATTAATTAGGGATTAGCCACAGCATCTCTAATTATTTGAAATTTGATGTCAAAATCACATGTGGATACTAGACATTAATTGTAATTAATCATGTGTAATAATAATGAAATATGCCCACAGGAAATTTTATTATGTTTGCATGATTAATTAGGGTGAAGTATTAGATTATGTTTCTTAATCTACCCACAGGAGTTAAGAAATAATGATTTGATAGTTTCACTATAAGGTTTTATTATGAATCTGATTGAGTAGACTTTAGCCCACAGGCAAGTTTTATGTCACTAGATTCATATGAGCATGGTTTACATTGGTAGATTATGAAATTTAAAATCTCAATTTTGTTAATGAGCATGTACTTTTAATTTGCAGTAATTTTACCTGGAAATATTTCTGATGTCAAATGTGACATTCCTGAATTAAGTGGTGATAACTACAAGGTGTGGAAAGAGAGGGTGTTACTGCATTTGGGATGGATGGATATTGACTATGCTATTCGGAAAGACGAACTGCCTAGCATAACGGAGACTAGTACTCCTGATGCAGTTGATCTTTATGAAAAGTGGGAGCGATCTAATCGTCTCTAAGTTATGTTCATAAAGACCAAAATTTGTGCTAGTATTCGGGGTTCTGTCGAACAGCATGATAAGGTCAAGGATCTCCTTGAAGCCATCGATCAGCAGTTTGCATCCTCTGATAAGGCTCTCGCCAGCACCTTGATTATGAAGTTCTCATCCATGAGGCACACTGAGGTTAAAAGAGTGCGTGATTATATCATGCGCATGAGGGATATATCGGCACAACTAAAAGCTTTAGAAGTTACCATGTCGGAATCTTTCTTAGTCCATTTCATTTTATGCACTCTACCTCAACAATATGCCCCCTTTAAGATCTCTTACAACACACATAAGGACAAATGGTCAATTAACGAGCTTATGACCATGTGTGTTCAAGAGGAGGGTAGATTGTCGATGGAAGAGGGCGAAAAGGTGAACCTTGCTACAACTTCTTTTTCAAAGAAGAAAAGGGATCACAATAAGGAAAAGGAAAAGGGAAAGATTCGTGTGAACCAAGTCATAAAGAAGGAGTCAAAGTATTACTTCTGTAAAAAGAAGGGACACATGAAGAAAGACTGCATTAAGTTCAAGACTTGGCTTGAGAAGAAAGGTAATTTTTTAGCATTTGTCTGTTATGAATCTAATATGGTTAATGTTAATCATAATACATGGTGGATTGATACTGGGACTACAATCCATGTTTCGAATACCTTGCAGGGTATGACAAACCTAAGGAAACCAATGGACAGTGAAAGATCTATCTATTCGGGGAACAAGATAGCTTCACATGTGGAAGCCGTTGGTACATGCAGTTTAGTTTTAAGTAGTGGTTTTACTTTATGTTTGGAGAAAACGTTTTATGTTCCGAACTTTGCAAGAAATTTGATTTCAGTATCTAGACTTTTACCATTTGGTTTTTCCTTTAACTTTTCAGACTCTGATTTTAGTATTATTAAAAATTCTGAAGTTATTGGATATGGTACATTGTCTGATAATTTATTTCATCTTAATTTGCAAAATGATACCACTCATAATTCTATGCATGTTAATGTTGGTTTAAAAAGATGTATTATGAATGAGGATTCCTCTATGTTGTGGCACCGGAGATTGGGACACATCTCCATTGAGAGAGTTAAGAGATTGGTAAAGGAAGGGGTACTTGGTACTCTAGACTTTACCGATTTCGATACTTGTGTTAGTTGCATTAAAGGAAAGCAAACTAACAAACACAACATTGGTGCTAAGAGGAGTTCTGACTTATTAGAAATCATACATACGGACATTTGTTGTCCGGATATGAATGCTGAAGATCCGAAATACTTTATCACTTTCATAGATGATTATTCACGATATATGTATCTCTACTTACTTCGTTCCAAAGACGAAGCTTTAGATGCCTTTAAATTGTTTAAGGCTGAAGTAGAGAATCAATGTGGTAAGCACATTAAGATCATGAGATCAGATCGAGGTGGAGAGTACTATGGTAGATACACTGAGAACGGACAAGCACATGGTCCATTTGCTAAATTTCTTCAAGAGCATGGGATTGTTCCCCAATACACTATGCCTGGTTCTCCGGACCAGAATGGTGTAGCTGAAAGAAGAAACCGGACATTAATTGACATGGTGCGTAGTATGAGAAGTAGTGTTAAACTTCCATCATTTTTGTGGGTTGATGCTCTTAAGACAGCAGCGTATATATTAAACCGGGTTCCTTCCAAGGCCGTATCTAAGACGCCTTTTGAGTTATTCAAAGGTTGGAAACCGAGTTTGAGACATATACGCATTTGGGGATGCCCGTCTGAGGTGAGAATTTACAACCCACAAGAGAAGAAGCTTGACCCAAGGACTATTAGTGGGTATTTCATTGGATATGCCGAAAGGTCTAAAGGATATAGATTCTATTGTCCGTCGCATAACACCAGGATTGTGGAATCAAGAAATGCTAAATTTCTTGAGAATGATTTGATTAGTGGGAGTGATCAATTTCAGGATACTACTCCTGAAAAAGACCACTATGAGGTTCCACCCCCTGATTCAAGTGATAGGTTGATTGTCGTTCACGCTCCTCAAGTTCAATCGAGCGTTAGACAACCAAACACAGAAATTCCACAAACTATTGATCAAAATCCGATAGATCATGTTGTAAACGAGGAGACAGTTCATCATGAGAATGAACAAGTCCCATTAAGGAGATCTATTCGAGAAAGGCGATCAGCTATTCCTGATGATTATAAAGTGTTTTTGCAAGAATCGGATTGCAATGTTGGAGTCGATGATGACCCTTTATCGTTTTCACAAGCCGTAAGTTCTACAGATTCTAACTTATGGATGAATGCTATGAAAGATGAGATGAATTCTATGGCGTCTAATCGAGTTTGGAATCTCGTCGAGTTGCTTGATGGTGTAAAAACCATTGGATGCAAGTGGGTTTTTAAGACTAAAAGAGACTCACTTGGCAACATCGAGAGACATAAGGCAAGACTCGTTGCTAAAGGATTCACTCAAAGGGAAGGAATCGACTACACGGAGACTTTTTCTCCTGTATCAAGAAAAGATTCACTCCGCGTTATTATGGCATTAGTAGCTCATTTTGATTTCGAGCTACATCAAATGGATGTGAAAACGGCATTCCTCAATGGTGACTTAGAGGAAGAGGTTTATATGAAACAACCTGAAGGATTCTCCTCTAAGGATGGTGAACATTTGGTTTGTAAGTTGAACAAATCCATATACGGGTTAAAACAAGCCTCCCGCCAGTGGTATAAGAAGTTCCATGAAATAATTACTTCATTTGGTTTCGAAGAAAATATCATGGATCAATGTATATATCTTAAGGTCAGTGGGAGTAAAGTTTGTTTTCTTGTGTTGTATGTGGATGATATTTTGCTTGCAACCAATGATAAAGGGTTTCTACGTGAAGTGAAACAATTCCTTTCAAGTAACTTTGATATGAAAGATATGGGAGAGGCATCTTATGTTATTGGCATTAAGATCCATAGAGATAGATCTAGAGGCATTTTGGGATTGTCTCAAGAGGCCTATATCAACAAAGTACTTGAAAGATTTAGAATGAAAGATTGTTCACCAAGTGTAGCACCAATTGTGAAGGGTGATCGGTTCAGTTTGGACCAATGCCCCAGGAATGACATTGAAAGGGAACAAATGAAAAATATTCCATATGCTTCAGCTGTTGGTAGCATTATGTATGCTCAGGTCTGCAATTTACCCGATATTGCATATGCGGTTGGAGTATTAGGGAGATATCAGAGTAATCCAGGGATCGATCACTGGAAGGCTGCAAAGAAAGTATTGAGGTATCTTAAGGGTACTAAGGATTACATGCTTATATACAGACGAACTGGTAATCTAGAAGTGGTAGGCTATTCGGACTCCGATTACGGTGGCTGCAATGATTCACTTAAATCCACATCAGGATATGTGTTCATGCTAGCTGATGGTGCCGTATCATGGAGGAGTGCAAAGCAAACCTTAACAGCCAGTTCTACTATGGTAGCGGAGTTCATCTCTTGTTTTGAGGCTACCACATGGTGTTTGGTTGAAAAGTTTCATATCTGGGCTTAGAGTTGTTGACTCTATTAATCGGCCAATAAGAATGTATTGTGACAATTCAGCTGCTGTCTTCATGGCTAAGAATAACAGAAGTGGAAGTCGAAATAAACACATCGACATAAAATTTCTAGTCGTGAAGGAACGTGTTAAAGAAAGAAAAGTGATCATCGAACACATTAGCACTGATTTAATGATCGCTGATCCCTTGACTAAAGGCATGCAAATTAAGAATTTCAAGGATCATGTGGCGAGAATGGGACTTGCACCCATTATGTAGTACATTCATTATGTTTTGCTGAAACTTTATTAATTTGGATATTTTCTCGTTTCGGGTTTATGCGCATATTTATGTAATTAAGTTGAGAAATATCATTTTGTTTGAACCTAGAGTAAACATGAGGTTTACTCATTAAGTTAAGTGTGTGTGGTGTGTTGAGAATTTGATATATCGTAATACATGGAAGATTAATTCTCGCTCTAAGAGATTTCGTCGCTATGATTCGTATATCGTATCTCTTCACATATGGTCCAAGTGGGAGAATGTTAGTTTTCCATAATATATATATATTAATATAATATATAATAAAGATTTTATGGAAAACCTATTTGTGGCCCATTTGTTTTGAGTGGCCCATTTGTTTTGACTAGTCAACCCATTGACTAATTCAGCCCATATTTTCTCCCACTATCTAGTAACCACCCACGTTTATAGCACACGTTGAAATCTCTCTATGATGGCTAGAGCAGAATAAATAAACGTGACTTCTCTGATTAAAGGTTCACTAAGCCTACTCTCATATATACAACACCATCTAAATCAGAGCATAAGGAATCGAGATAAAGAAAAAGGGTAATCGATTTGATCAATTCACAATTTCAATAGCAATGGCTAGAGGTAATCAATTCGTTTCTATTTATCGCTTCCGCTTTCGTTCGTATGTGTGAGCATGATTTAGATCGTATTGTTTTATTATATGCTTACAAGATAGTGTTTGGTTTAATTTGAGAATTGGTTTTTGATAGGTTTTTTTTGGTGAGATAGTGTTTGGTTTTATTTTGATAGGGAACATAAGTTACTGTAGCAGTCAAATCATGACAGTTTTTGTCTGTTAGTGATTAAATAATGATTAAAAGTTATATTATAATATTAAAATTATAATAATTATATTATAGATGAATATTTATTTGTATATACAGTAAAACCTCGTTAAATTAATACTCGATAAATTAATAACCTCGCTAAAACTAATAATTTGTCCGATCCCAAGTTGGGACCAGTACAAATTTGGGACCCAATCAATAAAATTATAAGATAATAATTTTTTTGAGATCCCAGTGTATATATATTGGTCCCGACGAAACTATAAATTAATAATTATTAAAAATAATCCATATATATATATGATGCACTTGAATATTCTTAAGACAACTTAGTAAAATAATAATCTACTGTAACTTGCTTTTTCTTGAACTTCAAATCTATGTTGATCTCATCTTTAGATCTCCTTACTGCACCCAATAGTTGTGGTGTTGTCTTCTCGTACTGCAACAAAAAGTTATGAAGAGTTGTTGATGCTTGCAATGCTTCTTTTAGAGTGACCGGTTGCAAAGCTATTGAATCATCCTCTGCTTCATCATCTTCCGGATTATGAATGACATCGGCCACTATCTCTAGTAGACTCTGAACTTCGTGACATTGATTATTTTCACCCGGAAAGTCGAGCCAATTAATTTAAACAAGCCACTCCAACTTCCACGTGAGTTTGTGTTCATGGAATTCTACTAGTACATTTGTATTTTAACTTAATTTTCATCAATAACTATGCATGTATACTTAAAGTTATTCAAAGAATTTGGAACTTTGAAGGTCAAGTGTGCATATACGTTAAAACCTCTTTAAATTAATAAATTATTAATTTATCGATATAATAATATCTCTATAAATTAATAAAATTCTCCGGTCCCAACATTATTAATATATAGAGGTTTTACTGTATTACGATTTAAAATAAATAAAAAAATTATAAAATATTTACATAAATGACTTAAGTTAATATATATTATGGAGTATTAAAATAAATTATTGCATATCTAAGTTTATTTATAAATCTATATACTATACAAATATAGTCATGGAATTTATTATAAATATGTGTCGTGCTTTCACTTGATTATTAAGAATTGACTATTTACTATCTCTATATTTTTGTGAAATGAAATTGAAAAAAAAAGGGCAAATATGAGTCGGTATGTTACCTTAAAAAAACTCATTAGTCAATTATAAGTGTTCCAATAGTGGGACTACAACCTCTATTGACTGATGAGCAAAAATGCATAATTAATTTATTAAAAAAAATTGTGACATAACCGTAACCTTTTTTAAACTTACAAACTAAAATTAAATATAAATATATAATTATATATATTATTCCCTTAATTTAAATCAAGTTTTTGGTCCAAAACCAATATTAGGAAGGAGGTTTGATTTCCAATAATAATGTATGTTACTATTTATTTTGTTACTTGGATTTCCTAATTAATTAAACATTTTTGTGCTGATTACAATATTAAAACTAAAATTTTTCTTCTAATAATATATTGTTTTAACATATATATAATACGATTAAGGATACGGGCACTAATGTCATATACATTGTATGTACATCCAAGCTATGTTTATGTTTGATTTTGTTTTGGTTGATTATATTGGTGAGAATTCTTGATGGAATTATTTTTAAGACACATGCATTTTTGATGACATAATGTTTAATTTTATTTTTAAAGCAAACATGTTATTTTACAGTAAATTATGTAATCTTTTGTTTGTTAATAAATAATTAATTATTAAAATATTAAAGTAGTAATAATAGTTATTTACACTAATATACATTTATGTGTGATAGTAGTTGTAAAAATAAACTATAGGATATATACACAAAATATATATGTCTCATACTATTTATGTATATATAAATACATTAATTGTATAATTTATATATTATAAATACATTACTGTAAATATAATATATATGCATATAAGTAGAAACTCTATAAATTAATATTCATGAGACCACCAAAATTTATTAATTAAAAGAGTTATTAATTAATCGATAAATTTATAATTATTAATTTATATATTAATTAATATTTTATTAATTTATAATGAAATACTCAATTTACAAACACCTTTCAAACTTTCACTCAATTATTGTACAATGCATGTACGTATATCAAATGATGGGCCCAGTTTGAAAGAACCTTTCAATCTCCTACCTTATTATGCTTCTCGTGTTCGATGTGTATCATTTTAAGGACATTAAAAAATATTTTCTATATAAATACAAGATTAAAATATTGAAAGCGTTATTGAGAATTGATAAAGATGATGATGAAAGTTCTACCATGGAGCCCCTTCACAAAACGAGGCTATTAAAGCGGCAATCACCCGAATAATTTCTTGTTGAGCTATGAGAAAACAACACCAGAAGTTTTTACAATGATAAGGAAAATTAGAGACGAGATTCAAGGTGAAATTGATTTCAACAAAAAACGAAAGACAATTGAATTATTTTTCAAAAAATCTTCATATGTAGTGTATAAGGAATTATTAATTTATATTTTATATGGGATCTATAGAAATTATCAAAAATGTATTATCTTATAATTTTAGCGAATTATTAATTTAGCACCCTATCCCCGAGTCGGGACCGGCCAAAAATATTATCTTATAGAGTTTATTAAATAATCGAGTATTAATTTATCGAGTTTCTACTGTATATATCTAAGAGAGCAATTAGTAGCTTGTAGACCACGGTAGAGAGATCAGAAATCAAAATATACTAGTGAGATAAATATTTATTTTGATTTAATTAGATACATTGATGGAAAGATAATATGGCTCATATTTAGAGGGAGAGAGAGTGTGTCATATTTAGAGAGAGAGTGTGTGTGCACTAGGTTAATTGGTCCAACAATTTTTTCGGCCAATAATTTCAAAAAAATTTGGGCCAAAAATCACTGAATCCAAACCTAATCTCTCCAGATTTTCTGGCCAAAATGCCTCCAAAATGAATCCAAACATTGCCATAACTTTAAATAGAATTCTTGATCCCATTATTAAATATTGGAGTTTATTATTATTTAAAACTCGTGAAAATTCTTAACTACTCTACATTTTATAAACTAAACGAGCAAAATTTGCGACATAATCAAACAATACTACATATAACTTTTTTGGTATATTTAAATCTAACACATTAATTAATTTTTTTTTTGATAAGAGAACCCATAGCCGCTACCACCGTGAGGTGACCACAACATTCACATGCCCTTATCAGGGGTTGCCCCAATATTAATTATTGATATAACTTAATTTACACAGTTCGAAAATATAAATAGAGAGAGAGATTTATATATAAAAAGTTTGGGGGAAAATTCAGTTGAATTAGGGTATTATATTCTAATAACATTCTTTAACTCAAGCAATTTCTAGGTGCTCATCTTCTCCGGCGATATACACAATCCAAACAATACGGCGTCTGCGGCGATGATTCAGAGAGGCGGAGGAGGACGGCGAGCAATGGACGACGGTGACGCGAAGCTCGTCTTCGAGACATCGCAAGGCGTGGAGCCGATCATGAGCTTCGACGAAGTGGGGATAAAGGACGATCTACTCAGAGGTATCTACAACTACGGCTTCGATAAGCCGTCGGCGATTCAACAGCGCGCTGTTCTTCCGATTATCTCCGGACGTGATGTTATAGCTCAGGCGCAGTCTGGTACCGGACGTGATGTTATAGCTCACTGTCTGCCAGATTGTCGACACCAAGTCATCGGAGTATGATTTTTTATGTAATCATTGTGTGCACTTTAGTTATAGTATGGTGCTGTGCTGGTGTAGCCTTGTTTTGTGTAATTGATTTTTGTTTGTTCTTTAGTCTTCATGTGTAGGATGCATTATTCATAATTTAGGGTTCTGTTTGCCATATTGTGGATACGAAGTCCTCCGAATATGTTTTTATCTTCATCCTCGTGTGTACCTTAATTATCATTATGTATCATTTCTAGGTTTTGTATCATGCAAATGACTCTTGTTTGTGCTGTAGCCTGCAGGCGTGAGC
Source organism: Verbascum thapsus (assembly GCA_963669365.1). Lineage (NCBI taxonomy): Eukaryota > Viridiplantae > Streptophyta > Magnoliopsida > Lamiales > Scrophulariaceae > Verbascum > Verbascum thapsus. Next base: position 11,723,101 of record OY770104.1, read on the forward strand.
TGCATTATTCAAAAAATAGGTTTCTATTTTTAGTTTAAACCACTATGGTTTATGTTTTGGAGTCTTGTATTTTATGTGATCACTTTTGGACCATATGAAGTTGATTTTCCGTGTATTGGGACTTTAGCAGTTTGTGATAACCTTGCATTTGTTTTATGGCGAGCAGCATCTTCTACTCTAGTTCTCTATTGTATGTCTTATTGCAAGTCATGGATGAATGACATGTTAGAAAGTTTCTAATTCCTTTATTAGAAGATTTGTCAATCAGGCATGTGTTCATGACTTACAAGAGGAGACACAATGGAAAACTGCAATTGAAATTTCCATTTTAAATTCTCTGGTTTCAGTGGTTGATGTGATTCGTGTTTGAATGGATATAATATTCATTTTTTCTTTCGTTTTGTTGTACCTTTAAGTTTGTTCTCTAATTAGTACTTACTTTAATGTTTCTTAAAATTAGGGTCCAAGCTTTAATTTTGTCACCTACAAGGGAATTGGCTGCCCAAACAGAGAATTTTTTTTTGGCAATTGCGGACTATATAAATGTATAAGCTCATGCTTGCATTGGAGGCAAAAGTGTGGGTGAGGATATAAGAAAACTTTACGAACTAGAGCTATTAAATTATTAATCCTGGTGAGTTGCTTCTCTAATTTGGATGAACTTGATATGGCGTGTGCAGCGCAATGCTGCTTTGATATATTTGTCGACTATAGTATAGTCATAGGTTTACTTGATGAGGTTGTTCTGATTCTACATTTTATCTTCTGAATTTTTGAGGACGAGTCTGATGAAATGTTGAGCAGAGGATTTAAGGATCAGATTTATGATGTTTACAGATATCTTCCCCCAGAGCTTCAGGTTCTCTCTCTTTTTCTGTCTCTTATTTTTCTGTACAAGACATAAAAACTTACTAGAATTCGTATAGGAGTTCCTGGTGCAGGCATGCGTACAGGCGTTAGGGTCATTAAACTCACAGGCCTATGATCCTAATGCTCCGTAGTTTCATATATTTCTGATAACATTCATATTGCTTATATATTGGTGATTCCCTGCAGATTATTTACTTTGTGAATATCATTGTAGGTTGTCTTAATCTCGGCAACCCTTCCAAATGAGATACTGGAAATTACAAGCAAATTCATGACTGATCCAGTGCGGATCCTTGTAAAGCGTGATGAATTGACACTAGAGGTACGTTTGTTTAAGTGAGTAATATCTTTCAGCACCCTTGATAGGAAGGGAAAATGGATTGGCATGAAGATGATATCTAGGGCATCTTAACCAATTTGATGACATAAACCATAACACATCTTAATAATACAGAAGCGACAGAAAAGTAACCAAATCCCAGATTATGAATTTCCTACTTATTAGTGTTTCTAATTCCTGTGTCCTTGTCCATGGAAATTTCCGACCCGTCTTCCTTGCACGAAAAGTCTAAAATGTTTCTGCTGTTCAGGTGGAGCATATGCATCAAAATTTAGATGGTTCTTATTTTCTGTTCATGTTGTGACATGACAGGGCATCGAGCAATTCTTTGTTGCAGTAAAAAAGAAGAATGGAAATTTGATACTCTGTGATTTATATGATACCCTTACCATTACCCAAGCTGTTTTATTCTGCAACGCGAAAGGTAAACTATTTTCATTCATGTTCTTTACTGTGTCAATTTTACCATCAGAAATGCTTTTTGTGGTGATTGATTAAAAGAATCCATCTCCTCAGCTTGAATACTTCACATCTAACTTTGCTGGACTTCCATACTACATGAGATTCATTATATCTCAACCCTGTCGTTGATGTATTCTAGAACTATTTGAAATTATTACGAAGTAAATTGTGGGATTTTGTTTTTTCTTTTGATGTATGTATATTGTGAAGGTTAGAGTTTACCATAGTAAGAAAAGAAAATGATGGCCGATGAGGTGCTAATCGATACTTGAAAAAGTGTGTACCTTGGCTGTAAAAGAAGTTCAATGTTTTAATGCAACAAAGTTAACCCGATAAGGGGGAGGAAAGAGGAATACATGCATAAAATACATAGTACCTATAACAGTAATAAATGTGTGTTATGATGTATCAGTAGTTGGAATTTTGGTCCTGAGATGATTGATTGTCGAACCAATTACTCTCCCTGCGTTCTTATAATTTTCCTTTGTAACAGGTAGATTGGCTAACAGCAAAAATGCGTGAGAATAACTTCACTGTGTCATCTATGCACGGAGATATGCCACAAAACGAGCGGGATGCAATTATGGAGGAATTTCGGTGTGGCCAGACCAGAGTTCTTATAACTACAGATGTTTGGGCTAGGGGATTAGATGTTCAACAGGTACTCTACCTTCTTTCGTCTTGCTTTTTTACTTTATCGCCTTTAGCCCTTCAGTTGAATTCAGAGAAAGAGGGGAGGGTACTAATATTACACTATGATTACACACGTTCAGATGCCTATCCTTTTTTCTTCCTGCCGATTCAGCCATATATTTAAATTTTAAAAAAAAAATTATGAAGAAGTTAGAAGCTAGATATATTTTGGATAAACCATAAGTTTGTTAACATGTATAAGTTTCACTATTATTAGAGCAGTAATGCTGACGTCATGATTATGAAATTCTGGTCTTTGCTTATACAAATTTTGAGCTGTTACAGATATTTGGCTTGAAGCAAGGGCCATCATAATTCAGTTGATTATGTAATATGGTCTTAATTAGCCTAATAGCATTTCACAATCAGTTTTTTTGTGGTCCTCTTGATGGTACCGCCACCCTTTCTTAATTCAACATTAGTATATTCATGTCGTGATCTGCTAATTTTTTGTTTTTATATTGAGTTTTATAGGTTTCTTTGGTGATTAATTATGATCTTCCTAACAACCGAGAGCTTTACATTCATCGCATTGGATGGTCTGGTCGTTTTGGGAGAAAGGTACACTAAACATACTTCTAAGACATCGTGTTCTCGATTTATTTCTTTTTCTTCAAAGTACTGTATTAAGTTCAAAAGGTTGAAAAAATTAGTTGTTGGAGTTTTTTAGACTCCGAGAAAAAGAAATTACATGCCTTTTTCTTTCAATATATCTGATCCCAAGTTGGCCGACTATATGACATGCTCCAAACACCACACTTGTACATTTTTTAGATTTAAATATGTTATTAGCCGACTCTAAGAATCCACTTATTTATATTTGTTTATTGTCTATTTGTATTTTATGGCTGATCATAAATTCTAGTGCAGAATCCTTTATGACATAGCAAGATCTCTGCAATTCTATACTCGACTCCGTCGCATTTCATCAACTACACAACAAGTGTTAACATATTTAACTGTTTTGTGATTGGTCAACCTCTTTAAAATCTACATCAATCACAAGCTAAAATTCTGAACCAGAAATAGCTTCTCACAAGGTCACAAAAGCAGCCTACATGGAATAGGACATTGAGACCTTCATCAGTTAACCTATCTAATGTTTTTATCCTTCTCTCTCTCCCCTCTCTCTCTCTCTCTCTTGATACATTACGTGATATTTGTCGATTTAAGTTCATGTCAGTGTGTTCTGTTGTGTATGCCAATTGACATTTGATTTAGTTAGTATGCTTGCGATATTGATGTTTGACATGCTTATTTAAGTGGTGGTCGCGTGTTAATAGACAATTAATGATTTGGTGAATCAATCAAATTTCGTAACATTGTGTTTTGACTACTATAATCAATATTTCGATATTGCTTTTTAGGTTACCATAAAACCCAACCCACTCTCCAAGACGGTAGGACAAAAGATCTGAGCACAAGTACTCGATCACTAACTATCGACTTCGGGATCCCATGCTGCCGGATAATTTCCCTAACAAATATTTCAGCAACAGATTAGGCAGTAAACGGGTGTTTGAGTGGAATAAAATGCCCATACTTAGAAATCGATCCATGACCACCATGATGCAAGAATATCCATTTGATTTAAGAAGAGTAGTGATAAAGTCCATCGAAACGTCTTTCCATATAGCCTCAGGAATCGATAATGGTTGAAGTAACCCAGCCGGTGACATTGCCTCATATTTTGATTTTTGGCACACTAGACAATTTGTCACGTACTCTTGTACTCGTTTAAACATCCCTCGCTAATACACACTCGTGGCTAGGCGGCGATACGTACGATATGCTCCCGCGTGCCCACCCGATGGGGTATCATGAAATCCATGCAAAAGATGAGGAATCCAAGACAAATGTGATGCCAAAATGAGTCATCCTTTATATAATAAACACCCTTGATGTAGAGCAAAGCCCGGGTGGAAATCTGCATCATTTTGTAAATTGGATATTAGTTTTCCGAGAAACTCGTCCTGCGATTGCTCTTTTACAACGTCCGTCATTTAAGCCCAAATTGGCGCACTAATCACCCCAATTCTGCTTTGTCAACTCCCCTCGATAGAGCGTCGGCTGCTCAATTTTGGCTCCCCGGTTCGTACACAATGTCGAAGTCTTAACCCAACAATTTCGCTCTCCAATTTTGTTGTGCCGGAGTGACAATCCGCTACGATAGTAGGTGGCATAGGCTGTTGTGATCGGTGCGAACCGTAAACCTTTTCCCTATAGATATGGTCTCCAATGTTGGACTGCTAGAAACAATCTCATCATATCGCGTTCATATGTGGACTTCCAACGTGTTTGATCAGCAAAAGCTTTACTCTAATAGGCCACTGGTCTCCCTTCCTGCATTAACCGCCCCAATGCCCCATCCGGATGCATCACATTCCACGACAAAGTGTTTAGTAAAGTCAGGCATTGCCAACACCGGGGCTGCCATGAGTGCACTTTTAAGGGCGTCAAATGCGCGTTCTGCCTCTGCATCCCATGTGAAACGAGTCGCTTTGTCTTTTTTTAATAATTGGATAAGTGGTCGAGCGATCATTCCGTAATTCCTCACGAAGCAACAATAATAACCGGTAAGGCCTAAGAATCCCCGAACTTCTCAAATCGACCTTGGTTGGGGCCAACGTAGGACAACACTAGTTTTTGTTGGGTCCATGGCTACCCCGACGGCGAAAATAATGTGGTTGAGGTACTCAATAGACGTACACCCAAATGAACATATTTTTTCTATTGGCCCTGGATTCGTGTTGCTGCAGCAATAAGAGTATGCACGACAGGTGTCGTTTATGTTCCTCGACTGTTGGGCTGTAAACAAATATGTCACCGAAAAACACAATCTGAGATAAGTACGAAATAGATCATTCATCATCGAACATCATGGCGAGGAATTCATAATGCCCACTATGCGTACGAAAGGCTGTTTTGGCGATATCTGCGGGTGCAATACGAATTTGATGATAGCCAGAACGCATATCAATCTTAGAAAAAATTGCATCCCCGGCTAACTCATCAAGAGTTTCCTGGATAATTGGGATCGGATATTTGTCTGGTACCGTTATTTTGTTTAACTCCCGGTAATCTACACAAAATCTCTAACTACCATTTTTTTTTTCCACTAATAAAATAGGGCTAGAAAATGGACTGGGACTGGGGCGAATGATACCTTCCATTAGCATGTCCGCGACGAGTCACTCTATTTAATCTTTTTGAAGCTGTCCATAACGATACGGGGGGATGGAGACTGGACTGCTCCCATGCTGAATCTCGATGTGATGATCTTGTTGCCGTCGTGGAGGTAATCCCAAAGGCTCTCCAAAAATATCCAGAAATTGGGAGAGCAACAATTCTATCTCCTCATTACTTGTTAAAGCGTTAGATTGGCTAACGGATAAACTAAAACACTCCCCATTCCATAGAATCGCCATGAATTCCGGTTCATGAGTTCGGATTAGTGAACGTAGCCCCACTTGCATTCGACTTAGTGAAGGGTCACTGCATAGCTGGACTATTTTACCATTGTTTTCGAAGGCCATCGTCATCTTGTGCCAATTTATGGTTTTTTGTTTTCCTTCCCGAAAACTTCAAATGGTTCTCACATTCATCATCTCCGATGAAAGACGAACGGGCGGATGTGCACCCTGTGGAAGCCATCATGACCCTCTCCACCTGTCTGAAGGAGTCGATGAAGAACCAGTATCCCGCCTTATGTTGAAAATACATATGGATACTGAGTGATCTTGGGTAGATGACAAAGTTGTATCATTCAAACAAGTTAGTACATGCTTTCGACGCCTAAAAAGTCTACCCTTGGCAGAAACACCTTGTTGTTGATGATGCCAAGAAGAGGGAAGAAATGGGAAGCACAAATAGTGAAAGCAAAAGGATCAAGCCTTTGTCGGACCAAGATCGGGGCAAGATAAACCTTTGTCTGACCAAGATCGAGGGAGACCTAGGAAAATCACCTTCACTAACTTACCTTCTCATCAAAGAAGTCAAGAAGAAAGGAGAATCAATTTCTCTCTCCTTCAGATCTTCTTTTATCTTTCATGTTTTAGGTTTTTAGTTTTTGTATGCTCCTTGTATCGCTGATAGAATTTGTTGTTATATGTAGCATTAGCATTATACTATGTTCTTACATGTAAGATTTAAATGAGAATAAATGTTTCCTTGTTGAAGCAGTTTTTTCTTTCCGATACAAACTAAAACACTGAACTAAAACAAACGCTAACAACTAACAGCTAACTGCTAACCTTCCTAACTTCTTATCTATTTGTTATGCTCATAAATTTTATCGCTGGTTTACAATTCTTTTCTTGTGGTTACTGCTCTTAAAATTATAAAGGCGTTTTCCTTTCCAAAAGGTTGAATGGTCTTGACATCATCAAAAAGAGGGAAACTGTTAGGAATTTCTTTGTTAGAAGTTTTGATGATGACAAGATAGGACTTATGTTAGACCCCTGAAAATGTAAGTTTTATTTTTCATAGAAGATCATGTATCAAGCGATAGGATGTTTATCGAGTTGTAACTTTTAGATTAGGTGCTTTTCTATTTGTCCTTTTAGTTTTGTTAGTCTTAACGTTTGAAGCGTTAGTAGAATTCTGAGTAAGTCTATTAATGCGAAGAGGTTTGAAGAAACTGCAAGAGCGATCTGTAATATCAAATATCTCAAGCGACATCGTTCTACAAGCAACTATCTATGTTCAAATCAGCGGTGAGTTATTGGATAGCTTCCATCATAAGCAATTGGATATCAGATGTCATGTCAATGCATTTAATGTTCAACGGGCATTTATTTAAAAGCATTTTATGCTTATTAAAGGCATTTGATGCATATATTGCCGATGGAGTACGGAGAGCACCAAACTCATTGGATGTCAACATAAGACAATTGTCGTAGTCTGAACAATTGCATCAATATATCCGGGATTCACCAACCCATCTAATCTTTCTGAGCGGAAAAATTACACGCGCCTCAGAATGTATCTAACGGATCTTACAAATGATCTCAATTGATCTAATGTATGGTCTCAACGGATATATTCCGAAACCTGTGTACAAATAGAACTTCAAGAATAATAGAAAAAGAGAGATTCGAACAAGTGAGAAAATTCTCGAGCTTAAACGATCACATCCTAAGTCGAAATAATTTCTTGATTCTGAACTTCAGCCTCAGAAAAACTCGAATCCTGAGCATCCATTCAAATCGATATTTCTCTATCTCTTTCTCAAGAAGAACCTAAACTGAAAAGAGTATCAACAAAGTTGTTTGACCTTTGCCAAAACAAACAAACCAATTTCACTCCAATTTCTGAGTGAAATTAGTCATCCTCTCTTTCAATCTGTGTGTGAGGAAAGTTGTAGGATATCTGCAATATTTCTGTGTGAGAGAAGCAGCTCACTAAAAGTGTTCTTAGAGGCAAACGCTTGTGTAGCTAAGGAGCTCAAGACATTTTAGTTTGTGCATTGTATTGGAGAAGACTCTGTGTGACTTTTCAGATTCAATATGAATTCCTTTCTCAAGAAGAACCTGAACTGAAGAGAGTATCAACAAAGTTGTTTGACCTTTGCCAAAACAAACAAATCAATTTCTGAGTGAAATTAGTCATCCTCTCTTTCAAACTATGTGTGAGGAAAGTTGTAGGATATCTGCAGTATTTCTGTATGAGAAGCAGATCACTAAAAGTGCTCTTAGAGGCAGACGCTTGTGTAGCTAAGGAGCTCAAGACATTTTAGTTTGTACATTGTATTGGAGAAGACTTTGTGTGACTCTTCAGATTCAATATGAATTCATTCGTGAATCGATCAAGAATGACGTAGATGGGATTACACCACCCAGCGAACCTTGCAAACTATGTCTCATTTACTTATTGCTTTATTCCTGTTCTTTACTGCACATTCATTTAAATTCAGTAATTTAGTAGAGATTATCTATTGCATAAAAGAGTTAGTGTAGTTGCCATATACATCTATTAATTGTGTCTCTGCCTAACATAAACATTACCCAAATCCAAATACTCTGATTATATATTCCGATGTGCACTTACGGTGAATCTAAGTTCTGACCACTACATCTCACTGTAGTTTTCTCAACTGATTCTAAGTTAAAATCTCTTAGTCTTTGCGCTCAAGTTCCTTTTAGATCATTACTGAAAGAAGAACTTGTCTTTAATCTAAACGATTAATGAAAAATTAGTAACAAAGGATCAGGGTCTATTCCACCCCCCTTCTAGACCCTTGTCCAAACCACTTGGGACCAACAGTATAGAATAAGAATCTCCCCAAAATTGATAATCTGGTTTGATCTTATATTGAGCTTGAAAACATCGACCCGTTGGCTATTGAATTAGCCAAGAACCTCGGTATGTTGAATGCTACAAGATCTTGCTCAAGAATCTTGATAAGTTCTCAAAAGAAAATACTCTCAAGAGATAGTAAATTCAAAAGTAATTTTCGTACTCAAATTGATGTCCCTTTTCAAAGGTGTACATGGCCTATTTATAGACTACAATTGACTTCTAAAATTCCTTCATGCATGAATATATCTTGAAGACACTTCAATACATTCATTTGACCACATTTACTTTACTCAAGGACTAGTCAAAAACTACTAAGTTCTATGACTCTTCTTAAATACTTAATTTAATACATTTGACTGTTTTGAAGAGTCACTCTTCTAGGGCTTTAGAATATAGACGAAAATGATCCTTAAACTTGGGCTTTAATTTTGGATAAGATATAAGCCCAACTCTTCATTTGAAGTCCAGCCCATCAACTTGAATAATATTAATCATTTTCCCATTGAAGAGGTCACTTGGGCTTGATCTTTTATTTCATCAACAAGAACCATCATGACTTCCTTGATCTTCTTAGTATGTGCCCTTGTAATTGGTCCATCTTTCATGACCAAAGGGTCCGTCTTGTTTGTATAGTTTTGCATGGGCAGATATCCATCAATAGTATTGTAGGTGTCTTTTTTTTTTCTTCTTCAGGTGTGCATTGTTTCTCATGTAAAATGGTGAATAGAAGTTAGGATCTTGATGAGGTTTTCATTTTTTCGCGTTCGTTGCATGATCATGATTAGTTTATTGTTGAAATAATACAATGCCCAGTTGAACGTATTGCATGTTCTATACGAAATGCTGCTGCTAAATGTAAATTGATTTTATCAAAACTGAGCTATAGAGTCTGTAACCCAAAGTAGAGTGCAAATTCAATATATTATGTATTAGTTGGATGTGCTGTCCACTAGAATTGGCAAGTATCCATCTCTAAAATTTGCAATTAAGTGTTGAATTTACAGTATATCTCATTTTATAAAGTATAGACAATAGCTATCTATTTGAGGCCCATTTTTATGTTGTGAAGTTAAATGAGTTGCTCCTTATTGGTGTGCCAAGTTTGCCTACAATGCATAATTTTTTCGATGTTTTATATAGCACTTATATTCTTGAGTACTATATAGTTTTATTTCCTCCGTTAGCCTTACCGTGATGGAAATATCTATTTTCAGGTATCATTTGCAACTTGTACACTTCAGCTCCTGCTGCCTTTCACCACCGACATTGTAAATACTTCAAGTAAATTTATTTTGTGTTAGGGAAATTTTTAAATTTATGTTTCACTTTTTCATTGCCTAAATTACAAAATGCAAATAGCCTAAATGTATAATTTCCACATCTGACAGATTGACAGATTGCAGATTACTGTGCATTCCAGTTTTGCCTTTATTATAACTCCAACATTATAACTATTTCATGTTAACTTCATTTCTTTTCTATTAGGTTTTTGGAATTTCTATTAATTGTTGTTGATATTTCATATCAAACTATATACTTTTGACTTCTTGCTATACTTTTTTCCTTTTGTTTACCAATTTCTGTTTTTTTTTTTCTTTTTGGTTTAGCCTAATATGTTTTTCCTATTCTGAGTTACTGTATATTTCCTATAGTTTAGTTTCTTCTTATTGAATCTCGTATTATTACTAAGAGTTTCATTGTGTATAAAATATTTGGCTTATGGACGGTTTAACATATATAAATGAATCTAATTATGCACCATTAATTGATAAGGAATCTAAACGAATTAGGTACAACAAAACACAGCGAGAACTTTACAGTGCAATGTCTAATGAGAAAAGGGACAACAAAAACTCAGCTGCTTATGCTCAGAGAACTTCACTGAAACAATCAAGTTTATGCTGTTGACAAACAAGTTGTTTACATCATTACGTTTGAACACTTATTTTGCTTAGTAATTTACTTATTCATATTTATAGACATGTATAATTAACACAATTTTATACTATCTATTTGAAAACTATATAGAGTTGTTAAAATTGAGGCTCTTGTAAACTTAAAAAATTGATTTATTTCTGTAAAACCTGAGATATGATTTATTTCTAACATTTTTTTAGATATTTGCAGCACATGCTAATCTCTTTCTTACATGTAGGAATCTATTTTAATTGTTAACAGATTTCTAAAGTTTTGGGTTGACTGAAATTTTATTCTTTCAGATTCATTAATCTTGATCATTTCCATTTCGTTTTCAGATCATGTTGATAAATATTGAAGAAATTCAACGTCTTTTGGGCAATTGCCATCTTCTTTTGGGCAATCGCCAGCTTCTTTCGAGTAAACGCCACCGACCAACGACTATGTAACCTACATCTTTTGGCACTATGTAGTATGCAACATTTTCAGTAATGTACATATAATTAACTGATAATATAGGTTTTGTCCATGTTTATAAAATCTATCGGTTTAATATGTATGCAAAAGATACTTCTCAAGGTTATTTAAATTCCATTTGATAAATATTAACAAATTTAAGATAGAATTACTTCATTCATATTATAAACACATTAAAAATTTAACTCCTGAAAATATATTTAATTATTTTGCACTAAATTATATTTCTTTAAGAAAAAAACAGGTACGGGCAACAATACTGCGCTCTGCGTGGTGCCGCTCTTTATAGTATAATATATGCATGAAGAAGAATAATTGAAGCAGATGATGTACAATTAAATAATAAAAGTGGCAGCGATTTAATATTTTTTAAATTTTATTTTTCAGTGCTTTTTATCAATATCACATGCATCATCCATTTTATCGAATATATATTCATTAAATACTGTAAAATTAAATATGCAGATGGGCAGAATTTTTCACCGCTTTTATTTTTGTTCAATTAATAATTTGTGTAATTTTGTTTTCTTTTTCAGTAATTATATATGGAGATAATCTTCCATTTCATTTTATTTTAATTTCACTCTCTTAATTTTGTTTGACATTGGGAAGGAAAATTTACAGTATTAAATGTCCTATACATGCCAACAACCATTTCATATGAACTATCACCAAAACCAAATGAACAATAATTTAATTTCATTCAACGAATATGATCTAGGTCGTAATATACGAGCTAGGCCAAGCCGAACCACAAAGTGTAACCCAACCTGAAGATAGATTATAGACTGTACTCGGGGTTCGACCCAAGTTGCCTACGTACCTTTCTTAAGGATCAAGTTTTACGTAGTTCAAATGTATTAACGAGGTTCTCTGTAATAGCTCGGTAGTAGAGCGGGTTAGTACTAGTTAATCTCACGTAATCGGTCCCGTTTTCCAATGAACAGTGCGGGTATTTATAGAAAGTCCACGTTGTACGGACGATACACATGTACGACTATATGTCGTACACGTGTCCTTAATGTACGGTTATGATTTGTCGGGTCCTTTACTGTACTTGACCCGTACAATAAAACACGCGGGTCTTGTAGTGTTTTGCAATTAAAGGAGCCATAGGGACTTGTAGTGTAATTTTAGTCCACATCAGCCCTAATCGCTTGTGAGGGTTATGGGTCGTCACGTCTTGTGGTTCGTATATAATTTAGGTTGAGCCATGGGTCGTATGTATTTAGGTTGAGCCATGGGCGTACGACCCATTTAGTCTATACCAGAATAAATATCGAATAAAATGTAAATCATGGTCTATTTTAACAATAAAAATATTTTAAATAAATTAAAAATAATTAACTATTCCTCTATAAATAATAAAAATTCAACTTAAAGAAAATTTAATTATTAAATAAAGAAACAACTATTTTTATTGATTTTGAAATGTATTTGATTGAGGGATAGTGAAGGTATTAAACTATTATATTTATGATTAGCTTGAAATGGTAATCATAATATCTCAATAAATAATGTTTTATGATTCTTTTTTGGGAGGACTGAGGAGGACTCCCATATTTTTTAGGAATTAAATTGTATTTCATAATATCACAAAAGAATATCAAACAATGTTAGTTGAATTTTGGGAATCATATCCCCTATTTAGATTTCATTAACTTGACGAACAAACAAAGCCTAAAAGTTTTGTCCAATAACTGAAATGTTGATAAATTGCTATTGTACTTTGGGACTATAGAGGTATATTATGTGCATGTACAGTATATACGTCTATAAATTTTTGCATCTTCAATGTTGTTATTGTAATTCTGACGGATGTTTTATAACTCCATATTTGAATTTATGTGTTATGAGTTAGCATTTGTTGAATGAGCACAACTGAATTCGTAGTATTTAAATTTTGTAATTTATGTTATTTTTATTAATACATCAATTTTATTTACCAATATATATATTACACAACCTTACACAGGTGCCCTAGTGCAAAGTACATGGCTTTGAATAATTAAATGTATGGAGACATATTAAAGTGAAGATGTACTGTTTTAGTATTTTTCATGGGCTTCCATGCATGTGGAATTTTTCCATGTTCATCATTTCATAGTATTATTATTATTGAGATTTTATATTATGTTACAATTATAATTATATCTCTATGTAAAATTTTGTGAGCTTGGATCTACGATTAAGGAAGGAGAGGAGACATGGAGACACCCTTGCCAATGACACAAACACATAATAAGATATTCAATATAATTTGATTCCTTCTCAGCCCCATACGTAGAAAACGAATTCTTAGGGTGTGTTTGGATTGAAAGATTTGAAATTCATGGATTTCAAATTCATCGACAAATCCATTTAAGTTCGTTTGGATAAATTCATATTAGAAAGGATTTCAAATCCCTTGTCATTCATTTTGACTTATTTTCTCCACGACTACGATGGATTTCAAATGACTCCATTTTAAGTGTCATTTGAAATCCTTCCTCCAAATTCCCTCCTCAAATCCAAATCCCTCAATCCAAACACACCCTTAAGGAGTTCATGGACTGCAAATCATGTACATATACGATGGATCTGACACGAGTCTAATTGTGATTGTATCAAAACTCAAACTGAATAGCTAGAGTATATTTCGAAGCACAAACTTTATATATGTGCAATAAATATCAAGGCTTGAATCAACAAAGCATAGCATATTCAACTTGATAGAACACGAATTTTACAGTATAACTGAGAGGCTTTCGTTTCAAAACCACAAGTAGAAGGAGTTCCATAGCATGCAAGTTCCAAAGGAATAATGGATGGTTATACAAAATTCGATGCAAAAAGTGAGATTGATTCATAAGGAGCATGATACATCATCATATTAGATATGTTCTTCAACCTTTGACATTTCATCTCTTATCGCGGCACGCTTAGACCTAGTTCTGAAAATCATTGAACAAGTCTTAATGGGTTAACAAGTCCAATTATGAAGGCACAGCAAATCATCCATCCTTAAATTACTCATTTTCAACTGAAACATCACACACTCATTGGGTTAACTATAGCATTGGCTTTTCTTACTTAAATGGGATCAAATCATATAGACAGACAGTTGGATAGTCAAAATATATGCTCAAAAATTGTCTACATCTGATCTTAAACTTGCAAAAGATATGCTCAAAAGCATGCACATATCACTAGTTTACATTTCTATTGTCCTCCCAATCCTCGTCAAGGTCTTGATAGGTTCCATATTGTCTTAGAACAGGTCACTTAATTCAATCTCTTTTACTCCATAATACATATGGTGTCAATTTAAGTTACCAATACTGCATGAATTTGCAATATGGAATCTTTTGACTCTTATTCACGAAGGACGACTCTCTATTTCCAACCATTATAGAAAATGTTTTAAAATACTTAATTAGTACATGCTCGCTGATCTTCAAAAGATATAAATGCTGCCACTCGCTAAATATAATCACTTATATGTAACTAAGAAATTTAGTTCAAGATTCGTGACACACAACAATAGACATTATAGGTTTTGTGTATGTATCAATTCCATACAAGGCCCATTCTGCACTACTTTTCCTAAGTTACAATCAACTTTTGCTAATCTTCAACCAAATATAAATCCATGTAATGTATCAAAACGCCAGTGAAGCACAAAATAACCAATGGTGAAGCAATAGCAGCTAAACAATTTAATTCCTAAAACATTGTGAATAAGTACAGCATTTTCGATAAAACGAATAAAGAATTCTTACAGAAATATTAGAAAATGTATCAAACTCCAGGGTTGGCACTGCAAATCATACCCTGAGACAAAGATCTACAGCCAATGGTATCTGCACCAAGACACGAAGTGAGTCTAGCTGAGGCGATTGCTGTGTGGAGAGGCAAGAGAGACTGGATGGCACCCATTTGAGGAAATGGCCTGAAATGCAAACACAAATCTCAAAAACTATAACATAGAATGGCCTCAAATCTATATGATTTCGTTATTTAACGGCCACAATCCAAAGAACAAGAAAAAAAATCAAATCTTTATCCCATTATTTAACTAGCCCATTTGAATAACTGATAAGAGATTCTATGAGAAATCCATTTGAGCTAAGATAATAAATCCATCAAATTCCTAACCGAATGCCAGAAAATCAAAAGCTTGAACCAAGAATTGAAAATGTTTCACATGATAAAGGGTAAATTAACTGATTTTAAATACAACCCATTTGAGACAACGACCTAAAATTCAGAATTAACATACAAAATCAAAGCAGAATTAAAATGGTTCTAAACGGGGGCGCAATTAGGGTTTGAAGATTAATACCTTGAGAAAAGTGATGAAGGGGAGCTTGTTGATTGAACAGAAAACATGGGTTTGCTTGAAGGCTTAGTAATGGTGGATTTGAGAAGGTTGATTGCAGGTTTTGAGACTGTTCTGAAGCGTGAAGCCATTACTAGTTGGCGATAAAATTGAAGGATTTTCTTTTTCTTGTTGGGGTTTTACGTGAGGATTTGAGCAATAATAATTCACCAAATTGTTCGGCTATGTTTGTTTATGTTTTTAAGTTAAAATTTTGAAAATTTTTCGGGAATGGCGTACCATCGAAATTCGTGTGAAAATGATAGGTGTTTGTTTATGTTTTTAGAATTATGTTGAAAATTGTAATGTGTCAAATCAATGATGATTGGTTGATGTTTAATGATTGAATTAATTATTTTTGTAATGATTATTTAAATAAATAAATATATATATGAGTGTATAAAATAATGTATATATTAATTGTAATTGATGAATGTGTAAAATAATTGATGTGTTGATTGATAGGTAGTTAGTATTGGAGATTGAAAAAGTAGAGTTGAAAAAAGGAAATTGAGATGCAAATTTGGTGTGTTAAGTTAGATTTAAGATTTTGTGATTTGAAATCTTGAAATTGAATTTCAAAAACATAAACACAAAAAAAAACACTATTCGCTAAACACAAAAAAAAAAACCTCTTAAAAATTTGATATATTCATCACTTTGCCTCATTTATTATTTTTCGGTCAAATTTTGATCGAAAATTATTTAAATAATTTTTTCGTCAAAAACATTATCGTCTTTAATAAATTTTGTGATTCTCTTACATGGATTTGAGTCAATACAAATTTTACAGTTTATGCCATATTTCATATTTTCATTAGGCATTGAGGGCATACACAACATAATAATGTAGTAATAAAGTTGAGATGCATTGTTCATGTATTAATTTATAGAAAATACTGATATATTGGGGTCATTTTACAATATCCCGACTCCAATACCATTTGAAAAGAATAGGATAATATTTTACCAAAATACTCACGTATCCAACACTGCACACAATCTCTGCTTTCTTGAAACTAATATTTTTTCGATAAATTATTGGTATTATTAAATGTTAATGTTATCAATAGAAAAAGGAGGTTGAGATTTTTCATATTTATATTCATAAATAATAGTCCTCATTAATAATTAGTAAAGCAAATAATGAATATCAATCTCAACTCAATCTAGCACGTTACGTTCTACAACTAGGTTCAATTGGTATCTTTAAACAAAAGAAGATACATCCTAACATCATCAATCAGTATGATTCAATTCGAATATTCAGATACTTATATAGCGCTTAATTAGAATTGATGATATTGTATTGTCAAGAAGAGAAGAACCCTAATTTCATATATCGAATAATCTGAGAATGAGTCTTGAACAATGAATGATAAAAGTAAAGTGCTAAAAACGTACTACACTATTCTGATATACGCTTAATATATATACATATATCAGATACAGAAAGACTAAAATACCCTTAGGTATTAACATGTTATACCAATAACACCCTAATATCTAACACTCCCCCTTAAGTTTGGTTTTCAAATAGATTCAAAACACCAAACTTAGCTAAAAGAAAATCAGACTGAGACTTGCTAAGAGTCTTTGTTAAAATATCAGCTGGCTGCTGATTTGTAGAAATGTATGATGTAGAAATGACTCCTTGTTGAATTTTGTCTCTTATAAAGTGACAATCGATCTCTATGTGCTTGGTCCTTTCATGGTATACTGGATTGGAGGCTATCTGTAGAGCAGATTTACTATCACTCAACAGTTGAACAGGTGCATTCACTTCAACCCCTAAATCTTTTAGAACTCCAATTATCCAAACAGCTTCACAGGTAGCATTGGCCATAGCACGATACTCCGCTTCTGCTGAAGATCTTGAAACTACCTTCTGTTTCTTGGTTTTCCAGGATACAAGAGAGCTACCAAGTTGAACAGCATATCCAGAGATTGACCTTCTAGTCATTGGGCAGGAAGCCCAATCTGAATCACAATAAACCTTTACCTGTAAAGAACTATCAGAAGCAAACATTAAACCCAAACCAGGACTTCCTTTCAAATATCTTAAAACTCTATATAAAGCATCCAAGTGAGACTTCTTAGGTTGATGCATAAACTGAGTAAGCATATGCACAGAATAACACAAGTCAGGTCTAGTTAAACATAAGTAGATCAATTTACCAACAATCTTTTGATACTGAGCAACATCTTCTACCAGTTTATCATCAGAGTTAAGGCCATTAGATTTATCATACTCATAAGATGTAAGCTTCACATTTTGATCCATAGGAGTTAAGGCAGGTTTTGATCCCAACATACCAGTTTCTGCTAACAATTCTAAGGTATATTTTCTTTGGTTTAAGCAAATACCTTTATTAGACCTTGCCACCTCAATACCTAAAAAATACCTTAACTCTCCTAAATCTTTCATATGAAAAATCTTGCAAAGATAAGCCTTACACTCTGAAATGAGATCAATGCAGTTACCAGTAATCAATATGTCATCTACATAGACTAAAAGGATAATAATATCACTCCCCCTTGTTTTAACAAACAAGGAGTAATCATGCTTAGACTGATTAAAACCAAACTCAAATAAAGCTAAAGAAAACTTCTGATTCCACTGCCTTGGAGCCTGTTTCAGTCCATACAGTGATTTCAGAAGTTTACAAACCTTTCCACTAGCATGACTGCCAAATCCTTGAGGAATCTGCATATATATATCTTCATTGAGATCTCCCTGCAAGAATGCATTAGTAACATCCATTTGAAAGATATGCCAATTTGAAATAGCAGCTAAAGAAACAATAAGTCTTACTGTTACATGCTTTGCAACTGGTGCAAAGGTTTCTGAGTAGTCTACCCCTTCCTGCTGAGTGAACCCCTTGGCCACTAACCTAGCTTTGTGCCTTTCAAGGGATCCATCACTCTTATACTTGATAGTGTAGATCCACCTACATCCAATAGGATGCTTACCAGGAGGCAGATCTACAATATCCCAAGTTCTATTGAGTTCAAGGGCACCAATTTCTTTTTTCATAGCTTCTTTCCATTGAGGTATGTTAGCTTTCCATTGAGGTATGTTAGCTGCCTCAGAAAAGTTCTTAGGAATATAATCATCAGAAATAGAAGTTAAAAAACTTCTGTAAGAATCAGACAGTTTATCATAATTAACACAATTAGCCAAAGGATAGTTACAAGAATTAGACATGTTGTCATCATTATCAGTAACAGATGGCATAATGTAATCTTTGGACCACTGAGGTAATTTATGAATTCTAGTGGACCTTCTGAGATTGACCTGATTCCCTGTTTCAGATGGTTCTGTTCTAGTAGAATCACCATGAGACATATTATTATTACCTTCTTCAGCTGGTGACACACCAGAACCAGAATCTGTAGAATCTTGAGATATATATGGAGATATGAATTCTTCAAAAAAAAGTTGTGAATCATGATCTAAAAAACTGGGATTATTAGCACAGTTAGTCTGATCAATAGAAAAAGGAATAACAAATTCATAAAACACCACATCTCTAGAGACAAAGATAGTATGAGAAGATAACTCCAATAATCTGTACCCCTTTTGAGTAGGAGAGTAGCCTATAAGAACACATGGCTTACTTCTAGGTTGGAATTTGTCTGAATTAGGTAAGATTGAGGCATAACATAAACATCCAAACACTCTTAAATGTAGCAGCTTAGGTTCCTTTTTAAATAACATAGCAAAAGGTGTCTGATTGTTCAAATTATAAGAAGGTGTTCTATTTATCAAAAAAACAGCTGTTAAAACACAATCACCCCAAAATTTTAAAGGAACATGAGAATGGAGTTTCAAGGCTCTGGCTACATTAAGAATATGCCTATGCTTCCTCTCAACAACACCATTTTGTTGAGGGGTATAAGTACAAGAACTCTGGTGAACAATGCCCAAGGAAGTGAACAAGGCAGAACATTCATGATTAAAAAAGTCTAAGGCATTATCAGTTCTTATGATTTTCACATTGCTGTCAAACTGATTTTTTACAAATATCAGAAAGTTCTTAATTTTCAAGGCAACCTCAGATTTATATTGCATTAAAAAAACCCAACAGAATTTAGTATAATCATCTACAAGAGTCAGGAAGTATCTCTCTTGATTGTATGTGGGTTCTTTATAAGGCCCCCATACATCCATGTGTATTAACTGGAAAGGTGCAGAAGATTTAGAATCACTTATAGGAAAATGGAGTCTACTATGTTTAGCAAGGGGACACACAGGGCAAAGAATCTTAGATTCTTTCACTTTTATATCAAGTTGAGGTAAAGAATTCAATTTGTTGAAGGCAGGATGCCCCAACCTGTAATGCCACAGGGAAATCTTATCCAATCTATCCACTTTATTACGTTTGTCAATGTTCACAGAATTACAAAAATCTTCCTGTCTAGTAACACTAGATACAACAGTATCTTTATTATTATTAGGAACCAAGTAGTACAAGCCATTAAGTAGTTTCCCAATCCCCTTTGTCAAGCCACTCCAATCCTCCTGTATCAAACAAAGATTGGTATAAAAACTTATCCTACAGTGATTGTCTCTCACTAACTTAGATACTGAAATCAGATTGTATTTAAAGTCTAGGACAACTAAGACTTTGTGAAGAACTAAGTAAGGTGAAACTCTTATATCTCCAGTGTGAGTGACAGAACTTACAGTCCCATTAGGTAGCTTGACAGATATAAAATCATTGCATTTAGTGACATTATGACCAACTAAACTTAGATCATGAGTAATATGTTGATTTGCCCCCATGTCAAGAATCCATGAATTATTATCAATAGTATTGTTTTTATAAAAACAAGAGGAATTGACACACATACCAGCCATGTTTGCATTTACAGGGGTGTTTGAAATTTTGGCCCCTTCCTGGCTGTTAATGAGCTGCATCAACTGCTGATATTGTAGTGGAGTAAAGGTTGGAGCAGTCCCATTAAAAATTTCTCCTTGAGCAGGCTGTATTGTGTCCGATTGAGCATTATGAGCCTGGTAGTTAGAGTTCCCTAATTGGGAACTTCCACCCATAAGGTTTCTATTGTTGTTATAACCACTGCCTCCTCTGCCTTGAGAGTTGTTTCGACCTCCCTGTCGTCCTCCCTTTCGTCCACCTCTACCTCGTCCTTGAGGATATCCAACAAGCTTGTAGCAGGTGTCTTTAGAGTGGCCAGGGATATTACAAAATTCACAGATGACAGATTCTCTGTTTTGGGACTGAGACCGTATAGGACCATTGGTGACAAGAGCTGTAGAGTCCGATGCCTTGACACCTATTCCCCGTTGAGTCTCTTCATTACATACTATAGAGAACACTTGATTGTGAGAAGGGAGAGGAGACATCATTAGAATTTGAGAGCGCGTGTGGCTGTAGCACTCATTGAGGCCCATCAGAAAGGTCATCATCTTTAATTGGCTACATTAATTGGCTACAGAAGTCACTGTATTCTTTGGTTACCACCGAGGAGGGAGATGGAATAAGAGAGTCGTATTCATCCCAAAGCTGTTTGAGGTTGGAATAGTACTCCGTTACAGAGTTTGCACCTTGTGTCATCGTATTAATCTGTCTGTAGAGAGAGTACATACGTGCTCCGTTTACTTTGTCAAACCGTTCCTTGAGATCTTGCCATATGATTTCTGCAACCTCACAATATACGACACCATGCACAAGATCTCTGGAAATTGATCGGGTAATCCATGCCTTAACCAAGGCATTACACCTTTTCCAGTAGAAGAGTCTCGGAGAGTCGGCGTCCGGTCGTGTGCAAGAACCGTTGATAAACCCTAATTTGTTTTTTGCTTCTAAAGCAACTAACATCTCTCGACTCCAAATCTTATAATTTTCACTTCCTTTCAAGGTTTCAGTCACTAAATCAATATTAGGGGTATCCGATGGGTGAATATAGAGGGGGTCATTGAAATCGATTTTCACCTGAGTCGATAGGGAAGAAGAGGAAGAACCTGCTTCAGTAGACGTCATTGAATCCGAAAACGGTAAGAGATGATCGCCAATTTGAGAGAAAATCAGACTCACAGTCTTGATTTGAATATCGAACAAACCAACAACTGACCCGCAGTAACGATAAAGAACAACCGAGAAAAACAGCCAGAGACTGTCCCAACACCCTGGACAACAGTGAGGATCAAGAATTATGCGCACGGAAGATTCATCCCACGATCGATCGCTCTGGTGCCATGTCAAGAAGAGAAGAACCCTAATTTCATATATCGAATAATCTGAGAATGAGTCTTGAACAATGAATGATAAAAGTAAAGTGCTAAAAACGTACTACACTATTCTGATATACGCTTAATATATATACATATATCAGATACAGAAAGACTAAAATACCCTTAGGTATTAACATGTTATACCAATAACACCCTAATATCTAACATGTATCATGTATGTATGTCTTTCTTCACATTTTTCCTCATTAAAAGATAAAAAGAAAATAAAAGGAGAAGGTAGAAGAAAGGATCAATTCAAACTTAAAAAAATAAATACTTACAAATGTAAATCGAAATACAACACTTAGGAATGTTACAATATCCTTCAAATTCCATAACAAGACCCTATAGAACATGAGTTTCGGTAGATGGATTTTTAGTATTGAGTTTTGATGGTAAAGCAATTTTAATAGGTGTGGTGGATGAGGAACCAAGAAATAGCAGGTTGAAACATTCGATTACAGATTGCAGGTTGAATACAATATATTATTTGGATTTTGCAAAAAATCTCCACTACAATGATAATTATGATAATCTTGAATGAAAAGTCAAAGAAAATTATAATCCTACCAGATTTATCATAAACATATATAGAAGGTAACAATTTGAGCTCATTTCCCCCCTCTATATATAAGTAGAGTACTACAATGGAGAAACAAACAGTACACAGAAGAATATATAAAATTGTTCAGAAAACGAAAATGGCAAAGCTTTTCTGGATTCTTTTCCTTGTTCTTTCAGGTTAGGATTTATTTGTATATTTTTACTGGATAATATTCTAATATTTGTATTAAAATGTTTGGTTGCAGTTGGAATAATAGGAATGGGTGTTGAAGTGAATGGGCAGAAAAGATGCGAGAAAATATTGAGCACAAAAGGTTGTGAAATTGGAAGTTGTCAACAACAATGCTTCAAACAATACAAGGGAAATGGAGTGTGCCTTGGCGGAGGACCATACTCTTGTGCTTGCTTATTCCCTTGTTGATTTCTTTTCTTCTATTTCAATGTTGTTAATTACTCTAGATCTCAAATCATTAATAAAACTTACAACTTCAATGATTTATATCATGTCTTCAATATTTATTTTTTGGCACTCAGTTTAAATTATGTATTTAATAAAATACCAAATTATAATAATCGTGATCTAATTGGAGGAGCTAATAAATTTCCAATAAAAACAAGCATTTCCATTTCCCCGCCCAATATTAAATCTCAAATCTCAATAGCAATTTACACGCACCGCCAATAGCTGCCGTCACCACTACCACCATCGATTAATATAAGATATTATCAAAAATGTGTTCTTTTGACTTTTGTACTTAAAAATCGTAAAATTTCATGGGGAAGACGATGAACAGTATTAGCAGACCGGTCTTCAGGTTAACCGGTCTATCAAGTCAGTCCAATCGGACTTTTACAATCTCTAGACGGACAAACTGGTCAGATTGGTAAACCAACCTTCCTAGTCTGCGACGTCTGACTGCCCCAGTCTTCGTAATTTTTTCAATTGACTCATATGTATTTCTTTTTTTACTTATAGGAAAATGTTTGAGATTCATTTATATTACCGACATGATGGTGAATGGAACAAAAAAGATGATAAATCATATGAATTGTTGTTAACAAATGATTGGGCATATTACAAGATACTCCAAATAAGATAAAACTTTCAGAGCTTCATGATCGTTTTTGGGAAAGAAATCAGGTGGATAGGACAACTAGGACAATAAAATTGTATTATTTGTATTATTTTATATTTAAAGTTTATATTTTGAATTGTTGATGTGTTTTACTAGGCATTAATTTGTGATTCGGCTTGGGGTTTCAATTGATCTTATTTGTGACTTCGATTGTATTTTTGAGTTTATAGGATGATATTCGAATGAATGAAATAATTGTATTTTTGTGTTTTCAGCAAATTGTCGATTGGACTGATTGGTAGACCAATCTAACTCGGTCGGTCGATGTAGAGACCAAAATTATTGCAATAAAATTTCGATTAGGTCGATCGGGATATAGGTCTCCCTAGTCAGCTAATTCAGAGACTAAAGATTATTTAACAAATTATCGACTGGACTGATCGGTAGACAAATCTAACTCGGCCAGTCGATATAGAGACCGAAATTCTTGCAATAAAGCTTCAATCTGATCGTTCGGCATATCAGTCTTCCCTGTCGGCTGAGTGAGAGACTAAAAGATTTTTTAACAAATTATCGACTGGATTGACTGGTAGACTAATCTAACTCGGTCGGTCGGTGTAGAGACCAAAATCCTTGCAAATCAGGCCAATTGGCATATCAGTTTCCCCAGTCGACTGAATTAGAGACTAAAAGATCATTCAAACAAATTATCAACTGGACTGACTAGTAGACCAAATTCAGTTTAACGGCTGAGAAGGTTGTTAAACCATTCTGACCAATTGTGTAATGATTATAATAAATAAGTTATGCAATGATATATATATATATATATATATATATATATATATATATACTATTACAACTTTATTACCAATCTTCTATATAATTATAAATCGTGCCAATGTATTGAAGACCAACTAGTACATAGTAACAAAGAACAAATTAAGTTTCTTATAAATAAATATATAAGAGATATACATGTTAAATTAAGAATACTAAGGCTTTCTTGAATATAACGTAATCAATTTACTACTAGAAGACTAATTGAATATTTTCAATGTATCATTCAGAATAAAGCAAGTGTCATCTTCAATTATATTGTTATTTTGAATTAATATTACCCTAAACCCTAAATCCTAAAACAATTTGTTATTTAAAAAGTAATCAATCATATTGTTTTCTTTATAAGAAACTTAATTTGTTATTTATCATAATAAATGTCATTAATAAAGTAATACATATTGGGATTTTTATTAATCATTTTTTTTATTTTCTGTACCAGCCGACCGATCAGATCAATATACCAATTTTCCTAGTAGGATGTTTATTGCAAGAGTTTTTCAATCTCTGCATTGCCCGAATGGGAAGACTGGAATACCGGTCGTCTTGGTCGGAGATTTATTGTGATATTTTATAATTTTGTACTAGCCAACTGGTCATATTGGTGTACCAATCGTCCTAGTCGGCATCTTGTTGCAAGAGTTTTAAGTCTCTACATTGGCCGACTGAGAAGACTGGAATACCGGTCATCTCGATCGGATATTTATTGTGATATTTTTTTATTTTGTACTAACCAATTGGTCATACTGGTATGTCAATCGTTCTAGTCGGTATTTTATTACAAGAGTTTTGAGTCTCTGCATTGGTCGACTGGGAAGACTGGAATACCGATCGTTCCGATCAGACATTTATTGTGATATTTTTTTTATTATGTACTTACAGACTGGTCATATTGGTATGCCAATCGTCCTAGTTGACATCTTATTGCAAGAGTTTTAAGTCTCTGCATTGGCCGACTAGGAAGATTAGAATACCACTTGACCCGATCAGACATTTATTGTGATTTTTTTATTCTGTACTTGCTGATTGGTCAGTCGGCATCTTATTGCAAGAGTTTTGAGTCTTTGCATTGGTCGATTTGGAAGACCAGAAACACCATTATACCTCACCAAGAAACAAACATCATTCAATAATAATTCATCAAAGTCCAAACACATACAAAACATCATATAATAAACCTTCACAAAAGAGCTCCGAAGTGATAAAAACATATTACAAGTCCAACATCATATACCAAAAAAAAAATCATCATATAATTGTTTCTCATAACTGATACGAATATTGTTAGGAATATTATATTTTCTTTTATTCTTTTTATATTTTAGATTTCAATAGATTTAGTTAGTTATTTAGATAAAATAGAATACTTATTTGGATTGATATCCTAGTTCTATTAGGATTTCTTTCCAAATTAGGATTCCTATTTCTATTAGGATTTCTACTTCTATTATGATTCCTTTCCAAATTAGAATTCCTACTTTTTTTAGGATTCCTACTTCAATTAGGCTTCATTTCCAAATTAGGATTCTTGTTTTTTTGCCTATAAATAGGCTACGATTTTCATTAATAAAATAGAGAATATTTTTGGAGTAAATTTTATGAGTTTTAAAACTCTCGTCGTTCTTTAAGAACGTTTTTTTGAACTTATCGGATTTTATATCTGTGGGGTTCATTCCCGACTTATCAAACGATTTTTCATCTCATTTGTGGCGTCATCATTATTTCGTTCTGAGGTCCGTATTCATTGATTTCATCAATTGAGGTTTCTATACCGAGGTTCGTTGTCGCAATCGAATTCGGGTTAAGGATATCCATCCATCCATTCAACTCGTGCACAAATTTAGATCTTGGAAAAATTCCGCAACGAGTCAACCTATCTTGGGGAGATTCGTATCAATAACAAAACACATAACCATAAATTTTTATTTCGTTGGAGGCTGAGTGTATGGGTCTTCTGAAATCTTGATTTTGCCATCTTCCTTTTTGGTCGTTCCTGCTTTTGTTCCACCTCAACTTTCTTCGACCTCATATATCTTCTTCAGTATCTTCACATTCAATAATAGAAAACTCAATTTCAAGTCTTTAACAATCAAACCTCTAGACAAAAAAATATGAATAACTATTAAAAAAGCATCTAGGAATTATCCTATTCTAATCATACAATTAGAATGCTTTCTAAATGTCATATGAATATCATCTTTCGACCAACCTCAATTATTATAACTCTAATAACACTGAGCCCAAGTAATTTTATTGACAAAGCATGTCATGCCAACACGAACATCGATTTGAGAAATCAAAAGTTTCGAGGATTTCAGCTGAAATGTTACAAAAAATGAAACCTTGTACTCAACTACAATTTATAGGAATAGCACGATATTGAAAATAATCAACTCAAAATTGACATACCCATTTTTTATGAGAAAAATCTCAATAGTTGTAATCACATCGCTTATTTTATTTCAATGTCAATTAATCAAGCAAAAAATAAATATAGAAAAATAACAAAACATCCAAATTCAGATATAAAATTTAATCAACAGAAATCGCATATAGTCAAAATAAAATTCATCGGATCAAAAGATATGATTAAATAAAATAGAGTTTGCACTAATATCTTAGGAACAATTGAGTAAATAACCTTCAAATGTGCACCCATTTAATATATAACCTCCACTTAAAACAAATATTATTTTTTATTTATTTTACACAAGTTTATGGTAAAAGGACAAAAGTGCCCTTTAAGTTAAAAAATATCTTACCATCACAAAACAAATTAAAAAACAAAACTAAA
This sequence comes from Verbascum thapsus, assembly GCA_963669365.1. NCBI lineage: Eukaryota > Viridiplantae > Streptophyta > Magnoliopsida > Lamiales > Scrophulariaceae > Verbascum > Verbascum thapsus. The sequence continues at coordinate 11,750,053 of OY770104.1, forward strand.
GACAAATTAAAAAACAAAACATTAGGGTTTGGGAAGAAAGGCAAAATTCTGAAATTTCTTGAGGCTTCCCTTGCATTTGTAACTAAGGTGTAAATGCAAACTCTGTTTTATTTAATAAAATCGATAATTTTTATCAGTTGAATTTTATTTTAGTTTTAGGTGTTTTGTTCTTTTGTGGGAGATGATTTATGATTATGGTTCATTTTTAAGAATATTAATATAAGATATTATCAAGAATGTGTTTTTTTTTAACTTTTACACAAAAAAATTCTAATTTTTTTTGGGGAAGACGATGAACAGTAGAAGCAGACCGGTATTCACGTTAACCGGTCTACCTAGTCGGTCTAGTCGAATTTTATCAATCTTTAGACTGACAAACCGGTTCGATCGGTACACCAATCTTCCCAGTCTGCCACATTAGACTGTCCCCTGTTTTCCTAATTTTTTCAATTGGCTCATATGTATTTCATTTTTATCTTATAGGAAAATGTATGAGATTCCTTTATATTACGGATATGATGCGAATGGAACAAAAAAGAGGACAAATCATATGAATGGGTGTCAAGAAATGATCAAATGATGAGCATATTAATACTAGATGATCCAAACAAGATAAAACTTTTAGAGCTTCATGATCGTATATGCGAAAGGAATCATGTGGATCGGACAACTGCAATATTCTAACTCATTTGATCGATGAAGATGAAAATGTTGAATGTGAAGATAAAATGCCGACTAGGACGATTGGCCTACCAGTCATACCAGTCGGCCAATGCAGATAATCAATATACTTGCAATAAAATACCGACTAGGATGATTAGCCTACCCAGTCATCCCAGTCGGCCGATGTAGAGACTCTAAACACTTGCAATAAAATGCCGACTAGAACGATTGGTCTACCAGTCATCCCAGTCGGCCAATGCAGAGACTCAAAACACTTGCAATAAAATGCCGACTAGGATTATTGGCATACCAATATGACCGATCGGCCGATACAAAATAAAAAAAAGTCATAATAAATGTCCGACTGGGCCGGTATTCCAGTCGTCCCAGTCGGCTAACCCCTAAACACTAAAAGACTTAAAACGCTTGCAATTAGATGCCGACTAGGACGATTGGCATACCAGTATGACCGGTCGGCCAATACAAAATCAAAAAATATCACAATAAATTTCTGACCGGGATGATTGGATTCCAATCGTCCCAGTCGGCTAACCCCTAAACCCTAAAAGACTCAAAACACTTGCAATAAACATTCGACTATGAAAAATAATAACATTATTAATAACATTTATTATGATAAATAACAAATTAACTTTTTCTTAAAGAAACAATATGATTGATTATTTTTCAAAATAACAATGTAATTGTCAATTATACACACTTAGTTTGATTCAAGATGATACATTGAAAATATTCAATTAGTCCCCAAGTAGTAGATTGATTACGTTATAAGAAACATATTCAATTATAAGAATGTAATTGTCAATTATACACACTTAGTTTGATTCTAGATGATACATTAAAAATATTCAGTTAGTCCCTAAGTAGTAGATTGATTACATTATAAGAAACATATTTAAAAGAAACATATTCAATTATAAGAAACATATTTAAAAGAACTTACTTTGTTAAGAAACAATATGATTGATTTCAAATAACAACTTGTTTTATGTGTTAGAGTATAGGGTATATAGTTAATATTAATACAAAATAACAATGTAATTGAAGATAACACACACTTAGCTTGATTTTGGATGATACATTGAAAATTCAATTAGTCCCCTAATAGTAGTAGATTGATTACATTATATTCAAGAAATCTTTAGTATTCTTAATTTAACATCTATACTTCTTTTATGTATTTATAAGAAACTTAATTTGTTCTTTGTTACAATATACTAATTGGTCTTCAATGCATTGGCATGACTAGTAATTATATAGAAGATTAACAATAAAATTGTAAGAATATATATATATATATTGCTCCATAACTTATTTATTATAATCATTACACAATTGGTCATAACGGTTTAACAATCTTCTCGGTCGTTAGAGTGAATCTGGTCCACTAGTCAGTCTAGTTGATAACTTGTTTGAATGTTTTTTAGTATCTGAATCAGTCGATTGGGGAGACTAATGTGCCGATTGGCATGATCAAAACTTTATTGCAAGAATTTGGTATCTACATCGACCGACCGATTTGGGTCATCTAGTATTAATATGCTCATAATTTGATCATTTTTTATAATAATTCATATAACTTATCCTCTCTTTTGTTCCATTCACCATCATATCGATAATATAAAGGATCTCAAACATTTTCCTATTAGAAAAAAAGAAATAATATATGATCCAAATGAATAAATCGGGAAAATTGGGGGCAGTCGAACTTGTCAGACTGGAAAGATTGGTATACCGATCTAACCAGTCTGTCCAAAAACTGTAAATGTCCGATTGGACCGACTAGATAGACTGGTTAACCTGAACATCGGTCTGCTTATACTGTTCATCGTCTTCCTCACAAAAATTTTACGATTTTTTAATGTAAAAGTCAAAAGAACACATTTTTGACAATATCTTATATTAATAATCTTAAAAATGAAACCTAATATTTAAACAACAAAGTTTATATAAAAATATGAGATTTGAGATGAAAGTAACATTTGAACTAATCTCTCAAACTCTTGAGGTGTTACTATCTTCAATTTTTCTTTCCATGAGTGTTGAAAATCCAAGGCACATTGAATGATGGTTGGAATTTAAAATGAGTTTAATAATGATCAATGGAAATGTAAGAGAATGGAATATAATTTGAAGAATATTGATTTGGGTTTTTTGTGGAATATATTTTGTTTTAAATTTTATTTTTTATTCAAATGGGTTTCTTCAAAATATTTTCTTTTATATTTTCTTTTATTCAAAAGGGTATTTTGGGCAATTCAATTTTGTTTTAAAGGAGAAGGCTATGCCATTTAAATATACCAAAATGAAGGCTAGTTTTCAAACAAAATGCCAATTTAAGGCTATTTTTCTAAATGCCTCAATATCTTAATTACAAATAAAAAACTACTGGAAAGCCTTTGAAGAGTTTTCAAAATTTTCCCTTTCTTCCTTTAACCCTAATACTTAACTATAATATTGATGTTTTGCTTTCCCCCTCTTCCTTTTTCCTGCTCAGCACGCTCTCTAGTTTTCTCCACTTCCTTTCTCCCCTTTCTTTCTCCTGCTGCAGCATGTGATTTGCTCTTTTAATTTCTCTTTTGTGATGTAAGATATTTTTTAACTTAAAGGGCACTTTTGTCCTTTTGCCATAAAATTGTGTAAAATAAATAAAAAGTAATGTTCTTTTTATTTGAAGGCTATATGTTAAATGAATGCATTTTTTAAGGCTATACATCAAATTTATCTATTTAAAATTCACTTATTTTTTGGATGACGGGGGAAACCACATAAGAGAGTTAAACCACCCTAGGTTGTCCATACATGAATTGAACCCGCGACCAATGCCACAAGATTCAGTTGCCCTACCAACTCTACCGGGGGTTGCCCCTATAATTTAAGACTCACTTTTTTTGGATGACGGGAAAAAACCTGTAGCCGCTACCATTAGGTACGCACTGTGGTAAACCTCGCTTTTGTGTAATAGCCTGCAAACCACACAAGAGAGTTAAACCAGTCTAGGTTGCCCATAGCTGACATGCTCACAGTAGAGAAGGCAATAGACAGTCCTTCAGCAGGAATCGAACCCGTGACCAATGCCATAAGATTCAGTTGCCCTACCAACTATATCGGGGTTGCCCCCATAATTGAAGACTCACTTGATTAGATGACATGAGGTCAAGGTGTTCTCTCAATCCTGTGAGATTGTTAACAGCAACATAACGGTGTGATCTAGGTGGATGTCATTTTCAAATATAAATAACAAAAATAAGTGATCTAAGTGGATGCCATTTTCAAATATGAATAACAAAAATGATTGAAGTAGAGTTTTATTAAAATTTATAATGCACATCTAAGTAACTTACACCATATAGTATTCGTGCAATGCCATTCTTATCGACTATCGGAATACCTATTTGTATTTTGTACTTGAGGTGTTGGACTTTGTTATTTTGCTTATTTCATTTAGCAAGACAAATAATGGAAATTCTTAATCATTTTTTACTAAATAATGTAGTAATAAAGTTGAGATTTATTGTTCAAGTATTAATTTATAGAAAATACAGATAAAGTGGGGGTCATTTTATAATATTCCGACTCAAATTCCATTTGAGAACCTTACCATTTGAGAATCTAATAGAATGATTGATATTTTACCAAAATACTCACATATCCAACTGTGTACACAAGCTCAACTGCTCAACTTTAACCAAATATTTTTTCGACAAATTATTGGTATTATTAAATGTTAATGTCATCAATAGAAAAAAGAGGTTGAGATTTTTTATATTTACATTTATGAATCATAGTCTTCATTAATAATTAGTAAAGCTAAATAATAAATAGCGATCTCAACTCATTCTAGCTCGTTACATTCCACAATGAGGTTCAATTGGTATTCTTAAATAAAGGACGATACATGTTGGCATCATCAATAGGTACGATTCAATTCGAATATTGAGATATTCATATATAGCGCTTAATTAGAATTGACATGTGGTATCATGTATGTATGTCTTTATTCATATTTTTTCTCATTAAAAGATAAAAATAAAATAAAAGGATATAGTAGAAGAAAGGATCTATTTAAACTTAAAAGAATTAACACTTACAAATGTAAATTGAAATACAACACTTAGAAAATGCTGGCAATATCCTTCAAATTCCATAAGAAGACCCTATATACAAGGTATTATTCTTGGGTGATCGGGTCCATCAGAATCGGTCGACAAACTCAAATCAATCTCTAAGCTATATAGCCTGTTAAAGAATACTGCCCGCGAACATCAAAGCAACCGCAACTTCCCAGTTACTGAATCCACTACCGATTTACTACCTGTTCAGAAACACATGAAAATTCATCAATTCATGTTGAAAATATGCAACTCAAATCATTACATAACACTAGGCAAGCTTGTTTCTTTAAGACAGCATGTATACCAAGTTTTATGTTTTAGTTTATGGTTTAATCATATTACTGATTTATACTGAATTGTCAATCATATTTTAGTTGATGGTTTAATCTTGATAACATGTTCTCATTCATTTTTGTCGAATTGTTAGCTTGCTGCATATTGGTAAAAAAGTAACGAAATGCAGATAAAAATCTCAAAAGGCGTCGAAAAGAATATATAGAGTAGATAAAGTTTGAATAAGAAACAAACCAGGTCCGATAGCTAGAACTGTCTTTGATCCAGCAGAAACCTGCATAAGCCGTTCAATAAGCATATAAATGATGTATAATGTGAAATGGCTAACATCACCATATGTAATTAATGATTGATAAGGCAAGAACGGGATGCATACCTGTGTACGTCCCGCATCAGCAACTGTAAAAGTTGGAAGGCCAATACTCTCAGCAGCATCTTTAATCTTATTCCTAATATAATCACCATATCATAACTCATGCATATGTATATATAAATGAGGATAATTACATTTACAAGCTCGTTAAGGTTCTTAAAACTAACATAACACCCCTTGTTAGATCCTAGCCACTAGAAAACCACGGGGTTGAATTGCAATAGTTTTTACTAACATGGGAGGTTATGGTAATTTCTCAAAAATCAGTGTGTGTTTCGTAATTAGGATCACATTTGGGGATGTCTATATAATTTACTTTAAAAGCAAACTATGTGGGATTAAACATAAAAAGAAAAGTTCAGTGGCTTACATTTCTTGTTGATTCTTGCATGTAACGACTATTTTGGCTTGCCCACAACTCTCCCATTGCCTTAAAAGAGACCGATGGCTGAATTTTAGGAAGTCATTACATGTAATCAGCAGACAGAGATGCTCATAAGATTATCACAAAAAAAAGTGGCCAAATCATAAATTCGCTGTTTAAAAATGTAAAACTATACACCTAAATTTTGTGAAAGAGGTACATGAATTTAAGACGTCAAACTACCAATTAGTAGTAGGAAACAATTAAGCAAGAAAGTAAATTATCATTAAGTGGTTCAGCAAATAACAACCAGGTCCGTGGACACATGACAATTTGTCCTAATAAACTGACCAAAATACCTTTCTACAGTATGTAGGAACATTAGGCCTTCTAAAAAAACATTTTACATGGTAAATAGGTTAAAAGTGGACCTTTGCATGAGTTCTGAATACATGCCAGTTGCAGCATCTGCACAGGTAAAGCAATAATCAGATTGGAAACAACATGCAGGTGTTTAATTATATAATAATCAGTTATGGTGTGTTTGGATGGAAGGATTTCAAAGTCATGGATTTCAAATTCATCGATAAATCTATTGAGTTTGTTTGGATGAATTCAAGTTGTGATGAATTTCAAATCCATTGACACTCATTTTGAGTTATCATTTCCATCACCATGGTGGATTTCAAATGACTACAATTTAGAGTCATTTGAAATCCACTCCTCAAATCCAACTACCCCAATCCAAACACACCCTTAGGGTGTGTTTGGATTGAACGATTTGAAACTGTGGATTTCAAATTCATCGACAAATCCATTTAAGTTTGTTTGGATGAATTCATGTTACGATGGATTTCAAATCCTTTGTCATTCATTTTGGCCTATTTTCTCCATGACTATGGTGATTGGTGGATTTCAAATTACTCCATTTTAGAGTCATTTGAAATCTTTTCTCCAAATCCCTTCCTCAAATCCAAATCACTCGATCCAAACACACCCTTAGGAAATTTCAAAAAGACCATCACAATATGGAAGCAACTTACGGGCACATTGAGATGCGATCTTTCCGTTTCCCATCTTCAAATCTTGCCTAACTACTAAAACCTGTTAAGTAGTTTGATAGTTCAGTCAGCATGCCTGTCATTGTCAATAGTAAATATATGATCCTTCAACTAGATACCTTTTTTTACTTCATGCACAAAATGGGCTCTAAAAACGAAAACATAAGATAAAAAGGATAAGCTTTTGATAAAGTTGTACTTGATATTAAATGAAATTCAGAACAAATAACATAAGTAGCAAACTGTATTTGCAGTTGGGTTTAGTTATGCTCACGGAAAGATATAAACATTAATGAATACTAAACTGTTTGATTCTATTATAGTATGAAATTAACAACTTAGACACAATTTTCTTACACAACTGTTGGACCTTGAAATTAGTCAGGAGAAAAATATTATTGTTACTTCAAATGATATATCTTTGCAACTTATATTTTAGACCGTTATTATTTCCTCGCTATTTTTTTTTTTAATCAACCATACATTAGTTCCTATAAATTTTAAATCTTATGGTCCTTTATGTATCCAGATAACACAATAGTAGAAAGCATCATTAATCAAAATACATCCAAAACTAACATAAATTAGGACTTACTGTCTCGCTTCACAAATTAGCTCAGTTTCTTACACTGAAAATATGAGAAACATTTTTTTCCCAAATTATCCCAGCTATATCAAGAATGAGAGAAATTTTATGCATAAGAAACGATAAATTCATTCTCAGGAAGTTTAGGGACTCTAAATTCCAATAAAATCACAAACATTTGTGCATAGATTTAAATACATAGTTGTGATGGTTGTTTGGCATCAAACTCCAACTTGGACCAATTTTTTTTTCCAATATGTTTTGAAGGTCAGCTCGATGAAATGTGTAGAAGAAATTCAAAGTACTTTGAGCTCCACTTGATTAACAATAAGGCCAAACACACACAAATTCTAATTCTGAATCTTGATAATAATTCAATTAAGCTAGCAAGTAGCAACTCAATTATCGTCTAATTGCCACAAACAGAAAGGGTTTAAAACTCCAAAAACCAAAAGGATGGAATAAGCAAAAGTGCAAAACTAATATAATACCATATTATAATAAGCAGAAAAAATACTACTCAATTGATAAAAAAAAAAAAAAACGAAAGAAAGTAGCTAACCATTTTGAGCTCTTCATCACTATTGCTCGACATAATTCTCGATTGGTGTTGATGTTTACCAAATAGTGACCCACCGCCAAGCTTCCTCCCACCGGAGCTTTTTCTGGGCTTTGCCAAGTCCAGAAAAAACCCGAATATGAACCCAATAACAAGACCCGGAATGAAGTTCTCAGGCCTGAAACTCACTCCTAACCATTCTCTTTCCTGTTTCTGCACCTTATATATATATATATATGTTTCATTAAAGTTGAGAATTTAAAATGAAGAAAAAAATGGAAAACAAAAATATGGTGAGTACCCTTTTTAACGCAGGAGCTGATATTCTGATGGAAGGCATGTTGGAGCTTGTAAGTGTGTGAAGATGGAGGGATGGAGATTGTAGTATAGTTTTGTTGCTGAACGGGGGGATAAAATTTGCGAAGAAGACGGTTGATACGACGTCGTTTGAGTTACAAGTGGGCTCTTATATGGTGGGAAATATTGGGCCTCTAAAGTCTAACCCAATAAGTAGCAGCCTTCTAGTGGTGTTAGAAGAAGATACCGGATTCTTTTTCTTTTTTTGACAAATTTGGATATGAAGTTAGTTTGAATATGGACTACAAAATTCTATAATAAATAAGTTGCCAAAATCACAACTTTGTGATAATATGTATTGATGAACTTCCCAATTGAAAGTAGATAAGCCGGTTGGACTTGAGTGGGCTGCCCAGTTAGGGATTTAAATTAGTCGAGCTCGTCGAGCTTAATTTTGAGAGTTAGGGTTAAACCTAAATCACAAATCCAAATTAAAAATTAAAAGGGAGAAATTATGAATTTATTTTTATTTTTTATTTATTGATTTACTTATAAAAAAGATCAAAAATCAAAAAACTCAAACTATTTTTGAAGTGAAGTAGGCTCGAGCTCTCGAGCCGAGCCAGCCCCGCCTGCAAACCACCCCTGGGCCTAATAAAAATCCCTTGGCCTGCATCCCCGCCCAAGCCAGACATGGGATTTGCATTTGAGATGGTTTTGAGACGGGTAGGGGTGATGGGCCTTCGATGTTAAAGTGAAATGTACTTTCGAAGCAAAATTCAAAAATCATGTTCCAAAAGCAATATGTATACTTTAAAAATTGTTAAATTTACTTAAAATGTAGATTTTAAAATTAATTTCAATATTGGTATTATAAAAAAATTATGAATGATTGATATTGAATTCTAATTTCACGATTTCACATTTTCGGTGGTCGTAGTTTGTTAAATTTATCCACACAACAATGCATGCATAAATATCATAATTATTCTAAATAGCATAATTGTCCTAAAACTATCTCCAATAGCAAGTTTTTCAAAAACTAACAATACCCTTCCACATAGGGATGTAAACGAGCCGAGCTCGAGCCGAGCCCGATGATTTTCCCGGGCTCGAGCTCGAGCTCGAAACTCAATATATGAGCTCGAGCTCGAATGCGGAGGGCTCGAGCTCGAGCTCGGTAATGACTATTCGGGCTCGGCTCGAGCTCGCGAGCCGGGCTCGAAATCGAAGATGGATGAAGTTAGAAAAGAAAACCAAAGATTAAAATCAACATTATTCCAAATGATGAAAGATTATCAATATCTGAAAATGCAAATCCATGATACTTTTCAAGAAGATCAGCCCACGAAACCCACAGATTCAAACGACGAATCTACAAGGTATGTGAAATAGCTAACCTCAAAAGCAACAGCAGGGCTCAAGGCTTCAAGCACACTTCTGGAACCAGGTATTCCCGACGATGATGAGACGACGGCGAGAGATTGAGAACGACGGCGAGAGATTGAGACGAGGCGAGAGATTGAGACGACGGCTAGGGTTTTTAATTTGTTCCCTTTCTTCCAAGTTCCAAGTTCAATCACGTCTGTTAATTAAATTCCACTCTTTTAATTTATTTATTAATAATTATTAATTTATTAATTATTTAATATTAATATAATAAAAAAAATTAAAATTAAAATTCAAAAAAGCTCGCGAGCCGGGCTCGCGAGCTTTTTCTGGATAGAACTAAGCTCGAGCTCGAGCTCGAGAAGCTCGGCTCGAGCTCGAAAAACTCGAGCTCGAGCCGAGCCGGCCGGGCTCGCGAGCCGGCTCGGCTCGGTTTACACCCCTACTTCCACATCATATTATTCATACTCCACATCATCAAATATCTTCAAAAACTATCACACTCTCCAATAGCTAGTTTTTCAAAAAATAATTCAATTTTCTCTTTCATCCACGTCAGTAACATATACCCCCACTTTATATATTCATTCTCTCTCCTTTCAATTTTACAAATGTTTATAATTAAATTGTTCATACATAATTAAAATATTTTTATAATAATTTATTATAATTGATTTAAATTAGTTTAAATAAAAAGAAAAAAATGTTTAAATAATTAGTTTATATATTGATGTAATAATTAGTTTTTTTGTGGTGAAGTTTATCAATATTGGTGTCTATTTATAGATATTGAAAAGTTAGGAACTTTGGTAAAAAAAAATTATTTTCAACCTAAAATTGTCATTTTAAAATGGATAATAAATTTTTTTTAATGTCCAATACAAATGAGACATTTGTCACGTGGAGGATGAAAGAGAAAGAACTTTTGTCCCCACTCTCCTCTTTTGTAGCAAAAAGTCAAGTTTTAAAAAAAATTTGCATGTCAAAATTTTTGTGAAAAACTAGCTATTGGAGTACTTTTTGGTAGTTTTTGAAGGCAAATACTACCTATTGGAGGTAGTCTAAAAGAAGGTATTACTTACTAAAAGAGCCAAAATGCCAGTGTTTTTCATTTGGGTCAAGTCGACGCGACGATATGACAAGATCAAGGCATTTGGTCTAGAGAAATGAGCAAAACTAGACATTTTTACTTCCCATAATGATTCAACTGAATTTTTTGTTGATTTCCATAACTTGAAACTACTTCATGGTACAATTGGGATACTACTTTATAGCTCTGAGAATTCAATTTTTTAGTAATCTCCACCACAAAATAAGTCAATATGTGGTTAATCCTACACAAATATTAACATATTTTGTGATTGAGATATCTCAAAAAGTAGGATAAACTAACTTTAGGATCAGTTCGTTAAACTTACAATTTACGGGTACATTGTGTCAAATTGTACTAATTTAAGGATGTAAATTGTAAGGTGCAAATTACCCAAATACCCCATTTAATAACCAGCGAATATGAAATCTCTTTAACATTTTTCACTCTTTCAAATTCAACAGTTTAGGCCTTGTTTGTTTATGTTTTTAAAACTCATTTTCAACTTTTTAAATCACAAAATTCTAAATAAACTTAATACATTAAATTCTCATCCAAATTCTACTTTTTTTAACTTTAGTTTCCAATTTCCTGTATAGTTCTATCAATCATATATACAATTTTTCACACATTTATCAATCAAATCAATCATTATTTCACTTTCTCTTTTATACCTTACACTTTCTTTTTATCTATATTTCTTTATTTTTTATTTTTATAATCATTATATACACCACTAATACAATTATTATACACATCATTCATCAACCTATCACTATTAATTTGATATGTTTTACAACTTTTAACCGAATTCTAAAAACATAAACAAACACCTATCATTTTTCACACGAATTTCCATAGTGGGCGATCCCGAGAAAATTTAGTGTGAATTTCCATAGTGGGCGATCCAGAAAAAATTTCAAAATTTTATCTCAAAAACATAAACGAATGTAACCTCAGTTTCTCACGCTAAAACCTCTGAAAACCCTCCTACGAAAAATGCCGGGCATAACCCTAGATTCCGGCGAAATCACCTCGCTCTTTGTCGTTCCCCACACCTCCGACGTTTAATCTCCGAGAGTATATCCTCTGCGCCACCGCCTCGCATCGCCGCTCGCTTGCATCTCCATCTCCTGGGCCCATGGCAACTTGCTGTTAGGATCGCAACTATTGGATCCTAAATCGCAATCAATCGACTATGATTTATTCGCAATTTCCGAACAACTCAATGCAATAACCACTTCGATCAATCAACAACTGGATATTCATTCACTTTAGAATTCATATGTATTTCTATTCGATTCTCAATAATGCAATCACAAAGCTAATCAACTGATAGATGCTATCAACAATTCAACAACAATAATATTCGACGATCATAATCGACCATGGAAAGCTTACAACCATCGAGTGTCACTATCGCACAATCCTCTGCAATTCACCTGGATCTGCGAGTAGTTTAGAATAGGAATTGAGTATTTGCTCGAGCTAGAAGAGAAGAGAGGGATTTGGGAAAGAATAGAAGATCACCTGTCAATTTTATCAAATGAGCAAAACTATTTTGCTTTCCTGCAGAATTAGTATTTTAAGGCCCCTCCATGTGTAATAGCTGAAATACCCAAGTTACCCTTGGCTCTTGTTCATTCATGACAAATGCTCCCCCTTTAAAAGACTTGTCCCCAAGTCTTAATCTGTGAAAAATTGTTGTGTGATCCCTTTCCCCGGTACAGCTCCGTGCCTGGAATATTCTGGAGCAAAATTCTTGGGCTCGAAAAGAATTCACCCGGACACCATACGTCGCCGGGAACTCCTTATGTTCAAATGGGATGCATATCTAATTTTGCAGTTGGTTTTGTAGGTGGCAAACCAGCCAAGCACCATGAATTTGGATTGAGGAGGACAATTTGTAAGACTGGAGACTTAGTTTGCATGTCGCGAACTGTAGTCCTCAATGATAATTAATCTTTCTACACTTTCCAGTAACTGGCTAGAAAACATCTTCTCTAGTGTATAGTCCCTCGAATGCAACATCTGATCCACTAGAAGGCAAGCAAGTTGAAATGTCACATTTGAATAGACGAACTTCACCATTTAATCAGTACATTATCCTCAAAGTAAGGATGTGCTCCAAGAAGACATGAGCATTCTGGGCATAAAAATTTGTTCCACTGAATATCTTTTGAAAGCCCCAAAGATCTATTCATGAAACCATTTCCGAGATAACCATCTAAGAATACTTTCTTATTTTCAAGATATACATCAGGAGTAGAAAAAACCAGTCTCGTGATTTTTAAGCTTTTCTCTCTTCAATCCATTGTTTTCTTCAAATTGTAGTGCATGAAAATTGAAAGATGCGTGATGAACAATCATCATCGTCAAGGCGTTTTAAAGTTTCATATTCCACCATAAGTTTATCTTCAATATGATTTCCACAAAAGACAATACTTACTTCTGTAGATATCTCATCTTGTGAAACTCTATTAAGAGTATCAACGGTTGAATATAGATTAGTCTCAAAATCTGGCCTGCTTTCACAATAGGGAATTCATATCCCAGAAGATCATTCGTGCATAAAAGAGTAGAGGCGGTATTCAAGAGACATACACCTGGATCACAAGTATAGGATTTCACGTATTTTGCAACTAGCGTATCGCTTACACCACCAAACAAGCAACACGACTACCAAACCAATTGTTAGCAGCCTCTCGCCAATTATTTGATGGCATTTCCTCAAAACATCTGAGATCGTTTGTCAACTTAAACGAGAAATTTCTGCAGTAGAAGTATACCTTTTTCATAGAAGATAATTTCTCCAAATCAGAGTCCACATAAAGTGGACGAAGCTTGTCCTTACTCTCCTCAAAATTAAGAATCGAATCAAAATCCGAGATGAGGGGTTGGTCAATTGGAAGCAACAAAACGAGCTTAACCTCCATGTGGTCTTCAAATATCCAACATAAGTTTCCTCTCCCAGAGCTGAAAGGAGATTGGTGAGTTCAACTCGAGCGTCTGCCACGTCTGAAAAAGCTGTGCCCTGGAATTCATAGCTAGATTAGCCTTTCGCCTATACACATCGAAGCACTCCTGCTCGAACTGATGCATCATCTTGCATGCTTATCGTCTTTTTCACCAACTTCATCCCAAAGTTGCTGCAACTATTCGTCCAATAAGAGGATTTTTTATTTTCGTCTACATACTCTATTCGATTTTGGCCATTCGTCCAATAAAGCTATTCCAGTAAAGATCCACAAATGATTCGTCCAATAAGAGGATTTTTTATTTTCGTCTACAGACTCCATTCCATTTTGGCCATTCGTCCAATAAAGCTAGATTGACCAAAACCACCAAGTGTGTCATCATTTGTGACAAACGTACCCTCTCTAAGTATCACTCCTTCGGACAGGGTGTCCTAAACTTTTAGCATTATGTGAGTCACTTCATCAGGATGTGAAGTACACAAAATCGGACGACACGTTTTTCCTCAAAACTTTCACTTGCAACCGATCATCTGTAATAGTAGAGACTAATTGTCTCCATTTACTGGATTCTCCCATTGTCCAATTAACTTGTGTATAATGCTTTTCAATTTTGATTCATTCTCAGATTCAGCTTTAGAAAAACTCTCCTAATAAATTGTGACTATTCGGTATGAAGCATCATGCTCGACATCATATAGAACAACTTTACTTGCATTCCTGCCACTAATTTCACTGCCATCAAAGACGCAAGATGGTGGCAGCTTGTAAGCGTTATATGGTGGTGGCTCAGGTGGTGGAAGTGGTCATTCTGGTTGTTCTATTTCATTAGCAACAGACATTTTCGAGAACACATGATATCCAATCACCATTCTAGCAAAAGTAGCACCCACAGTAGCTAATCCAACTCTACTCACGCTATTAATACCACAAGTATCCACCACTGACGGAAATAACACCAAATTCGATGTTTCTACATAAGTTTCAGTCTGACCACTAGCCACTGTCGATACAATTAAATTCAGAATTCTAAGAGGAAGAGACCTAAAAGGAGATGATATTATTGATGTCCTTCCACTAACCCCAAGGTCTACAACTCCAGCAATAACTTGATCAACATGAGTAAGAGCCTTACCGAGGAAGACCTCCGAAGCTTTGTTCATGACTCCCATCGCTTTACCTCTTTCATCTTGAAGCACTACCATACCATGCTGTTGCCCTGTTCCGGAGTAGCACGTGAGGACATTTTGTCTCGCCACAATTCTAAAATCATCACAACTCTTAATATTGTTCTCACAAGTTAACACATCAACTTCCGGTATCACCGATGTTTGCAAAACATTTGAGCTAACATATCGAACCTTAGATTTAGGCATTTCATTGATCACCTCTGCACCTTGATGGAAAGATGCCTTTTCGATGGATAAGTAAAGAGCTTCTGAATTTTCCAATCTTCTTGTTATGGCTTCCATATGCTCTTGCATTAAAACCTTCATTTCGCGAATCAGCTCGTCCGTATGTTTTCGAAAGATGGTATCGATTGATGACGAGAATTTCCCCAATCGATCTTGTAGGTCATCCAGTCGCTTCGATTCGACTGTAGTTTGTGTGTTTGTCACCTGACTTGATTTCTCCCTTGGATCGAATGCTCTGATGGCCATTTATTAGGATCGTAGCTATTGTATCCTAAATCGCAATCAATCGACTATGATTTATTCGCAATTTCAGAACAACTCAATGCAATAACCACTTCGATCAATCAACAACTCGATATTCATTCACTTTAGAATTCATATTACTTCTATTCGATTCTCAATACATGCAATCACAAAGCTAATCAACTGATTATGCTATCAACAATTCAACAACAATAATATTTGACGATTGTAATCGACCATGGAAAGATTACAACCACCGAGTGTCACTATCGCACAATCCTCTACAATTCACCTGGATCTGCGAGTAGTTTAGAATAGGAATTGAGTATTTGCTCGAGCTAGAAGAGAAGAGAGGGATTTGGGAAAGAATAGAAGATCACCTGTCAATTTTATCAAATGAGCAAAACTATTTTGTTTTCCTGCAGAATTAGTATTTAAAGCCCCTCCATGTGTAATAGCTGAAATACCCAAGTTACCCTTGACTCTTGTTCACTCATGACACTCAGCTTCGCGTATCGCTACTGCAATCCGAAGACCACGTCGTTTTGGAAAAGAATACTGGTGGTGGAGAAGTAGTGGAAGTGAAACTAAGCAATGCGGAAGGAGGAGAAATCTCCGATGCTCAATGGCGGAGAATTGCGTACGGTTCTGTTGCTCCGTTCGCCCTTCTTTAGAGCCAGAAGAATTCGATTGATACGTTGCGTTATGACAAGGATTGGTAATTGATTGAATTTGTTTCCTTTTCTTAGCTGAGTTAATGTTGATGATTGATTCTGGAGCATGGTGTTATTATTTGGGTAGGATGAGTGATGGAGATCAGATAGCTACATGTACTAATGAACGGAGCTATAAAACAGAAAAAAATGTATAATTTTTGTATGTACATGGATTAAAACTTGTTAGGTTAGATTTATTTTGTGAGAATTCAGTCATTTCGGTTGAAAATTTATTAATTAGTTTTAGGCGTCATGGACGTGTTGACCAGCTGTAGTTTTGGCTATGGATTCCTTGCTTATTTGAAATAATACTCGGAGGATATATATTCAAGCAATGTAGCTCATAGGGCCTAGAAGCGAATCCTTAAATATATATGAAAGGATCATGGAGAGTGCTACTTGTTTATGCTCGTTGGTCCAGTTTCTTGTTTCCAACTATTATTTCAGTTTCTGGGATACTTCTTGACGTTCTTTTGAATGCTGATATCTTTAGACATTATTCATTCATAATTAATTCGCTTTTATTCCTTTACAGGATTTTGATTGGTCTGTTCTCTGGAACTCAGCCATCTGTCCATGCAAAACTTGTGACTTTCCAGAAAGAACTTGTAACGATACAGGTCTTTACTTTGACGACTTCATCTTTTTGTTTGTATATTTGGTCCAAATGTGGGTCGCATTTTAGGTTTTAGCAAGATCTATTCATTGATTTATTGCTTAACCGGCCGTGGACAATATACAATCCACATCTTCTGAGTCGTAGAGTTATATAAATTAATATCACAAGAATATATTGGAATTACGCCCTCCTGGCTTCGTCGATGCAGAATTGCCACCGGAGGCCTTGAAATCGGTCAGATTGGGTCTTGCCACTAGGGCGGGCTATCCTTGAGGATTGACCTTCTCAACTTATTTTGAGGTACAAACATCACCCATGTATATGTACATATTGTGCTGCCTATTTACTTTTTAACTTCCATTGGTGAAAATTTGGAACTTCACCACCATACTTTTATGGAGTAGAGTTCATTTAGGGTTTAGGTTCATTTCTAGAGAGTTTCAAGACTTCAAGTTGTGTTGTGAAGTTAACTTGCAATCCAGAACATCAAAATAGATAGAACACCTGTAAAACCCTCAAATCCTGCTCTTAAGATGACCGTTTCTGAAAAACTTTAAAGTGGAGGAAAATTGAAATTTATTTCCTCCACATTTTACCCACTCGTTCATACACTTGTCATATACGTGCGCGTTGCACGTGAACACCCAGTTATAATATTATATAATTTATTGTTGAATATAGGCCGCTCTTTGAGAAAACAAAAATACAATTAGAAAAGGAAATTATATTTTCATTAAAGTAAAAATATTAGTAAACATACAATTGATTATAGAGTACACTTTGAATATTAAGAAGTTACAATACCTCATTGATTTATTATAACTGAAACTTATTGAAAAATATACTATTTATCACTATTTGAGATTTTTTAGTCTTGTGAAAGTAAAAAGACGAATAAGTTCCATATATTTTTTAAAACAAGCGATCTTTCTCATACTATTCTTGGTAATTAATTATTTGTTATTTTATATTTTTCGACATCTCTATTATTGTTAATTAACATTGTTGAATGTCTAATCATTTTCTTTAACTTATTATTGTCTATGTTTGATGATTTGTTAAAAGTGTTTATCCAATTTTCATTTATTCTCTTTTTTTTTTTTTTTGCACTATAGCTGTCATATTTTCATTTAGCTTTTGATGGCTTGTGCTTCATCTTCTTCGATATATTTAAAACTATCATTTTCATTAGAGTTTTCTATAATTTGAAGTTTGTTTACAACTAAGATCATATTATGTAGTTTTATTTTCATCAAAGGTATAGAATTTCTTTTATATATTTCATTATAATTCACATGCAATATAATAATCTAATTAACTCATCTAGTTTTGTGAAATTTAAGTGATAGACAAAGAAATATAATTGATATTAGAAAAAACAGTTTTCATATTCATTTGAATTTTATATTTCATAGTCTAACATTGTTTTTTTTGTACTTTTCTTAACAAAACAAACTAAAAGATTTTGTATCTTAGTAAACGTCGATATAAATATCCTTATTTCATTACGACAACTGTACTTATAAAAACTCGCCACAAATAACTTGTTATATAAAATAGACGATGAAAATGATTTCAATTTTAAATTTTCCATTTTTAAGTTTTGAAATTGATAACTCATGTGACCAGATTTTATGTTTTAGTTTCAACAATATAAATACTTTTACATAATATTTTTTTGGAATTTTCATATGATATGGTTGTCATAAGATAATTATCTAAAAACATGACTGAAATTTTAAAATTTCTAAGAACATAAAAAATTTTGAAACTTAAAATTGAGGACACGGTTACTAAATAATGTTTTATATAAAACTACAAGAATTTAATTTTTTAACTTAGAGACTTAGAACAATTAATTAAGTCATCAAGTTATTAACCATAAATGTTGAACTTTTTGTGGAATGCAAGTTTGTGGAATGTGTTTTTGAATTTTAAAAATTCATCATGAATTTTTGAATATCAGAGATTATATTAGGGGGTTCAGTAATTTTATGATATATATATATAGCAACTGTTACATATATACACATTCCCATAATTATATATTATTTTTATATTTAAGATTCTTATTTTTTTTGTTTAAAGTGAAAAATCATAATATATATACACACTCGCATAACTGTATATATTATTTTTATATTTAAGCTTCTTATTATTTTTGTTTAATATGATAAATCATAATATATGTATTCATAATTTGGTACTTACCAATATATATATATATATATATATATATATATATATATATATATATATATCATTATTCGATACGGAAATGGTGTTCGACTTTGGTGCATGAATACAAAAGCAAACTATACAACTATCGCATGGACTTTTGGAGTAAACAAAGTAATATAAGAGCCTTGAATTGTCCTTAATTAGCAAGTTCATGTATGTAGGAGTTAACATGATGATTAATAGTGAGTTATTGTATTAATTAAATAAACTAAGGTTTTAAGCAATAGGAAGACATAGTTGGAGAATAGACAAAAGTGTTTTTTCACAATGGGAAGAAACATTTAAATTATCCATAATTAAAAATAAAAAAAAATATTAATTTCTTTTGAAAGAAAAAGTAAAGCATGAATAATGGAATGTGTCACCAACAATTGATACTTTTTCCTCAAATTTAATGAATTTACCAGATTCTTATTATAGAATTCAAGCAGAACATGAATCAAAATTAGTGACGTAAGATATTTATATTACAGATTAAACCAAAAAATATGCTATGAAATATAAAATTTTCATTTCTGCAATGGAAACTTATGTGTATCATCAATTTTACATGAATGTTAAATATATCATTTATACTTATGAGCATATACAATTAATATTAAACTCATTTATTATAACTTGGTATACGGTGTGAACAATATTAATTTTATTTAAAAGGTTGGGTAAAACTAATTACTAATGGATTAAACTTATTTACTTAATTAAGCTTATTACTTTTCCTAACATACTATTTAAATATGGTTATTTTAGTCTTGACTTAAAATTTATAAAATGTAAACTGTTTCGTTCCATATATTATTAAATTTACATTTTTATTTATGAGAAACTATGTCCATTGCAAGTTAAAAAATATGGAATGCATCATTTTTATCTAGCTTCATATTGGTATTGAAATCTTAGTAACATAATCAAGGCATCAAATGATATAAAATTCAAACTTTGTGTGTCTCAATAAAAATATAGTATCCGTAATTAGCCAATGTCGTCTTTGTATACTATTTTAGAGAAATCTATATAATACAATATAAATTCTTATATATATACATAGCTAAAAAGTATCATATAATTTAACAATGTATAAAATATAGTATGTATTCATCAACTATTTACTTTGAGATCAAATTTGTTTATTCCTAATAACCTACATAAATATCATAAAAGAATTCATCCTAATAGTCAAAATGGTACAGTATGGCCAGAGGGTTGATGATGATTTTACAATTTTAGAGGAGGTTTATGGCTAGTCTTTTAACACAAGGCTTTCTTTAGTATTTTTATATAAAACAAAATACAAGGCTTTAGTAAAATAAAGAGGAAGACGTAAAGGTAATGGCATATTAAGAGTCACAATTATTAATCAATAATAGAATTAATTGATAATAATAACTAAAGAAAATAGTTATTATTAGTATATAATATTATTTAAGTAAGGGCAATTGTGTCTTTTTACGATGGGATGAAACAATCCATACTTTTATAGTTGTATAGATATAGATATAGATTTGTGTAGAGAAAGTGACTTAAATCAAAGATTTTTTAAACGTATCAACAATTGTTGTTTGATTGTTATTTCTGTAGATCATCTATTTCTTCTATTTACAAGCAAGGGACGGGGATACTTTCCAACCTAACCCAACAGACCTAGGTTATTTGTGATGCCCCCTCATTTTCGAGAGGTAAGCTTACTCACTTATAGGTTTTTGTTATTTTTAATTTAAATAATTGTTTATTAAAATTTTGTATACACGGCGAGAATATTTGATCTAGAATGTAGGTGATTATGTATTATGTGACTATACTTTGATTTGTTAGAGGTAGACTTGGAGTTATACCACTAACAAAAAAAAAATGTAGAGAAAAATACTAAATTATGTAGATGCTAAACATAGAAAATTAAATGGAAAGAAATTAGACATGAGAAAGGGTTAGACACGTGCCACCCCATTTCTTTTGTTAGGTGTCAAGTATATTTTGTTAGGTGTCAACTAGTGCTATATCTCTATTACTTATACATAATTCCATACAATCTAAATAAGATATACATGTGTTATTTTCATCTTCACCACTTTCAGGTACGCGTTCTTTTCTTGTTCTTTGAGTTTTATTGTTTGAAGGTTTTAATTGATTAGTTTATTTTATAATCTCTTGTCTAATAATACATACATGAATTAGTGCAGTGTTAATTAGTTTGCAAATACTTAGATTTAATTTCTCTTTCGAATTAGTAATTTTATTACAGATTAGATATTATACAGGAGAAAAATGGGTTGGTTGATTAATTTATTTGACTATGTATAGGAAGTAATTAAATAATTGTTGGGTAAGTTGGATTTTCTGGCAATTGGTCCTGGAGTTTATTTTATGCATTCTAAATGAAGTACCAACTGATTTACCTTATCTCCATATTACTTAGAAATAATTATAATTTCATATTTAATGGTAGATATTCCCTTCTTGTTTGTCAAAAATATCCTTCACTTGTTTAAATTAGATTAATATGTCTCGAGTGGATTCTTCTATTCATGAATAATTCAAAAAATGTATTCATAGATCATTTAACTATATGTCTGAACTTACAATGGAGGCATTCGGGACATGCTTGTAATTTATCTAAAATTATGGTGCACTACTCTTTCCCAAGTAAAGCAGAATGTATAACTATATATAATTATGTAGGGGGTAATAGAAGCATGGCATTTAGCTTAGAATGATGAGCTATGTGACATACTTATATGTGTATATGCAATTGGACTGATGATAAACCTATACTTTGGAGTTACAGAGACTATATCTAGGAGGATCCTCACACTTATGGGACTACTTAGGGAAATAATATCTAATGTTACTATGAGTTACTCTAGTGTTATACTGAGGCAAATCCGGGGTAGTCACCACTAGAATCCCCATTGACAATTAAGTGTTACGTGTTCTCAGTTTCCCTTATTATTTATTCATTCGATGATCAGTTTATTGTTTGATGATTGTCATATTATCATGATCATGTATTATGGTGTTCTATATGTTATAATGATATTCATGCATAACCCCGCACTTTCACCCACTGCACTCACTGGGCTTAGCAGCTCACCACTCGTGTCTCCCCATCCCCAAGGTTATGATAAAGATTCTTGAGGAACAAATGCGACTTAATTAGGATCATAAATACACTTGGTGACGTAAATGAAGGTATAAAGCAAATTCAACAATTTATTTAGTTAGATTCATATGGCAAAACTTCATGTCCTATTTCACTAATAGTTTTATACTCTCGTTTTTTTTGGTTTTGTAGTGCTCTGAACCATGTTTTGAATTTACGGATATTTTGTATTATCCTGGTAGGTGAGGTAGGGCGTGACATTATTAGTCGTTACTCGATGCCTTTGGTGCCAGATTGATCAAGCTCAATATATGTGCTGGCCTCGTCATCCAGGTCATAGAGGTCAGAGCACCATGCAATTGTGCTGCGAGATAATCTGACAATTAATTAGCCTCCCTTCAAATATATTGAACACGAACTTCTCAGTCTATAAAGTAAAGTTGTGGGTGTTAGAGGTATTAGAATTCATTCTATGCTTTGAATGTAAATTCTTTGTATATTCAGTGATGATAAATTGATTACAATTACATGTATATATAGGTGGAATGTAATCAAGAATCCCTACGTCTAAGCCTAAAAATATGGTACAAATATATCACAATCCCTATGTATAAGCCTTAATATATGGAACAAATATATACAGAATATATGTTTTCCATCTATACTCTAATACCCCCCCGCAATCCGAGCAGTGGGATCAATGCGAAGATTGGAGCGAAGCTGTAAAAATTTGGAGATCGGGAGCGCCTTGGTAAAGATGTCAGCAATTTGATCAGTTGTAGGAACATACTTGACAGTCACATCACCTGTAGCAACTTTTTCTCGAACAAAGTGGTAGTCAATTTTAATGTGCTTCGTTCTAGCATGAAAAACCGGATTGAGAACGAGGTAGATGGCACTAATATTATCACAGAAGACCCGCACATGCTTGCTGAGAAAAATCTGAAGATCACGAAAAAGAGAACGGAGCCAACAAGTCTCAGCAACAGCAAATGCAATAGAATGGTACTCGGATTCAGTGCTCGAACGGAGACAGTGGCGTGTTTCTTGGTAGACCATGAGAGCAAATTATCACCCAAGTAAACTGCATAACCGGTGGTAGAACGACGACTGTCCGAACATTCCGTCCAATCAGAATCAGCATAAACAGTGAGAGTGTCAAGACTAGAGGGACGAATAAAAAGACCATAATCAAGTGTGCCGCGAAGATAACGAAGAATGCGTTTGACCATTTGGAAATGAATATCACGAGGAGCATGCATGAACTGACTGACCAAGGTAACAGAGTAAGCAATGTCAAGACGAGTATGAGTGAGATACTGGAGGCTACCAACAATGCTACGATAAAGAGAAGGGTCAGGATAAGGGGAGCCCTCGAGAGCAGAGGAAGTAGATTTCGCCGATAGAGGAGAAGAGACGGGCTTAAGAGACCACATGTCAAAGCGTTGAAGAAGCTCAGTAGCATACTTTTCCTGACAGAGGAATAGACCATGAGAATCTCTATGGGCATGAATGCCAAGAAAGTAATGGAGATCACCAAGATCTTTCATGGCGAATTCAGCAGATAAACGACGAACGAGAGAGGTGAGGAAGGTAGAGTCAGTGCCAGTAAGAATGATATCATCGACATAAAGGAGTAGAATAACGAGAATAGAGTTGGAGCGGAAGACGAACATCGACATATCAGCTTTGCTGGATTGAAACCCGAGTTGGAGAAGATAGGAGCCAAATCTTTGAAACCACGCAGGTGGGGCCTGCTTGAGGCCGTAGAGGGCCTTCTTGAGGCGACAGACGTGATCAGGGAATTGAGGATTAATGAAGCCACGGGGTTGCGACATGAACACAATTTCAGAGAAATCACCGTGTAAGAAAGCATTTTTAACATCAAGTTGATGAATAGTCCAACGACGAGAAACAACTAGAGATAGAACAGTACGAATAGTTGTGGGTTTAACAACCGGACTAAAGGTCTCGCCGAAATCGACCCCTGCCTGTTGTTTGAACCCTTGAGCGACAAGACGGGCTTTATAGCGTTCAACAGACCCATCAGACTTGAGCTTCACACGATAAACCCATTTAGAACCAACAACGTTTTGGTGATTATCAGGAAGAACAATATCCCAAGGCTTGGAGAGCATTAAACTCATCAGCCATAGCAGCTCGCCAAAGTGGATCCTTGATTGCCTGTGAGTAACAAGCGGGTTTTATAGAGGAGTGATAACAGTAAGAGAAGGAATAGTACGAGGACGACGAATACCCGCACGAGACCGAGTAACCATTGGGTGGAGGGGTGGAGGGGCAGGTGACAAAGAAGCAGGAGAAAGAGGTAGAGAAGAAGATGGGATATCGACAGGATCAGAGTGGATCAACGGCGGGGAAGGGGAAGCCGATGGAACTTCAGTGATGTGGTTATTGTTGCGGATCAACGGCGGGGCAGGGGTAGCCAATGGAACTTCAGTGATGTGGTTATCGTTAGCAGTAGAGGTCGGGGAAGAGATGATGGAGGTAACATCATGAGAGGTTGTTGGAGAAGCAGATACATGAGATGTAGAATGTGGTGGAGAAGAGGGAACTTCAGGAATGGGTGCACGATACGGTGAAAAGGGAAGCGTAAGAGGTTCGAACACGAGAGGTTCAGATGGAGAGACAGAAGTGGACGAGAGGACAGGGTATGGAAAAGATGATTCATCAAATATAACATGCCGACCAATGTAGAGATGACCCGAGGCAGGATCAAGACACTTATATCCTTTATACTCCAGGGCGTAGCCAAGAAAGACACAAGGAATAGAGCGAGCGTCAAGTTTATGTGTAGAACGATGGCTAAGATGTGGATAGCAGGCACAACCAAATGTGCGGAAAGAGGCGTAGTTAGGAAGTGTACCGTGAAGGACTTGATATGGAGAACATTGATTAAAAAGAGGGGTAGGGAGACGGTTAATGAGAAAAACAGCAATGGAGAGTGCATCAACCCAGAAGGAGTGGGGCAGATGTGCAGTGATGAGAAGAGTACGCATGAGCTCGAAGATGTGGCGATGCTTGCGTTCAGCCATACCATTTTGATGCAGAGTATAAGGGCAAGATAGCCGAAACTGGATGCCTGCAGTGGCAAAGAGAGTGCGAAATTGGTTGTTGTCGAATTCACGACCACCGTCACTATGAAAAATCTTAATAGTGGAAGAGAAAGCATTTTTTTCAATTAGGCTCTTAAAGTGAAGAAAATGAGTAAAAACTTTAGATTTTGAATGCATTGGATAACACCAGGTAAAGCGGGTAAAATCATCGACAAAAATAACATAATATTTAAAATCATTTGTCGAAAACACAAGAGATGTCCAAACATCAGAATGAATAATAGAAAAGGGTACAGACGACCGACTAGCAGCATGTAGAAAAGGTAACTTATGAGACTTACCTAATTGACACTGAGAACAAAAAGATAAAGTTTTATTTTTTAAATGCGACAAGACCTTGACGCTACAGTGTAGTAATGATGGAGGAGCTCGGATGACCTAGGCGACGATGCCACATGTCACTAGAAACGGTTCGAGCAAGAAGAGCATGTGAAAAAGGCGAGACAACATCAGAGGAAACAGTGTAAAGTCCACTAGCTGAATGGGACGTCAGAAGTGTTTTCCCTGTGAGTTTGTCCTTTAAAACAAAACCATTGTCAGAGAATTCAATAAGACAATCATTATCCTGACAAAGCTTACGAATAGATAGAAGATTATGAGAAAGACGAGGGACATGCAAAACATTTTTAAGTGTAAGAGTGCGAGTAGGAGTACGAAGTGAAGCAGAGCCAATATTGTGTATAGGTAGATGAGCACCATTACCAACTAAAATTTTATTTGTGCCAGTGTAAGGGGTGAGGTGAGAGAGACTACCAGAGCGAGGAGTCATATGGGAAGAAGCGCCACTTCGGGATACCAGGATGTGTCAGCGGACTCATTAGTGGTGAGTGCAGAGAAAGATTTGGGAAAATCCTCAGAAATGTAGGCATGATTATATCGGTTGGAGCATGAGAGGGAAAGATGTCTAGATAGTCCACAGATTTGGCACTGAGGAGTTGCAGTAGGTGTCGGTAATAGTCCTGAGCCAGGTGCGTGTGCTGAGTGAGACTCGGATGGTCTGTGAGTGCGAGGAGCCAAAGACGACTGACGAGACTGCGAAGCAGGAGCCTGAGAGAAGGTTTGGCCACGTCCTGATCGACCACGTCCACGCCCGGAGCGGTTATCGCGACCGCGATAAGAACCACGACCAGAACCACCAGAACCAGAGGAAGCAATGAAGGCAGGTGAGGATACGGATGTGTGGGATAGGTTAAGACGATGCTCAAACTTAAGTAATTGAGCACGAAGATCATCAAACGAGATAAGAGAGGGCTGGAGAGAGAGAGAGCAGTAACAAATGAGTCAAACTCGGTAGGTAGACCACTAAGTGCCTGAAGTACCAAATCCATAGGTGCCACCGGAGAGTTAACAACACCAAGATTATCGGAAATATGTTTTAGTTTGCTCAAATATTCGTCACATGAGAGATCACCTTTCTTCAAATTTGTAAATTCATTTTTATACTGTAACTTTTTCGCCATTGATTGTTGGCGAAATCGACGTTCAAGGGTGACCCAAATATCACGAGCAGTAGACAGAGTGTAAACTTCCTGAATAATTTGGGTTGTGAATGTAGCATTCATCCATGATCGAATGCTTCTGTCAGTACGTAGCCAAGTAGTATATGAAGGATTTGATACGAAACCAGAAACAGTGGAAATATGTGAGGGAGGGCATGAGAGAGAGCCATCCACGTAGCAGAGAAGGTCATGACTGCCGAGAATTAACTCAAATTGATATCGCCAAAGGAAAGGAGCTAGTTATCAGAATTGAGTTTAATAGACATAAGGACGGAGAGGGAGAGTTAGAATTTGAGGTAGGAGTTGAAGGTATGTGGTTAGGAGAGATATTGTTGTGCACATGGGTTGGAAGAGAGGTTAGGGGCGTGTGTTGATGTGTAGTGGTAGGGGTAGAGGTGTAATTTTGCATGAAATTAGGATTTAGGGGCAGATTAGTAATATGTTGTAAATTGGGGTTAGAGTCGTAATTTTGCAAGGAATGAGTGTTTATTGGTAAACTTGCAATAGTGGGTAAAGTAGGGTTATTTTGTACGTGGGAATGTGAGGCTTGGTATAAATGAGGGAAATCATTAGGGTTTGGGAAAGAATGAGCAGCAGCCATATTTTGGGGAGGAGAGAGGCTCACGGTGGCGGCGGCGGCAAGGCTGTCGGCCGGCGGTAATGCCGGAAGTGTGTTGGCGATGGATTGGAGAAGAGAGATAGGGGCAGCCGTCGGTATATTTGAGGGAATGGCGTCGGAGGGTGATGAAGAAAGAAGATTAGCAATATCTTTCGGGGTGGAGGTTGTATGGAGGAGAAAGAAGGTTTTGGATTAGAAGTATAGTCATAGAGAGGGAGGAGTTATTGCCGGAAGTAGTGTTACCGGCGACGTGTGGCAGCAAGGTTGCAGCCGGAAAAGAGAAAGAGGAAGAGAGGGGAGGTAGAGATGAAGAGATAACCGGTAGTGGTGGTGGTGGCCGTAGGTCTGTGGCGACGGCGGCGGCGCCGGAGGCGAGCGTTGGCGAGGAGGGGCTTTGTGCCGTGAGGGCGGTAGGTTGTGTCACGGGATCATAATCCCCGGCGACTGATACCATGTTAGAGGTATTAGAATTCATTCTATGCTTTGAATGTAAATTCTTTGTATATTCAATGATGATAAATTGATTACAATTACATGTATATATAGGTGGAATGTAATCAAGAATCCCTACGTCTAAGCCTAAAAATATGGTACAAATATATCACAATCCCTATGTATAAGCCTTAATATATGGAACAAATATATACAGAATATATGTTTTCCATCTATACTCTAATAATGGGATTGGTAGAATTGTTAGTTTTGAGCCTGGTAACTTTACTCGACTCAGAATGACTGTTTACAGTAATAGATTTCATCGTGGATCTTAGGATCTGTCCAATTTTAGAAAGGCAGAATCTTAAACCTTGCAAGATTTTCTTAACCAGTTCAGTAAATGTAATAATTCTTCAGAATTGTTAGAAGAACGAGAGTACAAAACACGTACAACATATTAGAAGGGAGGCTATTTCCAGAGGAGTGTATATATATATATACATATATATATATATATATATATATTCCTTTTTTATGCAAGGGCCCCGTGATGAACATTAGCCCCCGTAACACAAATCTTGAACCACTTGGGCCAACCCGACCTCCTAAAGTGCAATGAAAGTTGCCAACTAAAGATGTCAAATGATGTCAAATGGGCCAGCTGGTGCAACCCATGGGCCATAATGGGCTGGGCCAACTGGTTCACAAAAATTGGTGCGACTGGACATTCGAGAGGAGTGGGGAGTCTCTGTATCATTGTATGAACTTAACAAAAAGAGTTGGGTCGAGAAACCTTGTGGTGTTGAAATTTGTATATAACGTGTTTTTATTAATTCTTATTATCATTCCGTAGATTTATTTCTCTAATTAAATTTATAGGTGCAATTTGAAAGCGTCCGAGCCTTTATTCGAAAGAAGAATTCCTTGTGCACAAAATATACTTGTTTATTTCACTTTGCTTGTTCAACACTTCAATTATGAGAATTCAAAGTTAGGATTGATTGGATAATACAAGTTAGGCTGTCACCACCCCAACATAATGCACAAGGTTTTTAACCATCACATATGAGATCAAATCTATTACTAATCATGTGTAGAGGGAATATTAATAAATGATTGAAACCAACTCGCTATTATATATAAAACTAGCTTTCTTTAAAAACAATTACACGGGTTCAATAGGGTCGGTCGGTGTGATATATATCACATATTTGGCGAGATGGGTTTCACATAAGAGTGTGTGATGAAAATTATCATATTTCTAAAACATGTGATATACGTCACAATGTCCTTGTTAAATTTAGCGTGATTTAAATTTTCCTATCTCCTCTCTCAATAAATCACTGATCCATACCAACAAAGCCAGTTTCAATCCCCATCCAAGAAATGTTTTTGGAAGGACAAATTCTGCTGCAGTTATTAATGCAAAGAAAGTAATCTTATTGTTTTGCAATAGTGTACATAGATATTGACGGCTTTTAAAAGTTGGATTTGTGGTCCTAAATTTCATCTATAAATAACATTTATATATTATATTGAAAAAATTCGATTGTGAATAAACAGCTAGGTCTGGGTAGAGGTGTAAACGAGCCGAGCTTGGCATTTTTTTCAAGCTCGAGCTCGAGCCGAGCCGAATATTTTTATTTATTTTTAATTATTTAATATATATTTATTAATATAATAATAAAAATAAAAATATATTAAAAAATAAAAAAGCTCGCAAGCCGAGACAAATGGGCTTGGACTCGAGCTCGATTAAAAGTTCGAGCTAGTTTGACGGCTCGACTTACACCCCTAGGTCTGGCTGTAACTCGTAATAGCAATCCAAACAAGTAGAAGCTTACTCCAAGATAAGATGTCTTTCACCACCCCACTAATATACTATGAAATAAGTCTTAGTCCTGTTAATTAGTTCGAATTTTCAACTACAAAATGGTGTTTTATATCTTAATTAATTCACTTGTGTGGAATAAACGTACAAAATACTTACTTAAATACAAATTTAATAAGAATTAAATACCCCTATCGTGTGGTTGTGTCATGGAATACAAGACTTGACAATGTTTTGAAATAGAAAATTTTTGATAAATTCTCATTAATTCAAACATTAAAAGTCGGCCATTGATAACCCATAATATACTTATATAAAATGATAAATTCTATATCATTATGAAATATTCAAGCGAAAACATAGAAGCCAGTCTTGTTTGTTTATGTTTTTAAATGACATTTTCAAATTTTTAGTAAACTTTTAAATAAATTTAACACAAAAAATTCTCATTCAAATTTTACAATTTTTTAACTCTATTTTTTCAATCGCCTATACAATCATCCATCAACCATGTTACCATGTATACAACATTCCACACATTTACCAATTAAATCATTGATTATAATCAATATTTCATTTTCTCATTCATACTTTATAATTTTTTATTCTTATTTTTTTTTCACATAATCATTATATACTAAATTAACACAACCATTCTACACATCAATCATCAACCTATCCATATGGTTTTAAAATATTTTATAACTTTCAATTTATTTTAAAAACATAAACAAACATCTATTATTTTTACATAAATTTTTATAATACACAATTCATGAAAAAAAAATTATATTTTTTATTCAAAATCATAAATAAGCAAAACCTTATCATTTGTACTACTGTACTGGTAGAGTATATGTAATTATATATATTAATGAGTAATAAAGCATAGGGGTCCTTAGAGACAATGATCACATGGTCCTGAGTCCTGACCGTGTGTCTCCACTAGTTATTAATTTCACCCCAATCCGACAATTGTATGTATCAGCTGAAAACTTGCTGACACTTTCTTACTTGTGACTTGTGACAAGTCTTATGTCCTATAAATATATTATATGGTAAAATCATGCCATATAATATAAGTTATTATTCATATAACATAATTTATATCATTTGACATTCATAAAATTAATTCTTGGTAAATATTTTGTTGAAGATTTCGAATAAAACATTGCCCTGGCCCTCAGGTAGCCCAATGGCCATTTGTTTGAATCCATTAGTTACGTGACAAGAGTTATTATACTTGTCTTATGATTTGTTACTTTTCTTAGAATACATAAAAATTGTTGTGGGCAAATGTTTTTCACTTGCCTAAATGACTTAACTTTGGTCAAATCATATTTAATTTAAAATATTTTGTCCTCAGATATTATATATATATATATATTAGAGGATAACACAATCATTAGCGCATAATAAAATCTACGTAAACCTTGGTAATTATAAAAGACCCAATAATTAGAGTAGAGAATTTCTAAGAATAATCCATATTTAACTGAATAAAATACAAATGGTTGTCTTTGAACTATATTTTTAGTTATAAATATTCATATTTATAAGTAATGTTTTGAGAGTTCAATGATGTAATTTATACAGGTATATAGATTTGAGTCACTTGACTGCTTTTGGTTGGGGTATTACATTGATTTTTTTTCCTTTATATTTTATTTTAATTATAATTTTTCATTGATTAATTTCTTTAAGTATATTATTAATTGTAGGTTCAATCAATATCAATGAACACTTAAAAAATATGGGCCCAATTGGATGACACATCCATCTCCGAAACATCTTTTCCAAGATAAAAGTAAGGAAAAAATATTTTTAGGAATAAGAAATATAATGTGAGATTTGTGTTTGAAGAATTTTTTAAGAGAAAAATATGTAATGATTATGGTTGATGTGATAGATTTTTTGTTGTGAAAAAATTGTTGTAATTGTTATTTGAATATAATTTATAATAAATTATTTTAGTTAAAATCATCGATTTAGATGTCAAGAAATAGCCACAATGGATCATATTTTAAACGTTCCATTATTTTACATTAAAATATGTGATTAATTTAATTTTTGGAGTTAAAAAATAGCCGGAAAAAATCTTATAAATCGATTGTGTGAACTGTCAAATCATGAATAGTAAGAGTAAATTTTTCTCTTTTTTTTTTGCAAAAATTTCTTTAAATTATCTAAAATTTTGTGAGATTTTTTTAAAGAATTTTTTCGTAACATACCAAACAATTGATATTTTTTAGAATTTTTTACTCTGAAATTTGTTTTTTGTGAAATGGAGTTTTCATCCAATTGAGGCCTATATTATATGGCATGTGGACTAGTAGTTAAATATTTGCTTCAGTTCAGATTACCATAACTAAGATGTAGATTAGGGTTTTCCTAATTAAGCATATATCTACTTTAATTTCCTATCTTTCTTCGTTTAGATTATTATATTTAAATCATTAAACCATATATTCTTAATTTAGATATTATAATTTAAAACCTACAAATTAACAATTAGTTCTGCCATTATTAGCAGTCGGTTTATAGCGAATCTTAACACAATCATATGGGGTCACACATATTAATTCTTAATTCCATCGTACACATAGATTTTTTTTGTTCTCATTCTTTTATATATATATATATATAATCTTATACTAATAGCAAAATTGGGCAACAATTTTTCAAACGATATGATTTTGTTTTCTTTTATCTGTGAATTAATTCTATCAAGGATCAGTAAAACAATTAAACTTAAATAATTGATCCCAAAAAAAAATTAATAAATTATTTTCTGCTATCGTCAACCAGTAAAAAAAAACTAAATAATTACTTTTGAATGATACATAAGTATTAGAAATAACAATAGAATGATAATTAGATAGTATTTGATATCACAATGTACTGGATGGATTTTTAAAATAGAGAAAAATTTAATGATTATGTGAAATGTAATATATATTTTTATAAGAAATTTATTATATGAGAAATTATTTCATTAGAAAATATTGACAATTCCAAGTTAAATTTATTGATTAAGAATAATCAAAAATATGCGAAGTAGATCTTATTGATAGCAACATTCATCTTTCACCCTATTCGGGCAGAGCAGCATTTCGTACAGTGCCTTCTTTTTTTATTTGTTGTTTTGGAGTCCCCATTTCAGTTTCTTTCTCATTAATTGTTAATAAAATGTAATTAATTAATTATTAATAAAAAGCGCTTTATGGAAAAGTAAATGTTTATTAAGACATGCTCTCATTTGTGTGTATATAATATATATATATATTGGTTACACTCATTTGTATATATGTGTACTAGTGTGTGCCCCGTGCTACGCACGATATGTTATTCGGGTATGATATTTTATTAGTTGTTAGTGTAAAAGTTTTTAACTATAATTCTGTTGAATATCATCAAATAGTGTCATAAAAGTATAATAAATGAACAAACACCGAAATACATGTGTGAAATATGTCATATTAGTGCAATATAATTGAAAAATATAGAAATAGTTCATTAATAGTTTGCTCGTTAAGATAAGAACGTAAAACAAAGAAAATAACAATTTCCACTATTTATGACGTGGTCTTGTAATAGTTGTTTTCCATTTTCCTAAAAGTGTTATATAGTATGTCAGAATATTAAAAAAAAAATAGAAAACACTTTTTATGTACCTTTCATCTTTTTATGGTAGATTTTTAATGACTTCATTTGATTACATATGACCAGTCATTAAACTTAACCATTTTTAGAAGATGTATTTTTTAGCATTTGAAAAGTATTACATTTCCAAAAGTACTTTTTTTAAAGGCTTATGTAAATAATGTACTCCCTAAAATTGGATTAATTTGTAAAGCTTATTTTGTTACAGTATTTCTAAATTTAAATAATTATGCATTAGAAAGATCAATTTTCATTACCTTGATTTATATTTAATTGTTCTCCTATTAACAAAAAAGAAATAAACAAAATAAAAAGAGAAAATATAAAAATAAACTAAGGGCAAAAAGGTAATTTACATATATTTTCAAGACATAGGGATGGTGGATGCCTAATTGTAATAAAATGGGGGTGATCTTTGTCAAAGCCCAATACCTTAGATTACTTGGATGCAAATACCATAAGTATAATATATTCTTCTCCATAAAAAATTTAAAGCAACTACTACTTATTCATAAAGATACAATTAGTTTTGATTTTGATATTTATAAAAAAAATGTTTCCATAATGGATATGTAGTTATTTTTTTGTTGTTGTTATTTTTGATTAATAAGTTATTTTTTTTAATTTTCATGCATATAATACAAAAAAGCCTTTTATTTTTTTTCTTGCGTTGTTTAATTTTAATCATAACTTGAAATTTTGATGACTGGTTAAGATGTAGCACGTGAGGCTACAATAATATATTGTATAAGCTATAGTAAGATAATATAGTCTGGGCATCTATTTACTTTGAAAAAAATACTATAAATAATAAATCAGAATAACAATATGGTGCCAAAGCACAGTGGGTTATCAACAACAAACATAATATTGAAAAATGCCAAATTTTATTTATTGAATCTTCTTTTTAAGATAATTTTTAGTAAATTCTTAACTGAAAAGAAAAAGTTTGACTGCATAAAATATTTAACAAAAGAAGTTTTATCTTGTGATAAAAATTGCTTTTGTTTTATAATTTTTTTGAAAAAATTTAACTCCAAGAAAAACATGTGATTTATGCAAATTAGTAAAGAACATGATCAACCAAAATTGAAATTATATCTGAACAAAGAACAAATGATTAAGAGCCTTTATAAATAAAGAATATAAAATTGGGAGATAACAATATGAAAAATTTAAATTTCCATTTTGAGAACTTTAATGGGCGGGGAAGAAAGACATGGTTAACATAATAAGGATAAGATAAAATTATACCATGGAATGAATATTTTTTCAATAATCCATAGACAAATATGATAAAAAAATAAAAAAATGAAGGAACAATAATTAGTACAAATTGCACAAAAATATTTCTTCAAAGCAAGAATAACTTTAAAACTCTATCAAATAAAGGTCTAAAACTTCAAAATTAAATATAAAAATATGAAATGTATTTCAAACTTCAAATAGAATGAGTAGGAACATAACTAAAGATCTATTGTAATCATCCTTTCACAAAAATGCATAAATAAAGTATTGAAATAGATAAAAAAAAAAAAATAATAGGTATAAACTCAAGAGATAAATTGCAAGTAACACACACAATTGGACCATTCAAAATGAGATACCATGTAAAAATATAGAACAAAAGTTATTACCATAATATTAGAAATTTTTAAATTCAAATGAGAAAATACACCAACTAAAAATAAAATCGTTTGTAGACCCAATTCAGTCATTGGACTGCATTTTAACAAATTGCAAGGAAGAGATATAAATAAAAAAAAATAGAAAAAAATAAAATTATTGCTAATTGACAACAAAATACATATTTCTTCAAAACCCAATATACCTAAAAAAAAATCGAACAAAGAAAACAACTGAAAAGAAAATGTAAAACATATTCAGAAGGAAATTATTGCAGAAAATGAAAAAGTAGGGTGAATAAAGAGAACAATACCAATAAAAAGTTAAAAAGACGCACAATTATATTTAGGAAAATTGAAAACAAAGAAAAATACTTAAGATTTCATCAGTATAACAAAATCCAAAAAGAAAAGAGAATCAAAAAACTTGATGCAAGTCAAGTTGCGTATACAATCAATAATATCGTTGAAGAAAAAAAGAATTATAGGCAAAAGTGTAATGTTTAAGAGAGCGTGAGATTGAACTTATATAGACAATAAAAAGCATGAGACGAAATAAATAGAATGTGAGGGTGATTAATTTTAGTCCCACAAATCAAGATTTCTATATATACAATAAGAATACAATAATTTGAAATATAAATTTGATTGAAATAACAAACAAAGAAATAAAGGAGGAGAAGATTTGATTGATACCAGATAATCTTTTGTTGCTCTTTTATTGAAGGTGAGAGAAAAAGTGTATATAGA
The DNA here is from genome assembly GCA_963669365.1 of Verbascum thapsus. Lineage (NCBI taxonomy): Eukaryota > Viridiplantae > Streptophyta > Magnoliopsida > Lamiales > Scrophulariaceae > Verbascum > Verbascum thapsus. The sequence goes on from OY770104.1 coordinate 11,785,727, forward strand.
GTTTTGATATGGTGTATCTATATAATATATATTATTATTGTTTTAGGTAAGTTGAGATAATAGGAAAATTGAGATAGTTGGGAATTAATTATGAAAGAGAAAGAATAATTATGAATTACTAATTAAAAAAAATTCAAAATTTTGAGAAAATTCTATTTAGTGAATAGTAACCATAACCTTGTTTTAATATAGAGGAAGATATATTTGTCATTATTTTACCAAATCACCCCCTTATCATATGATTTATAATAAATTGGCTACATGACAATAGAAATTAAAAAAAATTGCCATAAAAGTTATACTTCGCAATCACATATATTTGCATTAAACATTTTTCAAAAGAAGCGTGTTTTTCATTTTTCACATATATTGACATGTTCGTTTGACATCTGTACTATCTATATACAATAAAAAATGTAGATAATATTATCTCACTGAAAATATAAATATATCATTCTAATTTCGACAAGATACTTAGAAATTTCTAATTCATGCTTTATTATTAACTTTTTTTACAAACAAAAGGAGTTTAATATCAATATATATATATATAACTGTATTTCTAAAGATTCAAGCTCAAAAATAAGAGGGCAGGAATAATGTATGAATAAGTCGTAACGAACTCATGAGTGTGTTTTTCATTGAGTTGATATTATGCACAGTATGTATAATTATGCGTTAACTAATCATTTAATATTTCTTACTCTGAAATATATATAAATAGTTATAAAAAAATGACACACTTTGTAAGTCCATAAAAGAAATAGAATGAAACTCAAACTTGATTTTTTAAAGTGTTCAAGACTCGAGCAATTGGGTTTGATCGAGATTGAAAAAGCTTGATACCTAAGTCTACCTAATGGACTTAGACACTGATTAAACACAATAAACATAGAAAATAGGGAGAACAATTAATTTTGTCATATTAACAATGCGCTTATTGATGTGACAAACTTCACACGTACTTACGTTTTATTTGATTCAAGTGAATTGTTTAAAATAGGGAAAACACAAATGAAAATCATTTTTCTTTTGCTTGGTTATTAGAGAAAATGAAAAAGAAAACTGGAGAAAACAAGGGTCCAATTGGATGGGAGCATATATTCAAAAAAAAGTGTTTTAGAGAAGAAAAAAAACTCTGTATAATTCGGGCCTCAATTGGATAATAACTTCATTTTCCAAAAAAAAAAATTCAGAGTAAAAAATTCTAAAAATGATCAATTGTTTGTGTTAGGAATATGATCGACTATTGTGAATAAACGCGAGAAAGAAAAACGATAAAAACACACGAAATTATTTACCTAGTTCGTCAAAGAAATTTGACTACGTCTGGGGGCACTGCCAAGCCAGGATTTTCACTATATTTCGAATGATTTGATTACAATGAGAATAGGGCTATTTATACTAATTACGAACCCTAATCAGAATAGGATTCCGCCAAAAACTAAAATACCCTTCAGGCGAGGTTGTGGCCCGGTGTACAGTCCTTCAGGCTCCATAACTCAACAATCTCCCACTTGGAGATTGAACTCAAAAGTAATCATCTCTCGATCTTCCCATCCAATAGCCCATAATGGTCCCGGCAGTGCCAAACCTCGCTTCTTAGTTACTGAGGCCAATTGAAGCCATGCATAGCTTCAATTTCTCAAATGTAACACTCTTAGTCAACATATCAGCAGGATTCTCATCACCTCGAATCTTCATCAGTTGCAAGATTTTCCTTTCCAAGAGATATCTTATGTAATGATACTTCAATTCAATATGCTTAGTTCTCGAATGAAACGCTCGATTCTTTGCTAAGTGGATAGCACTCATACTATCACTGTATAGAATACTATTCTTTTGCTCCTTCCCCAATTCACTCAAAAAACTTTGCAACCATACCATCTCTTTACTAGTCTTAGTCACTGCTACATACTCAGCTTCTGCAGTAGACAAAGCCATGACCTTTTGCAACTTTGAAGCCCAAGAAATCGTTGTACCACCAAAAGTAAACACATACCCCATAGTACTTATTCTTTTATCAAGATCACTTCCCGCTAAATCAGCATCGACAAATCCTTCCAATTCGACACTTTTGCCTCCAAAACATAAGGCTTTCTCCGTAGTACCACGCAAGTATCTTAGGATCCACTTTACCGCTTCCCAATGTTGCTTTCCCGGATTTCCCATAAACCTACTAACTACTCCCACTACATGCGCAATATCCGGTCTAGTGCACACCATTGCATACATTATGCTACCAATTGCCGAAGCATAAGGAGTCTTCTTCATGTAGGCCCGATCCTCATCACTACTAGGCGAGTCCTTGTTGGATAGCTTAAATTGGCTACCCAACTGAGTATTTACCGACTTTGCATCATGCATACTGAACCTCTTCAAAACCTTTTCGATATACTCAGCCTGCGAAAGATACAACTTTCCTGCCAACTTATCCCGATTAATTCGCATACCCAAAATTTGATTTGCCTCTCCTAGATCCTTCATAGCAAATCGCTCAGACAATTGCTTTTTCAACTTGCTCAATTCTCGAGCACACGACCCTGCTATTAACATGTCATCAACATACAATAGCAAAATAATATAACTATTGTCAAACCTCTTGAAGTAGCAACAATGATCGGCATTGCAACGCACAAAGTTAATCTCATGCATGAATCCATCAAACTTCTTGTACCACTGTCTAGGAGCTTGTTTCAAACCATACAAGCTCTTCTTGAGCTTACACACTAGCTCAATGTTACCTTCAGATGAATACCCTTCTGGTTGCATCATATAAATATCTTCTTCAAGATCACCATGAAGGAAGGCCGTTTTTACATCCATATGTTCTAACAACAAGTTTTCTGCAGCAACCATACTCAACACCAATCGAATAGTGGTCAATTTCACAACAGGAGTAAAAACATCAGTATAATCAATACCATATTTCTGCTGAAATCCCTTCACAACCAGTCTCGCCTTGTAACGTTTGCTTCCATCCGCCTCTTCTTTAATTCTGTAAACCCACTTGTTATGCAAAGCTTTCTTTCTATTTGGAAGCTCAACAAGTTCCCAAGTATCATTGGACTTTAGAGAGTTCATCTCGTCATCCATCGCAAGTTTCCACTTGTCCCCATACTCACATTGACTAGCCTCTACATAACATTCAGGTTCACCACTATCAATCAACAATACGTAATGTAAAGAAGGCGAATACCTATCTGGTGCACGAAGTTGTCTGCTAGATCTCCACAGCGGAAGTGTCGGAGTACTTGGTTCTGCCTCAATAGCTATCTCATCATTCTGCGTAACTTTACTCCCACCCGAGTTAGAGATATCCAACTCAATAACCTCGGGAATTTTTGCCTGAGTACCCGTATCATCAATTTTTGGTGCTTCCAACCTATCCTTGTACAAAACCTGTTCATTGAATATAACATCTCAACTACGAATTATCTTACGATTCTGTTCATCCCAAAATCTATAACTGAATTCATCACCACCATATCCAATGAACGTACACTTGACAGATTTAGCATCTAATTTACTTCTAGCAGTAGCATCAATATGAACATATGAAACGCACCCAAATACACGAAGAAAGGACAGATTTACCTCCTTACCACTCCAAGCCTCCTCCGGTATGCCATTATCCAACGGAGCTGATGGTCCTCTATTAATCAGAAAGGCAGCAGTGTTAACTGCATCAGCCCAAAATATCTTCGGCAACCCGCATTTTAATCGCATACACATAGCACGTTCATTCAAAGTTCTGTTCATACGTTCTGCAACCCCATTCTGCTGAGGGGTTCCTCTCACAGTCTTTTCCATGCGAATACCGTTCAGATCACAATATTTCTTAAACTCAACGAGTTCATATCTCCACCATTATCAGATCTCAGGCACTTCACATTCAGACCTGTTTCGTTTTCTACAGGAGCTTTCCATTTTCTAAAAGCGTCAAAAGCGTCAGATTTATGCTTTAGAAAATAAACCCATACCTTTCTCGTGGAATCATCGATGAAAGTCATGTAGTATGACGCACCGCCAAGAGATGTAACTGGTGCAGGTCCCCATAAGTCACTATGCATCAACTCTAACTTCTCGTTCTTCAAGGTCCTACCTCCTTTCGAAAAACTCACCCGTTTTCGTATTCCGAATAACAGTCCTCACATAAACCAACATCAACTGTTTTGAGGCCTGGCAGTTTTTCTTTCGAACAAAGCTCCTTCATCCACTTCTCACTCATGTGGCCAAGTCGGCAATGCCACAAATCTGCATCACTGTTTTCTCCTGCGAGAGAAATACAATCTTTAGTATTGGATGTCATATATAATGTACTCTCTTTCTTACCTCGAGCTAGTATCATGGCTCCTTTGGTTATCTTCCAGGTGCTGCAACCAAAGGTCACAACGTATCCAGCATCATCTAGTTGGATCGGCGAGGTTGTGGCCCGGTGTACACTCCTTCAGGCTCCATAACTCAACAGTTTGGTATGTTACAAAAAAGTTCTTTAAAAAAAATCTCTCAATATTTTAGATAATTTTGAAGAGATTTTTGTAAGAAAAGAGAAAAAATTATTCTTACTATTTATGATTTGACAGTTCACAAAATCAATTTATAAGTTTTTTCCCACTATTTTTCAACTCCAAAAATCAAATTAATCACATATTCTAATGTAAAATAATGCAATGTTTAAAATAAGACCCATTGTGGCTATTTTTTGACATCTAAATCGATGATTTTGATAAAAAATAATAATTTATTATAAATTATATTCAAATAACAATCCTAATAATATTTTCACAACAAAAAACATAACAAATCAATCATAACCATTACATATTTTTCTCTTAAAAAATCCATCCAAACACACATCTCACCTCATGCATATTTCTTATTCCTGAAAATATTTTTTTCCTTACTTTTATCATGAAAAAGAATTTTTAGAGATGGATATGTCATCTAATTGGGTCGATTGTTTGACATGTCATAAGAATTGTCTTATAAAAAAATCTTCCAAAAGCATTAATAATTTGAAAAAAAAATTCAAAAAATTGAGTAAAATTGAATTTTTACTATTCATGATTTTGACATTAATACCATCAATCAAAATTGTTTTTCCGTCTATTTTTCAAAATAAAAAATAAATTAATTATATATTTTAATGCAAAATAACGTAATGTTTAAAATAAGATTCACTGTGCCTATTTTTTGACGTCTAAATCAAAGAATTTGACTAAAAATATTTAATATAAATTATAATTAAATGTCAACATAAATAAATTTCTCATAATAAAAAATATATCATATCAACTACAACCTATTTTTCTCTTAAAAAACTCATCTAAACTCAATTTTCAAACCTCATTTAGTCGAGTCAAACCAAATATATAGTTGTTCAAGCTTATTTGAACTATAATCGAGCTTTGAAAATTATATTTGAGCTTAAATTAATTGTTAATTGAGTCGAGTTCGAGTAGTTTGATTATTTTGTACTAATTTTTATTCTTTTTTTACTGCTAGAGCTGAGCTCGAGCTGAGTTTCAAAATTTATCGAACACAAAAAAAATTGTTCAATCTTGGTATGATAAGTTGTCAAATCGAGATTGAATGAGCTTTTATCGATCGAATTCGAGACGAATATCGAGTAGATTTGTTTGATTTTCTGCCCTTAGTATGGATCTTGGTAATCGAGTAAATAATAGGAAAATGTTACATAACATCATTTTAATTATAAGTATGAATGTAATAAATTTATTATAATTAATTAATTGTAGATAGAATATAAAATCCTATAAAATAATCTTTTTTTACCTTCAATAATCCAAAATGAAAAAAGAAAATTCTCTTTTACCATACAAACTTCACACACACAAAAAAACCATGATTATAATAACACAATTGCATCAATAATTCCACAACAATGTCTCGAAACAGCTCGATATCCCACCACCATCATCACCACCACCCCACGGCGGCGGAGGGTCTAACCACCCCTCTACCACCGCATGATCAAAATACACAAACTGATCAATATCCCTCATCTCCGATCCCAAACTCGGCAGCTCTATGATCTCACTCAGCTCCTCCGACGCCGTCAAAAGGTCTGTACTTTCCGATGCAAGAGATGAAAGCGAAGACGACGAGGAAGACGAGCAACACGGCGGCGGCGACAACACACTATCAAATTTCTCCATCGCCGCCGCCTTCGCGGCGGCAGCCTGTACGTCACGTGGGCTGAGAGAAACGGGGCGCGGCAGCGCAGCCGCCAGCTCGGGGAAATTGAGTGTGGCCGACGCGCCTTTAATGCTCAATGCCGCCACGTCGTGTGCACGCGCCGCCATTTCGGGGGTGGGGAAAGTGCCCAACCATATACGCGATTTCTTGCGTGGCTCTCGAATTTCAGATACCCATTTGCCCCAGTTACGCATTCTGACCCCCCGGAAAACCGGATGCTTGGTGGCGGTGGTGGTGGCGTCTCTAATTCTCTTTATTTGCTTGGCGGTTTCCGGCGGGTCCTCCGCCTTCATGGCGGAGATATCACGCGCTGGCAATGATGATGAAAACAAGAACAAGTTATTGTTTAAGTTTGTTTTAGACTTGCCTGAATTATGGTTTTCAAGGCTCATGATATATATATATATATATATATATATATATATATATATATATATATATATATATATATATGTATATATATATATATATATATATATATATATATGAGTGTGTGTTTGTGTGAGAGAGAGATTTTACAGGTCCATAGTAGGAAATGTACTAAGTGAAGTGGTTCTTGTAAGTAGGGAGAAATGATATAAAGTTTATGAAAATGTTTGAAAACTTTGGGAGAGAAATGGAAGGAATATATAGTATATAGTTATGTGGAATTTTACCATTATTAATCAACAAAATTATTTTATTTTATTTTATTTTTTGTCTATGAATAATGAAGAAATGGGTCATTTCTGCATAAGGGGTACCCTTGTATGATAACAATATACTCAATTTATTTATTTATTTTCAAGTTTTTTGTATATCTGGTTTTCACTCTTCATACTGTGGATGTGTTTGGATTTACTTTTCAATTATAAGTCCATTTGTGAAATGGGCTTTTTTCAAAATGACATTTTAAATAAGTGCTTTTAAAAATGTAAAGTGTTTGGTGGGACTAACTTCTTATATAACTTCTCAATAAGTGCTGGAATAAAATTTTCAAAAGTCACTAATATGCACTTCTCCAAAATGGGCTTTTGAAAAAAGTCACTTATTCTAAAAGTCCATTTAAATTTTTCACCAAACAACTAATATGTTTGCAAATGGACTTTTATCTCCAAAAGCCCATTTGAAAAGTGCTTCCAAACACATCCTGTATATTTGTCCCCTTATCATCTTTCAGATATTGTCAAGTGTTAGTTTATACTATATATTCATTTCATTGTATTTAGTTTGTACTGCAATAATTATAAATGTTACATGAGGTTACAAAATGTGTAATATAATAAGTTGGGGGAAATCATTAGCTATGAAACATATGATAATTTACATGGTTATATCATTAAATTTAGTCCAATAATTTTTTTAAAAAATTAAAAATCTAGATATTATGAAACTTACAAGGTAATCATAACGAAATATTATAATTGTATTATGGTTTAGAGACCTGTATATTCTATATCTTCTTCATCAATAAAGTGATTTCAAGAAGGAAATAAAATAGTATTTACATCTATCATATAATATATATATATATATAAATTAAATACACTTGTCATTTTATGTGCAAATTGCTTGTGAAGATTTAAGTTCTCTTTCTAGGTTATTCCACTTCTTTATGTTCATATAAGAAAGATTTTGTGTAGTGTTTTTGGTAGGTTTACAATTATTTAGGCTTAAGAATAATGAGGTAGAAAAATTAGGATTACAGTGTACACTAGAAGAATTTATTAATGTTGTTATTATTTAATATTTGGAGGGAAAAAAAGTAATATCTACATAAATTTAGTTGTGAAATTGTATGGTATGCAGCTTGTGGACTGTGCTTGAGTTGGTCCCAAGGAGAAGAAAATCGAACAGAGTTAAAAAAATTTCAAGAACGGGTCCATTTAATTTGTGGGAGCATTTGGGAGTTTTTATCGAGAAATTTAAAATTTTACATGTGAAAAACCTGTATATAAATCACCGAAAAATTAATTTGTTCGTTCGAATATCTCTAATTATAAATCCACTTTTACAAAGGCTGAAAAATTACATGAGGGAAAAAATTGTATATGTCATTTGGTGTATAATATATATAACATTTTGGTTAGATGAGCTATGCGATTTATTTTTTTGACAAGATGTTTTGTCTTTCTAGCAAATAATTTATTGAATAGAAAAAAATGAATTATCTTTTTCTCGATGTAGACATCTTATAATTGAGAAAAGAAATTCAGTGGGGTACGTACGTACAAGAATGCCAAGAAAACCAAAAATTTAAGCATAATACAAAGATCATACATGATACATATATCTAATAATATATATATATATATATATATAAAGATCATACATGCAACGAGAAATTACATGAAATATCTATCTTTTTTAAAATTTCGGGTAACCTATTTAAAATTGCATATATTTGGTGTTTAATTACTAACCACGTATGATATATATATTATTTCTCCTTAATACGGTCATTGTGTGCTCTATGGCGTTTTTGATAATCTATAATTCAAATTCATTATTTTATCTTATCTTACACATTAAGTTTATAAAAGAAATTATTTATGTTCTATATTTAGGTCAAGGGTTTACAGGGAAAAAGGTAAACATCAAATAGAGTATTGATTAAGTGCTATCATTTGAAGAGATAAACCAAAGCAATGTGACAAATTAATGAAAAATGCTATATATATATATAATATATATCACCATCTAACCTTTTACCATTTTGTTGACGACTCCTTGATATAATAAAATAATTAATTTATTAAGATAAATATTAATAACGTAAAATTGATCATCAATATTTAATGTATTTATTTCTTATTAAAACTAAAGAAATTAGTGGAAAGCTATAATAAATTAATAAATATCATATAACATCCATCTTAAATCATTCTCTCAAATTAGACAATGGTTTTCCGCACAATATTTACAATCACGAGTCAAAATTTAAATTTCAAATATGGTCAATTTGGATTAATGATTTCAGGGAAATTATATATTTCGTAGCAGGTCCAAGAAGACTTGGTGTGTTAATATACGAAAAATCTTTCCTTACAGTCTGTAAGGCTTAAAAGCCTTACAGACACTTCTCAGCCACATATTGTGGCTGAGATTAACCGGCAACTTGCTTAGCAAGTTGCCATGTATTTAATTTTTTTTTATTATCCCCAATTAATTAAATATTTAATAGATTAGCCATATGTTTATATATCTATAATGATTTGCTCCATTTATTCTTCAAAGCTACATATTTAATCTTTGGGATTTGCTTCAAAATAATCATTACTCTATTTCAAAATTTAGATGTATATTTCTTTAAAATTAAGCTTGAGATCATTAAAAATATTTTTTTATATATTAAACGAACATAAAAATCATATTTGATAAATTTATGTAACTACTATCATAAATAGAATAGATGAATAATTATGTAATTTAAAACTATCGAACTATGAAAATATATCATTAAAAATCTATGTTGATAGCTTTAATCGAACCGAAAGCTCAAGTAGTTTGAATATTGTGTACATATTTTTGTTATTTTGCTAATCGAGCCGAGCTCGAGTCGAGTTTCAAAATTTATCGCACAGAAAAAATTGTTCAAATTTGATTTGATAAATTATCGAACTGAGTTCGAGTCGAGCTTTTAACGATCGAACTCGAGTCGAGTATCAAGTAGCTTCGTTCAATTTTCACCACTAAATTCACAAGTATAAATAGAGATTTTTATTTAGTAATAAAATATATAGATTTATCAATACAAATCATACCTTAAATTAAGGGTTTTAATTATAATATAATTTTGCATAATATGATTTAGGGTAAATTTTTAATTAAGAAAATAAGTGGGCTTTTTGTATAAAAGAATTTGTTTGCAAGTCACCGGCTGTTAAATCTAATCTCACAGATTTTCTGTGAGATTAGCATGATTGGTTAATATATTATAAATTTTTTTCATGATTTGGCCAGGATTTGATAGTAGTTGCATTATTCTTCAACTTTTAGGCATCTATCAAAGTCACTCTCAATTGGGTCCAGATATTATAAATCGGGTACATCAATATATAAACTCATATGCCATTTAATTTATATATATATGCTAAATACTTTCTATTTTTAATTGCCTCTATTTTGTTTTGAAATTCAATAATTTGTTTTAATATGATTTTGTTATAAACAATCAAATTTGACTGAAAAATTAGTGACGTATCACGTACATGTCATACTTCGAATTTCATTAATCCTTTAATTTATAATTATTTCTCACTTTAATTTCTCAGTATTTTAAAAAAATTATCATTTTAGTTCCTTAAAATATGACACATGCATAACATTTAAATCGAAAAACGATAAGCTCCAGACTCGTTTTAACTTTGATAGCGATCTCATCTTATGAGAGAGTAATGATTTCTTGATTGAAAAGACCTTTATTTATTTGATAAAAAAAAATCTTAATTTATCATCATTAAATAAGGAGTGACTGTTATACATAAAATTACAGTTTTTTTTTTCAAAAAGAAGGAATAACTTGCCTACATAAATATAAATAAACTCCAAGTCAATATAAATCTCTATCAGTACAAAATTCCAAACATGAGATTAATATCAATTAGTGAAATTGTCCCAACATGCTAAATGTCCCTTTCAAGTAACAAAAATTCGAGGGCCTGAAATGATCTTTCATATCGATTTCATATATTTATTAAATCAATTACGTCGTGCAATCAGTATATAGAAAATCATATCTATTGACATTTATAATATTGACAAAATATTTCAATCATTTTGATTATTGGTACTTATATTTTTATTTTCTTTAAAGAACCATTATAAAGTTTAAGGCTTCGTTTGTTTGTTAAGGGAATGGAATCAAAATAGGGAATATGATTCCCAAAAATCAAATAACCAATTGTTTGGTATTTATTATTTGATATTATGTAATGCAATCTAATTACCAAAATATGAGAATTATCATCTCAAATAAGGGAATCACAATACCTTATTTATTGAGGTATTGTGATTACCATATCAAGGTAATCATAAATGTAATACTTTAATACTCTTACCACCCCTATATCAAATATAATACAAAATCAACAAAAATAATTATTTATTTATGCATTTTATTTAAGTTATTATTTATGAAAAAATAGTTTCGTATTTTTTATTTATTTTGAATGTTTTTATTGTCAAAATAGATCGTGATTTACATTTTATTTGATATATATTTATTGAATGAAATTGAAAAATTGTTATGTAATTTTTGTGATAGTACTTTCGAAATGGTTGTTGGTCACATATGATTAATATATTTTATTTATTAACAATAATATGTTTTCGACTTAAAATAATTATCAATGCATAGGTATATGAAAAATCCATACATGTATCAATTTTTTTAAAAGTCAAACAATATGTAAATAAAAAATAAGCATTTTCAATTTAATTATCATTTTTCTAAAAGATGATAATACAATTGAACCAAATTGATATTTTATTTATTTTTTATTATTTAACCAAATTAAATATATATGTGTATATACACTTATGTATATATATAATATCAAATATTCTACTATGGTTAAAAATTTACAATTAGATTATACAAATATGGTTTAAAATAAGGGTATTTAAGTCAAAGTCTTTAATTTTAAATTCAATTCTTTAGTATATGTATTTGAACCAAACATAAAATATATATATATATGTATCCTTACCCAATTTTTTGTAGACAAGCAAACACTATTAATGAAATCAGATTTCTAGTAATCAAATTACTAGAAATCTTATTCCCATTTTAGATTCTATTCCCAGTGCGCACCTCAAGGGTAGCGGCTGTGGGTTTCCCCCGTCATAAAAAAAAGAAAAAAAAATACAACTATTAAATTATCAATATAGTGGAATCAAAGTTTTATCCACAAGTAATTTTAGGCCAAAATAGTAAATTTATATGATTGTTTTCTAAAAATAGAGCTGAAAATAACATTTAAATTAGTTAGTTGTGTTGTACTTATTATATCTGAATTGTATTTATGTTAGGTTTTTTCTTTTACATTTCCTTTATTTATAGCGGGTTTACAGACATTGACAACCCCAATAACAAAAAATCCAAACTTATCAATGGACGAACAATAACCAAATTCAAACTCAATGTATACTCACTTGGTTAAATTTAGATGGGATAATTTGGGTATGAGAAGAATGTTTTTAAAATTGGATTACTAATCAATCAGACACATATTATATATTATTGTTGATGTACACATATACTATACATGTTTTACAAAAAAAAAAAAAAAAATAGTTTGAGTTTATTTTTAAAATAATTATTTTGAGCTAATTAAATTTAAATAAAATAGTGTAGTTAAATACATATACTATTAAAATATGTTAATCATAAATGTACATATAAAGAAATTTATCATTTTAAACTCAAAAATTTCATGAGGTCATTATATATCTGTTGAATAATGTAAAACCCGTGAATATTGTATTACTGATAATGAACTATTTATAGATTACAAGTAAATCAAATCAAATCATAATCTACCTAAAATCAAGGAAATAAATCAAATATAAATAATTGAAAGATACATAAAGATATGATAATCTAAACCAATATTTTATTCTAATACTCCCCCGCAGTCGAAACAGGAGATTCTTGAACTTTGAGACTGGATTGAAAGATCTAGAAGAGGAGCGGAGAGAGATGGCGCTGCAGTGAGCGCGTCAGCGGCATGACCGTCGGCAATAGATGGTACCACAACGGAGACAACCGCGAGGAGACTGGTGGTGGCACCATGGCAATTTTTGCGGTGGTAGTATTTTTTTTTTTTTTAAGAATGAGAGGGACTTAGGAGAGAAGATGTTGTCGGCGGCAGGGCAACGACATAGAAGAGAAAAGGAGAAATTTCAACGGCGATGAGAACGCCGGAAATATTAGGCAGTGGCGGAGGGTGACCGACTGTGGTGGTGATGGCCAAGAGAGGGGTGGCCAAAAGAATTAATATACATAAGAAAAAGATAAGTGCGCCGGACGGGTTCGGCGACTTGAAGACAGCGGAAGCAAATGATCGAGAGACCAAGGCTTGAAGCCATGGCTCTGATACCATGTTAAATAATGTAAAACCCGTGAATATTGTATTATTGATAATGAACTATTTATAGATTACAAGTAAATCAAATCAAATCATAATCTACCTAAAATCAAGGAAATAAATCAAATATAAATAACTCAAAGATACATAAAGATATGATAATCTAAACCAATATTTTATTCTAATAATATCCACAAAAAGTACTTCATGTTCAACCTTATATACGATTGAATTATTATATACAATAAATTAAAACTTCAATATTTTTAAATTTAAAAACTATATGTTTGAAAAGTTAATATAATGTATAATGTTACAAATTTGAATATATATATTTTTTTGGTGTAGTGATGAGCTCTTTCTCTTCGTAAAGAAAGGTTTAGGGTTCAACTTTTGATCGATCTAGTGACCAATTTGCGATTAAATCAGGCAGGCCGGCCTGTACGATCCGATTCTAATAACATTATACAGTAAAACCTCTATATATTAATAATGTTGGGATCGGAGAATTTTATTAATTTATAGAGATATTATTATATCGATAAATTAATAATTTATTAATTTAAAGAGGTTTTAACGTATATGCACAGTTGACCTTCAAAGTTCCAAATTCTTTGAATAACTTTAAGTATACATGCATAGTTATTGATGAAAATTAAGTTAAAATACAAATGTACTAGTAGAAGAGATAGTGGCCGATGTCACGAAGTTCAGAGTCTAGAAGAGATAGTGGCCGATGTCATTCATAATCCGGAAGATGATGAAGCAGAGGATGATTCAATAGCTTTGCAACCGGTCACTCTAAAAGAAGCATTGCAAGCATCAACAACTCTTCATAACTTTTTGTTGCAGTATGAGAAGACAACACCACAACTATTGGGTGCAGTAAGGAGATTTAAAGATGAGATCAACATAGATTTGAAGTTCAAGAAAAAGCAAGTTACAGTAGATTCTTATTTTACTAAGTTGTCTTAAGAATATTCAAGTGCATCATATATATATGGATTATTTTTAATAATTATTAATTTATAGTTTCGTCGGGACCAATATATATACACTGGGATCTCAAAAAAATTATTATCTTATAATTTTATTGATTGGGTCCCAAATTTGTACTGGTCCCAACTTGGGACCGGACAAATTATTAGTTTTAGCGAGCTTATTCATTTATCGAGTATTAATTTAACGAGGTTTTACTGTATGAGAGTAGAACTTAAAAAAAATTAAAGAGTTGTTTAGAACACTGCACATTAACTCTTATACTATATCTAGTATTATGTATTAAACTATTAATCCTCATTTTTTATTTTCGGTTCTGTTCAACTAATTGGCCAAACAATCGATTTTTGGAAAAACCCAAAATCATGGATCTTAATTTAATATTTCATTAAAATATGTGATTATTTTGATTTTATTTGTATTCAAAGATAACTGGAAAAATACCTTTAATCAAAAGATTTTAATTTAAAAGTTTCAAAATTTTACATTAAATTTGTGATTAATTTGATTTGTTTTGTATTAAAAGATAGTTGAAAAAAATTAGTTTTGATTGATGGTATTAACTGTCAAATCATAAATAATGAAAAACATTTTTTCCTCATTTTTTTTTCAAGAATTTCTCAAAATGATATGGAATTTTCAGAAAATTTTTAAGATATAACAAACAAATGACATTTTTTTAAAATTTGTTACTTTTAAATATATTTTTTATGAATTATAGTTTCCAACCGATCAATACATTTCTTCTCTATTTTACCTTGCCAAACACTACCCGAAATTGAATCAAGAATGATTGAATATGCTAGGAACTATCTATAAGTTAATTCCATAAAAAAGAAAATGTCTGGCAAAGTAATTCTTGTGATAAAGGTGCCAATAAATCCACCTTTATGTAGATAATTATTGTCATATTTAGCAAACAATAAATTTACTAGTTATGAAATGTTTTATATGTTTCAATTTTATCTATCATGTTAGTTAAATCATTTAATGCCTAGCAAACTATTGATGGACCTCTACACATTTAATGCGCAATTGGCCACCATACAATGTTGTAATTTTTTTTCTTCTTTTCGTCAATTAATACATTGCCAAACTTTACATTCTAATTTAGGTAACAAAATAATTTTTTAAAAGAATATTAGACGTTGGAACTAGATTCACATAATGTCAAAGGCATTTTTTAATGTGAAAATTATATTCTTTTGATATTACTAGAGGACCATATATGTTTTTTTATATAATAAGTGTCACCCCAACGATAAATTTGTCAATTTGAACATATATTTTATGGAGAAATTTAAAATTGATCGAACAATGTTTTTTTTGGGAAAATTGATTTGAATTTGGGAACTTTTATACGTGGAGAGAAAAGGACATTGAAATTGGGGATTATTCAAATACTTTTAAAATGCCTTTTGTGTTTAAATTACTTAAATTTTTCGAAAACTATCATCCAAACAATTTGTTTAAGTTATTTTTCTTTTGTTTACTATAAATAGAATTTATATAGTTAATTATTGTACCTAGTAGCCAAGGTCCATATGGAAAGGCAAAAATTGGTAGTTACACTTTAAAAACATAAATTTGATTGAGAGACCAATTTGATACATTATTTAGTTCAAAAGGGCATATGTGAGATCAAATACGGTAGATACTTAATAAATTAATACTCGATTATTTAATAAACTCGTTAAGATAATATTTTTGGCTAGTCCCGACTCGGGGATAGGGTGTTAAATTAATAATTCGTTAAAATTATAAGATAATACATGTTTGATAATTTCTATACACCACATATAAAGTATAAATTAATAATTTCATATATACTACATATTACATGAATGATTTATGGAATTTTTTTGAAAAATGACTCTGATATTGTCCCTTAACTCACCTGCAAATCATAGTTACTAAGAACCCATTCTTGCAATTGCTTTGAGTGAGACTTGGATTATCTTTGTTGTGCTTGCGTAATGCTCTTCGAATCTCGCCAGCCATTGTTGTTTTTTTCACACCTTTAAGATGGGAAGCCATGTTGTGTGTATGATTTGTTTGTGTTAGCATATTTTGATCTTATATTTATATAAAAAGTATTTTTTAATACCCATAAAGTGATACGGAACACAATAAGCATAATAAGGTGGGGATTGAAGGGTTCTTTCAAATTTGGCCATTCATTTGATATCCGTACATGTATTGTAAAATAATTATGTAAAAGTTTAGAAGGTGTTAAATTGAGTATTTCATTATAAATTAATAAAATATTAATTAATATAAATTATAATTATTAATTTATCGATTAATTAATGACTCTTTTAATTAATAAATTTTTGTGATTTCATAAGTATTAATTTATAATTTTTTTACTATATAGTTCAATGAACAAATTGTTTTTGCCTACTACTAATAATAAATGATCTAATATATAACCCCACAATACAATTCGTAACCTACAAGAATATTTTTGAAAGATTGAATGACAATTAAAAAAAACAATGAAGACTAATTTATTGAGTAACTGTCAGGTCCAGAGCTCTTCCATTCGGTCAACTTCTTTTATTAAATAAGTTGTTCACTCCGAGTTGGGTTCAAATTAAAGTTTAAAATTTTCCAAATCTTAAAAAAAGGTGTTGAACCAAATTAACTATTAACAATTGTTCTTATTATTATTTTTTTTTTTATAAAGTTGAATATTTGTAAATTAGTTTCTTTTTAATGTTGATGGAATAGAACACAAACACATGAATTTTCAAATAATTGAATATGAATCAAAATTGAATGGCTGAAGGGTATGTATGTTATATTTCTTTCTTTTACTAGTGCAAGCCACAAATTCTCAAACTCATTCAAACACAAAAATGCTAAACAAGTTTAATTTGTTACTTAAAGTATGAACAAATTTAACTCAAATTAGCTCTTGCGAGTCAATTTAGAGATGAACAATTTGATTTATTTGTCCTCTCTAATTTGGTACGTTTGTTGGGCCAAAATAATAATGGGCCAAAACAATAATGGGCCAAGTCCAACAGAACAGCCCAATACATCATTCAATCTCCTTAGGGCAAAAACCAAAACCAAAATTACACTCCTACTATACCCTCTACTGAGCTCAGTCACTCCACAACAATGGCCGGGACGACGTCGTACGATACCGAGCACACCGCCGCTGGCGACGGCGCCGCAGCTGGATACGACGCTAACTACGTTCCGGATTCGGTGAAGTCATTCGTGGTTCACATGTACCGCTACATACGAGAGAAAAATGTGTACGAGATCCACCAGATGTACGAAACTTCATTCCAGAGCATCAGCGATAGGCTCTTCAAGGATTCTCCATGGCCGTCTGTTGACGCCGTGGCCACCTACGTTGATAACGATCATGTGTTCTGCTTGCTGTACCGTGAGATGTGGTTTCGGCACTTGTTCGCGAGGCTTTCGCCTACGTTGAAGCAGAGAATTGATTCATGGGAGAATTATTGTAGTTTGTTCCAGGTTTGGATGGTTTTTGGAAGCATTTACTGGTTTCTGAGTGTGTGTTTTCAGTGAGTTTTTGTTTCAAGAAATTGCGTGTATTTTCATTGCAGAGTAGGAAATTCAAATTCATGTTTGAAATTTGTTTTTGAAGAATTTAGTGCTTCCTGAGCGTTCTCTCTGTGAATTTTGGTTTATCGAAATTGTGTGTATTTTCATTGTAGAATAGGAAATTTAATTTCAGGTTTGAATGGTTTTTAAAGAATTTAGTAATTCCCGTGTGTTCTAGTCCCTGTGAATTCCGGTTGCTGAAGGTTGTGTGTATTTTCATTGTAGACTAGGAAATTTTGTCTCAGGTGTGGATGTTTCTTGAAGAATTTAGCATTTCCTGAGTGTATTCTTTTTGAATTTCGGTTATTGAAGTGGTGTGCATTTCTATTGTATAGTAGATAATTTAATTTAAGATGAAAAGGAGAATATGTACATAGTTCGATATCCGTAGAGATTTTCCATCTAGACGAATAATGGCCTTTAGCTTGATACAACTATACTAAGTTGTGTATTAAATTCTTAAACTTGTTATGGACGTAGGTCATATTGCATGTAGGTTGTGAGGATATTCTGTGTGAATTTTGGGTTGTTGAAATTGTGTGTATCATAATCGTAGAGTAAGAAATTTGATTTCGGATGAAAAGGAGAACATGTACCTAGTTCATATAGCAGGAGAGTTTTTTTCGCCCAGACGGGAGAATGGCTTCAAGTTGATATCAATGACTGGAGCTGTGTGTTCATTTCTTAAATGTGTTATGGTTGTAGGTCGTATTGCACGGTGTGGTGAATATGCAGCTGCCTAATCAGTGGCTATGGGACATGGTGGATGAGTTCGTCTACCAATTTCAGTCATTCTGTCAGTATCGTGCCAAGATGAAGAACAAGACTGAGCAGGAGATTGCACTTCTACGGCAGCCTGAACAGGTATAATGATGCAAATATGAATGATGTTATTTTTGGTTGCCTGTTTCTATGTTTCTATAAATTGCTTAGAAGTTAAAAGTACAACTCTATTAATTAGTCTATTGTTTCATTGTTCTATGCTATTTGTACTTATGTTTGATATATTTGTCAACGACTTTTTTGGTTTATCAGGCATGGAATGTGTATGGTGTCCTTAATTACTTACAAGCACTTGTGGAGAAATCTACCATCATTCAAATCCTGGAGCAGGAAAAAGAAGGCCTTGAACAGTTTACTGCTACAGATGGATATGATTACAACGGTGGAAGTAATGTCTTGAAGGTCCTGGGTTATTTTAGCATGATTGGCCTGCTTAGGGTTCATTGTTTGTTGGGTGACTATCAAACTGGTCTGAAGTGCTTACTTCCAATTGACATAACTCAACAAGGCGTATACACTAGTGTCATTGGAAGCCATATCGCTACTATTTATCATTATGGATTTGCAAATCTTATGATGCGAAGGTAGGCTCCTTTTAGAATTTCACTCTGAGTTCTTTACACATAGCTTTATCTGCACAGTGTGTTTACAGACCGATGCTTTTAGATTTACTCCTAATTGTTTGACGTCATCATTGATGTGTTTGCCTTATGGTCTAGGTACTGGTTTGCATCTCAATTGTTTTACGTAGAGTCTTCTGATGGAACGACAGTGTTATTCCTTGGCTTCCTTACTAGAAAATAGCAATATTGTTAAGTCTATGCTGTTTTGTTTTACAACATACATAATCACATGCATATAAAGGATTTTCATTTCCTTTTCGAGATACCTAATAAATTAGTGATTATAGATTGTAAATCAAACGTACTTTGGAGTGACCTTGTGTTTGCTAGACATTTTGAAGGATGCAAAATTATTTCTCTAAACCTTCTGATTTTATTCTTTGTCCTATTGGGTACTAAATATTGCCACATCTAACTTTTCTTTCATGCAGTGATACGGTTTATCAATTTAAATTTCCCAGCAATAACATCTGTCAAGGGCCAAATTCTACTGATCTCGATCTGTTTGACTATTTATTCTCTGGAGATGTTTGAGAATGACATTTATTGACATCTATAAATTCGCATCATATTTGATGTTTTATGATGATAGACAATTGAATTACTTTTTTATTTGAAAGGGACCTGTGTCCAAGAACGCCATCTAGTATATTCTCATTCATGGCTTTACAGATATGTGGAGGCAATTCGAGAATTCAATAAGATACTCCTATACATTTTCAAGACTAAACAATATCACCAGAAGTCTCCTCAGTATGAGCAGATACTGAAGAAGAACGAGCAGATGTATGCCTTGCTTGCCGTTTCCCTTTCCCTTTGTCCTCAAGTTAAGCTTGTTGAGGAGACTGTGAACTCTCAATTGCGCGAGAAATACGGGGAAAAAATGTTAAGAATGCAGAGATGCGATGATGAGGCATTTGCTCTATATGATGAGCTTTTCTCTTATGCATGCCCAAAGTTCATTACCCCCTCTTCCCCAAGCTACGAGGAGCCTCTTGTAAATTACAACCAGGTATAATTTGTCAAAAAAAAAGAAATTCCCGTGCTATTTGATATCAGTTTACACTTACCGTATTCGCCTTTGTTCATTTCCGCTCCCTCTCTAAGAATTGTTGAATTTGATGATATCAGGATGCTTATAGACTACAACTGAAGTTATTTCTTTACGAAGTGAAGCAGCAACAACTATTACCAGGGGTTAGGACCTTCTTGAAAGTGTACTCTACAATCAATCTTGCAAAACTCGCCACGTACATGGAAGTGGATGAACCTACTTTGAGGTTAGACACTCTTCCTATCAGACTGTACTGCTTATGTAATTATGTCTAATGAAATATAATTTTTTAAATTGGTCTTGCACCAACAGGACTATCTTGATGACATACAAGCACAAGACACATGCAGTAGATTCTGATGGAAAAATCACCTCCAATGCTGATTTAGATTTCTACATTGATGACGTGAGTTTTATCTTTTGTTATGGTTCATTTGCATCCTAATTCTCGTTGATTCTATTATACAAGTTACAAAAAACATGAATTGTTTGTCGGGTTTTTCCTCATGATTCATGTTTGTTCCTTCAAATTCAGAACTTCGCAGAGGCACTCGGCCTGAATAACAAACCATTTTTTAGATACTAGTGATTATTTTATATATAATATCAGCATGAGTGATTAGAGCCTAAGACTGCATGTCCTGGTAAATGAAGTTGAGTATTGAATAAATTTGTTCCTTGATATTCAGGATATGATTCATGTTACGGAATCAAAACCAGCAAAACGCTATGGGGATTATTTCTTGCGCCAAATTGTCAAGGTATGGTAAACATGATTGTTCATTTGTTTTTGTGTAATTAATATGGTGATGTTACTGTTGTTCTGTTTTGTGTGCAGCTTGAAGGGGTAATGACTGATATCGACAGAATAAAGCTGGAGTAAGATCTTATGCTCTGCCATTTTGTAGCTCTTAACCTCCTGGGGAAAATATGAGCAGTTTGGACAAGTATATTTATTGGAATCTTATCTAGATTTTGAAGTCTGCTATTTTCTTTGTAATTCTATCAAGAGTAAGAAGGTTGCATTTTTGACTTTCAATAAGGTTTGGCATTTTATTTCTTAATTTGAAAAAATTATTACTTTTGAATTTTGAGAGAAATACAATGGTTATTTGTATATAATGATATAAATAGTTTTGTATAACACGATTTCAGTGGTCATGCGGTTTTACAGTTAAATACAGTTATTGTGATGAAACAATCGCATGATTCGTGCTTTTAGTGTTGATTTGATCTTAACCATCATATAATTAAGTCCGAGTGATGGATGTTATAAAAATTAATTATGACAACAGTTTTGGAGTCAATTATTCATCATGAAACTTTCAATAAAATTGTTATAAAAATGATCGATTATTCTTCCAAATTATATAAGGAGGGTCCAAATTTATCTTTTTCTTGTGTCCATCAATCGAAAAGTTTTATGCTAAATTTATTTCAATGGAGTCAATTCAATTGGAGGTTGTTTTGGTAAAATAATTTTTTTTGTCATTAAATGAAAAACTAGATTGAGTTTATTAAACCAAATTAGCATAAAATAACTCAAAAGCAATGTTTTCAAACCCGGCCCGGATCGTTCGGTCCGACCGCCGGAACCGGGAACCGGGCTTCAAAGCGGGTGGATAACATCTCAAAACCGTTAGGGGGCCAAAAACCAGTGTTTTTGCTCGACCCGGAGGTTGGATTGTTCGACCCGTCGACCCGTTCATGGGTCACTTGAACCGGCCGGGTATATTATATGTGAAAATCATACCAAATCAGCCATGGGGGCTTTTAATTTCTCTGTTGCAGATTTAACAAGTAAGAAAATGTGGTGTAGAAAATGTAATAAAATGGAAAAGAGATGAAAAGATTAGAAGAAGAATGGAAAAATAATAAATAATTGAGATTAAAAGGAAAGAAAAATAAAAAGATAAGACGAAGATGAAGAGGGAAGAAGATGAATAATGAAGAAGACGAAGAGGAGAGGTGGCTGCGCAGGCTGTTATGAAAGTGAAGTAGGGTTTGTGCATTTTTTGCTTTTATATCACCTTTTATTTTATTTTTATAATTTTATTTACTAATTAATTTTAAAACAATATATTTCTTATTAATTTATCCATTTTGATTTGATTTCACATTATGTAACTAAAATTTGAAATGTATTTACATACTTTTTTTAATTATTTTGTAATATTAGTAGAAAAATATATATAATTTATATATATTTATGACGTCACTGATCTGACCACGGTCGACCCACTGGTTGAACCAGTGACCCTTGACCCAGTCAATTTTTCGGTTCGATGAACGGTTCGGGTTTCAAAACATTGCTCAAAAGTAGACTGGGTCTATTAAAATCAAATTAACATAAAATGAAAACCATTTAGCATAAAATGAATCATCCCATCTATTCTTGTGCGCAGTGAGCAGTGATCTAGTCTATGTTATTAGCTGAGTTACCATTATTTACATCCTCCCATATGCTCTGTCAGGCTGGGGGCATAGGGGGTCCTTGGGATTGAGAATTCAACCTTTTGGAACAAATCATCCTATCTATTTGTCTTTGTTTATCCGTGCCAATTAGTTTTTAAGTTTTATGTAGTGCTAATGAATTCGTATACTAGAATTTGATGCTACTATACTACTTTATTTCCAAAGTCAAACTCTTTTGAGTAATCTTTACATTATATAAAAATATATTATAATAGGGTGAAATGGCTTTTTTGATATAACCCCCCGAGATATGTAACTTTGGCAAACAACCCCCGAGGTTTGAAATTTTGGTAAACAACCATTTCTGGTTAGTTGACTATTAGTCAACAGTTAAGGTCATGGGCAAAATTGTAATCTAATAATTCCAAACAAATATATTAATTTTCAATGTATTTATTTAGAATTAATAAAATTAATATATTTATTTGGAATTATTAAATTACAATTTTGCAAATAAATAAAATTAATAAAAATTAATATATTTATTTAATATATTTGTTTGGAATTATTAAATTACAATTTTGCAAATAAATAAAATTAATAAAATTAATATGTATTTATTTTCAATGTAATATTAATATATATTTGTTTGGAATTACTAAATTACAATTTTGCAAATAAATAAAATTAATAAAATTAATATATTTATTTAATATATTTGTTTGGAATTATTAAATTACAATTTTGCAAATAAATAAAATTAATATGTATTTATTTTCAATATAATTCCAAATAAATACATTGAAAATTAATATATTTGTTTGGAATTATTGTATTACAATTTTGCCCATGACCTTAACTGTTGACTAATGGTCAACTAACCAGAAATGGTTGTTTACCAAAATTTCAAATCTCGGGGGGTTGTTTGCCAAAGCTACATACCTCGGGGGGTTATATCAAAAAAGCCCTAGGGTGAAATAATTCATTATCCAAATTTAAAGGAGATAGATGGTTATGCAGGATCTAGTATAATACTATATTTCCGAAGTCGAACTCTTTGAGTAATCTTTACATTATATAAAAATATTGATCTAGTTAAATATTCGTATTTCTATTGTATAGAATGAACCTGTACTACAAGCTACTTACGTATCTCGTATGAAATCAAGCCTAACGTAGTTCTAATGATTTATTTTTGAGATCGTAATCTTGTAGCTCGTATAAGTAGGTTTAATAACCGTCCACACAATGAACATTTATTAAAATATTTATAGTTTAATTTTCACAATTCATGATATGACATTTGGACTTATGCCTACGTGCCATCTGTCATCATCCTGGTGATCCACGTCATGCGTTTGTTATCCGGGTCGAGTTAGGCGACTATGTGTACCCGTTGCCTCACGACTCGATTGAGAAGTAACGTGAAAATTATTTAATTATCACACTTCTGCCTTGTATGTCCCACCTCGTATCGTATGGACCTTGGAAGACAGTATTTTGTTATAGATTCACCTCGTACGGAAACATTACTCTTATTCGAATTTACTCCCTATCAAATATATTATAATAGGTTGAAATAATTCATTATCCTAATTTAAAGGAGATAAATGGTTAGTTGGTTGCGCAGGATCGTGAAATTAGACCCAGTCTACTTAAATTATTGAATTAAAAATTGGATCCAATTTATTATAAATATATAAATATACATTATAACGGGTTGAAATTATTTTCATTATTCTAGACCGGTGGCTCTGTAAAGTTGTGAAACTGAACCCAACTTATTATAAATTATTAGATAAAAAATTAAACCCCGTTCATTATTACATTATTTGAATTATAAGTTGAAATAGATGAAATAAAACCAATTTCATTGAACCGCACGTGTTAGACAAGTCAGGCCACGTCACCGGCCCTTCTTTCCTAGTAGTTAATACCATCCCAACAACACCGCCCACCGAGTTAGAAACTCGGAAAACTGAAAAAGCAAAAGCGTATTTTAGCACAAGCCACTGACGAATATATAACATGCACAGGGGTGACGCTTCACCATTATCATCATCATCATTTTCACCTGCTGATCGGAGGTTAAGTGCTCTTGTTCGACACCTTGAAGGATCATCAACCACCGCCATGGACTCATCTATCGCCGCCTCTCCAACTTCTGGTTCTACCGGAAATTCTGTGTTTGCTCATGTTGTTCAGGCGCCGGAAGATGCGATTCTCGGCGTAATTCCTTAATTTTCTCTGATACGTTTTGTTTTGTGCGCGCTGTGTTTAGATGTTTTGGTTGATTTTGTTTAAATTTTCAGAAATGTATAGTGATCTAGCAAACGGATCGCGATCAGTAGGCTTGAATTTTTGAATAATATAGAATATGCTTATGGTGGAGAGTTGAAATTTAAGAGAATAGTTAAAATCATGAGTTTAGATGTAATTTTGGTTGTTTTAACATTTTTGGAGATAAACAGTGATCGAGCAAACGGATCGATGTCGGAGACTTAATTTTTCGAAAATTGGAAGAATATAAAATATGCTTGTTGTGGAGAGTTGAAACATAATAGAAATAATTAAGATCAGTTATGAAAATATGCTTATTGTTGTTTATGCGTGCTACGTTATATGTTGTTTTGGTTTTTCTCTTTACTCCATAATTGATTAAGTAGCAAAGCAAAGTAATTATCAAAGGTCATTTGAAGGTTGTTTTTTCTGAATATTGTTGTTTCTGTGTGAATAATTACTAACCTATGCTTCTGATGAAATGGATCTACTAGTTATTCAGTCCCTCCCGTGATATGTTTGCGCACCCCGTTAGTTATTCATTGTTTTTTTTAAAACTAAGCAAAGCAAAATGTTTTTCTTTGTGTCTGCAACCTAAATCAAGGTCCAAATAATGCAATATTTTCGGTACTAAATGTGCTTTATATAATTATTACTGAAAGATTTCTCTTTGGTGATTGGTCACACATAGATGATCTCCTATGATATTCAGATACTTCTCATTCATGTTATGTGTAATATATATGCTTGATTGCTGAGTTGTGCTTCTTTTTATCTATTGCTGTTAAGTATTTGCATTCGTTTCTTCATTCTAAAATACCTCTACTACTATATAATCTTCATGTTTATTTTTGATATAATAGGTTACTGTTGCGTATAATAAAGACCAGAGCCCCGTGAAGTTGAATTTAGGAGTTGGTGCATATCGGACAGAGGTGATTCATTCGTGCTTATCTTAGTTACATGACTAAGTTATACCATATTGGAATCTTTACCGCAATTTTATTTATTATGTGGCGGGTAACAGGAAGGGAAACCTCTTGTTTTGAATGTTGTGAGAAGAGCAGAGCAGATGCTAGTGAATGACAGGTGTGTGTTTTTGATTCATTACTTCTTGGAGATTAAGCGTTTATTGAATTGATTTTTACGGCTTGTTCATGTGTAGCTCTCGTGTGAAGGAGTATCTTCCCATTGTTGGTTTGGCAGATTTCAATAAATTGAGTGCGAAGCTCATACTTGGTGCTGACAGGTAATGTGGTCTCAAACATGATATTGGCTGTTAAAATGTTTATAATTAAGTCTTATTTCAACTTTTATTGGTCCAGGTGTTAAACATTATAGAAAAGATATGAAATATTGTTAGAAGGAAAAGATTTTCTCCAGTTTTACGTAATCTTTGTTGACAAACTACAGTCCTTTGTCTGGACATTGCAAGGATCTACCAAAATATTTTCAGCACTCACTTAATACGTAAAAGCTGATGGTTTGTTCCTTCATAATGAACTTTCTCTTCAACCACATAAAGTTTAGGTGTAGTATTAATGGTATTTTTAAAGTTCACTCTGATTTAAGCAAGATAACTATTTTTTTGGTCTCATATCATGATCTTTTATATTCATTGATTACGACTTATTAAAGACTATAATGAATTAGTTAAAGGGCTTTTGCATTTTGTAACAACTTGGGTAAAGTTGGATTGTTATCCTGATGGTAGAAATGAATAACAATCACCACCTCAACCATCTCCCTTTTTAATGGCTTGGGCTAGTGTTTTCAACGTAAGGTTGACCGTCTTATTGCAATATTTTTAACCTTTCCTTTTGGGTGTATTATTGTAGCCTAATTGATTGTTTGTCTCTAGTCATCGTCGCGTATTATTATCTCATACCTGTCCATTGACTGATTTTAGTAATTCCTTCTTAACTTTCTTGAATATAGTCCTGCAATCCAAGAGAACAGGGTTACAACTGTACAGTGCTTATCTGGAACAGGCTCATTAAGGGTTGGAGCTGAGTTTTTGGCTCGGCATTATCATCAAGTGAGTTCAAATATTCTCATTCATACTTTTCTTCCAATAGCATGATACGAGTACTCACAAGCTACCTTTTTCATTGGTCTACAGCATACTATTTATATTCCAGCTCCAACATGGGGAAACCACATAAAGGTTTTTGGTTTGGCAGGGTTATCTGTAAAGACTTACCGTTACTATGATCCCGCTACTCGTGGACTTCATTTTCAAGGTTCGAGAACTTCCTCTCTTATATGCTTAAAATATCTGGATATTTGCGGAAGGGAGTGCGGAATCTTTTATGTTGGCTGCTAAGCATTGAATATACTCCCAACAAGATATACAAAAAGGCAGTAGTATGTCCTAATTAATAACTGGAAATTTTAAGGATATGTTGGATTCATTTTGAGGAAAGCCTTCTGTTTCTAACTATTTAAATAAAAAACAATGTGTATGTTTTTCTCACTTTCTGAGATTGTTTTGAAAATACATTTTCAGAAACAGGGTCTGTTTCCAGAATTCACAAGGCTCCATATTTAGAAAGCACGCTTTTGACACAACATGTTCCTCAATTGTCCAAACACATTTCCATTTTTGTGCAAAAACCAACGGAATTTTATTTTCACATAATTTACAGACATTTTCCACAACTTTTTTCGCAAATGAACCCATACATACTCAAGTTCCTTAGTGTTGCCAGCTGTATGTTAGACCATCTCCCCTCTGGACATGTTGGTTGACATCTATATCAAGTTACATCTGATGATGCTTTATTCACATGCTATATTAACCTTCAGATGATATCCTAGAACTGAGCCTAAACCATTCTTTCTGCTCGCATTTCTTTGCTTCTACTCGGTGAAGAATAATTGTGGACATCCAAGGTCTAGCTATTAAAGCATTGCTCTACGTATGTCGCTTGTAGTCATGGTCCATTTGTCCATTCCTCATATACACTTACTTATCATTGATTGATATTATGTATACATATATACATGGATGTGTTTAATATGGTTCTCAATGAGTCCCTTGTGATTTCTATTAATGAGACGTATATACTTTTGGGCAAACAGGCTTGCTGGAAGATCTTGGATCTGCTCCTTCCGGAGCAATTGTGCTTCTTCATGCATGTGCTCATAACCCAACCGGTGTGGACCCTACTCCTGAACAGTGGGAACAAATTAGACAGTTGATGAGATCAAAGGCACTGTTGCCTTTCTTTGATAGTGCTTATCAGGTAATTGAACTATAACTTACTTTGAAATTGAGAGTAGTACAGTAGTTCTGATAATTGCATCAATGGCTTCTTAATCTGAGTGATGGACTTTTTGGTTAGTATCTGAGCATATTTTAATTGATTTGAGTCGAAATGCTGTAGGGGTTTGCCAGTGGAAACCTGGATGCTGATGCACAGTCAGTACGGATATTTGTAAACGACGGGGGTGAATGCCTTGTTGCTCAAAGTTATGCAAAAAACCTCGGGCTTTATGGGGAGCGTGTTGGCGCCCTCAGCATTGTAAGTTAGCAGTAGAAGGATGTTTTGATCAGTTAACATATAAATGTCAGATCTCCAAATTTTGTGATGTGTCAATTATGCCCTCGTTACAACGTCTACAATCCCCTCTCTTACCAATCAATGAAAGATGGGAGAACTGCTCATTATAATTGTCTGTGCTTTTATTTGCTAACTGTCAATGCAAATTCCTCGTTTATCAGACATGTTATTCATCTATAATTGGTTTTGCATCTTGGATGAGTCCCTTAATTTCTGTTTCTTCTTTGTAGAGGTCAGTAATTGATTTGAGATTTTTTTTTAAAGTTCCATGCTGTTTTTGATTTTTTTAGAAGCAAGTTTTGTATAACTTGTCCGTGTCATAGTCTGTTAGCTTACAACTTTTTACTGCTAATTTTGTTGGTGTTTAGTGCAAAAATCAGAGATCTGCAAGGAAATCATATTATCTTACAGATGATATTCTTGAAAACTCCATCTTAGATTTTTGCCTTTTTATACTCTCCCTATTTTAAAAATAATTGGAAAGATATTGAAATTAGAAACGAGAAACCCTCATTCGACCTTTTGGTATTTATTTTTTGCAATTTTTTTCACTGCAAGATCAAAATCCCATTTTTTTTTCTGCAACTATGATCGAATCTTCTCCTTCCACCTTAAGTTCTCAAGTAAA
The DNA here is from genome assembly GCA_963669365.1 of Verbascum thapsus. NCBI lineage: Eukaryota > Viridiplantae > Streptophyta > Magnoliopsida > Lamiales > Scrophulariaceae > Verbascum > Verbascum thapsus. The sequence goes on from OY770104.1 coordinate 11,814,952, forward strand.
TTATTTAATATTTAGGGATATTTTTATAATGTTTTATATATTTTGTTTTTATGCTAAATATGAACATTGAATATTAAATACATCATGTAAAATAAAAGTAAAAAGTTAGTACTTCTATTTTGATTAATTGATATAATTACTTGATCATTTTGTTGCATATATTTATGATTATTATTTTTAAAAGTTTTATATATTTAGTAATTATTACAACCAATTGAATATGAAATTCATTAATGAGAATAGTTAAATAATTCACATTTTTATAATATATATCATTGTATCCTCATCGTATCGTATCCTACAATTTTAGAAATTCTCGTATTTCGTATCCGTATCCCCGTATCCGTGCATCATAGTTTAAAATCATTTAGTGTGAATAGTACAATACATTGTTTTAAAGTAGTCAACTGTATTTAACATGCAAAAGTATTCATCTCGAACATACTGATCCTCCAAAGATCTCTATTACATAAAATCTAGATATTGACAATTCCAAATTTACAGGTTTGCAAGACTGCTGATGTGTCGGGCAGGGTGGAAAGCCAGTTGAAAATGGTGATCAGGCCCATGTATTCAAACCCTCCCATTCATGGTGCATCAATTGTGGCAACGATCCTCAAGGACAGGTGTCAAATAATTTCTTTACAGAACACATTCAACATAAGCAATTTGTATATATTATTACTTCAACCCACATGACTACTTATTTTAAAAAAACTTTTATAAAAGAATAGTAGTTATCAAGTATAAAACCTAAATGAAAAGGAATTGAAAACAAAAGATAGAGAAAGAATTGCAAATGTCTGACATAACCATTACAAGGTATTGTTGACCTGCAGAAATATGTTCCAAGAGTGGACCATTGAGCTAAAGGCAATGGCTGATCGTATTATCACTATGCGCCAGAAACTGTTTGATGCTTTAAGTAGTAGAGGTAATTGAATATTTGTATTGTTTTCTCTCCTTGTTACTTGGTAGTTCCTTCTGTTTACTTTCTGTCTTTCTCCCGAGCCAATACTAGTGATAATCTGCAATTTTAGCCTTTTAATATGTAGCTAGTATATATTGACTCGGAGAGATGCTTCAAAAAAAATTTAAAAAATTATTCCACAAATTTGCAAGTTACCACTCAGTTGAAAAACTGTGGTTACTCATCACTTTTCTTGTTATGAATTTCCTGATTGGTTCTGTATGATCAGAAGAGAATGGCATCTTGTCGTATAACCAATTTGACACTAGAAAAATTCTTATGAAATATATTAATCCAATCACGGTTACAGAATCAATTGTTCTTTTCTGATTGAAGTTTCTGTTTATTCCTGTAAAACAATATTGACTAGGGCATCAAACGGAAGTGTATTTCAGAACTGCGATGAGGGTTGAGAATATGCGAAGTTGAAAATATATCGTATAATCATTTATTTTTGGATTTGCAATGCTGTGTTGGCAGGTACACCTGGTGACTGGAGTCACATTATCAAGCAGATAGGGATGTTTACTTTCACTGGACTTAACTCGGAACAAGTGGCCTTTATGACAAAGGAATACCACATCTACATGACTTCTGATGGGTAAGTATATATATTAGTTAACTTTGTACTCTTCCTGTTCCCCAAGACCACCTCCACTTTTAGAGAGAGAGAGAGAGAGAGAGCTTCTTTGATCATTCTTTGAGATAATTTGTTCTTCCTGATTGGAGGACTATTTGTGGATTAGACAAACTAAAAAGTAAGATATTTAGGCAAAACTTATGGAAGCTAACTTATTTTCACATTTAGCCTCCAATTCACACCCAACCTGGATCCGACGGTTCTGGTTCTAGTTTTGGTTCTGGTTCCTATTTATACGGGTCCTAACGGGTTTGTGCGGTTAGGGCCCGTTGGAGCTTTTTATATATACTAGAAATAATCACGTGCTACGCACGTGGTACGTGGTATTAAAAAATCTAAATGAATAATTACAATTCATGTTTAGAAGATTTTATAATATTTCAAATAGTAGCGAATAAATTTAATCAGTACTTTGTTGATAGTTGTTTACGTTATTATTGTAACATAGTTTGACGGAAAAAAATTTAGTGTAACATATTTAATTTTTTATTTTAATTATTTAGTTATCAAATATCAATACATTACATCCTTACATTAATGTAAAATGACATAAAACTGCTCATGTTTCTTATTTTGCATAAAATATATTTTTCTTTTTCTATCACCCTTTCTAATAAAGATATAATATAGTATCTATTTCTATATGTAGTGTATATCCTAACATAGAGTATAATTCTTACTTTGATACTATAAAGGTGAAATTATTGCCAACATTAGTACTAATAAAATGAATTCTTTATAAATTTGAACATATAGTATATTATATGTAAAAACCACACTCCAGTTACTTCTTGGATTTTAATTTCACACCAGTTACTTCTTGGATTTTAATTTCACAGAGTCATAAATTAAATCTAATTTAAAATGATCAATGGCTACAAAATTAAGAAAATTTAAATTTACAATTTTCAATTAATTAACCTCAAATTCCGTAAAGGTAAACATATAAAATGAGGATAACATGAGTCATATGTTTTAAATATGATGAATAAACTTATTTTATTATTTATTTTTCTTCCAATTATCTGATCTAACACCTCATGCTTAAAAAGTTATTAATGTAAGGACTCAATTGTATCGTATAATTTAACTTTTCATATATATATATATATATATATATATATATATATATGTTTAATAAGCATGTTCTTTAAGTAATCTTAAAAATGTGGGAATCTAATTATTATTTCTTTGACTAAATAATTTTCTACTATTATAAGTTTTTTCTCAATAAATCTTAATTATGTTATCTTTTGAAATGTCTAACAACAATATTGTGGTCTATTTAAGTGTAAATTAACATTTAAAAAGAATCTGAATACTTCTCTAGAATGTTAATGTATATGATCATGAATCAAATATATTTATCACGTTAATTTATCACCTATACATACATGTAAATTTATTTCTTAGGCATGTCTATGAGTCTTTTCAAAAATACTAAATGTAGAGTGCATCGATTCGTATCACCACTAAAGTTTTATTATTATTATTTTTTAATATTTTTATATTTGTTAGCTATTTCAATTAATTAATAACTTAAGCATGTGTGAACTTCTTGTAATATACATAATGGTAATGCATTTGAGTGTTATAGCTTTGATTTATATATCCTTATCAACATTTTGAGCAAACAAAAAAAACCATCACATATGCCTAAAAAATATATATTAACATATCTAAAATAGAGTATAGTAGGTCTTTAACCTCAAATATAATATTGCATGTCATATTTTTTTATTTTTCTTTCATTTATAAATATGTCAAAATAAAGTTTAATTTCTTTAAATAAACTTCTTCTTACTTCAAAACTATGGAACACGAACTAAATAATTTTTATATTTTTCATATTAATCTCATCAAATACTTACTATTTGGTATAAATATACCTTGTAAAATTGGGATGACAAGAATGTTATCTTAGAGAAGAGAGCTTTTGCTTTAATATTTTTCAACTTATACCCACCACTTTTACATTTGTAGTTAAGTTTTCAACTTATATTTTTCATTTGTAGTTAAGTTTTCAAAACCTAATCAAAACAAAATCTTAAATAATTTGTTGAAGAATTTTATTTTGGTTATAGTATTTAATATTTATAATATAATTATTAATTAACATAACTTTTCGGCATATTACTTATTACTGTTTATTTCGTCCATCATGAAAATCTTTCTAATAGTGTTGTGAATTATAATGTGTAACTTCATATTTCTTGATATAGTAACATAAAGTTTTATGTACTTTGAGATTGGAAAGGAAAAATAAGTTGTATATTTTGTATTAGTTAAACATACTTGCTTATATGCAATTATTCAAATTAATTATAAAAAAGACACCACATTCTCATTAAAATTTCATAATTTTATTTCCAACCACATCTCTTTTACATATGTAATTCGTTTCGTTCTAATACATTTGAATGTTATTGAATTTCTAACATAAGATCATTTATCAAATATCATGAACATGTTATAATTTTATAAACTAAATCAGATCTTATCTTCTGTAAACCCTAAACCTAAAAAGAAGATTTGAATGTCAAAATAGTAAGTGCATAATTTGACCTTTCATTTTAAATCCATTGACTTTTATAAAGTTTATTAAATCAAATTTTCAATATTTTCATCCACTTGCCAAATTTACCCCTATCAAATCCAACCCACCCCACTTTGCCACTTACCCCACCATGACTCTTTCGTCATTTCACAATACCCCACGCTAAAAATTGCATCTTTTTATCAACCAAATTCATGACAATGCTTGAGTATAATGGAGGCCTAATTGATTTTTGCATGCGATAGAAGTTGTAATTGATTAGACTTGTAAAAGGTTTTCTGCAAATTGAGTTATTATAATAAGTGTTCTTGGTTATTTTTCCTATGTTATTAATTAGAAGTAAGGACGGATATGTCTTTTTACATAGGACGAAACAGTTTTGTTATTCACACATTATAGCATCTCAATATTGTTATATTTATTAATATTATTTTGTACTATATATATTACAATCAATATAAATATTATAATTATTAAGATTTTACATATAAATATATTTATATGCTATTGACTAATAATTATTATACATATATTAATATTGCTAAATATAATAAGTATTAGTATTAACCACATTTATTGTTTGTAATACTATAATTGGTTTGTCACATAGATATTGTAATTGATTAGACTTCTAAAAAGTTTTTATAAATTGAGTTATTATAATTAAAGTCCTAATTGATTTATATTTCCAATGTTATTAGAAGTAAGGGTGTATATGTCTTTTTGGAACGAAATAATTTCGTTATTCACAAATTTATATAGGAGATAAATTAGTAAGTGTTTTATTTTGAATTTTTAAGTTTGACTATTTAGCTAAAGATTGATAATTACTTTTATCAATATTCAATTGTAGGAATATATAGTAATTATTTATATAATACAACTGGGCTCAATTAAATTAGCTTACTTAGATAACTTAAGGCCTTGTGTATTATTATATTTCACTTGTTAACAATTATTTGAATTTGTTTTTAATGAATTAAAACTTAATCAATATTTGTCGCATGACAATCATTCATGACTCCACATCTATTAATTTATTATTATCCTTAAACTCTGGCGTAATTGTGTGGATATAAATAGAATAGTAATGAAAAATTAAAAATTCATCCAAATCGACCCATCTTAATTATTGATTTTTTTTTAAATTATACACAAATTTCCAATTTAAAAACTTAATGAAAATGGCTCTGCAATGTTGGTTAAGTCATAATTGCACTTTAAAGCATTGCATCGTCTATATATATGTCAAATATTATAAAATATTTATATTAAATTATATTTGGTAATATGTGAATAGACCATGCAATGTTGGTAACCGATAATTGCACTTTAAGCTTGCACGTCTATATATATATCAGATTTTATAAAATATTTATATTATATTTTATAATATGTGAATAGATATTATAATTGATTAGAATTCCAAAATTAGAGTCCTAATTGGTTTATATCTCTAAATATTATTAGAAGTAAAGGCAAACATGTCTTTTCACATAGGACGAAACAATTTTGTTATTCACACATTTATATAGGATATATATATATATATATATATATATATATATATATATATATATATATATATATATATATATATATATATATATATATATATATATACTAATTGACTACAAGCAGGCGTGAGATAGAGAAATTTCGCCTACAATCCTGCAATCTTGCCTCTGCTTACTTGACGCAAATTTTGTATAAGCATATTTGTTCTCTATTTTGTTTGTACCAGAAGTAAAATTGTCTTTATTTGTTCCTTTTGATTTTTTGAGTGATGAAATTTGAGTACCCATATTAGACTTAAGTAGGATTGATATAAAATTATATATAAACTTGAACTTTTTGACCTGATATTAAAGATATATTATAGCGGATTATTGAAAGAGAGAGGGAGAGAGTAATAATTGTCTTTATATATGCTTTTTATTGTCTTTGGTGGTAACAGTTGGCGTTTGTCGTATTGTAATTGTGCAGGCGAATTAGCATGGCTGGTCTGAGTTCAAAGACAGTGCCACACCTAGCTGATGCCATACACGCTGCTGTCACACGAGCAGCAGCCTGATCCCGTGGCCAAACATTTCGATCGAATTTTTCGAAGATGTAGGAATAAATACCATGAGGAGATCTAGTTTAATCTTCTATGGGATGATTTTTGTTTAAAATAAATGTATTCTGGATCTAGGAAAATTTCATAAACCAATAACTCAGGGTTCTTTCCCAATATCTTATTTCTATAAAATTCGTAATTTTATATGTAAATTCCAAATGGATAAATAAGGAATGAAGACCCTTGTCATGTCATTATAAACTACAGGTACTGTAAAGAGATGAAACAAGTGTATTCGCTTTTACTTGCTAATTAACACAAGAATTTTTATAGAGACAGAAGTTGCACTTAAAGGGGAATGATGGTCAAGTCGTGGAATATATATATATATATATATATATTATTTAATGGTAATATACTAAAATTTTATTTCAGAATATTAATTTTAGTAATTATTTTTTACATTCCATTAGCATACTTGTCTCTTGAGATCTACATCGAGGACTATCTTTAAAAAGTATTGTTATATACCATCATTTTTATACTACCAATTTTTTACTTCTTATATTATTTATAAATAATTATTTGAATTTAATTAATTCAATTGAATTTAATACATTCATATTTTCTAAATCAAGAGAGTTGAAAGATTGGTGGTATAAAAAAGGTGGTATATAACATTACTCATCTTTAAATTCTCTAGCCAATTCTTATAGTTGGGTCCAGTTATTTGAAAGTGGGTTTGTTATTTTAATTATTTGAATTTAATTAATTCAATTGAATTTAATACATTCATATTTTCTAAATCAAGAGAGTTGAAAGATTGGTGGTATAAAAAAGGTGGTATATAACATTACTCATCTTTAAATTCTCTAGCCAATTCTTATAGTTGGGTCCAGTTATTTGAAAGTGGGTTTGTTATTTTTTAGAGTGATATATGAGAAAATTACTATATAAATATAACTACATTAATTAGAGTAAATTTATAATTGAGTTTATTAAGTATAATTAAGAACTTGAATGCAAATTTGGCTCCCACTATACTTCTCGAGATGTATACACTCCCACAGTGAGTAGAAATTGGAAGTCATTGTTGGCATCGAATTTTTATTGTGATTTAAGTTTCTTAAACATCACCTTGTGCATGTTTGAGCTTGCAGTTGATACCAATGTTTTAAAATCTAGCCCGTTCATTGAATTGAAAAATTGACCAAATTATGTGTCATTGGTTCAACCACAATACCGGTCGAACCGGTAACATCATAATTACGTAATAAATAATAATAAAAATATAAATAAAATATTATTAAATACATAAATATGAAAAAATAAGTATTTTTTACATTTTAAAACCATTTTCAGTATGTAAATTTATGGAAAAATATTATAAAGCGAACAATAAAAATCAATTAAGCATATCACTGTCCAAAATCATAAACCACATGTCCAGTTGTCCACACACAAGGCATGTCAAATTTTAAACCGAACACATCAATCCATAGTTCTAATTTTTTCAAACTAAAATAAACACAATCAATAGTCTAAATTTGTCACAATGATATAATATAAATCACATATTAAATAATTCCAAATTCCAATACATAACACCATCAAGTTCTTAAGAGCTCTCCATAGTCATTCATCATCTTCATTCAATCCACCACCACTCAGTGCTACCACCTATTCCAACTCCAATAGAAATATCATGAAAATTGTCATCGAGATTGAAATGCTCAAAAGTTGAAAAGTCTATATCGTCATCAACTTCTACGACATCAACATCTTCAATGGTATTATCATCTACATTTTAATAAAAAAAATCAATATATCTCACATTAAATAATCTTTAGTATCATATATCCACAACTATATCAAGTATTTCACACATACCTTCTCGAGGACGATGACGTTCTCTTTCCATTCGTGGAGGATCAAATTGTTCATAAAGCGTAACCGCTATATCTTCATAGTTAAGAAATGATTCTTCTTCTTTATCAACGATCCAAACATCAAGCTTGTCAATACTCTCGTAATCAATTGGATCGAAACTTTCATTTTTTAAAAACTACCTAAAGTTTTCAAGAAAACAAAAATGCCAATGAGCAAATAACGTTACAAAGATAAGACAATACTTCAATTTTAATCAAACTACTTTTACCTATCTTTCAACTTAAGATTATAATGAACATAAACCAAATCGCTTAGCCTCTGATGTCTTTCTTTTTTTGGTATGTATATGCTCAAATACTCTCCAATTTCTTTCAGATGAACTACTTGTTTTCAAGAATCCTAATAGCCAAATTTTGAAGATCAGGCGCACTTTGACCAAATAATTTCCACCATTCATCTGGAAAAAAGAAATGATATGAACACTTACGAAAAATAAATTAATTACATTAAAATAATTTGTTATACCAAGAAAAATTAAGAACAAAATTTACAACTTACCCGGTTGAGTGTTCTTACTAGCTTCAAGAGCGAGTTCATGTCCAAAGCTGCCTAACCTATCTCGAAACAAGTTGCCTAATCTATCTTGTAACAAGTGAGTTCTTCGTTTCTTTGGTTGTGATCATTTGAAGAATGCCCCCATAACCTCCGGTTTATGACAAAATGATGCTCGATCATACTGAAATGCAGGATTAAGCCAATACGCTGCCGCATGTATGACTTTCCTTAACTGTCTATCCCAGCGACTCTTTATGATATTCGTATACGGCTTATACATAAACTTACTATTCTTGAAAAGACTTTTTATACCATGTCTTGCCTGATGCAATCCCTCATAACTATATCCTATGGAAGGCTTTTTATCTCCATCAATATTTTTAAAAGATGCATCAACGGCTCCATGATTTTCACTAGAATCAAGCAATCATTCCAAAATTTCTTATCCAAAGCAATATCAATGACTTCTTTTGTTTTTTTCTCCCTTGCTAGCTTTGAATCAGTGAACTCCTTGCAAGTAAACAAAGCTCTCAAATCATGCATGTAATGATAGACATTAAACAGGGCAACAACAGTAGTACAAAACCTTTTCTCGCCTAGACGAATTATTTCTATCCAATCCTTTCTTTTCCTCAACCAAGACAACCAATATGCGTGGTCGTATACAAACATGGTTAACTTGGATTAACTATTCACAATATCAGCAATATGGTCCATTTTTACTATATCTTTCAAAACTAAGTTAGGACAATGTGCTGCACAAGGAGACCAATTAATATGAGTGCAATGATCTTGAATCAATCTCCGTGCTGCAAAATAGTTTGATCTATTATCAGTGACCATATGAACCACATTACTTGAACCTACCCATTCAATAACTTCTTTAAAAAAGTTAAAGAGTGTTTGAGCATCTTTTACGACATCAGAAGAATTGACAGATTTCCAAAAAATTGTTCCACGAGGGCAATACACAAGAAAATTAATCAATGTACATTGGCGACTATCAGTCCAACCATCCCCCATAGTTGTCCATCCAGATTCTTCCCACAAGCTTTGAATGTTGTCAATCCACAAATGAAGTTCTTTTTTCGCATTCCTTAAGAGAGGAAGTCGAAGATCGTGATAAGAATGAACCTTGTATCCTGGTCCAGTTGCAAGTGCAACATCAAACATGCGTTGAAAGTATCTAGAATTACAAGCATTTATTGGGATACATGTATCATAAAAGAACTTCGCTACTTCCATATGAGCTCTAGAAATTGCTTCCTTACCAGAAAGCATGCTTTTTATGGTAGGTTGGGCTCCTTCAGTGGTTCGTGAAGCAAAGTAATCAATAACTTTTCCCGATGGCATGTCTTTTTTGCTTTGGCCAACACAGTCTTTCCTTCCCACAAACTAGATTGTGTGGTTTTACCTCATTGACATGTTTCTCTATGTATTTCTTGAATCTTCTCGTATTCATTTATGTCATCACTTTCTGAAATAGGGCCACCATATGGATCTTGAAGTAAACCTCTCTCGTCTTTCTCTTCTCTTATCAACAATTCCTTTAAGAGATTATTCTAGCTAATACCTCACGTCATAAGGAACCTTCGGACACGCTATAATTTCACCTTTTTTCCCAGCAAGGTGTTGCTTCATCCGATTGATTCCACCACCAGTTGATTATTTTCCACAATACAAACAACATATAATCTTTTTTCCATTAATAATTCTTTCAACAAAATGATTCCAAGTTAAATCAGCCTTTCCCCTCTATGATTGTGATTGACTCGACGTAGGAGTGGAACTACTATCCATGTTTTGCTCACTAGAAGGCATCTTAATTTTGCAAAAGAAATAAATAATTTGAGTATCATTTCCACCTTGTAATATAATTGCATATGAAGAAGTAATTTCCTACTTATTCACTCAGCAACCAATAACAATTAAACTCGAAAAGATCAATAATTTTTAATTTTTTTTGATAAGCACTGTTCATAGAGATTTTAACTGATATCATGTAAAAATGCAAGGATTGGCATATAAGTGTACTTCTCAACAAACAAACAATTGTAAATATTAAGCATTGGTCTAGCTTGAAGCAAATGGAAGGGTGAACAATATGCATGGTAATGAAAATGGGATTTTTGTAATAAAGAAAAGAGTAATGGTGATTGTAGATCAATTTTCACATTCCAAACATGCAATGATGTGGGCTTTAACTCATATCACTAATAAGGGTGTCATATTGACTCTTCTCCACATTGTTTCATCTTCTTGTGGAGATTCTTAAATTTAGTTCACTAGACGGATTTTATCTGTCTATAACTTATTTCTTTGTAATTCGCATAGTGATTTAATTAAAACATTTTGAAATACAAGTTTCATTTTTGTTTTTATCATCCAAATTTTCAGTCAAAAAGACAGGAAAGTTATCATTACAATCAGAATTTGTGAAGCAATGTATAAATACTATTGATTGCTTGATAATAGGAGTTAGGAAACAGAGCAATGGAGTTGGTGGATACCTTATCAGCACCAGATGGCACAAGAATTTCTGGCTCTTGGCTTAGGACATTATAAATGTTTTCTATGAAATAATTTGTACTTCTCAACAAACAAACGATTGTAATATTAACTAAAAAATTGTAAAATTTTTCGTCTTAGTTCACTGCTCAAACAAACAAAAAAAAGATGAAGATTGGCTTTTGATAATAATTGACAACCATCCATTAATTAAGTGTAAAAAGAATTGTTACTATTTGTTCAATCCACCACCACATCACTATTTTCAAAATTAATGGATAACAATAATTCATTCGTCAAAAAAAATAGAGGAAAAAATTAAAGGAAAAAGAATGTACTTGATTAAGTGATTTCAACCTCCAAATTCCAATTTCTACTTTGGCATGTGGTTGATAATGATGAAATATGAGAGAAAAGGAGAGATAAAGAAAGAGCTAAGTAGTAGCCGATGAGCCGAGCAAGAGTGAAGGTGAGGGTTTGTGATTTGGGAAAATAATATGAATCACATTTTGCCTTTTTTTGGGGTCTATACAAATCGTCTGATTCTCTCAACCCATAACGGTTTTGCTTGGCCACCGGTCCAATCGATGGATCGAATGGTTTTTTGCGAAATTGAACGCTTTTATGGTCCTACTCGGTTCATTTTGGTGACCGGTTTCAGTTCAAAGCGGTCGAACCGGGCGGTCCGAGCTGAGTTTCAAAACATTGGTTCATACACAATTCAAGTATGGTGATGTGCCTAAACCGCAAGCGCACGGCTTCGGTGCAGTACAAAAGATATCGTTCCCACGAGGACCGAACAATCAAGCACTAGCCTATCAATTATCAGTAATCTAAGCCCAACGAAGCTATAAGATAAAAAGTAAAGAAAACGGAACAGAACGTATAAAACTGGTTTTGATTATATTGGATTAGTAATTCCAGAATCAGGTTTCACCACGACATACGTTATCAATCAAATCATATAATCAATTCAGTTACGATCACTACTTATGAAGGACACTATCCAATTATACTTATTATCTTCTGTCGAAGTATAACAATTTACCCAAGTTAATTAATCAACTACTGTCGTGATGATTAGACTAAGCTCGAGTTCATTAATCTCTATGATAATGTATCGATTCCTCAAAAGACCTAAAACTACTTTCGTGATTTAGGATCCTAGGTTTGAATTCTAGGGTTCCGATATAGATGTCACCTTTCAGAATTTTCACCTAATATCTATGAACATGCAAATATGTGGCCAGCAAATTCACAAGCATTAATAATCAAGAATTCAAATCATAAGCATATGCGATGTAACGTAAACAATAATATAATTCAAGCTGATAACATATTATCGGGCTATTCCCAATTCCAGAATAAAATAGACTACTCCATAGATGCAAGAGCACAATCAACGAAAATCAAAGTAAACATGATAGATAGACGAGAATTAAAAGAGAATAGAAAGATAAACTCGATAAAACTCGTTGTCAAAGATCCTGTTTACAATCAATTGTCGAATCTCGTTCTTGAATCTCTAATCCTTACAATCAATTCAAGAAAATAAAAGTCGAACCCTCAATACAAAGTTTGGAGGGGGTATTTATACTCTAAAAAGAAAAGGCATAAAATAGAGAAAATAGGACGGGCATTAAGCGGTGCGGCGCTCCAGCGCTAGCGCTGGAGCGCTAATCTCTGACTCGAGCGCTCCAGCGCTGGCGCTGGAGCGCTGGCCTCTGCCTTGTGTTGCTGCAGTTTTGTGCTAACTCTTTGCTATTCTCGGCTTTTCACGCTACATATTTCTGTTTCGAGCAACTATATTCACCTGCAACACTTAACATGGCTATCAAACGCATTGTGCGGGGGAAAATAGATGAAATCGAGCATAAAACATAGTCTAATGGATGTTGTATGAAGCGTAAAAATGAGGTTTATCAACCCCCCCAAACTTGCTTTTGTTCGTCCTCGAACAAACGGTAAAATAAAGAAACAAAAACAAAAACTAAAAACTAAAGATAAACTCATTTTCGTAGAGTACACGATTGCACTTAGCATGTGCAACAAGCCTTTAAACCTTTTTGTTACCCAAAAAGGACGAGTTATAGTCTCGTGAGGATTTGCAGATGATATACCCACAAAATCGCATAATCAAGGAATCTTTGCTAAATCGAAAAGTGATGCAATCGTACAAAAATCGACGTGAACTAATGACCCGACATTTTTAGAAAAAGATCATGCATTCGCTTAGTCATTGGTTACATCACACCACAGAGTTAAACAAGCTTCTAGAAAGCACAGAATAAAGCCATCTTTCAGCATTATAGTCGAGTGGCGTTTCTAACAAAATTCGAGTGGCGCCCATCCATACCAACTGGTCTTAACAGATATTAAGGTCTAACTGGTTCACAATATTGAGCTTTTAGCATAAGCCACTTGTGCAAACGATTTCATACTTGACAGGATTGTACAATGTTCGTTCTCTTAGACTTTCTATGACACCCGTTATCGAGTTTTGGGTCAACGACTCCCAAGCTGGATAGCCGTAGGGCGTTAAGTTTTAAGAGACTCCTTCGGACTTAATCACTCAAGTGTCAAAGGTCACAGAATGAACTAATCCATGCAGTAGTGATTCTATATGTATCGTTTGTTCATTTTTTTTTTTTTTTTTTTTTTTTATAAAGTATTGTGCCAGAAGACGTTTTTTCTAAGTTGGTAGACTTGGAGGCCACTACCTATGTGTTTCGAAAACGGGTAATCCACTCAACTCCTATGCCTTGGACTATTGCGTGTTAGTGACTAGCCAGAAAATTGTAACTAAGCAGATGATATCGCCGACAGAATAGTTCATGCGTTATATGTATTAAAAAGTCGGACTTTCATATCACAGAGTCAAATCGTTGTAAGATGATCACAAAGATAAAGCTATAATCCATACTAAAAGTGTTATGTCACCGTAAACAACCCCCAAACTTAAATCGCACATTGTCCCTAATGTGATTAACGTGTGTATGTATGCATGCGTAAAAGTAAAAAGGGACATAACCTTGGCAAGAGTCGAGACGATCGTTTTGAGTCTGCTAGGTATTTTATCGAGAGGACTGTAGAGGAACAAAACACGCAAACTAGAGAAAACAAATAGACTTTTGGATTAATCATCGTTGGCAATACATTCCATCCTAAAGTCTAAAAACATAAAAGCAGAAAAACATAAAAGCGTAAAAGCGTAAAGACATAAAAACGAAAGGTAAACTAGAAACTAAAAACATAAAAAGGAAAAGAAAAAGAAAAAGGAAAAGAAAAACTCAAGGAAAGCGGATGGCGGTGCACGGTCTGTAGGCGGCATCGTCTGGGTGGTCTGTCTATTCATTCTCATAATCCATGCCGGCTATAAAATCGTCGACCGGGTCAGTGGCAGTGGGGTTAGTGGTAGGGGGATTTCGTCGAAGATCTTCTTGGCGCTGCCACTCTCGAATAGCCCTAATGTCCGACTGCATAGTACCCATATCGGTCCTCAATCCCGCAATGTCATTCTGCATGTCGGTCCTCATTCCCGCAATGTCAGCTTGAATTTGGGTGAGCAGGTCATAGTATGGATCCACCGGAGGAGGTGAATGGGCACTCGAGCTAGTCCCAATGTATGGTTGCGGCAAATCAGAAGGGTCGCGTGACTGTCGGGCGCGTTTCTGAGGGGGCTTCTTAGACTGACTGATAGTGATATCGTCACCCGGTCCTTCATAGATATCGTCAGGAAAAGGGGGGACGTCATGGTGTTCACACAGTAAGTGTATAAGCGCCGGGAAAATTAAAGGACTCTTCCTTTTCGCGTTTGGATTCGTTAAATCGACTGTCAGACCGGTGATAGTGGATCGTAGGGTCGTGTAAATCAGTTCTGCCTCTTGAATCATCTGTTTACTTTGTATGGCATGTACTAATATAGCGCGAGAACGATTTACCTCGGAAGTATTCAGTGTCGGGCTAAGTCGATAACGAATAAGCTCATACCAGAAAAAGGCCTCTGGTGTCAGATCCACTCGAGGCAGTATAGTGCCTCCTTTTTTCCATCGTGCACCATCATTAGCAATGGCGGCTGTCACGTCCTCTAAGAATTGGTTGGTTGAATCTTTCAGCATTGTTCCATAATCGCATCGGGGCTTGTTTGGTAGGTGGAGGACATGTCGAATAGCTTTTTTGTTGAAATTGACGGTTACCCCTCGTACCGTAGTGGATTTATGACGTTGATTCGCTCCTACTTTTTCATCGTCTACACAGTTGGCATAGAACTCTTGAACCCACGTGAGGTTGATTTTTTCTATTGGAGTCGCAAATGCTTTCCAACCGTGAAAATTTATTTTCTCATTTAGAACACGATTTTTGTCAGTAAATAGGGCACGCTCCTTGTGGATGGTATGAAATAGTATATGGCGCCAGTACGATTCGATTGCTGGTGTCTCGAATCGTTGGATTGTGTCGGTGTTCTCAGTCTCAAATTGATCGTGAGAGCTACTCGCCGGAGCTTTACCCTTAGACACATTCTTGGTTCTAACCATTTTTCCAGAAATTTCGGCAGAGTAACCTTTGTAATTGTTTGACCAAGTCCTCGACAAAACAGAAAAGCCAACAAAAATTCGTCCCCCAACTACACCAATTCAATTCGACTCCAATTTTACCAAACCAAACTCGAAATTCCAATACCACAATTCAAAAAATTCCCAAATTCTCAATGAGTAACTCAAAACCCTAATTTTCCACCACTTCAATTCAATAACCCGTAAAATTTTAACAATGCAATGGGCAAGTCTTGCTAAATCGAATGTAATGTTACCAACTATCTTTGAAACAAAGTAATCGAACTCAACAATCCCCAATTTTCGCCCCTTTTACATAAACCCTAATCCGATAAGCCTCTTAACCAACAATGTAGCTATTAATCTTGTGAAACTAAGTTCAATACCACTGATTCAATTCGAAACCAAAGTAAGCAAACCACAGTTCGTCCAATTTTTTTGCCCAAATTTTCGAAATTTCAGGAACCCTAATTTGCAAAAACCAAATTCGAATTCGAAAGAGTTAGCTATTCCTTACCCCAATGATGATGTAGCGCTCGAATTTCCGGACTTGAGTGACTCGTTGATAGTCTTCGATCTGTTATGCAAGAGGAGATGGAAGAAATCGTGAGTGGGTTTTTTTTCTTTTGTATGAGTTTGGTTTTTTTTTTTTTTTTTTCGAATGGGAGGGAGAACAAATTAAAGGTAGGATTTTTTTTTTTTTTTTTAGCGCTGGAGCGCTAGCGCTCTAGCGCTTTGGATAGAATTCAGCGCTGGAGCGCTTAGCGCTCTAGCGCTTTGGACAGAGTCCAGCGTTGGAGCGCTATAGCGCTCTAGCGCTTTTTTTTTTTTTTTTTTTAAAGAAAATAATTTATAAGTAAAAACTTGAAACGAAACAAAACAGAAGGAAAGAAAAACAAAAAAAAAACAAAAGCAAAAATAAAGGATACATTTGGGTTGCCTCCCAAAAAGCGCTTGTTTTACGTCTTTAGCTCGACGTTACCACGCTTAATTTAGTGTAAATCCCGGATTGGACCCGACGACTTGGCAATTCTCCAATCGAATTTAGGATCTCGATTTCTAGGTAAAGAAAAATCAGGCACCGGTTGAACGGAAGAATTAAATCGCCCTTTTTGAAATTTTTGGCGAAGGATTTTTTTATCATGCAATACTTCAGCACCTTCATTGTTAACCCCTGCACTCTCATTCACATCAAAACTTGATTTATCTAGTTCGTGAAGTCGAAACTTCCTCCCCTTTCCAGCAAAATTTGATGCCAATGGTGGATTTTCCTTAAACAGTTGAGCAATATCAGTGATAATCGTATCTTCCTCCTCGATTGAGCCATCACTCACCAGTCGTGCTTCTAACGGATCTTTATAGTGGTTCTTAGCAAGCTTGTCCTTGGTTATAGCTTCGTCAATCCTGTAACAAGAGTTCTCGATAGAGCTGTTAGCAACAGATTTATATAGACTAAATTCAACTCTCTCATCCCCAATATTCAAGGAAAGCCTTCCGTTTTTAACATCAATAATAGCTCCTGCTGTAGCTAGGAATGGCCTACCAAGAAAAATGGGAATTTGAGAGTCTTCATCCATATCGAGAACGACGAAGTCTGTAGGAATAAAAAAATTTCCTACTCTAATCGGTACATCTTCTAGCATACCTACCGGATACTTCACGGATCTATCAGCTAATTGCAGAGTAATCGTGGTAGGTTTTAACTGACCCAATTCTAACTTACGTGAAATAGAAAGTGGCATAAGACTAACGCTAGCACCAAGGTCACACAATGCATGATCAAAACTAACATTACCTATTACGCATGGAATCGAAAAACTACCGGGGTCTTTAAGCTTAGGAGTTAATTTATTTTGAATTAATGCGCTGCACTCCTCAGTTAAAGCCACGGTTTCATAGTCCTCTAGTTTCCGTTTGTTAGAAAGAATTTCCTTCAAAAACTTAGCATAAGAAGGCATTTGTGCAAGTGCATCAGTGAATTGAATATTAATGTAAAGTTTTTTCAAAACTTCTAAAAATTTTCCAAACTGTTTATCTAATTTCGCCTTAGCTAATCTTTGAGGGAAAGGCACGGGTGGTTCATATGGTGGTGGAGGTACATAGACTGGTTCAGTTTCGTCATTCGTTTTGTCTTTTGAGTTGTCGGGATTAGACGCTTTTTCAACCTTATCAGTTAACTCAGTTTCACTCACCCTAGTAGGCATCTTTGGACCTTCATAATCGGTTCCAGTCCTTAAAGTAATCGCATTACAATGTTCCTTCGGATTTGTCTCAGGTTGTCCAGGAAAAGAACCGGAAGTCCTATTCGAGTTACTAGCCTGTTGTGCAATTTGAGTTTCTAGCATCTTATTGTGAGTTGCTAAAGAGTCTACTTTTGTTGCTAGTTGCTTAATTGCATCATTTACTATCTCGTTTTGCTTAGTCTGGGCTACTACAAAACTCTCAAGGAGGGACTCTAGGTTCGATTTCTGTGGTGGAACAGGGTTGTAAGGCTTCTGTTGAAATCCAGGTGGTGGTCTAAAATTAGATGGTGGGGCTGCATTTTGATTTGTATTGTACGAAAAATTAGGGTGATTTCTCCAACCAGGATTAAAAGTGTTTGAAAATGGGTCGTTCTTTTGGTTGAAGTTATTCACAAAGTTGGCTTGTTCCATAGAGGGATTGTTAGGTACACTAACACTCTAATGCAACATGACCAACCATACCACATATTTCGCACATAGGAGGTGTAGTATTGACAGAATTAACATGCACGTTCATTGAATCTAATTTCTTAGACATAGCTTCTACTTGTGCAGAAAGTAAAGTAATAGCGTCAAGATCGTACTTACCTGGTGTCTTCTGTGGAATCGATCTTTCGCTTGACCATTGGTAGTGGTTCAGTGCCATATCCTCAATTAGATCATAAGCTTCGTCAATACCTTTGTTCATCAGAGCTCCTCCAGCTGCTGCATCGACTGACATCCTCGTAGTGTAAATCAGTCCGTTATAGAACGTATGAACAATGAGCCATTTTTCCAGCCCGTGATGTGGGCACAGTCTTAAAAGGTCTTTGAATCGTTCCCAGGCTTCATAAAGTGATTCACCGTCTCTCTGAGCAAACGTCGTAATTTGATTCCTCAGTTGTGCAGTCTTGCTCGGAGGAAAATATCTTGCTAGAAAGCATTGCATCAGTTGATCCCATGTTCTAATCGAACCAGTCGGTAAGGAATGTAGCCAAGCTCTCGCCTTGTCTCTCAGTGAGAACGGAAATAATCTCAGCCTGATAGCATCCTGAGAAACCCCGTTCATCTTCAGAGTGTCGCAGTACTCTAAAAACATGGACAAGTGGAGGTTTGGTTCTTCAGTAGGTGCACCCCCCAAACTGATTCTGCTGAACCATTTGCAAAAGGGATGGCTTTAGCTCGAAATTGTTGGCTTCTACAGTAGGCCTGGCGATGCTGGAGTGAAGTGTCTGTGCATTCGGCGCTGCAAAATCCTTAAGACATCTTGCGTTCGCATTCACATTTGCAGCCGGGTTTGCATTCCCGTTAGCGTTTGCATTAATATTTGCATTCACGTTCTCTTCAGCCATTGTAACTTGTCTAAGCTGAGCCTGTTTCAGTTTTTGTTGTCTTCTCCTAGCACGAAAGGTTTTCTCGATTTCTGGATCAGGTACGAAATCGAGCTTACTTCGCATACAAGGAAAAATCGAAAACCTGAAATTAAACAGAGAAATAAAAATTAAAAACTAAAAATAAAATAAAATGGCTTAGTCTCACTAAAATCTGATAAGAACTAATATTGACTATTCAAGTCCCCGGCAACGGCGCCAAAAACTTGATGTGCCTAAACCGCAAGCGCACGGCTTCGGTGCAGTACAAAAGATATCGTTCCCACGAGGACCGAACAATCAAGCACTAGCCTATCAATTATCAGTAATCTAAGCCTAACGAAGCTATAAGATAAAAAGTAAAGAAAACGGAACAGAACGTATAAAACTGGTTTTGATTATATTGGATTAGTAATTCCAGAATCAGGTTTCACCACGACATACGTTATCAATCAAATCATATAATCAATTCAGTTACGATCACTACTTATGAAGGACACTATCCAATTATACTTATTATCTTCTGTCGAAGTATGACAATTTACCCAAGTTAATTAATCAACTACTGTCGTGATGATTAGACTAAGCTCGAGTTCATTAATCTCTATGATAATGTATCGATTCCTCAAAAGACCTAAAACTACTTTCGTGATTTAGGATCCTAGGTTTGAATTCTAGGGTTCCGATATAGATGTCACCTTTCAGAATTTTCACCTAATATCTATGAACATGCAAATATGTGGCCAGCAAATTCACAAGCATTAATAATCAAGAATTCAAATCATAAGCATATGCGATGTAACGTAAACAATAATATAATTCAAGCTGATAACATATTATCGGGCTATTCCCAATTCCAGAATAAAATAGACTACTCCATAGATGCAAGAGCACAATCAACGAAAATCAAAGTAAACATGATAGATAGACGAGAATTAAAAGAGAATAGAAAGATAAACTCGATAAAACTCGTTGTCAAAGATCCTGTTTACAATCAATTGTCGAATCTCGTTCTTGAATCTCTAATCCTTACAATCAATCCAAGAAAATAAAAGTCGAACCCTTAATACAAAGTTTGGAGGGGGTATTTATACCCTAAAAAGAAAAGGCATAAAATAGAGAAAATAGGACGGGCATTAAGCGGTGCGGCGCTCCAGCGCTAGCGCTGGAGCGCTAATCTCTGACTCGAGCGCTCCAGCGCTGGCGCTGGAGCGCTGGCCTCTGCCTTGTGTTGCTGCAGTTTTGTGCTAACTCTTTGCTATTCTCGGCTTTTCACGCTACATATTTCTGTTTCGAGCAACTATATTCACCTGCAACACTTAACATGGCTATCAAACGCATTGTGCGGGGGAAAATAGATGAAATCGAGCATAAAACATAGTCTAATGGATGTTGTATGAAGCGTAAAAATGAGGTTTATCATATGGTTTATCGGGCACGTCCGAACATTCCAATATGCGTGCTCAAACATCCATCATTTGAACATGACACTATGATTATTCAAGAGTGTATACTTGTGCACAGAAGTGTTGCATTCTATGCCCCACGTCCAAACATCACCCAAGTGCACGTTCGAATATGCAATTTGGGGGCAACCCTGTATAGTTGTTGTCCGAACAGAATCTTGTGGATTCTATGACGCACGTTCAAACATCACCCAAGTGCACGTTCGAAGATGTGATTTGGGGGCAAATCTCATATAGTTCGTCGAACAAAATCTTGTGGCTTTGGTCACGGTTCAATTTTCCTTGAAGGAATATTAGTCTTCTCTACTATGTATAGAGAGATCCATAAATCAAGAATTTCCTTTAACTAGAGAAGAGTAAGTCTATCAGGGCAATCTAGGCTGGTTTAACTTTATTATGTGGTTTGCAGGTTTTTACTGTTAGTGTTGGATGTCCGGCAAGCCAATTAGTTGCCAAAACTTAGCAACACTATGAGAACGAACTTGTTTTACTATTATAATATAATAACATTCTTTGTTATATATTTATATGTAATGAAGTCCATTTGGATTACATAAACCTATGATGTACGATCATGCATCGGGTATGGTGATCATGGAATGTACTAGAACGGCTACAATCCTAAAAGTGTTCAAAGTCGTATAGTCATTGAGAAAGGGATATCAATAATTCGTTAAAACTTGCTTGTATATAGCATTTGCTTTTTGGAAGTACCTGATTTCATATGTATTGGTGGGGACCTGTTCACATATGAAGGTTCACATCGGGGATGACTAAACTGAACTACCCCAAATTAAATTCATATTGGTGTTCATATCGAATATGAAATTCCATGATCACGTAGGCTTGTGATGATCCTCACGACTTGAAAAATCGTGACTGCTCAAATGCATGACCCACTGTACTTTGATCTAGTTCATGATTATAGGATAATCACAAAATTGGTTATTTTGGGTATAGTCTGGTTATGTGGTTTGACAGGCGTTCCAAGATGGGATCTGTCTCTAATCTCTTGATTAGCGAATCCGCGATGCTATCTTAGAAATGAATGACTAAAGAATCTCTGATTAGAGTTAGTGGTGTGTGATTAGGGGTGTGCATTTCGGTTAAACCGAATCGAACCGACTTTTTGGCTAACTGAAAAATCGGTTTGGCAAAAATCGCAACCGTAACCATAATCGAATCGTTTGCCAAATGATTCGGTTACGGTTATAATTTAATTAGTCGGTTATTTTTCGGTTAACCATTCGGTTAACGAAAACCCAAACAAAAAAAACTGAGAGAGAGGCAAAAAAATTGTAGAAACTTTCAAAAAAGAAAATCATATCAAAATATAGAAATTACATAATCTAATCTTAAACTTTTTAGTTTTTAGATCTAACTACATAGACTAAGAAAATGAATTTCTTAGAAGTTACATAACCTTACTTAGGGTTTGGAGTTGAGACTTGAGAGAAATAGGAATAGGATTCTGTTTCAGCTGCGTGCTAACCCATGGCTGCGGAATAGATGATGAAGAATGAAGATTAAAGAATGAAGAAATAGAGAAGCAAGCTTGGATAAAAATGAAGAACGGAGAGAAAGAGATGACAGAGAGAGGGACTTAGGTGGGAATACCTTTTTTAGTTTTTCATTATATTTTTCAATTATTGCATAGTGCCCCTTTTATTATATATAATATTCTATTTATATCCGTAAATTTCGGTTTTTGGTTCAATTTGAATAACCGACTATCAAAACCGAAATTGAACCAAAAATCAAAAATTTTGAAGAAAATTAACCGAAACCTAACCAAAAATGCTAAGGTTCGATTCGGATGGTTAATCAATCCGTGAACACCCTTATGTGTGATCCTTGTTTAGTTGACACAAGCCATCATTTACCAAAAGTATAATCATATGATTAAATTAGTAGGATTTCGACTGATAACTAAGTCCTAGATTTAATCAGGAGATCTGACAGAAGGATGAGACACATGCTACGAATCGTGATCAGGAAATGGTCTCACTGCTAGCTCTTCAATAAACTGAAGGAGTCACACACGAACTTGAATAAGTTTTTCGGTTATGTGTATTACCTAGTCTTCGTGGAATGCTAAATATGAATTAATCTTGGAATTGATTCAATGATGAAATATTTAATTAATTGAGCATTTGGGCTTAATTCATTAAATGACTTTTTAATTAATCATTAGATTAATTAATTAATGTGCTAGCCCGAAGGATTTATTAATGAAAACTTAATTAATAAATCTTGAGTTATTAATTTAATTAGTTTTTTGACTTAATTTAATTAATTAATGGGTTGAAATAAAATTATTGGAGGACAACTTAATTAGGAAAATAATATCTGGATTTTGGTGGAGGTTTATTATATCATAGGATCCTAGATATGAGGAATTAATTCCTAATATAGTGGGACTTGATATGTGAATATTCACATGTGGAAGATTAGAGACATACATGTAATAAGATTTTGATTGAAAGAAACCACTTTTTGGGGGCTACATGGTATGGACGAAAATTAGGATTCCAAGATCTAATTTTTGAGCTCCTACATGTATAAATAATGGTCTTCTTCTGAGAGATATAGAATTATACGATTTATTCTATATGATACATTGGATGTGTGATTCGAAGAAGTAATTATATCTTCTAAAATCATTAGGGTTTTTCTTTGATATTGTAAACTCTCAAATGTTTCAAGTTGGAAGAATAACATATTCCATCACCCCATACACATAAGCTTTCATTCGTTGTAAGTAAGTTGCTAGCACGACTAGAGGTGTGGATACAACGCTTAGAAGCACGACGATTGGAGTGCTTTAAAGACCTTTGTTGATAACGTGCTACACACATTCATCATCAAGAAGAAACAAAAGGTTGATTAAATTATAATATTTAATCATCACGGTACTTTTACATGTTTTGTTTCTATTGTGCATAAATACTAGGCGTTATTCAGTTGAAACGTCTCTAGAATTTCAAAACCTTATTTCCGCTCCGAGATTTCACCAAGGGTCTAAGTGATCCCAACAGTTACGAAAGACAGAGGTTTACCCAGCGCACACCCTAAGGGTAGCGGTTGTGGGTTTTCCTCGTGATCCAAAAAAATGCGATTTGTGCACAATTCTACGCGTGAATGATTGCCCATTTTTTCTTGATTTTTATGCGTCCAAGGCCCATATGGATGACCAATTGGACATCCAGAGTTATGGATGGAATATGCATATTAATATAAATCAATCAAACCAAGTATCTATGTTTTATACTTGGAAGTGTATATTGCTCGTGTGTTTATGTATTTATGGTATTTGCAATCTCATGTCGGCAAGTAGAGCTGGTGATTCGAGTCACATTATAAAGCATATTGAGAATGGAATGTTCATTTTAACTAAGAACAAGTGGCCTTTATGACAAAGGAATACCACACCAAGCATGGCAGGCCTGAGAGTTTGAAGACAGTATCGCACTTGCTTATGTTATACACGTCACTGCCACACGAGCAACGTGAACACGTATCTAGACATTCGTTGTTGAAAGATTTAGGTTCATTCTATAAATATTTGATTTGAATTAATAGTTAGTGACACAAGCATGTCCTTGCCCACTGCGAATGAGATTTGGGAATCAGTCAGACAAATCTACCTAAGGTAAAGGATGTTGCCCAAATATATGAACTGGAGGTCAAAATTGCGGATACTAAGCAAGGAAATAAGAATTTCACAGAGAATGCCAATGTCTTGAAGGGACTGTGGTAGGAGTTGGACCATTACTGTGTCATACAGATGATAAATAATGAAGATATAACAACCTTGAAGAACTTCATTGAGAAAGATAGAACCTATGAGTTTTTGGCTCATCTCAATGTGGAATTTAATGATGTTCCGCTAGGGGTGGCAAATGGGTGGATCGTATCGGATTTGGGTTGGGTCCAATTGGGTTTGTAAAAAAAATAAGTTGGAACCAACAAGAAACCAAAATGTCTTTTCAATATGAATTGGGTCCTTATTGGTTTTGATTGGTTCCAAATGGTTCTTATACAAAGATCCATTTAGAAACCATAAAGGATCCAAAATAGGAGGTTGGTGACTTATGGTTCCAACACAATGCAAACATTTGTATACTAATCACTAATCTTTTTTTCTTGTTCACCAACTAATCCAATATAATGCAAATAATTTTTTTTTTCTTGTTCACTAACTAACTTATTACATTATATTTTTATAATTTTCTTATAAAAATTCCAATCATATTATACAAATGTAATAATTTATATGTAAAATATATTATTAACTAATGTATTTTAATTTATAACGAAAAAATTAATGTAGAGAAATTAAGGATATAATTTTTTTTTTCGGTTACAAAAATTAAAAATATAATTTTTTTTTCGGTTACAGAAATTAAAGATATATTAATTGATACTAAGTTATAATTTATGTTACTATTTGAAAGTTAGTCGGTTCAGAATAGAGGTGTAAACGAGCCGAGCTTGACATTTTTTCGAACTCGTCAAGCCCAAAGTTTTCGAGCTCGGGTTCGAGCTCGTGAGCATGGATTCGAGCCGAGCCCAAGCTCGCGAGCTCGAGCATAGCCCAAAATTTTCGAGCTCGGACTCGAGCTCGTGAGCATGGGTTCAAGCTCGAGCCGAGCCCAAGCTCGCGAGCTCGAGCTCGAACTCGAGCCGAGCCCAAAATTTTCGAGCTCGGACTCGAGCTCGCGAGCATGGATTCAAGCTCGAGCCGAGCCCAAGCTCGCGAGCTCGAGCTCGAACTTGAGCCGAGCCCAAGCTCGCGAGCTCGAGCTCGAACTTGAGCCGAGCCCAAGCTCGCGAGCTCGAGCTCGGACTCGAGCTCGCGAGCATGGGTTCGAGCTCGAGCCGAGCCCAAGCTCGCGAGCTCGAGTCCGTACTTGAGCCGAGCCAAATATTTTTATTTATTTTTAATTATTTAATATATATTTATTAATTATTTAATATATATTTATTAATATAATAATAAAAATATAATATATATTAAAAAATAAAAAAGTTCAAATGACTAAAAATAATATAAAATAATTTTTAGATCTTATTATAAAAATTTATTTAAAGTATAAGTTCAAATGACTAAAACAAGTATGAGTTTAGTGTTTAAGCAATCACATATTCTCTACAAGTGAAAACCAATTGGGTCTAAGAAAGAAAAAATGGAGAATTATTTCTCTCTTTTTTAATTGGATCCATTTGGGAACCAAAATAGGCCCATTATTGGAACCAATTTGGACCCAATCAAAAACCATAAGAAACCAAAGTCTTGAAAATTCAATAAATACAAAACCAATTGGAACCATAATTCTTTTTTTTAAGATCCATCCAAACCCAAAACTAATTGGGTCGGGTTGGACCCACGGTTCCGGAACCAATTTGCCACCCCTATGTTCCGCGTTCAGATTCTTGGGAAGGAAGATTTACCTCCACTCAGTGAAGTGATTTTTATTGTGTTAGTAGATGAGACTAGACTTGGGGTTATATTAGCGCCTAACCCTATGGAATCATCAGCGCTGGTGTCTAAAATAATTAAACGAAGTCAAGATAAGGCAAATGCAGATTACCTCGACTCACTACGGTGCATCTATTGCCACAAACCGAGGCATACCCAAGACAAATGTTGAAAATTTCATGGGAAACCTCCTAGTAGAGATTGGGGGAAATCGAGCAACAGAGAAAAAACATTTAGGTCATGCAAACTGGGGGAATAAGTCAATGGAGCAGAAGAATCAGGGCATGAAAATGTTGTTGTTCCACAACGAGAAGAAAAAATGCAGGAGCTAGAAATATTCAATAATAAAGATTTTGCTAAATTGAAAAGCCCTAAATACTCTCGAAAAAGGAGATGGACCATCAGGTACTTGTTCATTTACAAATTCAGGTAAATCTCCACTCTCTTATATTTTAAATGCCTCTGATTTTCTACCAAAAACCATGGACCATTGATTCTGGGGCCACAAATCATATAACTCATTCTTCTTAAATATTTAATTCATATTCATCCTGTTCAAGTAGTAGAAAAATTGCTACTACTGATGGCTCTTTGATCACTATAGCAGGGATAGGAGAAGTGAAACTTACTCCAACAATTACCTTGAAAAATGTTTTCCACGCTCCAAAATTGTCCAGTAATCTCCTATCAATCACCAAACTCTCCCATGATATAAAATGTAAAGTCACACTCTTTCCAACTTATTGCCTATTTCAAGACCAGGATTTGAGAAAGATGATTGGACGTGCTAAGGCAATGATGGAGGGATTATACTATCTCGAGGAACCTGGGAAAGCGAGAGTTGATAAACCAAGACATACCTTAACCCACATCTACGAACAACATTTCACCGAGAAAGTCCGGATTTGGCTTCATTGTCTCAGGCTTGGCCATTCCTCTTTTTTAACTTTAAATTTTGTTTCTTTCGTTATTCGTAGGCGTAGATTATAAAGAGCTTCATTGTGATGCTTGTGACTTGCAAAGCACAGA
Source organism: Verbascum thapsus (assembly GCA_963669365.1). Taxonomy (NCBI): domain Eukaryota; kingdom Viridiplantae; phylum Streptophyta; class Magnoliopsida; order Lamiales; family Scrophulariaceae; genus Verbascum; species Verbascum thapsus. The sequence goes on from OY770104.1 coordinate 11,842,253, forward strand.
CGTGCCACTTTTCCCAATAATAGTAAAAAAACTTCATTTCCCTTTTAGTTAATTCATAGTGATATAATGGGTCCATCTTCAATTCCAAATGTTTTTGGGGCACGGTGGTTTGTTTTATTTATTGATGATTGTACAAGAGTAACTGGATATTTCTCCTTAAATCTAAATACAATGTGTGTGATGTCCTTCCAAACTTCATTTCAATGATAAAAACCCATTGGGATTCAAGTAAAAAAGTTTAGATCGGATAATGCAAGAGATTACTTCAACCAAACACTCTCAACCATTTTCCAACAACAAGGGATTATCCACGGGTCTTATTTCTTGTACACTCCACAACCAAATGGAGTGGCAGAGAGGAAAAACGACCACCTTCTAAACACTACCCGAGCCTTGCTCTGTCAAAATATTGTTCTGAAAGCTTACTAGGGAGAAGCTATCCTTGCAGCCACACACATCATAAACCGTTTACTATCTCGAGTGTTAGACTTTAAAAGCCCCGTGGACATATATTGTCCCATTTTTTTTCCAAATCTTAATACGACAAACCATCTTGTTCCTAGTATATTTGGGTGTATTTCGTTTGTTCATATTCACAAAAGGACGTTGGATCCAAGAGCTTGTCTTTGTTGGATATTCTGCCACACAAAAAGGGTACAAGTGTTATCATCCACCAACCAAAAAAATTTCTTGTCTCTACGGATGTTACCTTTCATGAAACAGAACCATATTACACACAACCTTATCTTCAGAGGGAGATAAAAGTTGTGGAAGATAAGGATCGATATTTCCTCCTCTTAGATTTACCATCCTCAACTATTAAAGAACATGAGTCGCCACAATCTGAAAATTCTCCTTCGTTTTCTAATCCACAAACATATATAGAAACACCCATTGTTGACAATCGATTCTCTCAAGTTTACTCGAGAAGGAAAAATCCACTTCCGGAACCAAGGCCCGCTCAACCATCCAACTCTACTTCTGGAGATGAGGTAAGAAACTCTCCCTCTCAAAGTGATTCTTTTCCTGATTATGTATCTTATATCGACATGCCTACAGCCCTTAGAAAAGGAAACAGAGAGTGCACAGAATATCCATTATACCCGATATCGAATTTCATGTCCCTTAACAAATGTTCTCCTTCTCATAAAACATTCCTCAGAAACCTAAATACAATATCATTTCCCACTACCATTTGAGATGCTTTAAAATGTGTGAATTGGAGAAATGCTATGAATTTGGAAATGCAAGCCCCGAAGAAGAACAAAACTTGGGAACTTACAGATTTACCGAGGGAAAAGAAACCAGTAGGATGTAAGTGGGTCTTCACTGTAAAATATAAAGCTGATGGAACACTTGAAAGGTACAAAACTAGATTGGTAGCAAAAGGATATACACAGACATATGGGATAGACTATCAAGAAACATTTGCTCAGCTGCCAAGATGAACACAGTAAGAATCTTGTCATCACTAGCGGTTAATTTTGACTGGCCTCTACAACAATTCGATGTAAAAAATGTTTTCTTACACGGAGATCTAGAAAGGAAATTTACATGGAAATTCCACTGGGCTTCAAAGACAATGAGGCTAAAAACAAAGTTTGCAAACTCAAGAAGGCACTATATGGCCTAAAACAGTAGCCAAGGGCTTGGTTTGGGAGATTTTCAAAGGTAATGCATACAATGGAATACAAAAAGAGTCAATGGGAGGATCACACTTTGTTCACACTCTGGGTCAGAGGGAGTTACGGCTCTCACAGTTTATGTCGATGACATTATAGTAATTGGGATATGAAATGGAAAGGCAAAGCTTGGCAAAGCACTTGGCAAAAGAATTCGAGATAAAGGAACTAGAGACGTTGAAATACTTTCTAGGCATTGAAGTTGCACGGTCAAAACAAGGGATTTTTATATCCCAACAAAATATGTAATCGATCTCTTGAAGGATACAAGGAAATTGGCCTGCAAGCCATTCAGTATACCAATTGACTCGAACCACAAACTTGGAAAAGTAGAAGGAAGTCCGAGTACTGACAGAGAAGCATATCAAAGATTAGTTGGCAGACTCGTCTATTTAGCCTATACAAGGCCAGATATAGCCTACTTAGTTAGCGTGGTTAGCCAATTCATGCATGATCCAAAAGAAGTTCATTTAATCACTGTCTATAGAATCTTGCACTACCTCAAAGGAACTCCAGGCAAAGGAATTTTATTCGTAAAGAGCGAAAAATTTCCATCGAGGCCTACACTGATTCAGACTATGAGCTCAGTAACAAAAATGAACAAAGAGAGCATGCGGGTTCGCAAGTACTTCGAACAGCTGGGGGTGGAGTTTTCAAGGTTAGTAAAGGTGCTCTTGTTGTGATGAAGCTAAGAAGAAGTCTGGCAGTTTAGTTTCTATGTGTTACAGGGTACTACTGTGCCTGGTTTATTAGGTTTCTTCATCATCCATGTCAAATTCTGAAATTACCAGATTGTGGCATATGCGATTAGGGCACATGAGTGAAAAATGACACTGTTGAGTAAACGGGGACTTACTTTGTGGCCAAAGTAGAGGAAAGATGTTAATCGAAGATCCACTATAGGATATTGCACATTTGTAGGAGGAAACTTGGTTTCTTGGAGGAGTAAGAAACAAACTATAGTAGCAAGATCAAGTGTAGAATCAGAATTCCAAGCAATGGCACACGGAGTAAGTGAAATGTTATGGTTAAAGATCATACTGGGAGACTTACGAATCAAATGGGATGGTCCTATGAAGCTTTATTGTGACAACAAATTTGCAATCAACATTGCACATAACCCCGTCCAGCATAACCGAACAAAGCATATTGAAGTAGACAGACACTTCATTAAAGAAAAGCTAGACAATGGTCTCATATACATGCTCTATGTACCAACTGGATCACAGTTGGCTGATGTGCTAACAAAAGGACTCAACAATCCGTTATTCCATAGAATTATAACCAAGTTGGGAATGGATAATATATATTCACCAGCTTGAGAGGGAGTGTTGAAAGATTTAGCTTCATTCTGTAAATATCTAACTTGATTTAATAGTGATTCGGTCAATCCTTAATTAGGGCGATTGCTCAATCTTAGAGATTCTTTAGGATTAGTTTTCTTGTATATGTAGGTCACCAAGTGCATATATATCCTCCTACAAAATGTGAAATAAAATTGCACTGGAAACCTATCTTTTTCTACATTCGTATCTCCTAATCAGTTATAAGGCAAATTATAAAACATTTTTAGACGTTGTAATAAATGCCAAGCTAAATCCGTGATTCAAGTGTAGTATATACATAAAATGGAGTAGAACATATACAGGCAAAGAGTCGTATACTTGAACGATACTGGACCTGATTATACGATCTCCACCCCTATTGTAGACCTCATATATGGGGAAGTAGAGATTATTCATAACGGGAAGTCATGGAAGTTACATGACCTCCTAAGAATTATCGATCCACATAGGTAGCTATTTGACAAGAAAACCTCGAAACGAACTACAAGATAATTAATCGAATCAAATCCAAAAGAATGAAGAAAAAACTATATATAGAACTTCCACAAATTTGATGAAAAAGTTGACTTCCACATTTCCCTACAGCTAGAGTTTTTGCAAAATAAGAAATAAATATATAAGAAAAATCATATAATATAAGATTGAATGACACATAAATGTAGTATATCACAGCATATGTAAAGTACAAAGATATAATACACACTAGGATGGCGATGAATGAGGAAGGCGATCCTCTACTACCTGCAACTCTTTAACAGATAAGAAGATGGACTTGAGTAACTTATGCTGCTCGAAGATTTTCCATTTTCCTTTCCAGGCGTTTCACATTCGCTGAAATCAAGAGTTCGTCTCTCAGTCTGCAAATGCATTTTGTTTTTGTTAGTAAACAGAATTTTATATAGGAAAATAACTGTGAAGAGCACGAATATGGAGAAAGCACACACAGAGACCAGTTGCCGGAACAAAATTGCCCATTTGATCAAAAGATTATATGAAAATGAAAAAAAACATCTAGCAAGTACAAGGGAAAATGAAATAATGACTCATGTACTGGATTATAAAGGGAAATGACTTAAATTTCAAATGCGTAAAAAAAAATTCTAATTACAAACACGCCTGAGTATAACAATAAAGTCATTCAACTAAAATTGCTATTGTTACATTTCATAACAAACGTACCGTGAAATTCGAAGCCGAAAGGGATTGATGTTCTGCCTGAGAATTTGGACTGTGGTTGTTCTCCCCTTCGGCTCCCAGTTTTGTGGAGCATTTTCCCTTCATTATTGTTTCAGGGGTTTCATCTCCCAAAACCTCTTGAGCATCAGCAAATGCACCAGCAGTCTGTTCTCCTAATTGCTTCATTAATCCAATGGCATCGTAACTTCGATCGCCCGGGCTCAGAAAATAGCCAATGTCCTACAAAAGCTCTTTTATATGGTAAGGAATATAACTGAAGAAGAGAAAATTAGTTAAAACAAAGGGTAAATTACATAGGCACCCCCGCATGAGATCCTAGTCCTACTTACGAAAAATAACTCAGATTTTGAGAAATTACCATAACCTCCCTTGTAAGTAACAAGTAGATTACAAATTCACACTCGTTTTTCAAATTGTCAAGATTTGACAAAAGATGTCTTGGTAATTTGCAAAACCGGAAGGAACTCATGGCAATTACCCAATAAAAGAGGGCTGTGAGACCATAATTGTGAAAAGTATTCCGAAATTTGCGAACATAACACCCCCTTTTAGTAAAAATAAAACTAATTTCAACCCCCCCCCCCATTTTCTTGAATTGTCGGGATTTGATAGAGGGGGGTGTCTTGGTAATTTGAAAAAACTCAGCATGCCAATGACTCAACATATGAGGGGGTGTGAATGTAATTATCCCTAACACAATTATTCTACCAAAAGATTTCACAAACCTCGATTGTTATATCTGTATCGACTCTAGGGCCTGGAACAAAAGTATTAATAAACCAAGGTGATTTCCATGCTGAAGGAGATTCTATACTCCTCTTAAATGGTGTCTCTACAAATCTGCAAACAAGAAAAAAAATTAGAAAAGCTACTAAAATCGCCAAATGATGCAAAATATTAACATAAGCAGCTGCGGTTATCTTACATGCTATTGTTTTCGGAAGCTACACCTTTGCCAAAACTTTCGACTTTCTTCTCTAAAGGACTCAGTGGTTGATGAGATGTAGTTATGACCAAATTAGTCCCATCCTTCTTTGTACACATTCGAGGAGAACAAATAACAGAAAAACATGAAGTCTCGGAGGAAGATAAAATGGATCCAGTTTTTGATGCAGCTTCTAGTCTTCTGGAATACTGATTTCCAAGTGCTCTAGCACTTAGATTAATTGCTTTACTTTCGGTCTTAATTCCAAAATGGTCAGGAGAAAAGAATAGCAGGTCATTCGCATCATGTTCAACAAGAATTCCAGAAAACTCTCTTGCCTGTCATGCGTGAAAACCAGATGATCAGATTAAAAAAGATTCGGTAATGTCAGAAACCCAGGAAGGCACATTTGATTCAGTTATTTCGACAATCTTGTGTAATCCAATGATATGCAAAAGTAAAATGCTATATACCACAGGTCCCATTGATTTGGAACAGTTTTGTTGTATAAATTTCATCAAGATACAATTTATTGCAACAATTTTCTTGCCAAATTTGGGGAAGGTGAAAAACGGTGGTATATAGCACTGTCCTATGTACAAAAATAAAAAAATTGTATATATGAGTATGAAAAAGTGCTCACCGTTTCCATTGCATCATTTCCTCGACCACTAGTTCTGGCATCTTTAGCAGCAGTCTGTTCAGTCATCTTGTCCAAACACTCACTGCTATTGAACTCTCCTATTAACATTTTGTTGTCTCCAACATTTTCTTTACCCTTATTTTGTGTCTGCCCACAATCCGGTGCAACATTTTCCTTTTCTACATAATACACTTCAAAAAAATTTCCATTGTTTGGAGATGATGACATCAGTGACCCTTGCTTGTCTATACATTCATCGAACATAGCCTCTAGCCGGGTAAAATCACCTTTCAAGCAGGAAAAAGATTCTTGCTTCTTTTCATCTCTCTTTTCTGACAAAGGAGACACCAAATCACGGCATCTTTTCTTCAGTATCGATGGTGTGCCAGTAAAAGTCTTGGCAGCAGTTTTCAGAACAGCCTGAGGGCTATTATCATCTCGAGACGGCGAATCCCACATTTTAAATGGAGTCATGGAAGATGTCATCAGTTGGCGTATGCCTAACGGACTGTACTCTTGATGCATGTCACTGCCAGATTGTATGAGATCACAACTAAAGAAAGGTATATCCAAGCTTGGAAAACGAGGAGGCTCATAGAATAGAGCTCCCAAAGCTGATTTCTGTTCGTTTTCTATTTTGACTGAACTTTTGTCCTTTGAAGAACAACATTGCGAATCATTGGCTTTTTCCAACACAAAATCATTAGCTGGAACTAGTTTTGGCGATTCCTTAACTTCATTAGAGTTATTTTCACATGGAGAGCAATCAGACTCCTTGGAATAGATAAATGCATCATCTGTATTTGGTTGAATAGACTCCTGTCCCATATTCCCATGGGAGAAATAATTATACTGATTTGAATTAGTATAATTATTAGGAAATGGAAGAGAATGAGTAAACAAATTTCCGAGCATATCAGCCTGCATATAACACGACTGTGAAGCTAACCCTCCACTTTCATGAATCTGAAATTTTGAAGAATCAATGTCGCTAATAATATTTTCAGAGGGACATCTGTTATATTCGCCCTCAGCATATACCATGGGAGTATCAGAACCCTGGATAATGCTTACCACAGGAGTTGAAGCATCAAATGCTGAAGAATCTTCTTGAAATGATACCGCTTCGTGGTTATGCTGGCCGCTTAAAGATGGTAATAATGATTCTTCCCCCAAATCAAGCAAAGAAATGTCAGGTATGTCATTCGGATTTTGTGTCCAATCCTTTGCTGTGAAAGTCGCCCAATCAATAGAAAAATCATGTTCGAGAAACTTATCACTCAGTTCACAAGGTGCTTCTGGTATAGCATATACAGGTTCCTCAAAAGAAGGGCGATAATCTTCAGAATATGGAAATGAACCCGATTCTTCAATTACTCTGCAGTGTGCATTTCTGATGGTTGTGTATTTTGTAGATTGAGAGCATTCAGAAGCTTCCTCTGCTTCTAATCCACATCTAATAGCACTATCCTCATCACTACTCTGTTGTGCTTTTGAAGAAGAGGATGCTGCAGACTGATTTGGACAGATAGCAAGAGGTTGACCTTGGGATTGGGAAAGTAATCCTGAAGCCAAATACATTTCTAATTTCTTCTTAACGGAACTATTCCAGTGATTTTTTATTGAATTGTCGGTTCTGGTGGAATTTGGAGGCAAAGGAAATAATCAAAATGAGTAATACCCATAATAAAATAACATGGTACATATAAAATACACACGTGAAACTCTTAGTTTGTGTTCGGATTGCTGTATTTGGATGATTTGGAAGAAGGATTTCAAACTATTCATTCAGTAGTGATAGAAAAATAACTGAAAATGAGTTCCAATGGATTTATAAATATTTTAATCTGAGCATCCAAACAAGCTCAATGGAATTTTGATGAATTTCAAATCCTCCAATCCAAACACATACTTAAATTTTTTATTCGTGTAACTAATAGAAATTCTTGTACCTCCCAGGCAAGAACTTGGTTAACTCTGCCCACTTGTTTCCATAAATTTGATGGGCACGAATCAAAGCCAATTCCTCATCTTGTGTCCAAGCTTCTTTATTTATGTTGGGATTAAGATGATTGTGCCACCTGCAAAAGGAATAATATTTACAGATAAAGTATGCTGCAGAGGCAATCAATAAAGCAATAAAGGTGTACTGCAGGTTAAGACAAGACATGAAACACCTTCAAAGACATTGCTGAATACAGAGCCGACAATGTCAGGTGGATAGAGTTAACAATTAAAAAAATGTATCATAAATCTATATATCCTGAAATATCAAATTGAGAAAGAGGATGTTTTACAGTTGAAAGCTTCATATGTACTAATGGATCAAGAGAAGCTCCTGCAAGTTTACCTTTCTCTACATTGCTTCCCAATACGTCCAGGAAGATGTTGGGCAATAGTAGACCACTTTTTTGGCCCATATTTGTTGACCAATTCGATTATTATTTCATCTTCCTGATCACATATTAAAAGAACAATTAGATGTGTTCTTATAAGCTTAGCTAAAAATTAGACAAACAGAGGTAAATGTCTAATAAGTATACAACATCCGCATGGAAGAGATAAGAAAATTACTGACCTCTTTTGACCATGGACCTTTGACAAGATCTGGATTTAGAACCTTCTGCCATCTATGCAGGCACTGTACATCTGTTCGATCCTTGAAGCATTCCGCTACGTATAGCAAAACATGACACAAATTTAATAAGAAATTTAGCCAATTAATGAGTTAAAATTCCAGCTATTGATTGTCATTTTGGAATAAAGACAAATAAGCAACTCAAAAATCTGAAGTTGCACCAGCATGTGCTCATAATGAATGCATAACATTGAAGGTATGGCGTACGACAGATGAGCTATTTGTGCAGCATCAACTCAGGCCTCGAGAGTGAGTAAGAACCAGTGAGGAGAAATGTTGTCACTTATTAGGCACCTTTACCCACTTTATTGAGCTAAAAATGGTGGATCAGGGATATTTATATAAAGGATTAAAGTAACTATAATAGAAAAAATTGAAGTCAAGATTTAAAAGGAATATACAGTATTTCCTAAATGGTTTCTAACAGGTGGGATACTATAACAGGGAAGGAACTTAATTCAATCCAATGTTATCTGGGAAATGCAATTCACTGCATCTGAAGGTATACAATTCTTCTACCAAATGCATTGGAGGGAAGTAGTGTATACACCAAAAATACCTGTAGAACTCAACTCACAAAATCTTACTCTTAATCATCTACTGCCTGCTATCATTTAAATGTTCCTTCATTGCACACTCTATTTAGTCAACCTTTTAGAAAAAAAGTCTCCATTGCTTCAAGTAATCCCATTGTTTAAGATGGGTCCTAACTCCTAACCTCATTAATTTACTGGTATGCTCCATTCCTACTATTCACATATCCACATGACCTTCACTACAGTCTGTTACATAAACCTTTAGTTGATTCATCGATAAAACCATACACTATCTGGAAGTTGTTTTGGTGAAGTTGCCTAGAGTCATGAGAATTCACTAAATCATGATGATAGCAATCTCTTGAATATATTGATGGTATCCACATACCTAGTCTGACTCCTTTGGAAGACCTTATTGTAGTCTTTTTAAGAGTAAGCAAAACAAAAAAGATCTACTTTACCCTTCCTAACAAATAATCTTTAGAAAAAGAATGTCAGAGAACATATTTACAAACAAATAATTTTTAGTACTCTTCAGTTCAAATATTCGTCTGTCAATGTTCATCAGAGAGCATCACTGGATTGAAGAAAACAGAAGCAGGTATTGATAATAAGGTACTTAGTATTAAGAATAGTGCGGAAAAGCAGAGGGTCCCACCGACTTCCAATTACACATGTAAATAATGACAAGGTCTGAATTCGTTTTTCTACCTATCTTTTTCCAGTTCTTTCCTTTAAAGCGTTGAACAGCAATCCGTAATATTTCATCCTGTAAGAATTATTAGTTTGTGTGATGTCAGTGATGACTAAATTGTTGTTAACGAATATGAATTAAAAATACTACAAATTAGACGTCATTAAAAAAAAAACTAGAAATAAGACAGCTTACTTTTGATAACTGCATATCATATTAGACTTTTGAATATGAAAAGAAATGAAACAAACATAAATCTGAACTGAAAACAAAGAGCCTGCTCTTAGTTATATATCAAACCTAGGTTATTTTTACTCCTTTCTATGTCAGATTTATTAGCAACAATAGAATCTCGGACACATGTAAACTCAGCTTTTTTGATTAGAAGTTCCACCACTAAAAATGCTTTTTTTATCTTTTAGATTTTTTTGGGAAAGACTTACTCCCCTCCCTTCCTTATAACCAGCCACAGGTAAGCATAGTTTATAAAACTACGAAATTTTTTTGAATTGGGAGAACTGATTGATCACGTTATTTCTTTGAACTCTCAAAAGCCAAAACTATGACCATAGTCAGTACTGCATTATGCTACACCTTTCCATTAAAAATGACATGGAATCACTATGTTGTTTGATTTGGCTCTTCTAATATAAGGTAACTATGAAGTTTTACCAGTCAAGTAGCCAAAATTTGTTATTAACTCAATTATCACAAGTCTATAGAAATCACAAAGGGCACAATCGGTTTACAAAGAAAGTTCACATCCAAAAAATCAAGAAAGTGATTACTAACAAGAAGGATAAACCCAAATACTATTGTAGGCCTGTTCAATAAGAGCAACGTGTGATGGATGAAAACCGTACTATTCTTTACCCCTGAAGTTCATGAAAATATGATGTAAAAGGTACACCTATCATTGACATTATGGGCTCAAGATTGTGTAGTCTTGAGCATGCCAATTATCTCCATATGCAGGTTCTGGAAACAAAATGTATTGGTATCGGGGGGTATCCAGTAGATATAGCTTTCTTAACTATTCTCAAAGAAAAACTACAATACGAAAACACAAATTGCTGGTACAGATGACACATTTTCATCTACAGAAAGTTACCAACCTCTTCTGCAGTCCATTGACCCTTTGTGGAACGCCTTGTGGGTCCACTTGTCCTCCTGCATTTCATTAAATAAAATTTCACTAAATGAAAGAAAAAAATTGTGAAGCGAATAGCCACCATGACATTTTCAAAGAATACAGCACCATCCCAAATGATTACGTAACACATTAAGGTAAAAGAAACACCTCTACACCTCCATACTAGTTTTCATTAATCCACAACATAATAACAGATATAGTATGGAAAAATCAACATTTATGTGCTTCAAAAACTCACCCATGTAAAGGTCGCGCTCTTTGTAAACCATTTCTGGCACAATCTGAAAAGGTATTAATGCTTGTCCTATCACTTTCCATGGTTAATCGACAAACAGGCGAATCTGCATATGCCAATTCTGACACTTTCACAATCTTCTCCAGAATGTGTTCCCCAAATCATTATATGTTTCCTATAACGAGATATGCACCATCCGAATCCAGGATGAGTCGGCTGAAGAAATGTAATCAAACAAAGAAAGTAAAGTCAGGGTGTATACAAGTAAAATGCATATATGCAAGAAATAACTAAGTAATCACTCAGGCGGCATCCACTTTTTCTTACTTATTGGGACATCTTGAGAAACTGAAATTTTCATAGAATTCAAGAAGCAGCTCATGGGATTAGCCGCATTAGTTATCCATGGATGTACTCTATCGCAAAAAATGAATTTCTGCCACTGAGCTGTACATCTAAACAACTTAAATATTTTTTTACTGGCTCTTATAATTTGAAATTTAAATGAATGTAATTACAAATAAGATTTAGTAAACCTACATTTGAGCGGGGAAAGTGCATTTTCTGTGACTGAGCTGTATACCTAAAAGACTTAAATACTTTTGTCGGCTCTCGCAATTTGAAATTTAAATTAGCCCAACAACAACTGTGATTCAGTAAATCTGCAATTGGGCGCGGAAATGAGAAACTCAAATTTCAAATACTACCAGCTGGCGTTTCTACAGATGGACCTCAATTTCATTATAACCCAGTAGTTAATAAAATTTAGAATCCCGTAACAAAAGTTAAAAATGCACTATTTTATAAGACAAAAAACCAAGACAAATTACCAGGAGGAACCATCTACTATCAAAGTTTCCTATCTCTCAAACTTTTAAGTGATTAAAGAATGCGGGATATTTCCCTGAAAATAACAAATTGAAACTCCCTACTTGAATCTATAAACAAAGAGAAATGAAAAGACGCACAAAAAATATAAACAGCTTATTACACAACCAAAGGAAAGGCTAAAATGGTTTCTTCATAGCAGAACCAAGCCTACACAGTTTTAGGTTCAAAAACCAGTCAGGCATATTAGAATAGATAAATCTAAAATCCCTGATTACATTGAGCAAAAACTCAAAAGGTAATTAAGAAATTAAAAGGTCAAGATTCTGAAGCCAAAAGAAATAATTATACTGTCTCAATTAAGCAAAAGAGAAGATGTAACCACGCTATAACAAAGAGATGATCAACATTATAATTTCAAGAAATGAAATAGAACAAAAGAATGATTGCAAATTCATGTATGTACTGTTTTACTCCTATATGAAGATACTTTTGATTAGATTACCAAATGCACACGCATCTCAATACAAACATAACAGTAATATTCAACCTAATGAAGAGGAACTTCAACAATTTCATTCTCATTCTTCAATGGGAACAAAAGCAACAGAGATAAGAACGAACAAAAAAATCAGAAACTTACCGAACAGAGCTAGACAAGTTCCAATCTGGAAACATAAAACACTCATAATTTCGCCAATTGATTCAGCGCGCATTTGCAGCCAATACGATTCATACATAAATATTTATACATACAAATAATAATAGCATAAAACAAAAACTATCTCATGTATGTAAAAGTTTAATCTCTAATTTCCGATATCAAGAAGCCCTCGATTAGGTTACCAAGTTCATACGCTTCTCAATATAAAACACAGCAGTAATATTCAACCAACACAAAAGAACATCAACAATTTGATTTTCATCTTCAACAGAAAAACCAAAACAAAAGCGACTGAGATAAAATACAAGTAAATAAGAATCAGAAACTTACCGAACTGAGCTTCACAAATTTCAATCTTGCAACAAAACTACTCAAATTTCACTGAATCGATTCAGCGCGCAATTTGCAGATCGAAAAGAAGACTAACACATGTATCAACAAACAATAATAGCAGAAAACAAAAAACGATCTACAAATGAACGGGCTTGTGTGTGTATTCAGTGTGAACTAGTGTGTGTAACAATGGAGTTTGGAGAGAGAAACAAGATTTTAGAGAGATAAAATAGTTTTAGAAAAAAGTCCCTAAGAATTCAAATAAAAGAGAGGCGAAGACCATAGTTTCAAACTATTCTGGTAAAGATCGAACATCTTAGTCATATCAACGGCTGACATTTAGTCAAATTATTTATTTTAAAATTTTAATCTCAACGGAATTATTTATACCGGATACCCACTTTTACAAGTACAATTAATTTCTATCTGAAAAAAGAGAGATTTAATAAATTGCTCTTTATTTTCTTTTTTCTCAATAATACAATTATTAATTTACTTTCTTTTTAATTTCATTCAAATTACTATAAAATGGGTATTATAATTCGGTCAAAAAAATTCATCTTTTTAAAATGGATTTATTTCTAAAATAGCTTTACAAATTATCAAAAAAATAAAAAAGAATTATCTTTCCTAAGAGCTCCCAAAAAATCGTAATTTTGAAATAATTACAAATAATTAATTTCTCAAAATTCGAAATAATCACAAATAATTAATATCTAAAACTGCACATCGCGCGGCACTTTTGCTATCAAAGTATTTGATATTTCTTAAGCTAAATTTACACTGTCTAAATAATTATAATCATCCATTTATAAAATTCTCACATTGATTCACACTTCGATTATCTAAGTATTACTATTGTATATCTTAGGAGCTTTTAGAATCCAACTGCACAATGACAATTATTCATATATTAGCAACTTCGCACACGATACTCGCGTGTAAAATTATTTTGAAATATAAATAATATAATTAATATTAATTTTAAAGAAATATTTTAACTTCCTTGAGAGAGAAATGGGAATTTATCCTTATTCCAACCACTTATGTGTATTAGTCCTAAAGGTATATTTTGACAAATGAAAAATAATATGACAACTACTTTATTTATGATAAAATTCCTATTTTACCCTCAAAATTAACCTTACAGTTTCAATCAAAAAAAAAAATCAGTTACTAAAATTTGTAAAAATGTTAGAAATAACTTTCATTTAGACAAAACAACATTTCTTTTTATAATAATATATATATATATATAAAAAGAAAATCAGAGTCACACTTCAAATACCAAAAAGTGTGACCTTTTTTATGATCTCACATCCTACCCGAGTCAAGTTAATAATACCGAGACAATCACAATCACAGGTATTCACATCAATAAGAAAAAAGATGTAAAAAGGAACAAAATCCATCAATAAGAAAAACCCCAGTAAACAAGTTCAAATCTCACAAAACAAAACAAAACAATAGTAAAACAAAGCTAACAAAACCTCCAAGAAACTCTTCAGCAAAGAACATTTCAAGACCCCTTGGGATTATGTAAGCATTCTGAGCCTCTCGTAAGCATCGCAACACGCGTGAGAGTAATCAGAAAGCGCTCGAAAAAGCTCAGGCAAACGGATTTTCAAATTCCCGAGCGATTTCTCCCTCACTTGAACGCATAGCTTCCGATGCTCTTCCATTTCATCTTCCAACCTCTTTTTCAAACTCTCCACCACAAATTGCCTCTCCGTAACCGGGTCCTTAGTATTCGTATCCACGTTTCTATCCGGGTCGGCCTCGTCCGACGGGGCCCGCTTCTGCATGTACTTTTGATACCATTCCTCAAACCCTTGTTTCTTTCGCATGTACTCTCTTCTAGTTTCTTCATACCTCTCCTTCAACTTCATTTCCTCGTCTTGATGGATAATAATGGTCTTTATTACAGCAGCAAAAGACGAGATTGCGCTTTTTGCCACCTCATCCGGAAGCTTCTCGAGAAGCTCGTTCCACGAGCGGAGCAAAGGTTGGATGGGCGGGTTCGTGGGTCTCGGTGGGGACGAGACTTTTTCTTTCAAGCTTGATTCGATCGGTACGAGGTTTAGCTTCAACCAGTTGTTGAGGGAATTGATGTATTGTCTTTGGTTGTTCACGAGTTTTTCGAATTGTGAGTGCCATTGATCGACAACTGTCGCGATCTGTTTGGTTCGCTCGTGATGGTGTTTGCTGGTTTCAATGAGAAATCCCGAGACGTCGAGGGATTTGAGGTCTGTAACGATTCTCAGCTGGCTATCGTGATGTGTGTACATGGATTCCCACATCTTGGCCATCCTTCAAGCATTTAATAGTCCGAACAAAAAAAAATACAGAGTTGAACATATAAGCATTTTCGATGTATCAAAATAATCGTAAGGGAAAATTACAAATTACATAGACATCCCGGAAAAATCTATGCTGTCCCGGTCCAGTTTTCACCACAAAATATGGGTGGGGTGGGGGAAAAAACCACCCACCACCCCCAAAATGTATGGTGGGCATGGGTTGGGACTGTTAGTCCCAGTCCATGATAGAATTGCCCTAGACATCCCCTAATTGAGACCCTAATTACGAGAAATCGCCCGATTTGAGAAATTGCTATAAATTCTCTGATCCCTTATCAGTAAGAAGGAATTATGATTTCACACATTGTTTTTCGAGTTATCAATGTGACAAGGGGTGTCTTGGTAATTTCCAAAGCTTGATGGTTTTCGTTGTAATTACCCAACAAGTGAAGGGGTGTTAATTTAGTTATCTCTCGTCTTAAAGAACATGAACAACCAACTTAGTAAACTATGGTTAACATGAAGAACCAAACTTAGTAAACTATGGTTAACAAGAGAAAGGAAATGAATAAGAGAACTAACACATAAACTTACCCTTGAACGAGAGCCACAAGCTTTGGAAACAACTGCCTGTCACGTATATCATTCACTTCCGAGACAGTTGAATCCAAAGATTGCATGTCAACTATATAACGTGTATGCAAATGGCTAACAGCAGCTTTCGCTTTCTCGAGTTGTTCAGGAGTTGCATTGCGCTTTTTCAGTTTGTTCAGCACGCCAACTTTCCGCTGATACTCAATTTTCATAAGCTCGCCAGCCTATTAAGAGCAAATCACGAAACAAGTTATTGAAAACATCTAAAACCCAAAAGAGTTCAATTCATATCTACTATTGAAAACCTTTCCTTTTCAAATAAATCACATACTGAATAAGTGAAGCAAGAACTATTAATGATCACTAAATTGGCTTATTTCCATAACATGATTATAAAAAGGAAAAAGTTGTTCTATTATATCTCACAAAGTAAACATAAAAGGATAATATCAATAAGAATGCTTGCATTAAATATTGGACAAACAATTTGGGGCAAATGAAAATATGAACCGCATAAAGGAAAACAGTGTGTTAATGCACCTTAACTTCTTCATAGAGCTTTTTCTCCCATGCTAGCAACTTATCCAAAACGGTGGCATGTGTCTCATAATCTTCTACATCAACATTATCTTTCGGCCCATCACCATTAGACATACCTCTGAAAGATTTGTTCCAAGTAATAACTTGCATGACCCTCGCTGCATGGTCAATGTGTCCTGAAACATAAACGCCACTTATTAATCAACTATACAACAACTGCCAGCTAATAGTTTACTATGGTATTGGTAAAATATAGTTAAGCTCAAATTCTGAAAGTTCAAAAGAAACGGATTTCATTGGATACGAATTACTTAACCATAACATCAAATGTCACTCAGAAGGAAATTGAGAAATAATGGACTTAATTACTTTTATATTATGACAATGTCCTGTTTACATAAATATGAAGATTCTTTAGCATTGCCATACTTGATTAAAGTCTGAGTAAATCGATTTTGCTTAGAGTATAATTGCTGAACCAGTATTGCTCTACTTCTATTTTACATCCTATATTGACTGCTATTAACAGTTTCTTCACATTTGACAAGCAAAGAAATGCAGAAGATAAAGTAGCCTAGGATAAGGAAAAATGTAAACTTGAATATGACAATCTAGTACATGCAGGTTGTGCAAGTGTTCTGTATATATAGTCAGAACCGGAAAGCAACAGGATGCTTTGCATTTAGAGCCCAATAAGTTTGATTAAATTCCAGGTTCACAAATTATTCCAAATAAATTACTCCATTCATCCATGAATCATTGAACATGACAAACTTATTAGCGGCTAGTCTAATACTTAATGACATAAACGGCTAAAAACATTAAGATATTCCTTCACAAAACATTTGAAGTATGCACCAAAAAGAGTAATATTCAAATATAAGAATGGATCTATAGCCGCGTGTGGTAATACAATTTCGTATATTTATGCATATGCCTTTTAATTTTCACACAACATTTGAGTTACCCAAATGATATACAGTTTAATTTCACTAATCCATGTACTTATGTCAAGGATACGTGCTAAATTTCTTATATTAAATGTAATTCAAATCAAAACAAGACTCTTCCAAGTATACTTATAACATTGACACACGCACAATTTTCCATCCTTCATCCAGGAAGGAAATAGAATATAAAACCATAGTACATCTATTTCTTCAAAAATCACATTATTACCTCGATTATCTGCAAAATTTGAATGGTAATGCAATCTCGTGGCCTCCAGCATCTTGGAAACCTCTTGCGCGCTTTGAGAAGCCTTAAGGAAATGATCATCAACCTCACTCAAAATCTTCAACAAATCCACGCCATTATTACTGCCCGAAACATTTCCTTCACTTATCCCAATTCCTCTCATCGCGGGCGGTGCAGTATTTGAGTGCAAAAACTGCTTCTCACTTGGCACGCCCGCCAATGTCTCCTCCGGCGTCTTAAATTCTTCAATCACCTCGAACCCTACTTTTTGCTTCTCCGGCGTAACAAAATCCACACTCTCAAACTTCCGATCAAGATTTCCATTTTGTTCATCCATGTAATGTTGTTCATCTTCATCCTCCTCAACCTCATCCAAGGACGGATGGGTAATATTGTCCATAAAAAAGTAATCCCACGCCATCCCTCTATTCTCCGGTGGAGTACTCGGATTGGGAGGAGCCCTTATTGGTGTTTCATCATCGTTTTCTACCTCTTTCTTCCTCCTATGAAACCCTCCTTTATACTCCTCTACCTCTTCTTCTTCTTCTTCTTCTTCATAAATATCATTATCATGCATAGCAATGCCCTTCATTTTACCCTTCATATTCTTCGACAACGCAGGCATTGTAACGGACCGTTGAAGGGGAGGCATAGGTGAAAAGCTAGGGAGTGGCGGGGGAGGGGGTGGGAGGCGGGACTCAATCGGAGGGGGAGGAGGTGGCGGTGGGGCCCTTTCTGTAGTAGACGGGTCGGTGGGGGCCACATCCTCGGGTGGGGGCGGGGGCACCTCACCTTGAGCATAATCACTCAAAGCTGCACCTATATCCTTGAGGGATACGGAATAGCCAGAATGGGCTGATGCAAAAGCATTCCTTACAGAAACAGCCTCTTTCATAATATTTCTCCTTTCTTTACATCTCGAAACTGACTCTTCGTTATCTATCTTTGATTGTGCACACCCCATTTTGATTGTCCTAGGCTTAAACTGGAGAGGGTTTTGTGGGTTTTACATAAGATTAATTAATTAATTAAGCACATTAATAAGCAAAGACATAAAGAAACTCAAAAATCAACCAGAAATGAATAAAATGGAATATTCCTTGATTCGATCTTCTAAAAGCAGAAATGACAAAGGGCTTTTTGGGTCTCCATATAAAAGTTAAAAATACTCATATGCATGTGCAAATGTACAACATTAAATCACACAAAAATGGGAATCTAGCTCGATTTTACCACAAAAGGGTTTGATAGAAATGCATAAATGTGTTAATGTGAACAGAAAAAATCACCTGAGAGTGCTATGTTTCAGGAAAAAAAACTCCGGCCACCTTACACAAAACCGGTGATGTATAGATACAACCGCTCTGTATCTACATCTGAAGATTCAACTTTCGCTGTTGTTTTTTTGACCTTTTTAGAGAACGGTGGTTGAGTGATGAATGCTGAGAAGGAAAAAGAGAAACGGACAAATTTTGTGCAGAGACAAATGCACTGAGAGCAGTACAGAGCGGCACAGATAGAGGTGGGGGGTTATGAATTGTCTCCAGTATTCATTCCTGCAGTTATATTTTTTTCCTCGATTAAGATGGGAAAACTTGAAAAGGACATGGCGACTTTCGGTATTAAAATGTTTAGCGACTTTTGCGAAGTGCAGTTTTTGAAACGAGAGTAGTAACGGTCACGAAGCCCGAGGTGAACGTCGTCGTTTTGTCGCCCTTTTTGGGCAAATGGAATTACATTAGGACTTAGGAGAATATGAGTAAATAGTAATTGTAAAAATAGTAATTAATTTGTACATCATCTTTTATTGAGTAAAATTCCATTTTCTAGATAGATAGGTGATCCTATGTAAGATTCTTGTTATTTCGTGTCATATGTATATATATATATATGAAAAATATATATTTAGGTGGTTCGATTGTGAATTAAGAAAAATTGCACCGTAAAGAAAATTTTTGAAAAACTTTCTTCACATCTTGGATGAATTCAGGATTCGAAATTACTAGGGGTTAATGTAAATATTTGAGACAAATTCGATATTTTAAATATTGAAGGGAGAAATGAAAAAATAAAAATTTATAGGGGTAAAATATCAAAAGTAAAAATTTTAAAAGGCAGAAAAAATTCCAAGATCGAGGGGGAAGTGATCTCACGTAGGGATTGTAATAGGACAGGGAAAAGTTGTGATGCACGGACACTTCAAAAAATCGTGTCGTGTCAGACACTTAATCAGATACGACACTCGTCCGACACTCTCTGACACCATGTCCAATATAAAAATTAATTTGTTCGCTTAAATAAAATAAAAAAAATAAAATATGAACAACGTAATGGACGCAGTTAAAGGATATGTCTACTGTATATACATTACTTGTAACACTTGATGTTATTTCACTTATTTTTTGTGATTTTGAAAACTGAAGTATTTATTTTTCTTCTACATATATAACTTTACAAATCAAATACAAATTTATAATATACAATGGTCATTCTTTTAGTTTATTTCTCTAACCAGTCATATTTAAATTAGACTGAAAAGACTAATTTACATATTTTAACGTAAGTTAATGAACATATATATGTATATTAATTTAAATATACACATTTTATTAGAAGTTTCGAGGTCGTGTCGTGTCCTAATATTTTTAAAATGCTGTATTTTGTGTCCGTGTCGAGTTGTGCATCGTGTCCCGTGTCCCATGTCCGTGCATCGTAAAAGTGAAGGTTCGTCACGGGATCGAGAATAAATTCTAAAAATGGGGCCGGGTCCGAGTCCGGCAGATACTTATCCCTTTTTTCAGACCTGCACTTGTACTCGATCATTTATTATATACTTTATTATATGTATTTATTTATTATTTAAAATATAACAAAAAAATTACTATTTTCAAATAGAAATTTTATGATTGATAATTTATTTAATATTTGTACTTGTTTTAAAATTTGGAGATGACTTTATCAACTTATTTTTTGTACTTATTACAAAGTAATTTGTATTTAAGTACCGGATAATTATTTTTTTGATTGTGTTTTTGGTGTTTATATTGATTTTATATTATTTTAAATGTAGTTGTGAGAACATCATATATATATATAAAATATTATTCTATAGGGTCACACCGAATAGGACCTCGACTCGCCAAAGAACATGTCGAGATCGAGACGGGTCCGGGTATTAACCGGATTCGGAACGAGTCCGGGTCTTAAAATTTATAAAAGGAATGGGTCTCAAATCTTGCATTACACGTCCCATTGCCATCCCTCATCCCACCAGCCCTCCATTTGTCTTTGTCCGTGTTATTATCACGTGTATATACACTTATCATGTATATATGTATAATACATAAAATGTTATACGAAAAATTATGAAAAGTTGAACTGATAATTATGATATCAGTAATTTAATAATATTAAAATCTCATTATAGTTTTAATACCTAAGATTACTTAAGTTATGTTTGGTAATAAGTCCTAACTTTTTGCATTTTCATTTTTTGGAGATTCAAAAAATAAAAATTTACGCCTAAAACTATTTTCGCCCTAAAAGTTCATTCTCATTTTCTAATTTATATTCTTTCTATACAAATATCAATGAGTACTCCATTTTTAATCATACCACACTATCTCTCACCATTAATCATTTTGCCCCTATATCAAAATTTTCTTATATTATCTTTAATTTTAATATTTCCACATAATTAAGTAATTGTTTATAAAATTATATACCAAAATAAAGTGTATACATACACATGTACTAATTTGGCATGTATGTACACATGTAATTAGGTTTATCGTATGATATACATAAGGTATGTATTGTGTGTGTATACATACATACAACAAAATACACCGCATAGAGTATGTAAGCCATTATAGGTAATAAGAACATGGATTGTAAAAGTACGTAATATAAAATACATAATAATACGTGTGTATCATTATATGTACAACATAAGTTAATAATGAATGTGTTACTCAACTTTTATACAACAAACAAATGTCAAAATATTTGTATAATAAGGTAATTGCAATTACGACCGGAAAATTAGTTTTTTCATTAATTTTATTAGTAATTTCAATTTTATATAAGTTGAATTTTGTTAAATGCGACAACTACGCTATCATGCGAATATTTTCTGTACAAAAGTTGAATAATACATATTCACTTATATCATACACTATGATGCATGGACATAGGACGTGGGATACGGTGCATGGGACATGACACTTTTAAAAAATCATAGGGCATGACACGGTAGTAATATATATATATAATATATAAATTACTTTTTTTTTTTTAAGTTCGATATCATAAAAAAATTAATTACTCATCAATACTCATTAAGTCAATAACAAATGAAAAACAAGAATATCCACGTCTTCAACACAACATATAATATAGCAAAATGAAATGCTTCACTGTGCAAATCCTAATGCAAATAAATGAAATAGCAATTAAACATTAATCGTCATACAATAATGCAAATACAAAGAGTCTAATTTTCAATATTTGGTCAAATATCATAATGGTTTTTCACCCACTTCATTTACAAGTAAATCATGTTCCAATTCCGATTCATCAAAAGGAGATTTGCAATTTCTAAAATTTCAATGTATTGATACTCAAAGCATCTCCACCGACATCCTTCATTTTGGTCTCACATTCTGTATGTTGTGAAGCCTTTCTTAATAAAAGACGAGATTTTTTTAATTTTTAGTTTCTAGTATTTTATATTTTGACCCCAAAATATTTAATTTATTTGAAGAGAAGTGGACACCCGAGTCCTAATCTGGGCCATGTCCGACACCATACGTCGTGATTTTTCGGAGTGTCCGTACTTTAGAGATCAATACATATTTATAGAGTCCAAAGACTCCATTAGAATCACTCAAGTGGATATGTACCAAATGGTTAAAACACGAAATAAAACCATCCAGGGAGCCCAATTAAAAAGTACTACTAGCTGTTAATTGGGTCGAGTCATGTACATAGTAATTAACCTTATGATTATAACACGAACAATTTTGGACATGTAAATATTGGGCCGTACAAAAATTGGGCTAAAGTCCTGACTCCACAAATCATTTGCAAAAGAAATATATATTATGCTATACAAAATGTAGAACACGAGCGGGGATGGCTCAGTTGGGAGAATGTCAGACTGAAGATCTGAAGGTTACGTGTTCGATCCACGTTCACCGCATATCCTTTTTTTTTCTTTTGTTCTTTTTTCTCATATTTAATTATCAAAACGAGAGAGAGAAAAAACCATCGAATAGAAAAGCTAAAAAAATCTACTTCTGTTATCCTTTTCACACGTAGTTGACATATCACATATATCATAGAGCTTCTTTATTAAGAATGCTTTACGTTTAGATGTTCGAAAATTGATGATGTTTAGAATTTGAAACCATGAAGCTGAATTATTTTGATTTCGTTGTTGAACTTATAAGTCTTACATCATGCATTTCAGTTTGATAGTGAGTCATTTAGCAAAAAAAGCTACTTTTCTTTTTTTGTAATTTCATCCTCCTCATAAATTCTCATTTCATTGTAAAATTAAGGAAATGGGAGAAGCGGTAGGAATATTTTGTTAATCCACATGCATCTTGATCTTGTCCAAAATCGGAAAATGAACTTAGGGTGTGTTTGGATCGAGTGATTTGAAATACATTTGAAATGGATTTTAAATCACTTGACAAATCCATTTAAGTTCGTTTGGATGATGATGAACTTCAAATCCCTCGTCATTCATTTTGAGCTCTTTTCTCCACAACTAAGGTGAATTTCAAATGACACCATTTTAGGTGTCATTTGAAATCTTTCCTCCAAATCCACTCCTCAAATCCAAATCCATCGATCCAAACGCACCGTTGATCAATTTGAAAAGACACGAACCGTACGAGTATGGTGAGAGCCCTGAGAGGATTACAGGTTGCAAGCAGTCATGACAAAGCTTCCTACGTATTTACATGAGCATCCAGCCTATCACATAATTCAATATATTAATTGGATTCAAGTTTTGTTACTTGATTACGACTCTAACTCCTAAATCCGTATGAAAAGTAACATCCTTCTAGGTCTGTAGACTCACTCGGTATTTATTGAGAATATACAAGGCTATATAGGTCAACTTTGAAAATATTTTTCACACGTGCACTTTATATGGATGAGTGATTGATTACTGACTTGATATGATACTTATAACGGGTGGCAATTGGGTTGATTGGGTCGGGTTTGAGTTGTGTCCATTTGGATTGGATTCAAAGTCGGTTGGGCCAATTGGATCCAATAAACACATGCATTATTATTGGACCCAATAAGTACCCAAATTGGAACCAACAAGGTAGGCCTGGCATTGGGTGGGCCGGACCCAGACCCAAAACATTGGGTCTGGGTCTGGGTCCAGACCCAAAACATTTTTTTAATTGGGTTTGGGTCTGGGTCTAGACCCATTCAGACCCAATACCCAATCATTTTAAACCATTAGATATATTTTATAATCTAAGGGCCATAAGACTGGAGAAGAAAAAAAAAATCAATCGTACCCTCTCAAGTCTCAACACTCGCTCCACCTCGGCACCTCCATCTCTCTTCTCCGATCGACTGATCCTCCGCGCCTCCGCAGCTCCGCCATTGTCTCGACCGCCCCGATCGCCCGAGTCCCGACGTCGATATCCCTCTCTCTAATTGGTAAAATACAAAACCTTTAACACTTTAATTAATTAGGGATTTAGGGTTATACCAAATGGAAAATTGGTAATATTCCTTTTGTTTGCTTTCAACGAAATCGTAGATCTAAAGGGAGCAAAAAAGTGTGGCTGCTTGTGCTATCATGGTGCTTGGAAGGATTGTTGATGCTAGGATTGGGAGCATTTTTATCATTTGTTTGGTTTGTTCGACTTGAGTCACTGGAGATAGGATCCATGGTGAAGTAGGGCCTATTGTCTTTTTTAATGTTTTTTTTTTTGAGTAATTACTGTTTTGCTCTTTTTTATGCATTTGAAGATTGGTTTATGTTGATTGGAATTTTTTTTAATATTATTATGGTATTTTTTTTTTGTTGATTTGTTTGTTGAATTGCTTGTTGATGTATATTTCTTTTTGGGTAGATGTTTATATGATTTTGGCATTAATTTTCATAGTTATGAATAATCTAGAATTTTTTTGTTAAGTTACAGCAATTTTCATAGTTATGGATATTGGTCTCATTTTTGTTGATTTATATCATAAAGATTTTCAAATCAATTAACCTAAAAACATAAATTATAATTTTATTTCAATGCTTTATAAGAAATTAAGAAAAAATGGTAAAATAAAAGCCCAAATGGAACCCAAAATAAAATAGAAAAAATACATACACAATAAAAAGATTACACAGAAAAAAAAAACAAAAAAAAATAAATAAAGAAAAAACATTGGGTCCAGGTCTGGACCCAAAACATTGGGTCCAGACCTGGACCCAGACCCAAAACATTGGGTCTCTATATAGACCCAATTCTCAGACCCATTGGGTCTGGGTCCAGACCCAGACCCAAAACATTGGGTTTGGGTCTTGATAAGACCCAAAGTTTTGGGTCTGGGTCTGGGTCTTACCCACCCAATGCCAAGCCTACAACAAGGACCCAATCATGAACCCAACAATGCACAAATTTAGAATATAAGATATTTTAAATAAGTTTAGAAAATTAAAATTCTAACTTGTAAGTGCAAGAGGTTGAGATGGAATTGGATCCAAATTGGGCCAAATTTAAAACCCAATTGGATCCAAATATTATGAAAACCAACACAATTGGAACTATCATTTTAAAATATTAAGAACCAACCCATTGAAAATTTAGTTAGGTTTGGGTCCAAATATATGTTTGGACCCAAATACCATCCATACTTACACATAGCCATATCGAATAGTGGAGGTTTTGGGTCTTAGGGTCGAACTCTAGAGCGACCCGACCCGTTACTGTTCTCTAACGTGAATCTTGAAAAGCGCATTGATCAGTCGATCTATAGTGGGCCTTGACTTGAGCTTGTATTGGGTCTTAGATCACTACAACATGGCTCTTGGGCCTAAACACTATATTTTAGTATATTACATTTTCTAACTTGAAAAAAACCAACCATCATTTTGTTCCACTATTTGTAATGGCTCTATTTGTAATATAGCCAATTTAATACACCAAAAACGAGTTGCAATATTATAAATTTATGCACGCGAGTACCACATGCCACGCCACGGTTGGTAATAAAACATGTAAGTTTTTTTTTTCCTCATAGCAAAAAGTAAATAACTTGGTTGTATAAAATTGAAAATGGAATGGTTGTAAATTGAGGTTCTACCTCTAACTTCTCAATTTGGCTCGTACTTTTCACATGGGCCTCAAGACCAATTGATTGACGGGAAATTCTATCATAGGCCAGACTGTAGTCTAGACCATAGATTTTCAGGGTTGCGTGTGGTTTTTCTACCAACCCATATGGAAAAATCACCCCATACATGAGGAATGTGTGGTCTAAGAGTACTGGCTTAGCATAAATTTTTTCATTGATTTGCTCATATATACATAATACATGTTATGTCATGTCATGTGTTTTAGTTCACTCTTGGAGAAATTATATTTTTCGTCCCATAAATTTGCCTGAGTAATTTTAATCTCTTTCCTTACAAATTTCTCACATTTAGCTTCATAATTTCAAAGTGACATTTTGTCATACCGTCTGAAATCTAATGGTCAACTTCGATAATCTGACTGATTTTTTTTGAAGATTTTACGTGAATACAAGCACACAAGGATTATATTAAATATTACGTATGGCTACTCAATATCACATCTCACTTATGCACAAAATCTCCCTAAAAAGTTTGGCCACAATATTAACTAAGAGAGTTGACCATTATATTTTGAAGGTGAAATTAAATAAGAATTATCTTGAAAGTTATGAAATTAAATTTGAGAAAATCAATAATCAATGATATCAAAATTGAATTTGTGCTAGATTAATTTACGAAAGTACAATATTCCCTTAATTATTTGAATTTGTAGATTAGCTATTCTTATTTTCTACATAAAAAAAAATCATTACCCTGTGAATTTAAAATTAAAAGGACCTAAAAGCGACCTTCCAAAAATTATATAGATAATCAACAATCTCAAGTGTAAAAAATTAGGGGAAAATTACACATACACCTCATTTATTGTCTAATTACTAAAAAAATCATCACTTATTAAATTACATAAAAATTAGGGCATTTCAAACGATTATATTCTGTGAATAAAAAATTCTTATAATTTTATCATTATGAACCTTATGAATAGACACCTTAAAGATATGTGTAGACATTGAAATTTCACGTCCAATCAAATCATGCCACATGGATATGTTGACAAATCAAATGATATTTAAATTAAAAGATATTTTTCTCTTTAAATTAATATATATATTAAAGAGATAATATCTAAGAGATTTATTTAAATCATAATATCCAGGAGATTTATCTAAATCATAAATCAACCAATCAAATGTCTCCGAAATTATGATAATAAATTATACAATCAAATGGATATTTATCAAAGAAGTTCAAATTATTCATGACTCCTTCATCCTACACCTATAAATAGGGTCCTTTGGAGCTCATAATAAACACACAGAAGTTCAATCAAAGGTAGAGAAGACGAAGGAAGCTCTCCAAATTTTCTCTACGAAAGTTCTTCAAATACAAAGAAGGTTCAAGGCGTTCTTGAAGAAGTTTATCAAATTATAGTGTTTGATTCGTAATTACGGTGCTAAACCTACGAATCAACATTATAGAAGTTCAAATCAAGTTCAAGGAAGATCAAAGATACAAATCAACCTTGAAAATTTCAAATTCCATACAACAAATTACACGTTTGATCCGAGATTAAGCTGTCAAGCCCTCGCATTAACGTTATAAACATTCAAGTCAACTTTAGAGAAGATCAAAGAAACAAAGTCAACTCCAACATTCAAATCGATATTCTTGAAGGAAGAATCAGAGTATAGAAATAGAGATTTGTACTCCAATTTTTACTTTGATTAATATAAATTTCATTTGTCACATTTTTTGTGTTTTTGATAATCAGATAATACAAATTTATTGTGTACAAATTTTTGGCACGCCCAGTGGGACAATCTCTACCTCTCATCTCTTTAGTTTATCAAGCTAAAATGGATGGTCAAGTCAAAGCTATGAAGATAGTCGAACCCAAGATGGTCATCTCAAATTCTTCAAACTCCATAAGCGAAATCATTGGCGTCACGACAAGAAGTATGCCCATGAAGCTACAAACATCTTCAAAGGTGGTTCCCCTACTTGAGCATGTAGATGATGATCTATTCTGCCTTGGTGATGAAATCAATCATGATGAAGAGAAGTATTTGCCATCCCCACAACGTTCTACATCAAGTGACTCAAACATCGCATGTGTCATGATGATGAATGTTACCACTTCGGAGGAAGAAATTGCAAACTTGGCAGAAGTTGTTGAAAGATTAACGAAGCATGTTCAAGAGCAAGCCACTCTAATTGCAAAGTTGATGAAGAAGACAGACGACGTGGATAACATGCACGAAATCGGAAAACAAGTCGAGACGCATGATGAAGCTGAGACGTCAAATAATCAACATTTAGTTGAGAAAGAAAGATCCATCGTCGAGGGGCTTCAAGTTTCAAGTGATAGGACGATTCTATCTGATCGACTTAAGGAGTTTATCAGGGGCACTATTTAAGACAACCACGATGGGAGATCCAAGATACCTTTAGCTTATGTCAAACCATATACTCAAAGGATTGATAATTTGATGCCAACTGGCTATCAACCCCCAAAATTCCAGCAATTTGATGGCAAAAAAAATCCAAAGCAACATGTGGCGCACTTTTTTGAAACATGCAATGATGCTGGAACTTATGGTGATCAACTAGTCAAGCAATTTGTTAGGTCACTAAAAGGCAATGCATTCAATTGGTACATTGATCTTGATGCTGACTCAATTAGCAATTGGGAGCAGTTGGAGCAAGAATTCCTCAATCGCTTCTATAGCACCCGTCGCACTGTTAGCATGCTTGAACTCACCGATTTCCGTCAATGGAAGAATGAACCTGTCATCGACTACATTAATCATTGGAGAAATTTGAGTCTTAACTGCAAAGAAAGATTGTCTGAGTCATATACTATTGGAATGTGTATTCAAGGGATGCATTGGGGTCTTCGATACATCCTTCAACGGATTCAACCAACGATGTTTGAAGAACTGGCCACTCGAGCATATGATATGAGTTGAGTATGACTAGAAGTGGACTTGATGAGTGATATATCCAAGAGCCTTCGAGACAAGAAATCAACAAAGGGGGCAAGCCATTCACAAACGCCTCCTATGATGAGCCCATACCTGAAGATAGTGGTGACCATATTGAAGAAAGTGACGTTCAAGTTCTTCATCGCTACTTCGACTAAAGATGTTAGGCAAACGCTCCTCGATAAGACTCAATAAGAGCATATACTGTTAGCAAGTCTCTTTGATAAGAATTTAAACTTTCAATAAATTGAAAACCCAAATGGAGTCCTAGATATGAGTATAAACTATCGCTCCTTGATGCAAAAATAAGTGCACTCCTTGACACGAGTATAAAAGGTCTAGAAGTCAAATAAAATGAAGTTCTCCTTGACACGAGTATAAAAAGTCTAGAAGTCAAATCAAATGAAGTTCTCCTTGACAAGAGTATAAAAAGTCTACAAGTCAAATCAAATCATATGAAGTTCTCCTTGACACAAGTATAAAAGGTCTATAAGTCAAATCAAATCAAATGAAGTACTCCTTGACACAAGTATAAAAGGTCTACAAGTCAAATTAAATCATATGAAGTTCTTCTTGACACAAACATAAAAGGTCTATAAGTCAAATCAAATCAAATCAAATGAAGTTTTACTTCACACGAGCATAAAGGGTCTAGAAGTCAAATTAAATTAAATTCTCCTTAACACGAGTATAAAAGGTCTAGAAATCAAACCAAATCATATACTCCAAGCCTTGAAGAGTATAAACTAAGTATGACACCTCTATAAAAAAAATATTTGAACTACGTTATGACTTGATTTCTTTTCATTAGGGTACGTAGGCAACTTAAGCTCATCTAAGTTCAGTCATAAATTCAAATCAAATCACATTCTCTTGATGGAGTGACGTCGCTCATTCAAAAGAATTTAGAAAGAAAAATTCATAATCATGAATACACTCAAGAATTACAAGATAGAAATAAAGTTCTATTAGGTAATCTCAAAAGTAATATTCATGACATGTGGCAATTTAATCTCGCTGTGACATAGACAACTTGTAGTGGAAACAACAAAGTATTTTCGAGGAGACACCAAACTGTGTGGAAGGCTTTCATGGTATCAAAGCTCAAGTGGAGGCTACTCTTATGGCATGAATTTTATATTGAGACGTCGCGACTCATTTACTACGAACTATGCTTTGAAGTAACCAAACTTCCGTGAACGAATCTCGAGGGGACATTTGTAGACATTGAAATTTTACGTCTAATCAAATCATGCCACATGGATATGTTGACAAATCAAATGATATTTAAAGCAAAAGATATTTATCTCTTTAAATTTATATATATATATATATATATATATATATATTAAAGAGATAATATCTAAGAGATTTATCTAAATCATAATATCTAGGAGATTTATCTAAATTATAAATCAATCAATCAAATGTCTCCAAAATTATGATAATTAATTATTCAATCAAATGGATAATTATCAAAGAAGTCCAAATTATTCATGACTCTTTCATCCTACACCTATAAATAGGGTCCTTTGGAGCTCATAATAAACACACAGAAGTTCAATCAAAGCTAGAGAAAACGAAGGAAGCTTTCCAAATTTTCTCTACGAAAGTTCTTCAAATACAAAGACGATTCAAGGCGTTCTTGAAGAAGTTCATCAAATTATAGTGTTTGATTCGTAATTACGGTGCTAAACCTACGAATTAATGTTATAGAAGTTCAAATCAAGTTCAAGGAAGATCAAAGATACAAATCAACCTTGAAAATTTCAAATTCCATACAACAAATTACACGTTTGAACCGAGATTAATCTGTCAAGCACTTGCATTAACGTTATAAACATTCAAACCAACTTTGGAGAAGATCAAGAAACAAAGTCAACTCCAACATTCAAATCAATATTCTTGAAGGAAGAATTAGAGTTAGATTTGTACCCCAAATTTTACTTTGATTAATATAGATTTCATTTGTCACCTTTTTTGTATTTTTAATTTTTAGTAATACAAATTTATTGTATACAATATGTGTTGGTAATTTTCAATAACTAAGGGAAAATTTTGGTAATCATACAATTACTGAGGGGGTCGGTGTGTAATTCTCACAAAATTTACTTTAAAAAGGCAAAAAAGTGAATTAAAAAAATAGAGAGAAAAACATTTTTCTTATGCAATCAACAAAAAGTTCCTTGTATAACACTCTTGCCACAATTACAAATCAAACCAAAGTAAACAAGCATTTTGATTCACAAACCTTGGTGGTTAATCCTATACATAGGCAACTTATACATCAAAATACCTATATTTTCAATCACTAAAATACGGTGTAAACTACACAAGTACATAGACGTATTAACTTAAAATATTACCCTAACAACTAAATTAACTGTCACAACCTAATCATAAAAGATAATCGTATACTGAATACATTTTGAGGAGCTCTTACAACTTCGATTTCAAAAATCATATAATTGAAAGTCATTATATTAGAATTTAAAGTCTCGAGATAGCACTGCACTGCACAAACAATAGTTAATCGAGATGACTCAAAACAACTTCCTTCTCGAATCGTATATGTACAAGATAACTACTCATAACTACCACAGTAATTACTCGGATACTTTGTGTATATGTTTTTGCAAGTAATGTGGCCAAGAAATGGGTGAGAAATGATTTGATTCATCCCTCCAACTACATTCTATATCATCCGCAATGTTCTTAGCATCCATCGATGCCCCAAGAAGGCCACGTTTGGTGAACCCCACCGCGTACAACCCATGTTCACATTTCCAGCCATTTGGAAATGGTCTTTTGGGCAGTCCATCTTTCTCCGAGAACATTTCACTTTCCTAGGATTGGAAAAGAAATTTAGTCAGCCAAACATGCCCTTTGTTTAAGTACTTTGAACTTGTAATTATAATGGAGTATACTGGAGTCCGATAAAAGAAAGTATGCGAAGTCGGATAAAAGTAAGTAATGCAATATGGTGTTTTGATCATTTTACACTATGTTTCAAGGTATGTTTCAGAGTATAAGAAGTTCATAAAACTCACTTAGTTGATATTTCAAAAAATTCTAAATAGAATATCTCAAAATCAAAGATAATTCCCAAGAAAATTTTGAAAAAAAGAAACGAAAAATAACATTTATTACTCATGATTTGACTGTCTACATTATTCACAAAATGAGTTTTGAGGCGATATTTCAAATCTGAAAATTAAACTAATCAAATATCTTATTACAAAATGACGCCTCATTCAAAATAAGACCAATCATCACTATTGTTTTTATATCTAATTCAATAAATTTGACTTAAATATAAGTGTTTAACATAAATATCAACTCAAACAAATTTTTCATACCAAAGAACATATCATATTAATCATAATAATTACTCACTTCTCAACACCCACATTTCATATCCTTAACTTTTGTTTTGCTCAATTTTATCATGAATTTCCTTTTAAATGAATATATCATTTAATTAAGGCCTATACTACAGTACTCTTATTCTACATCATTCTGGATCATTAGATATTTGATTAAATATTCATTGTCAAATACCTATACCAAGTGGATAAAATATTTCATATAAATATAATTTTCTTCAATTTTCACTGACATGAAAACCCTATTTGAATATATGATCATAGAATGACTACAAGTAGTAGTAATATACCTTTAGCCAAGATGGTACGATACTTTTGTAACCCGTTGCTAGGATTATTGCATCATAATTTTCGATCCGCCCATCTACAAATTCGACACATTTATGCCTTAGTTTCCGAACGCCTGGACGTACCTATAATCAAAACTACAATGATTTTATTATCATAATCTCGACAATTATATAATTTGAGGGGAAAAATATATCAATTTGGATTGAAAAATATTATTTCCTTAATCCCACAAAAGGAGCTATTGATTGTTTTACATCTATATAAATAATAAAATGTTGTGAAATTTTCTATAAACTAGTAAATCACACATGCGTTGCACGTGAATAATAAAATCTCGTTTAAATTTTTTGTATAAAAAAATATTATTCAACTTGATATTGTTTTATATTTAAAATCTTTACTAATAACTTAACTAAAGAAGTAATTTATTAACGGTCTATTATTATTTATAAAATTAGATTTTGATTGAATGAAATATTAAATCAACATCAAAAGAAATTAAATTAACATAACTAAATAAATTCTTATGTTATTTTGTGAATATCTTCTTTTAATTTTGATGGATCAAAAACTTATATTCTTCATTGGTTTCATTAAGTTATTTCTATATTGACAAGCCTCTTCATTATGGCTTAAAATCTGGATATTTACGTAGTCTTCTTGTTTTCATTTTTTTTCACTTAATTCAAAAATGAAATGGTATATTTCGCTTAAGATCATTTAATGTGTTTCCTTGAGAAGTGTACATAAACCTACATAATCTATTTGTACCACTCAAATCAAGTTCGTTTATTGAGAATCATGATTCAGAAACTCTTAAATAATAGTAGTTTTTTTATTATCTTAACATGTCTGCAGACGTGATAATCTGATAATTTGATTGCTACTTGTATAGTTGAAAATTAGCACAAGGGATTGAAAAAGTATGTACATATACACTGGCGCAGTGATCTTATTAATAAACTTAATTTTATGTGAGCAAACAAACTGAATATCTTATCTAAGCACTTTCATTTTTTTTATTCTACTTTCTTAACCAAGAATATATATATATATATATATATGATAGTTTGGCTTTTGTGTTATTAAAGAACTTTCAAGTATTACAAATCATGATATATTTATTTTAGAACTTATTATTACTCCACATCACCTAGTCATCACAATCTTTTTTAATTAAATCGACACCAAAATATATATTCTTTAAATTCTTAATATTAGTTTTAACTATAAATAAGTTGACAGTGTTATAACAGAAGTTTTGTATAATTTATGATGCAGAGATACTGCTAAAAATTACTAAGTGGAGTATAGTTTTCGTTTCATAACCGTGTTCATTGGGAACTCCTGAATACGAATACCATGGTTGAAATAGATTTGAAATGTCCATAATTATAAAAATGAGGAATTTTTGGATATTGTATTTGATATAAATTTGAATTATTCGACAGGCCTTGGGTACCAAACAATTTTTTTTTATCATGATATAAACTTTTCAGCTAAAATATGAAAAAATATAATAGTTTCTTTCTTTTGTTTAATTTAATATAAAATTAAACATATGACAAAGAAATTAAAATAATTTGATAAATTTTTATGCCTAGTTAATATTTATGAATCTTTACATTCATATATAAATAGACATATCCCGAATATACTATAGAACTTTAAAATATGTTGCATTTTATATTCATATTTGTCACATTTGTATCCATGTATCATAGTCAATAAACCTCCAATCATCTAGTTCGCTCGTAAATACTGTATACCAATCAACTTGAACCACACTATTTCAAAAGACAATTGTATAGTTTCATTTTACATTTTATCAATCCGCACATGTCATGTCGTGTTTATATTCTTTCTTCAATAAGTTAATGAGTTTGTAAGTTATATGCATTGTATAAAATACTAATGAATTGGTAAGTTATATTTGTATGTTTTGTACAATATATAATACTCAATATTTTCAATTAATACAATATATAATAATCAAATAAAGCTAAAATATACTGCTGACGTGAATGTCTTAAATTTGAGAAGATGAAGAAGATTTTGCAAATATATGTTAAAACACTTTTTGAATAATTGTTACGTGCTCAAGTTTACATTTTTGTTACTTTTAATTAATTTTTTGTCCTCGTGCTTTAGATCTTATCATTACACTTTACTTTTAATTATTATTGAACAGTTTCATGTAATATCTATTGTTATTTGTATAGCTTATTATTATTTTAGAATCTTGTATATACTATGGTGTTTCACTTATTCACTTATAACTACAAATAAATTTGAATTTTGAAGATAACAAATTCAGTTTATATATATATATATATTTATTTATTTATTTTACTTTTTAATGAATACAGTATAGTGGATTTGATTTTTTAAGTTTGATTATTTTCTATAATTGAATTTGTGTATTGTGAATGACTAACCTGAGAAGAGGAACTGAGGAAGAATTCCTGACTTTGTCTATAATTATTTACTAAATAAAATATTTAAAGTCAAAATTTTATTTTATTAGAATGAAAACTAATGAAGAGTCATTAGTTGTTGGGACTAAAACCATGCATGTACATGATAACACGTTTAATTGTTATTAAGTCATATCAATTTGAATTAATATATCAAATAGCTTATGTTCTATTTAATTCAACTTGAAAATTAATACAAACATTGAATAGTGAAATAAAACTGTTGGGACTATCAAACCGGATATACATAGACGGTTGGTTAGAGATTAGCAATTTTCAATTATTTATGAACTTCAATAAAGAGTCATTAGTTGTTGGGACTCAAACTCCATGTAATATATAAAGCTTCCTTTTAAATGAGTCTTTTTAAAGAGTTTTAATGTAAATATACAACCTATTTTATTTATATAATATATTTTTATTATTAATTATATTTGATAAATTACTATTTTACCATTAAAAAGTGAATTATATAAAGACATATTTGATAGATAAAAAATTCAAAGGAAATATTAATAATTAACAATTAAAAAATAAATAAAGTATATTATTATATATTAAATTAATAATTATTATTAATATTAATTATTAGTATTATATTTATATACACAGAAAGTTGGGGGGCACAATATTGTGTCTGCTCAATCCGTTAGGGAATATATAAACACCTTTCATGGCTACTCCTTTAACTACTCACAAATCACAATATTAACTATGGAAAGTATTTGTGTTTGACTAAACTCATCTTAATTTATTTGTCATTATAATTTAAATATAAATTTTTATTAGAGTTATATACAATATATTTTTATTATTTATTATTTGACTATGACTATTTTGCCATTAAATTGTGATTTATATAAGGGCATATTAGGTAAATAAAAAATTCAAAGAAACACCCATACTTTTATAATAGAAATAGATAGATAGAAAATAGATTGGGAATAGTAACAAATGAAGATAATATGATTTAAGATGTAGTTTAGGAGCGAATCATTTTCCTCAATCGAAAGAGTTGAAAAATGATGTGAAATATGTAATATAAGTAATTATTATATATTTATTTATATAAACACATATAATTATCAGTACGTACGTAAATCTTATTCTACAATCAAAATAGTCGATTTTAATTGGAGAAGCATAATTCGAACTCAAACAAAATATTTAATATTTTGACATATGTATCTCTTACTAAAGTCAGTTTCAATCATTCACTAAGTTGACCATCAAGTATTATATTTTAAATTTAAATTAAATGATTTAATGTTAATACGAATTTTTTTGTGCTAATCATCAAAATCAAGTCAAATATTTAATTTAATAAATGATTACGTCATGATATATTATTATTATTAATTTTTGCATATTTAGTATCCCGAGTTACAACTACTTTCACTTTAAATGTAAAAACAATTAATTAAACCATTAATTTCACCATAACACAATATTTTTATCTAGGTTAAATCTTTACATATTGATATAAAGTTAACACATATAAATCAGTTATAGCTCATGATATCATACATTCTGCAAGACAAATCTGTCAATTTTCTGGAATTTGATTTTATACAAACTCAATTTTGTTAAGATTTAGAAGAAGCTAAAAAAATCATTTTTGCGAGAACAAATCGATTAATATTTATTAAAACATCTCAAAATTTGATAATGCGAGAAATACTAAAATATAAATAAAGAAAAATAGCAGTGAAATAGCTTTAAAAAGTATATATTTTTCCAAAAAATATATACTATAAATAAATATAAACAAAGCAATGAGAAATTACCTTAATGTGTCCACTTTTGATCTTGTCGAAGGTTCCAATGTCCAATACGGGTGTCTTTCCAGACAGGTTCTTTAGCTCCAGCGGGCCCCTTTTGGGTCGGGTCAACCCGAACCGACCCGTATCACCAAGCATGAGACGTGAGATCGCTAGTAGGAATTGATCTGCTAGTCGGGCCGGGGCCCACCGTTGCAGCCACATGGCCAGCCCGAAAGTTGATTTTCCCATAATCTCTCGTGGTAGAATATGCACCTAAAATGAGATACATTAAGTTGTTATTAATAGCAAAATCAACAAAGAAACAACATACAAAATATGGGATGAAATTTTTTGATGGACTATTTTTATGTTTATTCACTTGTTGATTTCTAAAAGTTCATTGGGGGAAAAAGAATAAATAAATAGCAAAAATTTAGTTCAGATTCAAGTTAAATTAAAATTATTTATACGACAAGTGAATCACACTTATTGGTGCTTAAACCTTCGAGTGAAACATTGCAGCGGAAACAAAGTTTTAAAAATTTTCGAGTTGTTTAACTCATTAAATATTTACCTCGTACGTAATAGTCATGCTAGTAACTTCTTACCACGAATACTAGAATTACGTGTGTATACGATGAAATATATTTTTTCTCTAAGTTGGAAGAAAAAAAGAATTTCTAGGAAAAACACTAATATAAGACTATAGATAAATAGAACATAATCGAACTTGTAAATTAGGAGATGATTTGAAGAGTGAAAAGAACCCTCTATTTATATCATTGAATTACCTTTGATCTAATTCTCCATATCAAATCTTCGTATTATCATTTCATAGATATTATTTTAACCAATAAATAATTAATTAAATTAATTTTCCTAATGTTTGTTTTTGGTTTCACTCAAGTCATTTTAGACATTTTTACCTTGAAGATGAGCATGCGTTACTCACCCATAGGGCTCAAAATTGGACAAATTGCTCGATACTCTACTCGAGTTCGATTGTTAAAAGTTCGGTTCGATAATTTATCAAATCAATCTTGAATAATTTTTTATGTTTTGATAAATTTTGAAGCTCGATTAGTAAAAAATAACAAAAACATGTACAAAATATTCAAACTATTTGCACTGGCTCGATTAAAACTCGTTTGAGTCAGGTTCAATGAACAATCAAACCAATCTTAAATATAATTTTCAAAGCTCGATTGTATTTTAAACATGTTTGAACACCTATGCGTTCGGCTCGACTCGACTTATTGACACCCCTACTGACACAAATGGACTAAACTAAAATCAAATCTAATGGTTAATATATATAAAAACTTAAATAAAATTAAATTAATACGTTGAGGATGCTAAAATTACGGGTCATATTTGGTGACTCACGAGAGTTGAATTTCAAAAAAATCTCCACCAAATATTTAATAATCTCGAAAATCTCCAAATATCACCCCTAAAATTTCACAGACGACATTCTACCAACAAATTAAACACTAGCTAAAAAAAAAATTTAGACAAATTTTTTAAATACAAAATAATCAACAAAAAGTAAGAAAAAGGTTCATACGTACTGTATCTCTTACAACAAGTGTAGGTCTCGCGTTATGGTTGCACAGATCCAAGCAAATCTCCATACCCGAATTTCCACACCCGATCACCAGAACATTCTTCCCTTCATAAACTCCGCCACTCTTGTACATACTCGTATGCACCACATCGCCGCCGTACTCCGCCGCGCCTTCCATTTCCGGCACCACCTCCTCCGCATTCTCCCCCGTTGCCACCACCACCCACCGACACACGTACTCCTCCCCGTTCTCCGTCTCCACTCTCCAGAACCCTAGTTTCCGGTCGAACTCAGCTCTCACCACTCTCCGATCAAAAACCGGCTGAATTTCGAATTTCTCGGCGTAATCTTGTAAGTATTTGATGAACTGTTGCTTGGTGGGGTAATTAGGGTAATCTGTAGGGAACGCCATTAATGGAAGCTCGCAGAAGTGTTTTGGTAAATGGAGCTTTAATCGATCGTAGGTTTTGAGCTGCCATAGCGAGGCTATGCAGTTCGATCTCTCGAGTATTAGCGACGGCACGCCGTTGTGTTTCAGGCACGCCGCCGCCGCGAGCCCCGATGGTCCGGCGCCGATGATTACCGGCGTTGGGACCCAAATACGTCGTAGTTTTGAGGTTTCATTAACAGAGTAATTATCCATGAGGGGTTAATATTGTTAGAGTTAGATATGGAGTTTGGTGAATAATCTTTCAAGTGTGAAATGCGACTACTTGAAAGATTCAAGTGAGAGTGAAAAGCGGACATGTGGTGATAAAAGCGTGTTTGTAGATCATGCAGGAATATAGTTGCAGGATTTATAGGGGTGAATCTTTTGACGAAAGCCCTTAGGAATTGGAGTGGATTTTCTCTAAAATTAATCTATTTTTGATGAGAGAGAAATAGGATGTTAGGGAGCGAAGGCAGGCTACGGGGTTGTTCAATTAGAATTCATATACTCACTCACGTAAATGAAGGAGAGAGTTTAATACAAAATGCAAGAGATATAGACATATATATATATATGATATATATATATATCTTCTTCATATTTAATTATATATTGACTTTGGTGATGACAATGAAATAGGAAAAATATGGATTTGTTTGTTTACGTTATTGAGTAAAAAATTTGATATTTTCCGGAGAATTGAGAATTGCGTACTACGGAAATTCGTGTGAAAATTATAGGCTTTGTCCGTATTGATGAGAATTTGACTCCACGAGAAATTAAACAAAAAGCCGGGGAATTGGCCTGTTTCTTTTGTTTTTTTTGGATGACGGGGGAAACCCGCAGCCGCTACCCTAACGGGTGCGCACTGGGTAAACCTCGCTCTTGTGCAATAGTCTGCAAACCACACAAGAGAGATAAACCAGCCTAGGTTGCCCATAGCGCTGACAGGCTCATAGTAGAGAAGGCAAATAGGCATTCCCACAATAGGATTCGAACCCGTGACCAAGGCCACAAAATTCACATGCTCTTACCAACTCTACCAGGGGTTGCCCCTTCCCACAATAGAATTGGCCTGTTTCTTGCAGGTACCAATTAAAGTCTTTTGATAAAAGTTACTGGGCTAAGAACGAATGCTTTCTCAACAGGGGGAGAAATAAAAAATACAAGAATCCTCTTTTTTCTATAACATAACTTAACTGAAATTTCGTCAAAACGTTTAATCAAGCCAAAGCCGACGTATATAGAACAACCATAAAAGAAAACTCTTTTCGTTTGTGTTCAATCACCTATATAATTACATATCAATAGTTTATACATCATTTCATACATTTATCAATCAAATCATTTATTATAAACTTCACTTTCTCTTTCCTACTTTATAATTTTTTATCTATATTTTTTTTATTCACATAATCGTTATATACAAAACATCACAATCATTCTACACATTAAACATCAATCTATCACTATTAATTTGACATATTTTACAACTTTCAACCTATTTTTAAATACAGAAACAAATACCTACTATTTTCACACTAATTTTCAGACTACGCAATTCCATAAAATTTCAAAATTTTATCTCAGAAACATAAACAAACAAAGTCATAGTTGTTTCTTTATGTTTTTAAAATATGTTAAAAGTTATAAAATATGTCAAATCAAGAGTGATAAGTTGATGAATGATGTCAGAATGATTACGTTAGTTGTGTGATTGCATTAGTTGTGTAATGATCACGTGAATACAAAAATAATAAAAAATTATTAGTATGAAAGAGAAAGTAAAGTAATAATTATAATAAATTATTTGATTGGTAAATATGTGAAATGATGTATATATGATTGATATATAGTTATATAGGAGATTGAAAAAGTAGAGCTGAAAAAAAATGGATGATAATTTGGTATGTTACATTTATTTAGAATTTTGTAACTTCAAATTTTAAAAATGACATTTGAAAACATAAAACACATTATATACTTTTGGTACAAAATTTGTACAAGAGAATTAAATTTTATTGATGAATTACTTATTTAATTTTGTGTATATCTATATTATTCTTAATGGAAACGATGTGAATAAGTTGGAACCTGTGATGCACGAACATTTCAAAAAATCATAACGTGTTGGACACCTGATTGGACACGACACTCGTCCGACACTCTCCGACACTCTCCGACACCGTGTCCAATATGAAAATAAATTTGTCTACTTAAATAAAATAAAAAATAAAATATGAACACCGTAATGAACGTAGTTAGAGGCTATGTCTACTATGTATGCATCATTTGTGACATTTGATGTTATTTCACTTATTTTTTGTGATTTTAAAAACTGGAGTATTTATTTTTCTTTCAAACATATATAACTTTACAAATCAGACACAAATTTATAATTTACAATAGTCATGCTTATAGTTTTTTTCTCTAACTAGTCATATTTAAATTAGAATGAAAAAACTAATTTATATATTTTAACGTAAATTAATTAATATATATGTATGTGATATATATACACATTTTATTAATAATATCGAGGCCGTGTCGTATCCTAATATTTTTAAAATATCGTATCCCATGTCCGTGTCGTATCATACGCCGTGTCTCGTGTCTTATATCCGCACATTATATGTTGGAACCAACGATGAAATGTCAGAGTGGTTATGGAAAATATGAATTAATCCTTCCACAGAATGAGAGGTATTGAATGACCTCTTGAGAGTATTGATTGTGCCAAATATTGGATTTTCATCATTCTCGAGTTAATTAGATGACACATGAATTACACATATTATACATAATTTAAGAGAGTGATAAATCACTTAATAAATATAAAATGTTTATTATATGATTAGTTAAGATTCAATCAAACTTATACTTATTAAGTGACAACGTCAAGGTTGTCCTTTTATGAAATGTTGGATTTCTTGTGTTTGGATAATAATGTTCACAAGTTGAATAATAATTAAAATTATATCTAAATATGCATTTTAGACAATTAGTAATCGATTAATAGTCACAACACAAATAAAGTCATTAAGTCACTACAATAATTTTTAATTATTCTCACTAAATTGTTACATACTATTCAACTAAATGTCAGTAGTAAGACATGTATACACAAGTTTTTCTATCACTATAAATTATAATATCAACTTTTATACACAATTTTATGACAATGGAATAATTCTCATCACCGATATCTATAATTAATTATAATTATAACATTATCACTTCGTAAATTCTCATTAATATTCTCTTCTCATGTAATCGTATAAGAATTTATATATTGTGCACATACGGGAGAGATAATAATAATAATAATAATAATAATAATAATAATAATAATAATAATAATAATAATAATAATAATAATAAACAAAGTATTTATTAGGTATTTCCTTTTCAATCGATCCCACAAATCCATATCATGCTTATATAGTCATGATCGTGAAGAAATATCCAAAAAGTTTTCCTAAGTGACCTATTGCAATTAATATAAGAATAATATATCAAGTTAATTACATAAGAAGTCAAGTCAAAAACCCCTTTATTAATTAGTACCTATTTTCCTTTTATAATTAATTTATTTTAAGTAACTGATGAGATTTTTTGCATAGGTTAAAAGGAATTAGTTATTGTTGGCTGATGATGCACGGACATAGGAAAAGGGCACGATAGGAAAAGGGCACGATGTGATACGAGATACAATATTTTAACAAATATTAGGATTTGACACGATTCCGATACTTCTAAAAAATATATGTATATATAATTTGTATTTGATTTGCAGAATTCTACATGTTTAAAAGAAAAAGATATATTTCATTTGTCAAAACCACCAAAATAAGTGAAATAATCATCTGTTGTATAAATAATGCATAAGTGTATTATTTTTATTAAAAAATATATTGAGAATTATATTTTTTTTAAAAATTTTCAAATTGAAACTCATACTTCTTAATTCTCATATAAGTCACATCGTGTTCTCGTTCATATTCGAAACGTCCTCTAGTCGCGTCAAATAGTTGTTCAAGTTTTTTTTAATTTAATTAAAGTTTACAAATTTTTCATGTTGCATTGTTAAAGAGTAACACGTCTAATAAAATGCCAAACACAACACGTTGCAATTTTAAAAAATGTCCATACTTTATGCTTGGCACTAGATTGGCCTTTCTAGTATTGAACTTAATGGGTAAGAATAGTTCTCATTCTCCTTATCTTCCTCTCACAAGTCATGACCATTATTATTAGTGCAATATTAAAATTAATTAAAATTAAGGATGTAAACGAGTAGTCAAATATATACTTATATAGGGATGTAAATTTAAGGATATTAACTGATAAACATAAAACAATTTATGTAATGATTGATAATTAGTTATATTGACAATTGAAAAAGTAGAATTGAAAAGCGGTAAATTTGGATGAAAATAATTTATGTTAATGTTACTTAAAATTTTGTAATCCAAAATTTTAAAAATACAATTCAAAAACATAAACAAACTAGGCTTTACAAATCCTCATCATCCACAAAATTGCATATTTGGTCCCTTTAGTTATGGAGTGAGCATTATTGGTCCACAATTTTGAAGGCTATGATATTTTAGCTCCATATTTAAAAATTATTGCACATTTAATTTGTATCCTTATTTTTTTTTCTTTGCAATTGGCCACATGAGGATTAATTATATATGGGGATAAAAACTAATGTAAAAGATCCATGATGGCTTCACGTGAGCAACTTTACATGAGTTTTTTGCACCAAATAATCAATTATTTTTTCTCTTTAAATTAACAAAATTAAATAGGACCAATACTACAAAAAAATTAACTTCAAGTGGTCAAAAGATCGTCAAGCTCCAGACAAGAAATGCTCACACTCATATACTAGTTTAACTTCAATTTAAAATTTCAATACTCATGTAACATATATGCACCCATGCAAAAACTTACCAATAAAAGTAATAAATAAATAAATTGAAGAATCAATTAGATCCAATTTGAAATATAATGTGTGTGTATATATATCTATTGATTCTTCTAATTGTAATATATATAGGCCTCTAGTGAACCCCATAGACAACATAAACCATCAAGTTCTTGGGGGTAATTTCATCTGTGTTAAGTTGTTGAATACCATTTACTTTGTTCCTTCGCATCAGGATGCAGGAATGTTGACGTGGCCTTTGTCGGATGACACATTACTACACAAAAACATTAATGAAGAAAATAGGTAGGAGAAATTT
Organism: Verbascum thapsus; assembly: GCA_963669365.1. Lineage (NCBI taxonomy): Eukaryota > Viridiplantae > Streptophyta > Magnoliopsida > Lamiales > Scrophulariaceae > Verbascum > Verbascum thapsus. The sequence goes on from OY770104.1 coordinate 11,886,237, forward strand.
GCATTTTTTTTAACTTTATTCGAATTTAATTTTAATCTCGTTCGTTATAAATTTTTCATATTTAGTCACATAATCTTTAAAATATTTCACATTTAGTCTTACCGTCTCTAATCTTATGTTGACATCCAATGGGTTTGGTGCTCTCCATACTCCATCAGCAGTATATGCATTAAATGTTTTTGATAAGCATTAAATGCTTTTAAATAAATGCCCGTTGAACATTAAATGCATTGAGATGACATCTGATGTCCAATTGCTTATGATAAAAGCTATCAATAACTCAGCGATGTCTTGAACATAGATAGTCGCTTGTAGAACAATGTCGCTTGAGATATTTGATATTACGGATGATCTTCTGATTGTCGCTCGCTCTTGCTGTTTCTTCAAATCTCTTCGCATTAATAGACTTACTCAGAATTCTACTAACGCTTCAAGCGTTAAGACTAGCAAAACTAAAAGGACAAACAGAAAATCACCTAATTTAAAAGTTACAACTCGATAAACATCCTATCGCTTGATACATGATCTTCTATGAAAAACAAAACTTACATTTTCAGGGGTCTAACATTAAGTTCTATCTTGTCATTATCAAAACTTCTAACAAAGAAATTCCTGACAATTTTTCCCTTTTTGATGATGTCAAGACCATTCAACTTTTTAGAAAGGAAAAGCTCTTTTATAATTTTAAGAGCAGTAACCACAAGAAAAATAATTGTAAGTCAGCGATAAAGAGTTATGAGTATAACAGATAGATAAGAAGTTATGAAGGTTAGCAGTTAGCTGTTAGCGATTTTGTATTAAAACAAGATGTTTTATCACAAGAAATTGTTTTCAATTTTAAACAACAAGATACAAAAGATTAATCCCTAAATACTCTTCTTCTACATTCAGCTTCTTCAGATTGTTCTTCTTTAAAGCGTTCATGAGCAAAGGCTCTGATGATTTCATCAAATATTCTCATCCTTCTATGTGTTTCATTTACATGAGAGTTGTTTCGGAGTTTGAGAGCTACAGCCTTTTGCTCATAGGCAAATAATCGATTTTTCCATTGCTCGTAGTTTATGTCCAGACGATTTAAGCATTCTCTTGCTATACGCTTTACAGGGTCATTACATTCAAGAGCAGGAGGAATGGGAATGGCATCTTGATATATAGAAAATCAAAGTGCTTCAAGAAGATCAATATCAATATCCGGTATGGGTATATCATTATAAGTTCTGGTAGGTCGCTTCTTGAAAACATAGCTTGAGATTTTTCTTATCTCACTCAGTACAATATCTAGTTTAGCATTTATCCTTACATCTGGATCATTATGGATTTGCCTTTTCCTTTCCGAAGACCTTCATCTTCCCCCTTCTTGGCATCATCGAATGACTTAGCGAAGACGTCGCTAACTTCAGTGCGAATAGACTTCATAATGTTGTTGAGGGAGGATAACTCTTCCAATAGTGAAGCGACTTGGGCCGAGAGAGTGTTCAAGTGGTTGTCGATGCAGCACGTCTGGTTACAATATCATCACTGATAGTGTTAAGATCTTTTGCTAAATCAGACGAGAGTTGCTGAAACTATTTTGACACTTGGGCAATGGCAGTAGTAGCGCCCTTAGTCGCAGATGCTTGAATATCCTTAGATCGTGTGGCATAGCAAAGTTTGTAAGGTTCTTCATATATGATCTCGATCCGCTGACCTACATCGACGACGTCTTTCAAACTTTTGAGAACCTCTATCTGAAATTCAGAGGATGTCTAGGGTAGAACATCATTCATATCTAAGAATAGTTCTCTGTTGCTATCCACATGTGGTTCGATCTCAAACAGTGGTGGTTCTTGTGGTAATTTAGCATTCTGAGGTGCCATGGGAGTTGGATCCTCTGTAAGTGAGGATAGAACAACTGGAACAATTTGTGAGGTAGTGGCAGTGGAGACAGTTTCTGCTGAGGCATCTCCAACCTCAGTGTCATGAGTGATTTCCATGGGTGCATCATGGATTTCCAACGATTTTGGTTGAGTAGAAAGAATCACATACTCAATAACCAGACAGTTCTCGTCAAATAAGATAGGATCATCTTACTTTGACTCAAGAGATTTCCATAGTTGTTCATCAGTGCTAAGATTGGCAATAAGATCAGTAACTGGAGTAGTTATAGAATTAATCCAGATTGCACCTAAAGTATCCATACGGCAAGCAGGTTCCAAACTGTGGCTAAATCCAGGAATGAAGAACAAAGACTTATATGTTCTTGTTTTGGAGAAAACTAAAATACACACCTTTGGAAGAGGAGCTGGAAAAACAATGTACTGATTGTAGAAGTCGTTCAGAAGATTAATAACTGCGGATGTTAGGTTCCACATCCGTCCATGAATGAAGGACTTTACATAAGCATAGTGATCATATAGGTCATGCACAAACTGCGAGTCAATCATCGGCGTCCTGAATTTATTGATGATCGTTCCATATGGTCTACGAACATTATCAGTAATTAAATCATCAAATACTTCAACAGTTTTAAAGTATCGATAGCGTTGATCATTGGATATCGCGGTTTCAATTTCAGCACTATGGTCTAAGCGAACTAACGCATCAACCATCATTTCAAAACGTTCCCGAAGAATTTTTTTGGTTTGCTGACGAGCTATAGGTAGGGTATCAATATTACCAATTCTAAGAATACGAGATCCTAGACAATAAGTACATAGCGAATCTGTTTCGCCGATCTTGTACAACTTGATCAAAGAGAAAAGGAGACAAGGACAATTCCTCAAAGGATTGAGCAAAGAGGACATATCTTTCAGCCCATTCCATCTCCTGAAGAGCAAAAACAGATCCAACTGAGAGAAGATCTCGAGGGCCTTTTCTATATAGATCATTGATTGTGGTAAACCTTTGTAGGTCATAACCATAATCGGCTTTCCATACTCGAAGAAAATAGGATCGTGCCTCCGATTCTATTTGTTCATGAGCAGGCTCAATGCTAGCAAGTGCATTTTTGGCTGTTATGAAGGCTTCTTCATCATCAGCTATAGGTGCACAAGTTCTGTCTAAAGGAAATTCAAACGTCAAAGGTTGTGACGCTGGAGCTTCCTCAAGAGTTTGTTGAGTTGATGATTGTACACTTTTTACAAAAGGTACGTCAACAGATGGTGTCGTTGTGACATTTGTCGCTATATTGACTGTATCATCTGGATTCACTTCGACGGTGGAAAGTAAAGGAGAAGCAGAAGCTGTAGAAAACTTAGTTGTTACAGCTAAGTTTTGCACAGAAGGAGAAAAAGATAGAGGCCACGAAAGGATATTAAAGACGTACCCTGAGAAGGAATTTCAACGGGTTGAGACAGAACATTCTCAGGCTCCTGATGAGCTTCAGGTTTATGAGTGTCTACGTGAGCTGACTTAGTAGACGTTGTTGTGTAGGCACCAGCAGTAGGAGTGGCAACTCCTTCAACAACCATTGGCTCAGGAAAGAACTAGTAAGACACATGAGGTCTTAATCCTAATCGTATAGAACTGTCAAAAGGAACAGAGGTAGGAGATAAATTGTTAGAAATAACATTTACCTCTAGTTGCTGAGATTCAGTCAGCATTGGAACAAAAGGACTAGTCGCTTCCTCGTCATGAACTGAGGAAGGAAGAGGAGAGGAGTTTGAAGATGCAACCTTTGAAGGTTTTCGCTTCTTCTGGTGAACTGGAACATCAGATAATTTCATAAGACGACGTTTGGGTCACATAATGAGAGTAGCATCATCTGATGAGGAGTGTTCTTCTGAAGCGATTGACGTCGATCTTGTTGACCGTGTCACTCGCACTATTTTAGGCACATCTGCTCTACCAATGCGCTTTGGTGTCAGAATTTCACGAACGATTTTCGGACCAAGAAACTTTTCTCTTGGTATTTTTGTCTTGTCCAAGACAGAGAGACCTTGTTTCTGGATAATATAGCTAAGAGCTATACCATAAGGTCTTTTCGGATGCTCCTCGCCAACGTACTAACAGATTCTTTTAAAGAAGTAGGTGGCCCAGTCGATTTGAACTTTGGAGTATAAGCCAACCATCATCTAAAATTGCATACGAGAGATCTTGTCAAAAGATCCTGCTCTGCTTTCTATGACTTTGGAACAAATGTCTGCCAGAATCTAATATTGTGGCTTGAGCAGTTTTTTTGAGCAATTATTGAAAAATTTATCAGCTGCAGTGTCAATTTGAAATTCTTTCCAGACAACTTTGAAGAGTGAGTCAGAAACAGAAGATAGTAAAATGCCTCCATCTAGAAATTGAAAGCATTCTCGAATAATATAGGCAGAGAGTTTGAAAGGTTTCTCTGAAATATCAGTCAGAGTAACTGATATTTCCGATTTGTCTTCCGAAAAGGAGCCATCAGAATAGAATTCCGCGACAGCTTTTGGGTAAAAATTATTCCCATTAGAGAGAAAAGACTCTAGATGAGCCGCCTCGAGAGCCTTAAGAACAAAACCAAACTGGAATTCTTTGTAGTTTGAGAGAAAAGGTATGTCTACAAGGAATCCAGGATTAAGAAGAAAAGATCTGGTTCATGGTGCCATTTTTAGATTTTGAAAGAAAGGATAAATTTGAGCAAATTTGCAGAGAGAAAGAAATTTCACAAATTTCACAGATATTTGAGAGTTTGAGCAAGAGTGTGAATAGTTCTGCAATTTTCAAATTTATGTTAAGAGAGATGACATCCACGTAGGAGAGATAAGCGGAAAGAGTTTTATCACTCAAAGGTCTGTCAGGGAACGAATTAATCGAGATATACGTATTGATTGTCGTATGAAAAAAGATTTAATCTTAACTATGTATCATTATGAAATCCCTTCTTTTTAGGTTAGTCGTTTGGTATATCAAACAGAATTATGCTACCTTTAATACATTGACACGTGTTTTGGAATAGGTACAAACGTTCGTCTGCAAAGGCTATAGAGTAGTCATGAATCAGATATATCAATTAGTGAGCGCGTGAGATTCAAACATAGAGACGTTTGATCTGCTAGGGCTGTTACTAATATATTTTAAAAACAAATGCATGATTTTGTAAATCTTTTTACAAGTATTTACTGGAACAAAGTAAATATTGTCGCAAAAAAAAAAAACTGATTAAGCGTCAGTAACATGAATACACATAAAAAAATTCATTTTGTCACTACGATATTCTACACTTCATCAACTCATAAACTCAGGTTCCCCCTAAATTTATACATGTCTAAAGGTTTTAGCAAACAACAAAAAAAAATTGTTCCCTCTAAAAGGTATGCCTAAAAAAATATGATGTTATATGATGTTTACACATAAAGTGTTTTAGGAATCCAATATTGTCTTATTCTTAAAGACGTGGAATGAGCTTTGTTAAACTTTATGAGTAGTGAAGCTAGTTTCCTTGATATTTTAAATGAATGTTTGGATGTTTTCTTGTTCCATGAATTACGTTTGCTTTGACTATTTATCTCTTTTGGTTTATCCATATATTATTGATTTCGTTTTGGTATAGTCGGGTTTCTGAATGATGTGTTTTTCAGAGAAGTTTCTAATAAAGATGGTATTATTATTATGAACCTTGTTTTTCCGATTTCTAAACTTATTATATCCAATTTCAGATTTCTCTTTAAAAAGTCTAGTTACAGTAGTCACATTATCTAACTTCCTAGAGGCATGAGACAAGGTTGATAAAAGTTTTTCTGCTTTAAATAGTTTCTAAGAAAGATTTGCTTTTCTTTTGCTTATCATTTCGAGTTCTTTTTTTAACCTAGACATTTCCCTTTTAGCGACGACATATTTTTTATCGCTTAAGATTGCTTTAGCGTTGAGTGCTGTATTTTTCTTTTTAAGTGAGAGTATCTCATCAGCGTTTTTTGATAAAGCTTTGCTGCTCCTTGACACGTTTCATGATATTCTTTTATTTTGTCAATAAGTTCTTCATGAGATAAAGATGTTAGACACGAAAGACTTACCTCTGGGAATCTTGGGAATCTTATGAGTTTTCTTCATCTCTGGCCATAAGGCATATTGAATGTTGTATCACTTGAATCATCATCATCATCATCGCTTTTCAAATCATCCTCAGGTGAGGTTACTCCTGAAGTTCCTTCTATCCACATGATCCTGCTTGCTAGGCTTGAAAATATTTGGATATGGACAGTTGACTTGAAAGTGCCTTGGTTGTTTGCAATTATAACAAAGATTAGTTTTCATATTCATTTCATTTGTTATTCTTGCTTTACCTCGTGACTCAGATATCACGTTAGGGAATGATTGTTGAGGAGGCGTCGCTTGATATGGAACGCTCAAAGGTTGATACTGTTGAGCTTGAGGAGGAGGCAACTGATAGGAGTTCTGACTCTTTAGACTGGTTTGATTTCTCATTTGTTGAGACTTGTAAAACTTCCTGAACTTGTTAAACACGGCCATCATGTCTTCATCTTCTTCAGCATCAGACGCCTTTGATTTTTCTTTGTTTTTTATAGACGCGACCAACACACCAGCTTCAACAATTGAGTCATTTGCATCACTTGCCGATCCCATCTCGAACTCGAAAGCTTTAAGTTCAGAGATGACATCTTCTGGAGTTCGGGCTACTCCGCTTAGTGATTGCATTTCCCTCATAGCCGTAGTTTTGATCAAAAACTTTGTGGGTAGACTTTTAAAAATTCTACTCACTAATGCCTTGTTACTCATCTCCGATCCAAGAGATATCAACTCATTAACTAGAGCAGTGAACCTTGTGTCTAGTTGATCCAGTGTTTCGTTTGGCATCATTTTGAAGTGATTGAACTTATCAGTGGAAATCTCCAACTTATTTTCTTTCATCTGCATCGATCCGCCACAGATCATGGCGAGTTTATCCCATATCTCTTTAGTTGTAGTGCATCCTTTGATTTTGTTGAAGAGGCTATCATTGTCACCGTTTGCAGTATAAAGAGCATTTCGACCGATATTGTCTAAGTTTGCTCTATGCCGCTCATTTGCATCCCATTCAATCTTTGGTTTTTCAACATATCCATCCGGTGTAGCTTCGGCTGGATATAGCTTCATCTGCTTCTGGAGATCTAGTAATGACCTTCATAATTTTAATCGGGCCATTTGTAATAACGTCACCCATTTCGTTATCACAAGAGCAAAGGTATGTGAAGGCTTTAACTTTTCAAGAATCATATATATAAATATTAAAAGTTATGCACAACACGGATCTGAACAAGCTATTTGGCCTGGAAACTTAAAAGTTTCAAAATCACCCCGCTCTGATACCACTTGTTGGTCCCAAGTGGTTTGGACAATGGTCTAGAAGGGGGAATTTGAATAGACTCTGATCCTTTGTTACTGATTTTTCGTTAATCGTTTAGATTAAAGACAAGTTCTTCTTTTCAGTAATGATCTGAAAGGAACTTGAGCACAAAGACTAAGTAAGAAATCTTAACTTAGAATCAGTTGAGAGAACTACAAAGAGATGTAGTGGTCAGAACTTAGATTCACTATTAAATGCACAGCGGAATATATAATCAGAGTCTTTGGCTTTGTGTAATGTTAATATTAGGCAGAGGCACGATTAATAAAAATATATAGAAACTACACTAAATCTTTTATGCAACAGATAATCTCTACTAAATTGCTGAATTTAAATGAATGTGTAGTAAGGAACAAAAATAAAGCAATAAGTAAATGAGACACAGTTTGCAAGGTTTGTTGGGTGGTGTAATCTCAACTACGTCCTTCTTCTTCGCTCACGAAGGAATTCACTATATTGAATCTGAAGAGTCACACAGAGTCTTCTCTAATACAATGTTCAAACTAAAATGTCTTGATCTCCTTAGCTACACAAGCGTCTGCCACTAAGAACACTTCTAGCGATCTGCTTCTCTCACACAGAAATACTGCAGATATCCTACAACTTTCCTCACACACAGTTTGAAAGAGAGAATGACTAATTTCACTCAAAAATTGGTCTGTTTGTTTTGGCAAAGGTCAAACAACTTTGTTGATATTCTCTTCAGTTCAGATTCTTCTTGAGAAAGAGATAGAGAAATATCGATTTGAATGGATACTCAGGATTCGAGTTTTTCTGAGGGTGAAGTTTAGAAACAAGAGATTACTTCGACTTAAGATGTGATCGTTTAAGCTCGTGAATTTTCTCACTTGTTCGAATCTCTCTGGTTCTTGTTGCTGAAGTTCTATTTATACATAGCTTTCGGAATATTTCCGTTGAGACTATACAATAGATCCGTTGAGACCATTTTTAAGATCCGTTAGATACATTCTGAGGCGCATGTAGTTTCTCCGCTCAAAAAGGTTAGACGGGTTGGTGAATCCCAGATATGTTGCTGCAATTATTCAGACTGCAGCAGTTGTCTTATGTTGACATCCAATGGGTTTGGTGCTCTCCGTACTCCATCAGCAGTATATGCATTAAATGCCTTTGATAAGCATTAAATGCTTTTAAATAAATTCTAGTTGAACATTAAATGCATTGAGATGACATCTGATGTCCAATTGCTTATGATGAAAGCTATCAATAACTCAGCGATGTCTTGAACATAGATAGTCGCTTAATGTCGCTTGAGATATTTAATATTACGGATGGCCTTCTGATTGTCATTCGCTCTTGTTGTTTCTTCAAACCTCTTCGCATTACTAGACTCGCTCAGAATTCTACTATCGCTTCAAGCGTTAAGACTAGCAAAACTAAAAGGACAAACAGAAAAGCACATAATCTAAAAGTTACAACTCGATAAACATCTTATCGCTTGATACATGATCTTCTATGAAAAAGAAAACTTACATTTCAGGGGTCTAACATTAAGTCCTATCTTGTCATCATCAAAACTTCTATCAAAGAAATTCCTAACAACATCTATGTTATATGATGAACAAATTATGTAATTCACCACGTATTAAGTAATCAACTCACAATATCTTATAAATGTCATCATATACCATTCCAATCAATTTTAATCATATTTATTACGAGGTATTTATTAAAACATAAAATAATAATATTATTGTATTATATATAAGTATTTGGCTTTGAGTGATTTGGAACATAGTCAAAATCAATTTAAGTCATAAGATCAAAAAAGTATTGGCCTTCTTTGTTTATGTTTTCAAAATTCATTTTTAACTTTTTAAATCACAAAATTTAAAATAAACATAACACACCAAATTCTCATTTTTTTTTAACTCTACTTTCCAATCTTTTTTTTTTTTGGGTAAACTCAAATGCATAAATAAAAGAAAGTTTTACATCAGGTGCACAAAGCATAGAGCCTTGCCTACTCCCCAAACATTACTTATCCATAAGGTTCTTTCCCACACGGTCTGCGGTATCCACCAAAAGTAAACACTCAAGCAAAACTTCACCACGCTGTACGCCAAACTTTTTTGAAAGCATAACTTTGTAAAGATTCCTCTATATTTAGTGTAACTAAATGCATCCGAACCAATTCTAACACTTGTCTCGCCAGTTGTGATGGGTTAGTATATTTGTCCTGGAAGACATGATTATTTCGTTCTTGACATATCGCACTCGATGTCTCCAAACCAACTGGTTAGAGACCATCGACTGGAACTCGCTAAAAGGGTACTAAAGTCGGCTTATTGTTCAATACGCTTATAAGAATCTAAGTCACCTCCCTACCGTTATCAAAAACTTAAGGTTCTATCTCGGATGGAATTGGGGTCTACTTTCCAATCTTCTATATAACTAACTATCAATCATATATACAACAACTTTTCACACATTTACCAATCAAATCAATTATTATTTGACTTTATCTTTCATACTTCACAATTTTTTTTTATCTATATTTCTTTATTTTTTATTCACATAATCATTATATACATAACTAAAATAATTATTTTATACATCATCCATCAACCTATTATTATTGATTTGACATATTTTACAATTTTCAACCTATTTTTAAAAACCTGAACAAACAACTATTATTTTCACACAAATTTTCATAACACACAATTTCCGAGACAATTTCAAAATTTTATCTCATTAACAAACAAAACCATTGAATTTCAGCATATCTACAAATCATTGGAAAAAGTCAATGTTGAGAGCTAATGCTATTTAATGTTACTGCTATAAAAGTGGAATATTCTTTAAAAGTGGCCTAAATTTCGCATTTTCAAAAAGTTTCACAAGGTGACATGTGCAAAATTGGATTTTTCAGCAAGGTAAATTGGATTTTTTTTTTCGAGCAACCCTAATAAGTTGGTTGGATATAACTTTGATCACGAGTTCGATTTCCCTTAAAAAAATATCTATGAACCTCTAATACTGTAAGTAAGGGGTGTAAATCAGTCGAGGCGAGCCGAGCCGAGCCGAGCCGAACAAATTGTTGTTCAAGCTTGTTTGAATTACTATCGATTTCAAAAATTATATTTGAGCATGGTTTGATTGTTAATTGAGTCGAGCTCAAACGAGCTTTAATCGAGCCAAACACGAGTCGAACTTCAACAATTTGATTATTTTGTACATATTTTTATTGTTTTTTACTAATTGAGTCGAGATCGAGCCGAGTTTCAAACTTATCAAACACATAAATGTTGTTCAAGCTTGGTTTGATAAGTTAAATATTGAGCTCAAACGAACTTTAAATCGAATATCGAGTAGTTTGATTTTCACTCTTATTAATTTCATTGTCATCCAATTTTTATTTCTTTTTTTCGATTTTTCCAATTTAGATATTACATTCCACTTTTGAGTTATTTAATATATTAACAATAAATATATGCCAACCGTACACATAATTTGTTTAGTTGTGTATTTGAGTGTAAATTATAGGATAAAATACTAAATTAACCCAGAAGCCAAAATTGTTTCATCCATATTAATAGTCCAACCCATGTTTACGGAGAAAATCCTACAAACTATCTAAAAAAGGATATGTGTATTGTAAATTTGTAATGTTAGCTAGATTAATTGCTAATTTTAATTTAAATTTGTCCAAGCAAACTATATTCTAATTCTATATCATAAGTGAAAAGTTCACACTTTTATCTGATTAATTTTTGTTGAAAATAGTACTCACCCAACTTCACTCGTGGTAGAATTTCTCGATTAAATAATTATATTTGAACTTTTTGTTTATGCCAAATAAATTTTGGCTTTCTAGTTTAACCAGAATCCCGCCTTCAAAATGCAGATGTAATAAATAATTTTGGAGGGAGAATTTGTCGCCCAATATAATTCTACCAGGTTTCGAGTGATTACTCACTATGCCGCCATTTTTTAAAAAAAAAATTGAAGCACCACACATAAATAATATATATATACACGCGAGTACCGCGTGCAGAGATGCTAGTATATATATAATAATTATACATCTTTATACTATTCCTACCATTTCCTAACATAATATAACATTTTCCCAATGTTGAAACATAATAATATTGCTTCCCATCTCATGAAAAGCTAAAGTACTTTAGATGAAATTATTTCAAATTCATGATGCATTTATCTTTATTTAATTTAGGGATTTAATTTAGGATATGATCAAACTTTGATTGTTTAAGTAAAAGCTATAGAGTTTCATCCATTGTATATATATAGAAAAATCTTCGCAAGATTCACCACAATAGTTATTGTCAACATTATTTGAAGCATCAATTTAGATGAATAGGCTTATCTTGTGCTTCCATTAACACCTCCTTTATCTTTATGCATACTACTAATGGCAATGAATATGATTGCATTGCCCCAAATAACTTAATTTAGATGCCATTAATTGCAAAGTTGGAGAATATTCTGCTTAATTTGCTTAAATTGTTTATTCCAACTACCTTTTTAAAAATGTCCAATTACGTCATGTAGGGAAAATATGTCATTATTGTGTTTGTCAATAGGAATTTATATTGGTAAAAATAAAAAATACACAAAAAAGACCGTTAATATATAAATAAGTTTAATTTCATGTTATAAGATGAAGTTGCTCATTTAAATTATTAACTATCCTTTTTTTAAAAACTTTGTTTTACTTTTCTTTCTCTTATTTCTTTACTAGTCACACAACGTATTTTCTCTGTTATAAAATCAATAAGATCAAATAAAAAATTAATAGCATTAGTTTTAGTAATCAACTTCAAATTCTAGTAATCATTTTCCCCCAACAAAATTTCAAATAAAGTGCATTAGGTATAAATATAGAACTAGTTTTTTACCATATTATTAAACTCTACTTTTAGATTAAAAAACATATTGTGACATATGACAGAAAAATTGAATGAAGTACACTAAAAATTCAGCTTGATCTGAAGTACTTGAGTTGGTTAAGTTGATTTGTATAATAGATAAATACATGATTAAATTTTTTAAAATATATTTTAAATCCTACATATCATTATATGACATTTTTGCAGTTTATGAAATGTTTGAACTTAAAAACTAAGTTATTGAAATATTTGGATCAAATAAAATTTGTAAAAGTTGTTGATATCTTTACTGAACATTTAAAAAAAATATACGAGCTCTCAAATATAGAATACCATAATAATGAGCCTATATACTTGAGTAAACATACATTTAATTGTTTTTAAAATATAATATCAATTTGTGCATGAAATATACATAATCTCATTTGAACCTCTCTCGAGAGAAGTCATTCCTATTTCTTCTTCAAGGTAAAATCTAAACATATATTTATTCTCCACACATAGAAGTACAATCCAAATTACATTTTCTCAAAGATATGTTATTTTATACTGATCCAAATTAGGGGTGTTCACGAGTCGAGCTTGAGTCGAGCTTGCCAAAAGATTCGAGCTCGAGCTCGACGAGCTTCAGAAATGTGAGCTCGAGCTCGAGCTCAAGCCAGACTCGAGCCGAGTCGAGCCGAGTCGAGCCGAGCTCGAGCTCGAGCTCAAAAAAAAAATTAAAAAAAAAAATATTTTTTAAATTTTTTTTAATAAAAAATAATTTTTTATAATTTTTTTTATAAAAATATTTAATTAATTTTATATTTATTCATATATTATTAAATATAGTTATAATTAAAGACAAAAATATTATTATTTATAAATATATTATTATAATATATTATTTTATATAAAAAATTTAATAAATATTTATTTTTTTATATATATTAATTAAAAATTAATTTTTTATTCAGGCTCGCGAGCCGGCTCGCGAGCTCGCGAACAGGCATATTTAGGCTCGAGCTCGGCTCGAAAAAAAGCTCGACTCGATAGGCTCGAGCTCGAATTTTTTCGAACTCGAGTCGAGCTATTTTCGAGCCGGCTCGCCGAGCTCGCGAGCCGGCTCGACTCGTGAACACCCCTAATCCAAATTGATATAATATTGTATATAATAACATCATCTTCAGATCACACTATTTTAGCATTAGTTGGACTGTTTTTGACGTTTGGCCATTGCATTTTACTTTCTTAGTTTTTTAATTGTGGTTCTTTAACTTTGTTTTAGATTTTAATTTAGCCTTTATAAGTTTATAAAGTTTAAGTTATTCTTGATTTAGTCCTTCAAATTTTAATAAATCATAATTATATCATATGAATTATATTTTATTCAATTGTGCATTAATTTCACTCTGTAATTTTATTATATAAAAATATATTAAAATTGATTATATAATAATTTAAAATAACAAAGTATATTTACATGGCCTTTCACCTTCATCAACTGTCACATTTTAGTTGGTTTTACATATAATAAAATATAAATAATATGACAAAAAAAAAATCAGAGTGGGCTTATCATTTTTCCCACTCTAAAACTTTGCTCATTTATCTCTATATTTTTTAAATAATCATTTCAACTTGTTTATGGTCTTGATTAGTTCTATAATTAGAAACATGTGATGTGATAGGAGTAGGGCCTTTTCTTTACTATGACATAATAATGCACCTTATTTAGCTTAACTACAAAACTTTCTTTTTGATTGATCCAAAAATTTACCATTCTTGGTCATGTCAATTGTTGTCCACTTGCATCAAAATGTCGGTCAATCTTCTATACTTTTTGAGGGGGAAGTGGAGAGTGGGTTAATTTATAATTTTTCTATTTTCTAACTAAAATGATAATCACATTTATCTCTCCTAAATTCTGAATATTGGTATTCACATTTTTCATTTTTGAAATATTCGCATGAATTTCCGATTTTACCTCTATTCATTATGTTTACTAGTTAAAATTAAGATACTCTTCATTTTTGGGTTATAAAAGTTAACTTCCAATGATTAAGTGTTGAAAATTTAAAAATATCAAATATTATCAAATGACATAATAATAATAGTAGTAGTTATAAAAATAATAATAATAAGAAGAAGAAATGATGATGATGATCTGATAATTAAAAATTCTAGAAACGTACCTGAAAACTTTTAAAAATATATTTTTTCTTGATTAGTAGTTAATCACCTTATTTGAGTAAGAATTCTATTGTTAGTTAATATAATCCAAAAGTTTTCCACGAACCTCTATAATTCTAATATTATTATTTTAAGTAATTAATATTATTATTTTAAGTAATTGACACATATTTATATACTTAATATTCTATTTATTCACATATGTTTTGCATAGTAAAATTCAACAACTTCTTTTGAAGTGCTAATTATAATTAGTACATAATATATTTTATTGGAAAATATATTTTAAGAAAAAGTAAATACACTTCTTATATGCCACCATGTTTATGCTCTCAAATAGATATCTATGATTATTTCATAAAAGTAATAGTGTGATATAATAGAAGGTCAAATCCAAAAATAATAGAACATGATTTCAATTTTTTTTATGTTGGTCTTGAAAAATAAAGAACACCCATATTATCACTTTAAATTTTAATTTTGAATGTGAATTTTGTACTAGATACAATATAAAATAAAAAGAAAAATAAATACATTTTCTTTCTGTTGATGATTTCCTAAAAATAAGAAAATAAAGTCAAAAATTAAATGTTCATAATCAAAGTAACAACATTTTTGTTCATGAATTTTCACATTAGTTATATTAGAAAAGAAAAACATAGTATTTAAGTAATTATTTTTGGGGTCATAAAAGGATTCATGATTAGAATTATTTTTAAGATACTTTAATATTTTTAATATTATTATTATGTTATTTAATGGTGCTTTTTTTCTCCAATTAATTATTTAATTTAACTTTTTTTAACCATATTTGAAGGGTTCTTTAATCTTCTATTAGTAAATCAATTAGAAATCAAAGAATGTAACAAATACATTTAATTAATAAAAAATAGATAGTTATTACACCATTCATCAATCTTCCATGAATTTTTGTGAATTAAATATACAAATAAATATTTATTGCTAAAATTCAATGTATTAGCATCATTTTTCACACAACTAAATACATGACAGAAATTTCTTACACTTTTTACACGGACACTCCAAAAAATTACGCCGTATGATATCGGATACTTTTCGGACACGGACACGCTTTCGACATGTGTCGGACACGGCTGATCTGTATCCTTGAATAAAAAAAGAAAATAAAAATTTCGGAAACGGACACGGCCATGGCTGTGTCCGACTAGGACACGAGTGTTCATCTTTTTCAATAAAACTAAATCTTTTTGGGGTCAAAATATAAAATACAAAAGTATAAAAAATTAAGCAAAAAATCTTCATATTTTATCAAGAAATCCACAAAATATGAAAGATGAGACTAAAATGTGTGATGTCGGTGGAGATAGTTTTGAGCCGAGTGATGATGTTGATATTTTAGACATTGCAAATCTCACTGTTGATGAACCAGAATTAGAACATGACTTATTTGTCGATGAAATTGGTCATGAAGAACGCTTCAATGATTCGACCAAATATAGAAGATTAATTGTTATTATTTCAATTATTTGCACGTATGAAGATTAATGTGTGATTGTTATTTTACTTTTTTGTATCAAAATTTGAATAAGCAAATATTTTATTTTTGTTATATTATATTTTGTGTTGACATTATTATTTTATTTTTCATTTGTTGACTTATTGAATATTGATGATGAGTAGTTAAATTTTTCATGACGTACCGACCTTTACTACAAAATAATTATTTTTATTTAGAAATATATATATATATATATAGAAGTGTTGTGTCGTGTCTTACGTTTCTTTAAAAATGTTGTGTCCCGTGTTCGTGTCATGTCGTGCCCCGTGTCACGTATCTTGTGTCTGTGCATCATAGATTTACCTACTAAAACATGAGCAAAGGTGAGATTAGGGTGTGTATCGGTTCGGTTAGGTCATGTCGAAAACCGAACTAAAATTACAAACCGAAATTTTAGTTTTTCAAAATTACAAACTGAGAACCGAACCGAAAAACTCGGTTCAGTTCGATTTTAACCGGTTAGGTTCAATTTTTACCCGAAATAACTGAAATTTTGAAGGGAAAAAAAAAAGAAAAAAGAACTTGGGTTGGTTCGGTTTTTTAATTTTTTGCAATTTCAGTTTTCGACCTACTCTTTTATATATATTTTTTATTTTTTAATGTATAATACTTATTAATTATGTATAAATTAAAATAATAATTAATATATATTATATATTTCGATTTTTGATTCGGTTAATTGTGCCTAAAATCAAAACTGAACCGAATAACCCAAATTTTGAGGGGGAAAATGAAAACCGAATCAAAATTTTTGGTTCGATTTCAATTTCAACAGAATTTTCAATTTTTAATTCGGCTCGATCGGTTGGATTAATTTTGAACAGCCCCGTAGGTGAGATGGGTAATGAGCACTCAAAGAAACCCCATACTCGTAGACATTCTTGTGGTTCATATTTGCTTTGAGAAGCCACATATTTATTTAATTAATTTTGGACAAAAATCTTGAAAGTCATATATTAAAAATAGGTTTAGTATGGATGACAGGACCCACATATTTATTTAATTAATTTTGGACAAAAATCTTGGAAGTAATATATTAAAGAATAAGTTTAATTGGGACACTACCGACAATATCCAAAAATGGAGCTATTTTTTTTACTATTATATACTAAAAGAAGGAAAATAATTAAGTGAGAATAAGAAAAGAAAGTCTTTTGACTCCACATTAGATGTCATTCATATGTCAAAATGGAAGTGTCCCTCCCACTAAAATGTGTATAAATGAGTACTTTGTAGTGTCAAAAGAGACCAAACTTTAGTATCTTAGATCATTTTGGGACCAAGTTATTGTTACATTGTAATTTGGATATTATTTGTTATAAGAGTAATGTTATATACCACCGTTTTCATACCACCGATTTTTCACCTCCCCTTGATTTAGAAAGTGTGAATATATTGAATTCAATTGAATTAATTAAATCCAAATGAGTATTTACTAATAATAGAAAGAGTGAAAAATCGGTGATATGAAAACGGTGGTATATATCATTACTCTTGTTATAATTAGATGTATGTTTAGATAGAGTATTGTATAGAGTATAAGTTGTAAGATTATCATACAAATAATATTAAGATTCTTATGCAATTCACTTGTATGTGAGCAATTGCAATTATATTGATAAACCTCATTTTTACGCATATTATAGCATCTATTAGATTATATTTTATACTCGTTTTCGTCTATTTTCCCCCGCACAATGCGTTTAATAGCTATGTTAAGTGTGCAGGCGAATATAGTAGTTCGAATCGGAAACATGTAGCGCGAAAAGCCGAGAATAACAACATTTGCACAAAACAAACAGCAAAGCCAAACAATCTGCCCCGCACGCTTAAGCGCATGCGCTTAAGCGCGCGAGGCAGGGAGGCGCACTTAAGCGCTTAGGCGCTTAAGCGCGCGCTACAGACGCGTTTTTTACTTTTCTTCTTTTCGGTTCTTCTTTCCTACGGGGATATAAATACCCCCTCCAAACATTGTATTAGGGTTCGAACTTTATTTTCTTGAGTTGAGTTGTAAAGATTGAGATCGAGAGACAAGATTCAAGAACGATTGTAGACAATTTATTCGACAACGGGTTTAATCGAAATTATTTTCTTTAATCTCTTTTAATTCTTGTCGTATTATGATGTTTACTTTATTAATTGTTGATTGTTTCTCTGCATCTATGGAGTAATCCATCTTATTCTGGAATCGGGAATAGCCCGATAATATGTTGTCGATATAGATTTTAGAACCGTTTATGTTATATCGCGTATGCTTATGATTTGAGTTCTTGATTGTTAATGCTTGTGAATTTGCTGGCCACTTATTTGCATGTTCATAGATATTAGGTGAAAATTCTGAAAGGTGACATCTATATCGGAACCCTAGAATTCAAACCTAGGATCCTAAATCACGAAAGTAGTTTTAGGTCTTTTGAGGAATCGATACACCATCATAGAGATTAATGAGTCTGAGTCTAGTCTAATCATCACGAAAGTAGTCGATTAATTAGCTTAGATATGTTATTATGCTTCGACAGAAGATAGTGATTACATTTGAATAGTGTCCTTCATAAGTAGCGATCGTAACTTAATCGGTAATATAATTGAGTCGATAATATATATCGTGGTAAACCCTAATTCCGGAATTTCCAATCATATACAAATCAAATCAATTTACTTGCTTTCTGTTTAGTTTTCTTTACAATTTATCTCGTGCTTTTGATTAGGCTTAGATTACTGATAAGTGATAGATTAGTACTTGATTATTCGGTCTTCGTGGGAATGATATCTTTTGTACTGCACCGAAGCCGTGCGCTTGCGGTTTAGGCACATCAAGTTTTTGGCGCCGTTGCCGGGGACTTGAATAGTCAATATTAGTTTATATCATATTTTAGTGAGACTAAGCCATTTTATTTTATTTTTAGTTTTTAATTTTTATTTTCTGTTTTATTTCAGGATTTCGGTTTTCTCATTTGTATGCGAAGTAAGATCGATTTTGAACCTGATCCGGAAATCGAGAAAACTTTTCGTGCTAGGAGAAAACTACAAAAACTGAAACAAGCTCAGCTTAAACAAGTAACAATGGCTGAAGAGAATGTGAATGCGAACGTTAATGCAAACGCTACCGCGAATGCAAACCCGGCTGCAAATGTGAACGCGAACGCAAATGCAAGATGTCTTAAGGATTTTGCAGCGCCTAATGCGCAGACACTTCACTCTAGCATCGCTAGGCCTACTGTAGAGGCCAACAATTTCGAACTCAAGCCATCCCTTCTGCAAATGATTCAGCAGAATCAGTTTGGGGGTGCACCTACTGAAGAGCCAAACCTACACTTGTCTATGTTTTTAGAGTACTGCGACACTCTAAAGATGAACGGGGTTTCCCAAGATGCTATTAGGCTGAGGTTATTCCCGTTCTCACTGAGAGACAAAGCGAGAGCTTGGCTACATTCTCTACCGACCGGTTCCATCAGAACATGGGATCAACTGATGCAAAGCTTTTTAGCGAGATACTTTCCCCCGAGCAAGACTGCTCAACTGAGGAACCAAATCACTACTTTTGCACAGCGAGATGGAGAATCATTATATGAAGCCTGGGAACGATTCAAGGATCTTCTCCGACTATGCCCACATCATGGGCTGGAGAAATGGCTCATAGTGCATACTTTTTACAACGGGTTGATCTATACCACGAGGATGTCAGTCGATGCAGCAGCTGGAGGAGCTCTGATGAATAAAGGTATCGACGAAGCATACGATTTGATTGAAGACATGGCATTGAACCACTACCAGTGGTCAAGCGAAAGATCGACTCCACAGAAAACACCAGGTAAGTACGATATTGATGCCATTACTTTACTTTCTGCACAAGTAGAGGCTATGTCTAAGAAGCTTGATTCTATGAATATGCATGTTAATTCTGTTACTACCCCTCCCCCTATGTGTGAAATATGTGGTACAGTTGGTCATATTGCCTTAGAGTGTCAATTTGCTAGTATACCAACCGATCCCTCTATAGAGCAAGCCAATTATGTGAACAACTTCAACCAAAAGAACGACCCGTTTTCAAATACTTTTAACTCTGGTTGGAGAAATCACCCCAATTTTTCATACAAGCCGACTCAAAACACAGCTCAACCATCTAATTTTAGACCACCGGGGTTTCAACAAAAGCCTTATAATCCTGTTCCTCCACAGAAATCGAACTTAGAGTCACTCCTTGAGGGTTTTGTAGTAGCCCAGACTAAGCAAAACGAAGTAGTAAATGATGCAATTAAGCAACTAGCAACTAAGGTCGATTCTTTAGCAACCCATAACAAAATGCTAGAAACTCAAATTGCACAACAGGCTAGTAACTCGATTAGGACTTCTGGTTCTTTTCCTGGTCAACCCGAGATAAATCCTAAGGAACATTGTAAGGCTATTACTTTAAGGAGTGGTACTAATTATGAAGGTCCTAGGATGCCTACAGATATGAGTCAAACTGAGTTAACTGATAAGTTAGAAAAAGAGAAAACGCCTAGCCCTGACAGCTCAACAGATAAAACGAACGAAGTAACTGAAAAAGAGCCTGTTTATGTACCTCCACCACCATATGAACCACCCGTACCTTTCCCTCAAAGATTAGCTAAGGCAAAATTAGATAAGCAGTTTGGAAAGTTTTTAGATGTTTTGAAAAAACTATACATTAACATTCCATTCACTGATGCACTTGCACAGATGCCATCATATGCTAAATTTTTGAAGGAAATTCTCTCTAACAAACGAAAACTTGAGGATTATGAAACCGTGGCTTTAACTGAAGAGTGTAGTGCATTAATTCAAAATAAATTGCCTCCTAAGCTTAAAGACTCCGGTAGTTTTTCAATTTCATGTGTGATAGGTAACGTGAGTTTTGATCATGCTTTATGTGATCATGGTGCTAGCGTTAGCCTTATGCCTCTTTCAGTTTCACGTAAGTTAGAGATGGGTGAGTTAAAGCCTACTACGATTACTTTGCAATTAGCTGATAGATCTGTGAAGTATCCAGTAGGTATGCTAGAAGATGTACCGATTAGAGTAGGAAAATTTTTTATTCCTGCTGATTTTGTTGTTCTAGAGATGGAGGAGGATTCTCAAATCCCCATCATACTTGGTAGACCATTCTTAGCCACAGCTGGTGCTATTATAGATGTTAAGAATGGTAGACTATCATTAAAAGTCGGGGACGAGAAGGTTGAATTTAATTTGGCTAAAACTGTTACTTACCCTTCTCTTGAGAATTCTTGTTGTAGAGTTGATCAGGTGGACCGGCTAGTTCAAGACAAGCTCACGAAGTACTTATGCAGTGATCCATTGGAAGCTTGCCTAGTGAACAACGGTACAACAGGAGATGAAGACGAAGCCATTGCTGATATCGCTCGTCTTCTCGAGGGAAATCCGCCGGTTCCAGTCAATGCCATTGGAGTAAAGGAGTTGAGCAAAGATCCGAAAGAAAGTAAAGAATCCAACTCAATACCCCAGGTAGAACTAAAACCACTTCCCTCGACACTCAGGTATGAATTTCTCGGCCCTAATTCTATGTATCCTGTGATTGTGAATGCTGATTTGAGTAAGGAAGAAATCGATAAGTTGCTTAGAGTCCTTAGATCACATCAAAAAGTCATAGGCTATACCATAGATGACTTAAAAGGGATTAATCCATCGTTTTGCATGCATAAAATTTTGATGGAAGATGATTTTAAACCTTCTAGGGAACATCAACGTAGATTAAATCCTACTATGCAGGATGTAGTTAGAAAAGAAGTTTTAAAATTGTTAGATGCTGGAATTATCTATCCTATTTCTGATAGTAAGTGGGTAAGTCCGGTACAAGTAGTCCCTAAGAAAGGAGGAGTGACTGTAGTAAGAAACGAGAAAAACGAGTTAATTCCTACTAGAACAGTCACCGGGTGGAGAATGTGTATAGATTATAGAAAATTGAACACTGCAACTCGAAAAGATCACTTTCCCCTTCCCTTTATTGATCAAGTACTTGAAAGGTTAGCTAATCATTCGCACTTTTGTTATCTAGATGGGTATTCGGGGTTTTATCAAATTCCTATACACCCTAATGATCAAGAAAAAACCACGTTCACATGTCCCTATGGCACTTATGCTTTTAGGAGAATGCCTTTTGGTTTGTGTAATGCACCTGCTACTTTTCAAAGATGCATGATGGCTATATTTTCTGATTTAATTGAGAACATTATGGAAGTATTTATGGATGACTTTTCTGTATATGGCACCACTTTCGATATTTGTCTGTCTAATCTTTCTCGAGTGTTGCAGAGATGTGGAGAAGTCAATTTAGTTCTAAATTGGGAAAAATGCCATTTTATGGTTAGGGAAGGCATTGTGTTAGGACACCTCGTATCTGAACGAAGAATTGAAGTTGATCGAGCAAAGCTGGAAGTAATCGAGAAGTTGCCACCACCTACCTGTGTGAAAGACGTTCGGAGTTTCTTGGGCCATGCCGGTTTTTACCGGAGATTCATTAAGGATTTTTCTAAAATTACTAAGCCCTTAACTCATTTACTTGCTAAAGACGTTCTTTTCGACTTTGATAATGATTGTCTTGATGCTTTTCGCAGGTTGAAAGATGCACTTGTCACCGCCCCTATCGTTCAACCGCCGGATTGGAATCTGCCTTTTGAGATTATGTGCGATGCAAGCGATTTTGCAATTGGGGCAGTATTGGGACAAAGAAAAGATAAAAAGATGCATGTCATCTACTATGCTAGTAGGACATTAGACGAGGCCCAAATGAATTACGCTACCACCGAGAAAGAATTATTAGCCGTAGTGTTCGCTTTCGACAAGTTTCGTTCATATATGGTTGGCTACAAGGTTATTGTATACACAGATCACTCCGCGATTAGGTATCTCTTGAGTAAAAAAGACGCTAAGCCGAGACTTATCAGATGGATATTACTATTGCAAGAGTTCGATCTTGAGATCCGGGATAAAAAGGGGATAGAGAATACCGTAGCCGATCATCTATCTCGACTTAGAGAGGATGAGAATAAAGAGGCCCTACCGATAGACGATTCATTCCCCGATGATCATCTTTATGCAGTGGCTAAGATCGATGCACCGTGGTACGCTGACTATGTCAACTATTTAGCCTGTAAGATCTTACCGCCCGACTTCAGTTATCAGCAAAAGAAGAAATTTTTCACTGATCTTAAGCATTACTACTGGGATGAGCCTCTTCTTTTCAAGCACTGTACCGACGGGGTATATAGGAGATGCATACCGGAAGATGAGATGGTAAGTGTCATGACTCACTGCCATAGTTCACCATATGGGGGTCATGCTAGTAAATCCAAGACCGTAGCGAAGATTCTTCAATCTGGATTTTATTGGCCTACTTTGTTCAAAGACGTTCAAGAATTTGTTAGTGCATGTGACAGTTGTCAAAGAACGGGAAATATATCGAGGCGTAATGAGATGCCCATGAATACAATTCTAGAGGTTGAGATTTTCGATGTTTGGGGAATTGACTTTATGGGACCATTCCCGTCGTCATGTGGCAACAAATTTATACTTGTAGCGGTAGATTATGTTTCGAAGTGGGTTGAAGCGATTGCCTCGCCAACAAATGATTCGAGAGTGGTAACCCGATTATTTAAGAAGACTATTTTTCCTAGATTCGGAGTTCCAAGGGTAGTGATAAGTGATGGAGGTACGCATTTTACGGAACGCCAATTCGAAGCTTTACTTACCAAGTACGGGGTTACTCACAAAGTTGCTACACCATACCATCCCCAAACTAGTGGTCAAGTAGAAGTTTCGAATAGAGAGATCAAGGTTATTTTAGAAAAGACTGTCTCGAAATCAAGAAAGGATTGGTCTCTCAAGCTAGACGACGCTTTATGGCATATCGTACCGCTTTCAAAACCCCGATAGGTACGACACCTTTCCGTCTTATTTATGGCAAATCTTGCCATTTACCGGTAGAACTCGAGCATAAGGCATATTGGGCCGTCAAAGCTCTAAATTTCGATCTTAAAGATGCTGGTGAGCGAAGAATGTTACAGTTACATGAGCTTGACGAGTTAAGACTAGATGCATACGAGAATGCGCGAATCTACAAGGAAAGAACGAAGAAGTGGCACGACAAACAGATCCACAGACGAGAATTCAAGAAGGGTGATCTCGTTTTATTATTCAATTCACGTCTGAGACTGTTTCCGGGTAAATTACGATCAAGGTGGTCGGGGCCATTTGTAGTCGAAACAGCATACCCATTCGGGGCTATTGATATTTGGAGCGAAGGAACGGGAATTTTTAAAGTCAATGGACAAAGACTCAAGCATTACATCGCGGGTGAACCGATCGAAAAAACTATCACGACGAGCCTTCGCGACGTTCGATCAGACCCAACGAATTAAGTGTGGTAACGTCGAGCTAAAGACGTAAAACAAGCGCTTTTTGGGAGGCAACCCAAATGTATCCTTAGTGTTTTCTGTTTTCTTTTCGTTTCTTTCTCGTTTTATTTTTCTTTTTAGTAAACTGTCCTGTGCGCTCGAGCGCGCACGCTCAAGCGCAATACACTGCCCGGAACGCTCAAGCGCAAGCGCTTGAGCGCAACACACTGCCTGGAACGCTTGAGCGCGCACGCTCAAGCGCAATCCACTGTCCGATGCGCTCAAGCGTTCGCGCTTAAGCGCAAGCCCCTGCCTCACGCGCTTAAGCGCAAGCGCTTAAGCGCCCCTGCGCGCTTAAGCGTTCGCGCTTAAGCGCATCGGTCAGCGCCCCCCCCTTTATTTTTCTCCTCTTTTATTCTTCTCTCTCCCTTTCGAAATCACCTCATACATCAAACTTCAAACTCACGATTTCTTCCATCTCTTGCAAAACAGATTCGAAGCTACGAATTCATCTCCTCTACTCGGCTACGACATCAACATTGGGTAAGTCTAGCTCCAATCCACCTTGTTCATTGAGCACTTGCGAAAATTAGGGTTTCAAATTGGGGGCTTTCTTCAATTTCGAAATTAGAGTTGAATTTTAGTTGACATTGAAGAATAATTGGAGTTATTAGCTTGATTGTGAAGTGAATTAGTGACCTTGAGCAATAGTTTCGAAGGATTGATAGTTGCATTGTTAATTTGGGGTTATCAAGTTAAGGTTTTCGATTGTGGATTGTGGAACTTGAAATTACTTTGCTCGATTGATTTGCATTCAAGTTGTGGGTTTGTGGATTGTTGAAATTTCGATTCTCTATTGTGCATTAGCAATTTCGGGTTGAATTTAGTTGAATTAGAGTTGAATTGATAAGTTTGATCGGTTGGACGACTTTTGGTTGGTTTTTCTGTTTTGTCGAGGACTTGGTCAAACAATTACAAAGGTTACTCTGCCGAAATTTCTGGGAAAATGATGAGAACTAAGAATGTGTCAAAGGGTAAGGGTAAAGCTCCGGCGAGTAGTTCTCGCGATCAATATCAGAGTGAGGACATCGACACACCCCAACGATTCGATACACCAGAAATAGAATCATACTGGCGTCGTCTCCTATCTCACAATATCCAAAAGGAACGTGCTCTATTGACTGAATCCCATCGTTTTTTAAAAGACGAAATCAATTTTCACGGTTGGAAACAATTTGCGACCCCAATACCAAAAATCAACATTACGTGGGTCCAAGAGTTCTACGCTAATTGCGTAGACGATGAAAAATTGCAAGTGAATCGACGTCACGAATCCACTACAGTACGAGAGAGGACCGTTAATTTCGACACAAGCGCTATTAAACACGTCCTGCACTTACCAAACAAACCCCGCTGCGATTATGAATCAATGGTCAAACACCCGCCCCCCCAACTCTTAGAGGAGGTGAAAGACGCCATTGCTAACGAAGATGCACGATGGAAAAAAGGAGGCTCTATATTGCCTCGGGGGATCTGAAACCAGAGGCCCTATTCTGGTATGAGTTTATTCGTTATCGCCTCAGCCCGACGACGAACACTTCCGAGGTAAATCGCCCTCGCGCTATACTAGTACACGCCATACAAAGTAAAAAAATGATACACGAGGCCGAAATGATTTACACGACCCTCCGATCCACTATCGCATCTCTGACAGCTGACGTAACTAATCCGACTGCGAAAAAGAAGACCCCTTTAATTTTCCCGGCGCTTATCCATTCACTCTGTGAACACAATAACGTCCCGTCTTTCCCCGACGACCTCTATGAAGAATCGGGTGATGATATCACCTTTAGCCAGAATAAGAGAGGACCCTCGCAGAAACGCGCACGACTGACAGACGACCCTTCTGATTTGCCACCGACTGAAATCGGGACTAGCTCGACCCCTACACCGGACCCATACTATCAACTGCTCACCCAAATTCAAGCAGACATTGCGGGAATTAGGACTGGTATGGGCACTATGCAGTTGGACATCGAGGGAATGAGGACCGACATACAGAATGACATTGCGGGATTCAGGACCGATATGGGTACTATGCAGTCGGACATTAGAGCTATTCGAGAGTGGCAGCGCCAAGAAGATCTTCGACGAAATCCCCCTACCACCAACCCCACTGCCACTGACCCGGTCGATGCTTTTATAGACGGCATGGATTCTGATAATGAACAGACAGACCACCCCGACGATGCCGCCTAGAGACCACACACCGCCATTCGCCTCACTTGGGTTTTCCTTTTCCTTTTCCTTTTCCTTTTCCTTTTTCTTTTTCTTTTCCTTTTCCTTTTCATGTTTATGTTTCTAGTTTCTTGTTTTCCTTTCGTTTTTATGTTCTTATGTTTTTATGTTTTTAGACTTTAGGATGGAATGTAACGCAATCGATGATTAATCCAAAAGTCTATTTCTATTCGCTAGTTCCCGTGTTTTGTTTCTCTACAGTCCTTTTTGATACAATACCTAGCCAAATCAGAACGATCGTCTCGACGCTTCTCAAGGTTACGTCCCTTTTCCTTTTATGCATGCATACATACACACGTTTATCACATTAGGGACAATGTGCGATTTAAGTTTGGGGGTTGTTTACGGAGACATAACACTTTCACTATGGATTATAGCTTTATCTTTGTGATCGTCGTACAACGATTGACTAAGTGATATGTAAGCCCGACTTTTTAATACATATAACGCATAATCTTTTTTGTCAGCAATATCATCTGCTTAGTTACACTTTTCTGGCTAGTCACTAATACGTAGTAGTCCAAGGCATAGGAGTTGAGTGGATCACCCGTTTTCGAAACACATAGGTAGTGGCCTCCAAGTCTACCAACTTAGAATCACGTCTTCTGGCACAAACAAAAAAAAAAAAAAAAAAAAAAAAAAAAAAAAAAGAAAGATGGATTAGTTCGTTCTGTGACCTTTGACACTTGAGTGATTAAGTCCGAAGGAGTCTCTTAAAACTTAACGCCCTATGGCTATCTAGCTTGGGAGTCGTTGACCCAAAGCTCGATAACGGGTGTCATAGAAAGTCTAAGGGAACGAACATTGCACAATCCTGACAAGTATGAGCTCGTTTGTACAGTTGACTTATGCTAAAAGCTCAATATTGTGAACCAGTTAGACCCTAATATCTGTTAGACCAGTTGGTAGGGATGGGCGCCACTCGAATTTTTGTTAGAAACGCCACTCGACTATAATGCTTAAAGATGGCTTTATTCAGTGCTTTCTAGAAGCTTGTTTAACTCTGTGGTGTGATGTAACCAATGATTAAGTGAATGCATGATCTTTTTCTAAAAATGTCGGATCATTAGTTCACGTCGATTTTTGTACGATTGTATCACATTTCGATTTAGCAAAGATTCATTGATTATGTGATTTTGTGGGTATATCATCTGCAAACCCTCACGAGACTATAACTCGTCCTTTTTGGGTAACAAAAAGGTTTAAAGGCTTGTTGCACATGCTAAGTGCAATCGTGTACTCTACGAAAATGAGTTTATCTTTAGTTTTTGTTTTCGTTTCTTTATTTTACCGTTTGTTCGAGGACGAACAAAAGCAAGTTTGGGGGGGTTGATAAACCTCATTTTTACGCATATTATAGCATCTATTAGATTATATTTTATACTCGTTTTCGTCTATTTTCCCCCGCACAATGCGTTTAATAGCTATGTTAAGTGTGCAGGCGAATATAGTAGTTCGAATCGGAAACATGTAGCGCGAAAAGCCGAGAATAACAACATTTGCACAAAACAAACAGCAAAGCCAAACAATCTGCCCCGCACGCTTAAGCGCATGCGCTTAAGCGCGCGAGGCAGGGAGGCGCACTTAAGCGCTTAGGCGCTTAAGCGCGCGCTACAGACGCGTTTTTTACTTTTCTTCTTTTCGGTTCTTCTTTCCTACGGGGATATAAATACCCCCTCCAAACATTGTATTAGGGTTCGAACTTTATTTTCTTGAGTTGAGTTGTAAAGATTGAGATCGAGAGACAAGATTCAAGAACGATTGTAGACAATTTATTCGACAACGGGTTTAATCGAAATTATTTTCTTTAATCTCTTTTAATTCTTGTCGTATTATGATGTTTACTTTATTAATTGTTGATTGTTTCTCTGCATCTATGGAGTAATCCATCTTATTCTGGAATCGAGAATAGCCCGATAATATGTTGTCGATATAGATTTTAGAACCGTTTATGTTATATCGCGTATGCTTATGATTTGAGTTCTTGATTGTTAATGCTTGTGAATTTGCTGGCCACTTATTTGCATGTTCATAGATATTAGGTGAAAATTCTAAAAGGTGACATCTATATCGGAACCCTAGAATTCAAACCTAGGATCCTAAATCACGAAAGTAGTTTTAGGTCTTTTGAGGAATCGATACACCATCATAGAGATTAATGAGTCTGAGTCTAGTCTAATCATCACGAAAGTAGTCGATTAATTAGCTTAGATATGTTATTATGCTTCGACAGAAGATAGTGATTACATTTGGATAGTGTCCTTCATAAGTAGCGATCGTAACTTAATCGGTAATATAATTGAGTCGATAATATATATCGTGGTAAACCCTAATTCCGGAATTTCCAATCATATACAAATCAAATCAATTTACTTGCTTTCTGTTTAGTTTTCTTTACAATTTATCTCGTGCTTTTGATTAGGCTTAGATTACTGATAAGTGATAGATTAGTACTTGATTATTCGGTCTTCGTGGGAACGATATCTTTTGTACTGCACCGAAGCCGTGCGCTTGCGGTTTAGGCACATCATATATCAATATTTAAAATTTTGGAACTCTTAATTTTCCTTTTCCTTTTTCATTTTAGTTGAAAAAGAGATGTAACGGAGGAGTATTTATCGACCAGGTTTAGTTGAATAATAATATGATGACAAACGTTGAAGTGAAAATTAAACCAAATTGCCTAGTCTGATTGCATGCATGGAATAGCCGAAAAACAAGTTAAATTTTCTAGATCGGTTTTGATTTGTGTAGAATTTTCATTCTTCAATTCAATTTTATCGATTAGTCGAAGGGTGAATACTCAAAATTCCAAGTATTTTGTAATTTATAGAGATTTCCCCCCATAGGGTTTTCCTTTAGGCTAAGGCCTTTGATTTGTTACAATAATGTGATTCTCAGTAGAGATGATAATGAAGCGGATATGAGTTGAGTATTGTAGGATTTGAGATTCATCCGTTAATTTTTTTTCAATTCGTTCTAAACCCAATTATTATCCACTTTGACCTCAGCCTGATCGGTTTTTAGTGAGTTCGAATTTGACCTAATAGACTCGGTCGATTTTTATTTTTCGGATACATTTTCATCATTTATATTCTCATAAATATATCAAAATCAAACAACATAACATCAAATCAAGTAAACGCACCCACTACATGGGGCAACTCCTCAGTAGAGTTGGTAGGGCAGCTGAATCTTGTGGCTTAGGTCACGGGTTCGATTCCTGCTGAAGGACTGTCTAATGCCTTCTCTACTGTGAGCATGTCTAATGTGAGTCTGCCAGCTATGGGCAACCTAGGCTAGTTTAACTCTCTTGTGTGATTTGCAGGCTATTACACAAGAGCAAGATTTACCCAGTGCGCACCTAACGATATTTATCTATCATATTTTGTAATGAGTTTGCTGTAATGGGTTATCACTTTTCAGATTTTGTATTTTTTTGCATTTGATCATTTTTATTTTTTTTATTTGAGTCATTGCTATTTGAAATAACATTTTTTTAAATAATTAATTAATACTTATCAATATTAAATATATAAAATATATATAATCGGGGTGAGTCCAAGTCCAGGTATATGCTGGACTCGTTACTCATTGTGAACCTAATTGAGTCTTGATTTCTAATACTCGAACCCGAACCCTTTTTTATGGATTCACACTTGCCCCAAACGGGGCGAGTATTAGTTAATTCGTTCTCATTATCATTCCTATTTCCTAATATTATTTATCATAAGTTAATTTGGGCCTATAAGTCTTACAAGTTACATAGGCTTGGCCTATCAAAAAAGCTATAATCTAATGGGCCTTTGGTTTCAGTTTCAGAATCAACTTGAAAGGCCCAACTCATACAAACAAGCCCACTGAAAAAACCCTCATAAAACTCCATGAAATTTCATTTTAGCTAAAAACCACAAATAATGAAACTATATTAGCAGACAATAATCAAATATAAATATAGTAGAAAATAATTTGACTCGATCATGAATAAAAAAAAACTTCGATTTTGTTTTAGTCTTACTTGTTTTATTAACAACGACAACAGTACCTGACGAATGTACTGCAATTAGAGGTGACTTGATGTTAATTTGACTCACGAGCTATTGAATTCATATCTACTAGCTACATTTGAGTTCAAACTCGGACTTGAGTAATCGGACTTAAATAATTTGATTTTGAATTATTTTCTTAAAATAAATTTAGGCGTGAGCTTTAAAAAGAAATTTGTGATTTGAAATAAAAAAAACTCATGTGTTCATAAAATAGGTTAAAAGTACTTCGTGTGTTATTATAAATTTCATTAACTTATAAAGTCTTCGTATGTTTTTATATTTTCACTTTTATTGAAATGCTAATACGACATTTATACATACCTATATAACTTAAAATGTTATAAAATGTAAATAACGTTATTGTGTTCCTACTTTGATTTTAAAAATATTATATAATATTCAAAAAACAATCAACTTGATATTTAAGGCATATCACATAATTCACATATTGTATTATCCGAAGGTGTCGATTGTCGAATATGGTAGCTGGAATTTTTTTATTTAATTTTTGAATAAGTCACATATCGGGATAGAATTTATCAAATCCATTGCGAATTTGAATATATGATACTGAAAGGGATTGCTTTTAGGAATATGGATCATCAAAGGGTGCAACTAAAATAAAACAAATTGACGAGTTGAAGTACCTAATTGATATAATTAGAAATAAAAAATTAAAATAATATTAATTATATAAAATTGAATAAAAATGTTTTACCAATATTTATAAACTCCAAGCAGAAACAAAAGAATCTCTCTCTATATATATATATTATATATTATATATTATATATTATATATATATATATATACTATTATAAAAGTATGAGTGATTCTTTGAAATTTTGATATATCTAAATTATCCTTATAAGATTTAGGCTATGTTTGGATTTGTTTCCAAACCATTTTTGGTCAGAAATTTTGGCCAATAGTATTTGGTCAGTGAAATTTTGGCCAGAAAAAAGTATAATTTTTGGTTAAAATTAAAACTCAATTTGGTAAAAAAAAAAATACAATCTTTCTCTCTCCTACTTATTTTCACACTAGATTTTATTCCCCCATCTCTCTCTATTATCTTTTTTTGTCTTATTCCATCCCCTTGTTAAATATATTTAATATTTATAAGGAATTTATATTCATATACAATATTTAAAAATATATGTGTAGTGTTAACTGTGTGTATATATATGTATAGTGCATATATGTAATCAATTTTACATATAAATATTTAAGGGTATAAAACATAAATTATACATTGTGTGTCTCTATATATTTATACATAGACTATTTATATACACGTATAGAACATATATAAATATATTTTACCGTGTATATATCCTATATATATAACATTTGTTGTTTAAGTATACATAAACCATGCACAGTACATGTATATGAATATCAACATATTTTATTTTTATATATTAGTAAAAATTAAATATATCAACTACTATTACACATAAATGTGTATATATATATATATCAACTACAATTACACATAAATGTAGATTAATATAAATAACTATTATTACTACTTTAATATTTTAATAGTTAATTATTTATTAACAAACAAAAGCTTACATGATTTACTCTAATATAACATGTTCGCTTTAAAAGTAAAATTAAACATTATGTCATCAAAAATGCATGTGTCTTAAAAATAGTTTCATCAAGAATTATCACCAAGATAATCAATCAAAACAAAATCAAACATAATCTTAGCTTTGATGTACATACAATGTATATGGCATTAGTGCCCGTATCCTTAATCTTATTATACATATGTTAAAATAATATATTATTAGAAGAAAAAATTTAGTTCTAATATTGTAATCAAGTATAAAAATATTTAATTAGGTAACCCAAGTAGGGGTATAAGTCTCGCGAGCCGGCTCTAGCTCGAGCCCACTCGTCTCTCGCGAGCTTTTTTTATTTTTTTAATATATTTTTATGTTTATTATTATATTAATATATATATTAAATAACTAATAAATATATATTAAATAATTAAAAATAAATAAAAAAATATTCGGCTCGGCTCGGCTCGGGTTCGAGCCCAAGCTCGCGAGCTTGGGCTCGGCTTGAGTTCGAACCCAAGCTCACGAGCTCGAAAATTTAAGCTCGACGAGATCGAGCCTGAGCTCGAACTCGTATATTGA
This sequence comes from Verbascum thapsus, assembly GCA_963669365.1. NCBI lineage: Eukaryota > Viridiplantae > Streptophyta > Magnoliopsida > Lamiales > Scrophulariaceae > Verbascum > Verbascum thapsus. Next base: position 11,918,992 of record OY770104.1, read on the forward strand.
GGCTCGAGCTCGAGTTTGGAAAAATCACCAAGCTCGGCTCGGGCTCGGCTCATTTACACCCCTAAACCCAAGTAAAAATTAAATAGTAATGTACATTATAATTGGAAATCAATCCTCCTTCCTAATATTGGTTTTGGGCCAAAAACTTGATTTTAAATTAAGGGAACAATATATATATATATATAATATATATTTATATTTTATTTTGTAAGTTTAAAATAGGTTATGGTTATGTCACAGTTTTTTTTTTTTTGATAAATTAATTATGCATTTTGCTCAACAGTTCAATGGATGGTTGTAGTCCCACTATTAGAAATTGACTAATAGGTTTTTTAAGGTAACATACCGACTCATGTTTTTTTTTTTTTTTTTTTTCAATTTCATTTCACAAAAATATAGAGATAGTAAATACTTAATTCTTAATAACCAAGTGAAAGCACGACACATATTTATAATAAATTTTATGACTATATTTGTATAGTATATAAATTTATAAATAAATATAGATATATAATAATTTATTTTTATACTCAATAATATATATTAACTCAAGTCATTTTATGTAAGTATTTGACAATTTGTTTATTTATTTTAAAATTTAATATATAAAAATAATTATTCATCTATAATATAATTATTACAATCTTAATATTATAATATAATTTTTAATCACTAATAGACAAAAACTGTCATGATTTGACTGCTACAGTAACTTATGTTCCATCTCAAAACAAAACTAAATATTATCTTATCAAAAAAAAAATTAAAAATTAATTCTCAAATTAAACCAAACAATATCTCACCAATAATGCATGTTTTCCCAAAAAATTCTCACCAACAATTCTCACCAAAATAACCAACCAAAACAAAACCAAACATACCCTTAATTTTTAATGGTAAAAAAAGTCAAAACGACAATCAATATAAGATTAGAACTCTAAAAAAAGAATTTATAATATAAAATAATAAGATATGGAGTTAGAATATGATTCCACAATTTATTCCATAATAAAAGATTAAAGATACAAAAGATTAAATTAATAATATATATTTATTTGAAATTTGAGGTAATGTAATTTTTACATGAGATTTCAGCTATCTTATGAATATATGTAGTTACTTAGCTTCATATGTATATTATTCGTGTAGTTATCAAATTCTGCTCATTTGGTATAGAAGGTTATAACAACACTCATAAGTATCAACATATTATGTGCATATATAAATTAGTTTATCAATAAAGTAATAATGAGGTGTTAATTATCCAATTCGATAAATTTAATATAATCTACACATGTCTAAAATTTAAAAAATATTGATAGAGCATATAATATAATTATATTTATATATTTATATTCTATTTTTTCTATCTATCTATTTATCTGTATCTATCTATCTATATATTATTATTATTATATTATATTAGATTTATTATATTATACTATTATAAAAATATGAGTTGATTTTTTACATTTTTGAATTACCTAATGTATCTTTATGTAGTTCACTTTTCAATGGCAAAAGAGTAACTTGATAAATATAATAGAAATTATATTTGTCTTCAAGGTGTATAATAATATTAGAACTCTACAATGTTAAAAAAAAAGAATATTAGGACTCTAAAATTATTTTTTTAATATTTTTAACTTACCTAAACTATCCCTATAAAACTCACATCTTAAATGGTAGAATTGTAAATTACCAATATAATAAATTAACTTACCTAACTAAATACATTTATTAGATCAAGATGTTTAAAAGATTAATTATTGGACTTGTCCCGAGAATGGGCTAAGTTTCTTTAGATTATGGGCCACATAATATATTGACTAGAAACATTTTCCTACTACACATGGAAAAGCAACAATAAGCTAAATTATATAGACAAATAAAATTTGGGTTTTATTTAAATATTTGAAGTATTAAAAATAACGTACTTGTACATTTTATTATTTTATGAGAATTACAAATTAAAGATTTAGATATACATATTCCATTATAAAAGTACATACGAAACACAAGCAAAATTCCAACTTTGGTGTTGAAATTTGAAACAACCTAATTATAGTAATAAAATGAATTACAATGAATATAAAGACTTACGTACATACATAATAACAAAAGGGTACACATTAAATTAATGATCTTCAAATAGTTAGTAAATGTTTAATATATATCTGTATTAAACAAGTATATATAGTGACTTTAAAAAATGAAGAAATAAAAAATAATAAACAAAATAAAATTATATATAGTAATATTATTATAAATACACAAAACACAGTGAAAACAACTATGGAGATTCAAATAGAAGCTTGTTGCATCCAGTACATCTCTACATGCTCTCTCAAAGAATTTCTCATGTTGATTTCAAATTATTATACCATGATTTCTATAAAATTGTCATTTAAACAAAGATCTATTTGATTGTTTTTTTTTTTTGTTAAATAATTCATAGATTAGTTCATAACTAAATTGTCTATTGTAAAAATATGAGTGTTTCATTAAATTTTTGTACCTAATATGTGCTTATGTACTTTGCTTTGGAATTTCAAAAAAGTCAAATAACAAATGATACTATTTGTATTTATCTACAAATAAGATGTATAATTACACTATAATTTTACGAGGCGTAATTCACATTTTATAAAATAAAAGAGTTAAACAATAATTTTTTTTTATATCTACAAGAAAAAGATGTATATATTATATTAGAACTCTGCGATAAATTATATATAAATATATAATTAAAAATGCTTAGTTTAAACATGCAAACCACACAATTTTTACAATATTATGCTACAATTTCTTTTTTCTATAAATTTATAATTCAATAATCATATATTTATAATGATTTCAAAAAATATATATAGTTTATCTAATATATTTTATGAAATTAAATCACCAAAGTTAATAGAAGAATATCTATTTAAAATATGATCAATGCACACATTATTCGAAAAGTTACCTATTAATATAAAACCGAAATACAGTTTGATGCTATCAAATTAAAGAAATATCGTTTCTCAATATGTTTTAGTTATTTTTCTTATTGTGCATCAACTTTTATGTACATGCATATTTTTTCTTTTTTACTTTTATCAAGTAAGAACAATTTAATAAATAAAAAAATACAATAGTAGTGAAAAATTTAATGATTATGAAAAGAAATACACTATATTGATTTTAGAAAATGGAGAAACAAAAAAATAATAATTGTGAAATAAGAATTAAAAACACTACCCAAGTGTCTAACTTTTGAGTCACTATAAAAATAATGAAAAATATACAGAAAAATTAATGAGAAGAAAGAAGAAGTGAAGTGTAATATTACTCAAAATTAAATTAAATATATGTATAAATAAAAAATTAATTACATAAGTTTATTTATTTATATTATTATTTATATTTCACTTTTGTATTAACTAAGTTGTTTAAAAAATTAGTTATTCTTTCATGTCAAACAATATCTGATTTTTACATTATTAAGTTATTAAGTAATAATTTATTTAGTTAAATTTATTATTTAAATTTTGAATTAATAAGATTTTTAAGTTAAACAACATCTATATGTGTATTACTTTAACGATTTCACATTCAACGAAATTATTATTTACTAGTAAAAGAAAGACCACAATTAAAAAAATGTATATTTATATTATATTGAAAGAACAATTAAATAATATATTATTATAATAAAAAAAACCAAGCAAAAGACAGTGGGGGTATAAGGTCGCCAAAATCTCATCTTTCTCGATTTCTTGGATCAAAATCAACGCTCGTCGGAGATCCATTTCACTCTTCAAGATCTAACCCTTTCCTTTTCTTCCATTTTTTCTATATCTAGATACTGAATTTTCTCTATTTCGTTAAAAAAAAATCGAAATTGATTGGAGTTGGAGCAAATTCAGAAACCAGATATGGCACCTCCAGCTCAATCTCAGCGATCTCCTTCTCCTTCTCAGCCCTCCGGGTACGTATATGTATCTTGTGATTGCGTACAGTAATATGTTCATAATTTTTTATCGAGAAATCGATGTCGGAGTATTTGATAAATTGCCAAGCATTTGAACCAGAATCACGCGCGTACGGACATTGTTAATTGACATGTTTATGTGTTTGTGATATTTTAAGCTTAAAATTAGGTTATAATTCTCGAAATGATGTTCAATTTTAGTATGTTTGGTAATTGAAGCCTAATGTCTGTACTGGAATGCATTTTGCTAGGTTTTGATATATGCTCAATGGTTTTGCATCTGTGTAGCTTGAGTTAACCCTATATGAATTTATAAAGTAAAACAATGTGTTTTGCTCTTTAATTCTTTATCCTTAGTTTGTATATAAATCTTGTAAATTCTGGATTATCTGATGAGAAAATGGAAAAACCAATCCCCTTATAGCCGAATTCATGTATTTTTTTTTAAGTCCACTGTGTATTCTTCGTGTTTCTGTGTGATTGGGTGTGTGGCTATGCTGACATCTGAAGGGATTTGGAGTACTGAAATAGCAATACTAGTAAACAATTTCAAATTTAACTGCATGTAGTAATTCAAGAAACACTAATCCTTGTTTTCATTTGATCAGAAAAGGAGAGGTTTCTGATGTAAAAATGCAGCTCCGCCAGTTGGCAGGTAGCAGAGCTCCCGGTAGTGATGACACAAAACGGGATCTTTTCAAGAAGGTTATCTCGTACATGACTATTGGAATTGATGTATCATCAGTTTTTAGTGAAATGGTGATGTGCTCTGCTACCTCAGATATCGTGCTTAAAAAGATGTGTTATTTGTACGTGGGGAATTACGCAAAGCACAACCCGGATCTTGCACTTTTGACAATTAATTTTCTCCAGAGAGACTGTAAGGATGAGGATCCAATGATTCGAGGTTTGGCTTTGAGGAGTTTGTGTTCGCTTGGCGTGGCAAATTTGGTGGAATACTTGGTGGGCCCATTGGGTAATGGATTGAAAGACGGGAGTAGTTATGTGAGGACGGTTGCAGCTATTGGAGTGCTCAAGTTGTATCATATTTCAGCCTCGACTTGCATTGATGCAGATTTTCCAGCTCTACTCAAGCATTTAATGCTTAAAGACAAAGATGCCCAGGTTATATCATCTCATACTTCATTAGCTAATCTCTTCTTAGCTGAAGCTTCTAATCTTCTACTATGATTGGTACACAAAGCACGTTTTGCCCACTGTTGAGAAATCAATGCATTTGGAGATTTTTATGAGTATTCGGCTGGGACGGATCTTCTATCCCATAATGGTGTATCATAACGGTGTCACATTATTGTGGGATTGACAAATGTCCATCTAAAAATAAAAAATAAATAATAATTCAAATAAATATACACTTGTCAATCCCACAATGATGTGGCACTATTGTGGTACACCATTGTGGGATAGAAGATCCGCTCCCCTATTCGGCCCCCATTTTACTAATTCAGATTGGATTTCTTGTGTTTGGAGATTGTACTTTTCCCAAAGTACATTTTGGGAAAAATAGAAATTCAAGATCCAGCCACAATCAATTGAACTAGAATGAATTATCCTATAATATATATACGGCAGCTGAGCCAAACTCACCCTTATTAAACAAGTGAATTGCTTTGGGTACTTATTTGGAAATTATGTTTAAATTAAAATTAAAGCAACTTTCTCTTGACGTAAAATTACTTTTTATCTATAAGGAGGGCTGTATTCATTAAATGAATAAATAACAACTTTTTAAATAGAAAACTAGTTACCTTGGTTTTCTATCTGAGTTTTCCTGATGTTTAAGCAGGTGGTGGCAAACTGTTTGACTTCTCTACAAGAGATCTGGAGTCTAGAAGCAAGTGCATCTGAGGAAGCTGCAAGGGAGAGAGAAGCCTTACTTAGCAAGCCAGTTGTATATTACTTTTTAAATAGGTATCCATCATATACATACTTCACTGCATGTAATTCTCTCTACAATTGAAAATCAGTTATTAGTTAATTCATGACCATCCACATTCTTTATTTTAGAATATGTCACTTGTGAGTCGATATGCAACTTGTGTTAGATTACCTTTAAATAGGTATTCATCATAGACATGTTTACTTGCATGTAGTGCTTTTATAATTGAAAACCTGTTACCATCCACATTCTTTATTTTGAACATGTCACTTGTGAGGTGATGTGCAACTTGTGTTAAATGTTTCTTAAGGCTTTCTTAGAGATTTGGTTTGTGAGCATTTAAAGAAAAAAGAATTCCCTGGGATCTTTGTGCCATTCCCTCTCAGGATAGAATTATTTGTACTATGACTGGCTTGGTCACAGCAGTGACTAGCAACATTGATATGGGAGAGTTGAATTTGTTACTAGCCTTTTGTCAGCTTCACACCCAATGTTTACATTATTTTTCTTGTATATTTTTTCTCGTATATTTTTCTCAGAAGTATATGCTTCATGGTTGCGTTTAGGAAAATGAGAAAATTTAATTTTTTGCTTTTGGAGATTCGAATATTTTTGGTGAATTGGCATTTGACAACCAGTATCTCAATTTGCAGTTCTAGACTTTAGTCTAGTTCTTAATGCTCCAAATTCTACTACATAAAACAAATTCTTCCCCTTTCTATGCGCAAACCAAATAATAGAGAGTCACAAATACTCCCCCCCCACTCCCCCAAAAAAAAAACGAAAAAGAAGTAACAGGTAGACCTTCTTAGCGTTAACATTTGGTTATGGTAAATATTCTTGCCTCACTTATTATTATGCCAACTAAATATATGTGTTAAATTGTTACATAATCAATTGATATAGGATCATAATTTGCTGGTTTAGTCTGTTTCTTTCCCTTCCTCTTGCTCGCTCACATGCACTCCAGATTATAACTGCAAATGGATGGGTGCAAAATCTTTCTTGTTCCAATTTTTCAAAGATTTATCTTTTGTCTAGAAAGTCACTTGGCATTTGATGTGTGCAGGATAAGAGAATTCAGTGAATGGGCACAATGTACCGTTTTGGAACTGGTTTCAAAATATGTTCCAACAGATAGTGATGAGATATTCGATATCATGAATCTTCTCGAAGATAGACTTCAACACGCAAATGGTGCAGTTGTCTTGGCCACAATTAAGCTCTTTTTACATATGACCCTGTCCATGACTGATGTTCATCAACAGGTACCTAATATTCTTTAAAACATCATCTGTTGTTTCACAAGTAATGATGGCACTATTAGTGTTTCAGATTGAACTACACAAGATTTTCTTGGAGTAAATGAATAACATCGGTATCTCATTATTCTGTGAAACCTGCAAAACCCTCTTCAAAGATCTTTAATTTCTCTTACTCTCTTTAAAGTTTACTTCCCAGTATTTTTTGTGCACAATGTGATCAATAACTACACAAGCTTTGAAGATTCATTATGTTTCTCTTGTTCTGTGGAATTTGACTCAGATAATTTTGGACCTAATAGTAGTCCAAAGATTCCTCATTAGAACTTTGAATCATGGTTTCCTTCAACTTCAAAAAATATTGTCATTCCAGATCTGCATACTTAATTTATCAGTTAAAGTATAATTTGCATGTTTAATAGTTTTGTTTTTCAGCTTGCATGTTAATTGTGTAAAATAAAAACCCAACAGTATGTAAACCCCTTTTAGCCGCAATAACATTTCTAGATTGTTTAGTGTTTTGATTACCATTAATCTTCATTCAGTTTGCAGAAAATGTATTTTTCCACAACTTTGTGGTAAACTTTATTCGGAACTTCCAAGAAGAGAATCGTTCGCTCCTACAATTGTTTGACATCAATTTCTTTGAGCAGTGTGTTCTAATAAACTATCATAAATCTTTCTGCAGGTGTATGAGCGAATCAAAGCTCCTCTGCTCACTTTGGTTAGCTCTGGAAGTTCCGAGCAATCATATGCAGTTCTAAGCCACCTTCATCTGCTAGTGATGCGTGCACCATATATTTTCTCTTCAGACTACAAGCACTTCTACTGCCAGTATAATGAACCATTTTATGTCAAAAAGTTGAAACTTGAGATGTTGACTTCCGTGGCAAATGAGAGCAATACATATGAGATAGGTAAGGCTATGTTTGTTTATGTTTTTGAGTAAAAAATTTAAATTTTTCTCGGGAATTGCGTACTACCAAAATTCGTGTGAAAATGATAGTTGTTTGTTTATGTTTTTAAAAATATGTTGAAAGTTGTGAAATGTGTCAAATCAATATTGATAGGTTGATGAATGATATGTGGAATGATTATTTTGGTTGTGTATATAATAATTATGTGAATAAAAAATAATTAAATATAAATAAAAAATTATAAAATAGGAAAGAGAAAGTGAAATAATGATTGATTTGATTGGTAAAATGTGTGAAAGGTTGTATATATGATTGATAGGTAGTTATATTGGAGATTGGAAAAGTAGAGTTGAAAAGGAGTAGATTTGGATGAAAATTTGGTGTATTAAGTTTATTTTGAATTTTGGGATTTAAAAACTTGAAAATAGGATTTGAAAACATAAACAAACATAGCCTTAAGTATCATTCTGGCTTGCTTAAATTTTTGCAATCAAAGATGCCATTGCCAGCTTTTTAACTATAATGCGGTTTTGTAGTGGTGTTTTCTTAACTCTTTTGAAATACAACTGATGCCCAAACTTCTTGGCTCCATTTCAGTTACTGAACTTTGTGAATATGTTGCAAATGTTGATATTCCAATGGCAAGAGAATCAATTCGAGCTGTTGGCAAAATTGCTTTGCAACAATATGATGTAAATGCCATTGTGGACCGGCTGCTTCAGTTTCTGGAAATGGAAAAGGAACATGTGACTGCTGAAACTCTTGTAAGCATGTCTTTTTCTCTGTCCTGGACGACTAGGACTTGCAACAATATGTTTAACCAAATTGCTTAGCTCGAACTTGATAAAATAATTTTGTATATTAGTTTTAAGATAGATATATTATATTATTTATCTTGTATTAATTTAAATATATATATAGTTAAACATAATCATGGATAAAAGTTAAATTTGTCATATTATCTATGTCATATTATAAAGTATAATTGTAACCAAAAACAATTATAAAGTATAATTAAATATATATTAATAAATAAACAAATAAATAAATAATATTTTTTCTATAGGCTAGTGAGCCTCGAAAAAGGTATAATTGGCTCAAGCTCGAATCAATACCCACCTTTAGTTGCAATGCAATTTGTGCACACTCTAAGGAAATTGACCAAGTTGCAAGGCAATTGTTATAGAACTTGCTTTCTGAATAGCAAGGTCTAGCTAAACGTAGTCTAAGTAAGAACTTGTAGTATGATAATCCTCACAAATTTTGAGCCAGATCTAAGTTTCTTTATCATATAGGTTCTTGTAAAAGATCTTCTCAGAAAGTATCCTCAATGGAGTCAAGACTGCATAGCTGTTGTTGGAAATATTAGTAGCAAAAATGTTCAGGAACCCAAAGCCAAGGCTGCTCTTATTTGGATGCTAGGGGAATATGCTCAAGACATGCAGGATAGTCCTTACATTTTAGAGAGTCTTATTGAGAACTGGGACGAGGAGGATTCTGCAGAGGTGATTAAATGGTGTTGTCTCTCTTTTTTTTTTCCCTTTACTTTTTGCTTAATTTAGGTCTCAATGTTATCCATTAGACTGGCTTGTCTTTGTTTATTGTGGAACTCTACTAGTAGCATCTTATATGCTCATTTTTGGAGTAGTTTCCATATGTTACTACTTGGACACTATTTTGTTAATTTCCATATGTTACTACTTTGCTCACTATTTTGTGAATGTCATCTTAGATGGTGCTGTGTTTTCAGTTGTAAGTCTTGTTTTGATCTTGAAATAAACTATATTTGGTGATTTGGTGATTCTGGTCTAGAGGTAGGTCTTGATTTGGATAACTTACATTAACACCCTCATGAAACCTATATTATGCAAAACAACCCTCTTCCCCTATCAACAAAAGCATATTATACTTTCACCCGTATTCTTTGGGTTGTAGTATCTGACACAGATGTCTTGGTAATTTGCATAAGCTCAGGAGCTCATGGTAATTCCATAATAGTTGAGGGGTGTGCATGTAATCCTCCTATTAGTTGTTAGTTATTGTAAGTAATAGTTTTATTTTGCATCTTTATGTGTTAAGAGCTCTTTCAGTCTGTTGAAGAGAATATATCTACATTTATTTGCTTTCCAGAGTGAAACTTATAAAGTGTAGATTTTTCCAACAATTTATTTGTCAGTAATTTTTTCTTTTACATGCTGCACAGGTTCGTTTGCATCTTCTTACAGCAGTAATGAAGTGTTTCTTGAGAAGACCACCAGAGACTCAAAAAGCCTTAGGAGCTGCTCTTACTGCTGGTGTTGCTGATTTTCATCAGGTGTGGCTTCTTTAATTGAATTCTACAGAAAGTTCTATGAATCTATTTGTACATATACAAGTCCGTTTCATTATTGCTGTAATGGCTGCTAAATTCTGGTTCACTGCAGGATGTTCATGATAGGGCGCTATTCTACTACAGGCTTTTACAGTACAACATATCTGTAGCTGAACGCATTGTAAATCCTCCAAAACAAGCTGTGTCAGTCTTTGCAGACGCACAAAATAATGAAATCAAAGATCGCATCTTTGATGAATTCAACAGTCTTTCTGTTGTATACCAAAAGGTATGTCTATTTCTCTTACTTCATCCTTTCGGAAGATCACTGATTATATTATTTTAGTGTATAATAGTTTTTAGATAATGATGGGCGCGTAAGAGGCTGGACCCACACTTGTCTATGATTTCGACTTTTATGTGTGAAATTGATTAGATGAATTAAAAAATCACCCCGCTTAAAATTCCTAAATTTATGACCTACAATCTCTTACCCATCTCAATGCACCAGTATGTAGATGTCAATACACACACGTGGCTCATGAGAGGTTATGAATCGTTTGATCACACATAATAATATTATTGCGTCAATTCATGACATTATTTTATTATCATTTAACGGTTCATTACCCCATTTGAATAGTACCCAAGTGGGTAGGATGGAATTTTCCTATTTGCGCATTCAAAGAAAACTAGCATAAACTTAGGAAAATTCGTAAATACCCCAAAGGGCTCAAATTATGTCACATCAGAACGCATAGTGTATGCCACTTCTGATTTGGCAATGACCAAACCTTTTGGTGTTCAACACTGGATCTAAAAAAGAATAAAACTTAGCCCACATCAACCTTTTCAAAACCACAAATTAACAGATAACGACATTTTTGCAGCCATCTTATATGTTCACTGATAAAGAGCACAGAGGGCCATTTGCTTTCTCAGAGGAAATTGGTAATCTATCTATCAGCACCGAACCGGCAGATAGCATAGTATCTGCTCAGAGAGTTGAGGAAAATGACAAGGACTTGTTATTGAGTACTTCAGAGAAGGAAGAGAGTCAAGGCTATGGGAACAATGGTTCTGCATATAATGCTCCTGAGTTAGACCTTGTATCACTAGACCAATTATCCACTGTACAAAAAAGTGGTAGCTTTGCAATTGATGAATTACTGGGTCTTGGAATGTCAGCTGAACCAAGTCCAGCTATATTGCCTTCTGATTTGAAGCTTAATGCTAAGGCTGCTCTAGATCCCAAGGCTTTTCAGCAGAAATGGCGCCAGCTACCTGTATCTTCTTCCCAGGTTATTAAATTTCTAAGCTTCATATTTATTTTTACATGCGCTTCAGGAATTTCGCTTGTAGAATAATTCCTGGTTTTTTACCATTTTTTCGGTAATATTGTTATTTGTGGAGTAGCGCCATTGACTAAAGGAACTCTTGAAATGGTCTAATTCAGAAGATCGAAATGCTATCGAATCTGATTAAAGAAAATATTCTAGTTTGGCTTGCTTGAATTATAATATGCATATATAAAAATTTTGCTCATATTGCAAATCATGAGAAGGCTTTGAAATGATCAATTGCGACATGAATAGTTTTTTTTTTTGGTTAACTGTAAAATTATTCATTTTTATGTTATATTCAGGGAAAATTGCATAAGCGCTCCCTGAATGAGAACCTAAATATGAAAAACACCTCAAGGTTTTGAAAAATTACCACAACTTCCCTTGTAACAAAAGTAAATTACAACTTCACCCCAATCAATAAATGCAGATTACAATTCAACCCCATATTTTTCAAGTTGTCATGATATTGACAGGGAGTGTTTTGGTAATTTGTAAAATTATAAGAGGCTGCACGGTAACTCCCCAATGAGGGTGTGTGACTGTGTGTTGGGGTGTGGCGTGCAATTCTCCCTTGGTAATTGCTCAATAAAAGAGGGTGTGTGTGTGATTATCCCTTCTACTTAATGAGATAGGATATGGGATTCTAACCGTTATGATCTTTATTAGTTTATGAACTTATACTCGAGATAATCTTATACATACATTCCTTTTCCCATTGGGTTGATTGCAGGAAATCTCAATAGATCCACAAGGAGTGGCAGCAATGGCAACCCCTCAAGCCCTTCCCCAGCACATGCAAACCCATTCCATCCACTGCATAGCTTCCGGTGGTCAAGCCCCCAATTTCAAGTTCTTTTTCGTTGCACAAAAAGCTGAAGAATCATCAGCGTATCTCGTAGAGTGTATTATTAATTCATCTTCGTGTAAAGTGCAATTAAAGATCAAAGCTGATGACCAGACCACGTCTCAGGCCTTCTCTGAAATGTTCCAATCGGCCCTGTCCAAGTTCACTTTGCCATAGACCAAAGACCTGTTTCTCATATACTAGATGCTTTTCTTTTTTCGGATGGACAGATATAGACAAGGTGAAAATGGAATGAGAGTCCTGTAAAACTAGATAAATGTACAATAGGACAGTGAAATTGTTCGGTTTATTGTCTGTTCATCTTCCTCGGGTTTCGCCTAGAGGAGGATGTGTGAGTTTTTTCTTGGTAACATACAAGTTAAAATTAAACACAGTTTCACTTGTGGTGAGATATTGTATTGTTCTTATCTTATGTGCTTTTGGTCCATCTTTTAAGGAATTTTCAAGTTTTGATAACAAATGGGGCTAGGAATTATTTTTTTTGCCTCTGGGCTTTGAGTCTATGAAAATCAAAACAGACCATTTGTGGGACCCAGTTTAGGATAATATTGGGCAACTCTCAGCTCTAGTTAAGCTAAGAATATAAACATTGTGTTATTGGATCTCATCATTTCATCTTAGTAGGACGTCAAATATTCTATTGAAAAACATGGGGGTTCAATTTTTATCTCATCTTTGCAAAATGAATCACAAATTTTCATTTTTGCAAGAAAAAAAGTGATTCATAATGTCTATTCAAGCATATTCGTCTTGTTAATACTATTGACCAACACCTTTTGCAATTATGTTAGATAACGAAATAAGTTTCTAAACTGATAATCATGTAGCAATCCAGAAAACCCCTCTAAATTAGTAACTCGGATGAATTCCATAAAATTTGATCACTCAAAATATATAAAAAAAATCAAGAATTCTTCTCAAATCCACACCTTGGTGCCATTTCCAAAGAGAGATTATCAAAACAAGACAAGAATGGATACACAACTAATGTCATCTTCATATTGAAGTGAAAGAGAAGTATATAAGCCATTCTTTCGATGAATTCCCGTTTCAAATACACAAATCGACATTCCAAAGGGTATTCTTGTAACCGAAGTAATTCTCAATTAACGCCAGAAACTAAAAATAGAAAAAAGAATAAGAAACACAAAAATTACTGGTCCTTTCCTTCTCCTTCCTTCAAAGGCTGAAAAGATTTAAACCATTGCTTCCAAGAAGCGTCTTGTTGTTGCTCGACCCATGAAAGAAAACAGCTATCCAACAAACAGAAGAAGTTGACATAAAGAAGTTGATACCTAACTGGAACAAATCGAAAATTGGCCAACTGAACAATTGGCCATATGCCTCCCTCCAAAATTAAGGCTGGTAGAAAATCTCTCTTCACATCTTCTTTAACCTGAGCAGAAGATTTTCCCGAAGAAAAACCCATGTAAGTGAAGAACACGAGTAAATCCAAGGGCCCAAATATTATCCCATCAGCTGCTACTTTTGAAGCCACAAAACGGAACGAATTTGGCTGTAGCTTTAGCCTCACTCTAATGACGCGGTCAAGCCTTTCATACCTGCATGCCAGAAAGATTCAGATCATAACCATATTCGCATTTGTGGTTAAAGGAAGCATGTAAACCTACAAATTCAGCCATTTATCTAATCCTCAAGAGAAAAATAGCTTCTCTCAATATTTACGATAAACTACAGACATCCCTTCTGAGATCCTAATTATGAAAAACACACCAAGATTCGGGAAGTTACCATATCTTCATCTCAGTGAAAATATATTACAATTACATCCCTTGTCAGCTGTGATGCACGGACACTTCAAGAAATTACAAAGTGTCGTGTCGGACACTTGATCGGACACGACACTCGTTCGACACTCTCCGACACCATGTCCAATATAAAAATAAATTTGTCTGCTTAAATAAAATAAAAAAATAAAATATGAACACCGTAATTAACGCAGTTAGAGGGTATGTCTACATATGTATGCGCTATTTGTAGCACTTGATGTTATTTCACTTATTTTTTGTGATTGTGAAAAATGAAGTATTTTTTTTCTTTCAAACATATATAACTTTACAAATCAAATACAAATTTATAACTTACAATAATCATTCTTATACTTTATTTCTCTAACCAGTCATTTAAATTAGAATGAAAAGATTATTTTTATATATTTTAACGTAAATTAATAAACATATATATGTATATGATATAAATATACACATTTTATCAAAAGTATTTCGTGTCCTAATATTTTTAAAATGCCGTATTTCGTGTCAGTGTTGTGTCGTGTGCCGTGCCCGTGTATCATAGCTTGTCAGTAATAGCAGATTACAGTCTAATCTCCGTTTTTCAAGTTGTCAGGACTTGAAAGGGGTGTTCTGGTAATTTCTACAACCTCATGACTCATGGTAGTTAAATGCCAAATGAGTGAGGAATTAAATGCCAAATGAGTGAGGAATTAAATGCCGAATGAGTGAGGAGGGTGCATATAATTATCCCTAATATTTATTCTTGCATCAAGCATTTTCTTGGTGCCAACTAATCACCTTATCATGGAGGTCTAGGATGCTATCACCGTATGAACGTTTCCTAGCCTAATAGCACCTGTTTTTACAGGTGGTTTAGTCTGGCATGCAAAATCTGCACACGGTGTAATGCTTAACTCATCAAGCACGAGAAGATGACAAACAAATCATAGTTGTTTGGCTGATTTTGATTGTATAATGTTACTAATCTTCGAGATTAAGACTAATGAGCATTCCTCGTGGCTTAAATTTGGCTCTGCTACTATTTTCCGAAGCGACCTTCTTTGTCTACATGGCTTGGCTTGAAAGGTGTTTTCACCATAGACCCACACTGCTAGAGAATCTTTCGCACTATTTTTTTTTCATCATCATATTCAATCTCATGTGCAAGAACCTTTTTGTGCAGTCTACTTAAAGGTGTGATGTGAGTACATTTTGACATAATTTAAACTCGGTAAATCGAGACAAAAATGAGAATCAGGGGCCGATTAAGAGATAGAGAACTTTGGCCTACTAAATTTTGATAACAAAATTTAACCTAGTAACCATTGCAATAGAATTCTCTCAAGTGAAGTTGGTCTCCTTTTATTATTCTTTTTGCATGTCTACTGAAACAGCTGACATTCACATTTCTTTGTTTTTCTTTTCAACAAATCACAGCAGAAAATAGTTTTCTTCATTTTTCCATGTATCATCGAGTCACTACAACCGAAATACATTAGAATTCATAAATTATTTTTCTTTGATGTTCAAACAACAGTGATCAATGGATTGTTTCACAGAACAGAATATTAGACCACACGTTTGTACAGATGTGTTATAGGGCTCTATCCACTGCGTGTAAACAGCATCAGCATAATAGCAATGCATACAACATATGAACCCATATTTTCATGTGAAATGCAGAATGGAGATCCCAAAAATCTAGAACCCATAAATATAATGAACAGAAAAATATATTTAATGAAGTACACTTCATATCCATCAGAAATCAAGCAGAAAATGCGGATAATTTATGGTAAGAGCCAAGTGATAAGGAACACTGACCAGAAGTGGCCAACTGGACCAACAAATCCAAGACCAAACAAGGTAGTGGTAGCAACTCGTCTCCAATTGATTTTTAGTTCTTTATCTTCATCCTGCTGAGGAGGAATTGAAACTTAACACGAAATATTAACCAGAATAAAAAAAGTCCAAATTGCTGAAGCTCCTATCATACTTGATAAAGAAAGAAGGAAAGGAAAGGTTATTTCATGAAGACTTCTTATGTTCTAGCATAGAGACACTATCTTACAATAGAAATTATCCGCCAAGCCCGAGCCAAATTCTGCTTGACGATACATCAAACAGCGAAACTCAAAAACTAGTTAACCTTAACCGAGTAAACTTTACTGACAAATGAATTCACAAAGCCTATGCTGTGTGGCAAAGGGTTCTTGAACGCGTAACGTTCCATGACTCAATTTTGAATAAATCAATATATAAACAAAGAATATGTAATGGGCAGTCAGCTGCCATATCCAAGAAAGCATATATTAAACAGATTGAAAATAATAAAAGGCATATAAATTATGGATATATTACCCATTCAATCAAACATCAAAAGCAAACAAGAACTACAAACACCCATTTAACCCATGTGAAAACAAAATAATCAACACCCATATAAATAATCAAAACAATAAAAAGTAAAAACAAAAGAAAAATTGATTACAGACATGGATTTGAAGATGGTGTGATGTGGCAGTGGAATGAGTAACGGCCTGAGCAGCAATATCACCAATCCCCCAAATGAAGCCTGAGCTAATCACCTGGGTTTTAACTGGGTGCGTTGCTAAACAATTCTGGTACCATTTCCATAGCTTCAACATAGCTCAAATTATTACGATTCAATTCTATAATGCAAGTAATTATTTTAATTATTTGAAATTGATTTGCTGTGTGCCCTGTATTGTATCAATTTGGGGGAAACAAATAGGGGAGAGGGGGAATAAGAGGGTTTTGTTGCTGATGCTGAGGTTTGAGCTTTGTTGATGATGTACCATACGAGTCTTGTGGAATGCTTTAATTTGATTATTATTATATTAAGGAAAAATTATGATTTCGTCTCATACTTTGGTTGAATATGATTATCACAAATCAAATAGCATTTTTATTATATTTTGCAATTATGGAAAGTAATTTTATTCCTAAAAAATGGGAATGATTAAATTACTCCATTGCCCCTCACAATCAAGGAAAATAGTTATTTTCTTTATGTCTTTCATTTAAATTTATTTAAGTTTTTGGAATTTATTTAAGTTTCATTTTGATTATTTATGGAGATATAATTGAGTATTTTTAATTGATTTTGAACATTTTTATTGTTAAATAGATAGTGATTTACAATAATGTGTTTATGTCTTAAAATAATTACCGATACATTCTTATGTGTAGGTCCAAGAGTAAACATGTTCAATCCAATTATCATATTCTTTTATAGATGAGAATGCAATTGAACCAAATATATTAATATATATTTTGGTATAATTTAACCTAGCAGATTATATATATATATATGTATATATACGCACATGTATAAATATATAATATAAATATTCTACTATGGTTGAAAAATATATATTTTGGAAGATACAAAAAAAGTGAATAAATAACATGGTTTAAAATGGGGGTATTTAAGTCAAAATCTTTGGGTATGTTTGGTTTTGTTTTGGTTAGTTATTTTGGTGAGAATTTTTTGGGGACACGTGCATTATTGGTGAGATATTGTTTGGTTTAGTTTGAGAATTGGGTTTTGATTGTCTTTTTTGGTGAAATAGCATTTGGTTTTGTTTTGGTTTGGTTTTGTTTTGGTGAGTAGTCAAATCATGACAATTTTTATAATAATTAAATCATGATTAAAAGTTATATTATAATATTATGATTGTAATAATTATATTATAGATGAATATTATTTTTATATATTACAATTTAAAATAAATAAATAAATTATTTAAATATTATATAAATGGCTTAAGTTAAAATATACTATTATATATAAGTAATTTAAGTCAAAATCTATTATTAAATAAGACACAAGTATTTAAAAAGAGCAAACTTAAATAAATATTGGCATTCAGACTATGAGTGTAAAGGAGTCGAGCTCGAGCCGAACGTGTGATTTTTCCGAACTCGAGCCGAGCCGAATTTTTTATATAATTTTTAATTATTTAATATATATATTTATTAATATAATAATAAAAATAATAATATATTAAAAACTTTTTTCAGAAACAAGTGGGCTCGGTCTCGAGTTCGACTAATCGTTCGAGCTCGTTCAAACCGGTCCGACTTGACTTATACCCCTAATTCGGACAATGCCCAATTTTATGTTTTTTTTTGTCTTCCTATTAGTGTTTATAGTTACATAAATATTTTCTACATATGTATAATATTTTTTATATATATCCTATATATATGTATCATATTTGATCTATTCATACTATACTATATTTCACTGTATATACATTCCTATATACATTTTGTAATATGTAGTGGTAAATAATATATATATACGAATAAATATTCAAATATAGTTTGTAAAAAATATATTTGTATATAAATATATTGTACATAATATTAGTAATTTATATATTTTATTTATAAGTGGGTAGACATCTGGGAATATTGCATTTTTGGTACATCAATGTGGCCTGCACGTTTATTTAGTACATTAATATGGGGGGTGGCAATTTGAGTACACTAATGTGGGGCATGTGTGGCAATTTAAATACAAATTTCGCCGGAAAATTCGATTTGAGCCGGAATATTCGATTTTGACTGTCAATTTGGGGATTTTGACCAAAATTGGGGATTTTTGACCGAATTTGGGGATTTTGACCAAAATTGAGCTAATTAATTGATTTTTGGGGGAGGATTGACCAATTTTGACTTGGAATAAAACTCTATTTTACCAATTTGCCCCCAAATCCTATTTTAATTTCATCTTCTTCATCTTCTTCACTATTCTTCATCACCAACCACCAACCACCATCACCACCACCATCAACACCAACCACCACCACCAAAATATAAAAATTAGACATTAAAATCAGTAATATTACATCGCCTAGTAACCCTCACTTCCAGTTTCGCGAGATAAATTTGGACTATGCAATATGCATAAGGATTTTGCTCTATTTTTAGGGTGTTTGACCCATGATGTGTTCTTCTGTAAAATTAGATGTTTCACAAATCTGGACTGCCAAAAGATTTAAGAAATATGATTTAAAAATTTGAGGCTTGCGTTCATATCTAACTGCTCGCGCTCTCTGATATGTTTTAAAAATCAAACAATTAGATCTTTTTCCCCTAAAATGGTTCATGCGAAATCAGATGGTCTTCAAATTCGATTGTTGGGTGTTGAGGGTGGCGGTAGTGGGTGGTTCGGGGTGGCGATGGCGGTGCGAGATGGTTCAGGGTGGGGGTGGTGATGGCGGTGCGATGGTTCGGGGTGGGGGTGGCGATGGCGGTGCGGTGGTTGGGGTGGCGATGGCAGTGCGACGGTTCGGGATGCGATGGCGGTGCGGTGGTTGGGGGTGGTAGTGGGGAAGAGGTGATTGGGGGTGGCAATGGTGGAGTAGAGGGGAGGAAGATGAATTTTTAAAAAATGGAATAAAAAACATAAATTAAAATTCTCAATAAATAAAAAATAAAATAGAAAAATAAGTCAAAATCAGTCAAAATTCCCAAATTCGGTCAAAATTCCCAATTTTAGTCAAAATTAATTAAATTTCCGGCAAAAATCGAATATTCCGGCTCAAATTGAATTTTCCGGCGAAATTTGTATTTAAATTGCCACACATGCCCCACATTAGTGTACTCAAATTGCCACCCCCCATATTAATGTACTAAATAAACGTGTAGGCCACATTCATGTATCAAAAATGCAATATTCCCGTAGACATCTCCTATATAGAGAGACAAGAAAAAAAAAAAGAAAATCATATTATACACAAGAACTAATGTAGGCACTTTAAACATAACTGACATTAGTAACTAAATTCAGTTTTCAATTTTTGGCCAGATTTTTTTGAGGGTTTTTAACCCAAATTGTACAAATCAAACATTGTTTGATCAAATATTTGGGCCAAAATAAGATCCAAAATGAAACCAAACATAGTCTTTAATTTTAGTTTCCTTTCATTATTATATGTGTTTGAACCAACTTGAAAAACTAACGTAATCTATTTCCTTACCCATTTTCTTATAGACAACCAAACACTATTAAATAAATCAGATTTCTGGTAATCAAATTACTAGAAATTTAATTCCCATTTTAGATTTCTTTCACTGTCAAACAAACGGAGGCATATGAGCCTTGTGGAATGCTTAAATTTGATTATTATATAAGGGAAAATTATGTTTTCGTCTCATATTTGGTTGAATTTTAATTTTGATTTAATTTATCATAATTTTTAAATTAAATTCTTTAATTTTTTAAATGTCTCACATTTAGTTTTATTATCTAAAATTTAATGGTCAACTTTATTATTTGTAGATATCGAAATTCTGCAACCAATCAAATCATGCCACGTGGAAATATTGACCAATCAAAAGTCGTCTACGACAAAAGATATTTATTTATTCAAGTTAAGTTTTGGATAAATTCAAGTTAAGTTTTGGATAATTATCAATTCAAGTTAAGTATTGGATAATATCTAGAAGATCTATCTAGATCTTCTATCAGCCAATCAAACGGCTCCAAAATTATGATAATTATTTATTAAATCAAATAGATAATTATCAGTGGATTCCAAATTATCCAAAACTCTTCCATCCTACACCTATAAATAGGGTCCTTTGGAGTTCATAAATTAAACACAGAAGTTCAATCAAAAAGCTAGAGAAGACGAAGAAGCTCTCCAAATTTTCTCTACGAAGGTTCTTCGAATATATAAAGAAGATTCAAGGCGTTCTAGGCGATATTCAAGGCGTTCTTGAAGATATTCATCAAATTATAGCATTTGATTCGTAATTACGGTGCTAAACCTATGAATTAACGTTATAGAAATTCAAATCAAATTCAAGGAAGATCAA
Source organism: Verbascum thapsus (assembly GCA_963669365.1). Classification (NCBI taxonomy): domain Eukaryota; kingdom Viridiplantae; phylum Streptophyta; class Magnoliopsida; order Lamiales; family Scrophulariaceae; genus Verbascum; species Verbascum thapsus. The sequence goes on from OY770104.1 coordinate 11,940,178, forward strand.
AGTCACAAAGTCAACCTTGAAGATTTCAAATTCCATATCAAATTCAACGTTTGATCCGAGATTAAGCTGCCAAGCCCTCGAATTAACGTTATAAACATTCAAGTCAACGTTGGAGAAGATCAAAGAAGCAAAGTCAACTCCAATATTCAAGTCAACATATTTTGAAGGAAGAATCAGAGGATTAAAATAGAGATTTGTACCCCATATTTTATTTTGATCAATATAAATTTCATTTGTCACAATTTTTGTGTTTCTTGATTTTCAGAATTACAAATTTGTTGTGTACAAATTTTTGGCACGCCCAGTGGGACCATCTCTACCTCTCATCTCCTCACTTCAACAAGTTCAAATGGATGCTCAAGTCAAAGCTATGAAGATAGTGGAATCCAAGATGATCATCTCAAATCCTTCAAACTCCACGAGTGAAGTCATTGGCGTTGCCACAAGAAGTATGTCCATGAAGCTACAAACATCTTCAAATGTGATTCTCCTACAAGAGCATGTTAAGGATGATCCATTCCACCTTGGTGACGAAATCAATCATGATGAAGAGAAGTATTTGCCATCTCCACAATATTCTACATCAAGTGACTTGAGCTTCGCATGTGTCATGATGACGAATGTTACCACTCCGGAGGAGCAAATTGCAAACTTGACAAAAGCTGTTGAAGGATTAACGAAGCATGTTCAAGAGCAAGCCACTCTAATTGCAAAGTTGATGAAGAAAGCAGACGACGTGGATGCCATGCACGAAATTGAAAAACAAATTGAGGCGCAAGATGAAGCTGAGACGTCAAAGAATCAACATCTAGTTGAGAAGGAAAATTCCATTGTCGACGAGCTTCAAGTTTCAAGTGATGGGACGATTCCAGCTGCTCGACTTAAGGAGTTTATCATGAGTACTATCCAAGACAATCGCGATGGGAGATCCAAGATGCCTTTAACTTATGTCAAGCCATATACTCGAAGAATTGATAATTTAAAGATGCCAACTGGTTACCAACCCTCAAAATTCCAGCAATTTGACGGCAAAGGCAATCCAAAGCAACATGTGGCGCACTTTGTTGAAACATGCAATGATGCTGGAACTTATGACGATCAACTAGTCAAGCAATTTGTTAGATTACTGAAAGGCAATGCATTCGACTGGTACATTGATCTTGGTGCTGACTCAATCAACAGCTGGGAGAAATTGGAGCAAGAGTTTCTCAATCGCTTCTATAGCACCCGTCGCACAATCAGCATGCTTGAACTCACCAATTCCCGTCAATTGAAGGATGAACCAGTCATTGACTACATTAATCGTTGGAGAAATTTGAGTCTTAACTGCAAAGAAAGATTACATGAGTCCTCTGCTATTGAAATATGTATTCAAGGGATGCATTGGGGTCTTCGATACATCCTTCAAGGAATTCAACCGACAACGTTTGAAGAGATGGCCACTCGAGCACATGATATGGAGTTGAGTATAACCAGAAGTGGAGTTGACAAGTCATATATCCAAGAACCTTATAGACAAGAAATCAACAAAGGGGGCAAGCCATTCACAAATGCTTCTGATGATGAGCCCATATCTGATAGTGATGAACATGTGGAAGAAAGTGACGTTCAAGATCGTCATCCAAACTTTGACTAAAGATGCTAAATCAACGCTCCTCGATAAGAGCATAAACTGTCATCAACGCTCCTCGATAAGAGCATAAACTGTCATCAACGCTCCTTGATAAGAGCATAAACTATCAACAACGCTCCTTGATAAGAGCATAAACTATCAGCAAGTCTCCTTGATAAGAGCATAAACTATCAGCAAGTCTCCTTGATAAGAGTTTAAACTTTCAATAAATTGAAGATCCAAATGAAGTTCTCCTTGACACGAGTATAAACGGTCTACATGTCAAAGCAAATCAAATGAAGTCCTCCTTGACACGAGTATAAAAGGTCTACAAATCAAATCAAATCAAGCCCTCCTTGACACGAGCATAAAAGGTCTACAAGTCAAATCAAATCAAATGAAGTTCTCCTTGACACGAGCATAAAAGGTCTACATGTCAAAGCAAATCAAATGAAGCCCTCCTTGACACGAGCATAAAAGGTCTACAAGTCAAATCAAATCAAATGAAGTCCTCCTTGACACGAGCATAAAAGGTCTACAAGTCAAATCAAATCAAATGAAGCACTCCTTGACACGAGTATAAAAGGTCTACATGCCAAATCAAATCAAATGAAGCACTCCTTGACACGAGCATAAAAGGTCTACATGTCAAATCAAATCAAATGAAATTCTCCTTGACACGAGCATAAAATGTCTACAAGTCAAAGCAAATCAAATGAAGCCCTCCTTGACACGAGCATAAAAGGTCTACAAGTCAAATCAAATCAAATGAAGCCCTCCTTGACACGAGCATAAAAGGTCTACAAGTCAAACCAAATCAAATAATGTTCTCCTTGACACGAGAATAAAATGTCTACAAGTCCAACCAAATCATGTACTCCAAGCCTTGAAGAGTATAAACTAAATATGGCACCTCTATGAAAAAAAAATTTGAACTACGTTATGACTTGATCCCTTTTTTTTAGGGTACGTAGGCAACTTAAATTTCTATAAGTTCAGTCATAAATTCAAATCAAATCATATTCTCTCGATGGAGTGACGTCACTCATTCAAAAGAATTTTGAAAAAAAGATCCCACCGTGACATGGGGGCATGTTAACCTCGTTGTGACACAAACAACTTGCGGTGGAAGCTAACAAAGTGTTTTCGAGGAGACACCAAATTGTATGAAAGACTTTCGTGGTATAGAAGCACAAGACGAAGCTATTCTTAAGGCATGATTTTTATGTTGAGACGTTGCGACTCATCCACTACGAAGTATGCTTCGAAATAACCAAACTTCCGTGAACGAGTCTCAAGGGGGCATTTGTAGATATCGAAATTTTGCAACCAATCAAATCATGCCACGTGGAAATATTGACCAATCAAAAGTCGTCTACGACAAAAGATATTTATTTATTCAAGTTAAGTTTTGGATAAATTCAAGTTAAGTTTTGGATAATTATCAATTCAAGTTAAGTATTGGATAATATCTAGAAGATCTATCTAGATCTTCTATCAGCCAATCAAACGGCTCCAAAATTATGATAATTATTTATTAAATCAAATAGATAATTATCAGTGGATTCCAAATTATCCAAAACTCTTCCATCCTACACCTATAAATAGGATCCTTTGGAGTTCATAAATTAAACACAGAAGTTCAATCAAAAAGCTAGAGAAGACGAAGAAGCTCTCCAAATTTTCTCTACGAAGGTTCTTCGAATATATAAAGAAGATTCAAGGCGTTCTAGGCGATATTCAAGGCGTTCTTGAAGATATTCATCAAATTATAGCGTTTGATTCGTAATTACGGTGCTAAACCTATGAATTAACGTTATAGAAATTCAAATCAAATTCAAGGAAGATCAAAGTCACAAAGTCAACCTTGAAGATTTCAAATTCCATATCAAATTCAACGTTTGATCCGAGATTAAGCTGCCAAGCCCTCGAATTAACGTTATAAACATTCAAGTCAACGTTGGAGAAGATCAAAGAAGCAAAGTCAACTCCAATATTCAAGTCAACATATTTTGAAGGAAGAATCAGAGGATTAAAATAGAGATTTGTACCCCATATTTTATTTTGATCAATATAAATTTCATTTGTCACAATTTTTGTGTTTCTTGATTTTCAGAATTACAAATTTGTTGTGTACAAACTTTATTAATCAACTGACCTGATTATTTTTTGAAATTTTTTATGTATAAGATACATGTGATTTTGCGATAACTGTACACAACAAATATGTATTAATGAAAATAAAAAACACAAAAATGGTGACAAATGAATTTTTATTGATCAAAAATAAAAATTGGGGTACAAATCTCTATTTCTAATCCTATGATTCTTCCTTTAAGAATATCGATTTGAATGTTGAAGTTGACCTTGCTTCTTTGATCATCTCCAATATTGACTTGAATGTTTATAAGTTATAACGTTAATGCGAGGGCTTGACGGCTTAATCTCAGATCAAACGTGCGATTTATTATATGGAACTTGAAACCTTCAAGGTTGATTTGTAGTTTTGATCTTCCTTGAACTTGATTTGAATTTCTATAACGTTAATTCGTAGGTTTAGCACCGTAATTGCGAATCAAACACTATAATTTGATGAACTTCTTCAAGAACTCTTGAACACCTTGAATCTTCTTGAATTTGAAGAACTTTCGTAGAGAAAATTTGGAAACCTTCCTTCGTCTTCTCTAACTTTGATTGAACTTCTGTGTGTCCATTATGAGCTCTAAAGGACCCTATTTATAGCCGTAGGATGGAAAAGTCATAAATATTTTGGACTTCTTTGATAATTATCAATTTGATTTAATAAATGATTATCATAATTTCGGAGCCATTTGATTGGCTGATGAATGATGTAGATAAATCTTCTAGATAATATCTATATATTAATGTAAATAGATAAATATCAAATGACATAGACGTCTTTTGATTGGTCAATATTTCCACGCGGCATTATTTGATTGGTTGTGGGTTTATTGACAGCAAAATATGATTTGATTGGATGGAACACTTCAATTTGACACGTGTCGCAATTTGATTTATCAATAAAATGAATACTAAATATCAATTAAACCAATTATTTTATTTTGGAATTAAATTTCGATAAATTCCAAAATATATATTAAAAAATTTAAATTAATATTTAATATCACATTTTTCACTTGTCATCAATTTGATTGGATCAAAATTTATTTGTCTACAAATGCCTCCTCGAGACTTGTTCACGAGAGCCTCAATGCAAAACATGCTTCAAAGTGAATGAGTCACGATCATCTCAATTTCAAATAATTTATGTCATAATTCCATCAATGCATAAATTATTTTTTTCTTTAAAGGCACATAATGATATGTAGGAATTTAATTCGACCGTGGTTTGGGCTTTATCGCTTCACTGTGCGAGAGTGGAATGGGCTTCAATTCCAGTGAGGGCCCAAACAATAAATAATCCCTTTTATATATTCCAAGTATTTGGGCTTGTTGAATTGGAGAAATAGAACTAAATAGCCTTTATTAGTTTTAATTCCTATATTGGAGCTCACACGACCAAGCAGCCCATCAATCCCCTCATTTGCAAACTTGCGAAAATATTGGACAATTCTTATCAAGTCGGATTCCTGATTATCCATCCAGTTAGATATGAGCTTCAATTTTAAGTCCGATCGTTAGGTTCTGTTTGGAGAAAAATTTCGAACCTTCCGATTTATATCGGATTATTTGGAATTTGAGTACAACTCTAACAACATCCTATTTTCTCAATCAACTTCGATTTCTTGTCATCTGAATCCGATTTTGATAAGGATAATTAGAAAAATAGACGACTTAATTAAACACCTATATAAATGCTCTAACCGGTTCTTCTTTTCTCAGGTAAATTATCACTATTTTCCTTCAAAATCTTTTCTTTTCTTCCTTTCAAATCTGAAATATATACAGCAAAGAACTTCAAGAAATCAACAACCTTCATTCACATTTTGTTGTGTTCGTTCAGACGGTTTGAGCGTTATATTTTCCTTTTATTGGAATTCAACGGCAGCCGTGAAAAGTAGGGTATGATTGTTTTTCTTCTCATGATCCAATTTTTATAGTATTAATTCTCTTCTTGGAAAAATTCTCTGCTTTTCTAAATTCCTTTGTAGAGTTTTTAAAAAGAATTCAATTTCCTCCACATCTGTAAAAATCTAAACTGTTAGAGAAAGCCACAAAATTTTGGATAAGATCATAACAAAAAGTAGACTAAAAAAAAACCTCTTTGACATAATCAAATAATGATGGATCACTTGGAGTATCATCATCAACGGACTTTGGGGATCTGGCTGTTTCTTTTGTCTTTCCAATGGCGCTCTGTAGTACTACTATCACTATCTTCCAAATGACATGAACTACCTATCGTTTTGTTCTCTTCAAGTACTTCAGTATTGGGTGCATTACTTTTGATAACAGTGGATGGGAGACGGGCTCGAGGAACATCATCAATGTTTTTATCAAGAGAATGACTTTCTTCAATGCGCTTCTTGCTCTTAGTTGGGGCATATTTTGGGTCACTTAAAAAGGACGCATTATCTTCGAGATATGTACCATGCGTTAGGGGTGGCATTGGGCGGGCCGGACCCGGACCCAGACCCAGACCCAAAACTTTGGGTCTAGACCTGGACCCAGACCCAATGGATCTCATGTTTTGGGTCTGGGTTTGGGTCTGGACCCAATGTTTTGGGTCTAGACCCAGACCCAATGTTTTGGGTCTAGACCTAGACCCAATATATTTTTTTTTTAATTTTTTTTATCTAAAATGTTTTATAATTTTATAAAATAATAAAACCTTATTAAGCATCTACATTAAGTTTTTACAATATTTTTTTTTTACAATTGTGCTCATGAGACAGAAATTTTTACAAATTTTTTTTTAAATTTTGAAATAACAATAATAATGATAAAATTCAATTATATAATTGTTTTTTATTTGAAATGAGTGTGTACTAAAAGTTTAGAGACAAGCATTTCTCAACTTGTAAAAGTCATCATTTGATGTGTATATGTATATAATATAATCCGAGTGCTTTTATTTATCTAAAATAATGTTTTTAGATTAATTAAGAATGAGAATTATTAATGTGATAGTTCTTACTAATTATTTGATGTTGAATATATATTCGTAGTACGTACGTAAACTATTTGGTTGCTCTATTCTTCAATTTTTAATATATATAATGAAGATGTATGTATTCTCAAGACAAATAACCGATATCTGAGAGAATATAGATAATTTAATTATAATTTTTTATTATTTTACAAAATTATAAAGCATTTTTAGATAAAAAAATAATAAAAAAAATATATTGGGTCTAGGTCTAGACCCAAAACATTGGGTCCAGACCCAGACCCAAAACATGAGACCCATTGGGTCTGGGTCCAGGTCTAGACCCAAAGTTTTGGGTCTGGGTCAAAGTTTTGGGTCCGGGTCCGGACCCAGACCCAAAGTTTTGGGTCCGGGTCTGGGTCCGGCCCGCCCAATGCCACCCCTACCATGCGTCATGGTCCACCATTCTTTATAATCCTTCGAAAATAGTTTTCTTGCATTCGAAGGTACAGAAACGAGCACCGCTCTGGAATTGGACTTGGAGAGAATACACAAGCGCTTATAAGTATACGTCCGAGCACTTTCAAGAGGGCGGCAATCATGGCAAGTGGTCGACAAGTCGGTTTGACGTCCCGATCTTAGCAAGCATTTACAAAGGCTTGAATGAAGTTTCAAATTCTTTGAAGCCATCTTACGTGCGCTCTTCATTCTCAAGCCACTTTTTGTATGCATGGCTAGCTTATTATTTTAAGACGCATTATCCAGTCGGACGTGAGTTACGAGGTCCCAAGATGGTGAAGTTCTCTGGCGAAGGTGGAGCAAGATATTTTGATCCTAGAGAGGCCCGTCGCCGTATACACAAAGCCGAGTTAGCTTGTTGGACTTGTATGATGACTATCGAGCGCGAGGATTTCCGGTTCCTTGATGATGGAAGACCCAAAGAGTCCAATTTTTTTTTATTCATTGCCATTCGCTCGAATTATCTTCCATTGCGGCATGGTAAAGATTTTATGGTCGAGCCTTATAGTCCTCATAGGTTTGCATGTCAATTTGGATATCACCAAGAAGTTCCCGGAGTCATCAAACATGATGTTCGAACAGTTAATCTAAGTGAGGCTCTTACTTATTGGCGCTTGTGTATTCTCTCCAAGTCCAATTCCAGAGCGGTGCTTGTTTCTGTACCTTCGAATGCAAGAAAACTCTTTCTGAAGGATTATAAAGAATGGTGGACCATGATGCATGGCACATATCTCGAAGATAATGCGTTCTTTTTTAGTGACCCAAAATATGCCCCAACAAAGAGCAAGAAACGCATTGAAGAAAGTCGTTCTCTTGATAACAACATTGATGATATTCCTCAAGCTCGTCTCCCATCCACTGTTATCAAAAGTAATGCACCCAATACTGAAGTACTTGAGAGAACAAAAAGAAAGGTAGTTCATGTCATTTGGAAGATAGTGATAGTAGTACCACAGATCACCATTGGAAAAGACAAAACCAAAGCCCGTTGATGATGATACTCCAAGTGATCCATCATTATTTGATTATGGCAAAGAGGTTTTGTTTTTTTAGTCTACTTTTTGTTCTGATCTTATCCAAAACTTTTGCGGCTTTCTCTAACATAGTTTATATTTTTTTATAGTTAGAGAAATACTTGGGTCTTGACGATGATAGTGGTGAATCCCAAGACGAGTCTAATTCTCCTAATGTAATTCCTCTAGCAAGAAAAATCGAGAAGAGAAAGAGGAACCTGTTGGTGTACATAAGTCATCAACTTATGAAGCTTCTGTTTTCATGGGAAATAAGTATGTACTTGAATTTGAACACTTCCACGTGCAAAGCTTATGGCATATTATTCAAGATAAAATTACACATGCCAAAGTTGATGATATTTCGTCTTTGAAAGATGAGAAGATGAGATCTTGGTCGTTTACGAGTTAATGAAGGTTTTTAAAGATATAGATGTCTCACACGTTGATGGACTACCACAATCGTTCCATAAGGCAGCTGCTTATGATGATGCGAGATCTTCATCCTTTGAAAGAATGCCTAAAGAACTTATTGAGAAGCAACTTAGTGAGGCCAAAAATCGTCTAGTCAAAGCACAAACTACAGAAAGTCTTCAAAGGAGGAGCTTGAGGCTTTGAAGATACGTATGAAGGAAATATCATCAAACATTAAGTCTCATAAAGAGCTAGTTGAGACTGCCAAGGTGGATATTCATAAGATTGATGAAGATATAAATCTTCTTAAGAAGACGGCCCCGTTGACTGATGAAGCAATGAAGATTTTAAATACTTCCAAGAAACACCTAGTATCCGAACAAGAGGAGTTCAAGAACATAGATATTTTCTCTTGATTTTTTTATAACCCATGTATTGAATATTTTGCTTCTCAAGATTATGTAATAAAAGTATTTTTTTATTTTATTATTTTATCGCAATCTTTTGAGACTTTTTATATTCTGCTCGTCACTTGAAAAGGTCATAACTTACACATTACTTCATATCTAGCCATGAATAATATATGTATGGAAAGATAATTAAGCTAGATTTCCAAAGATTCAAACCTTACATAAATCAGAATTTTCTACTAGAAGTTATGACCGATTTAGTATGGACTGCCAGATTTAGCGAATTTGCATTACATCATGATGCCCCTTCGACACTCATTCACAGAAGTTTGGTTACTTCAAAGCATGGTCGTAGTGGATGGGTTGCGACTTCTCAACATAAGATTCATGCCATAATAGTTGCTTCGACTCGAGCTTTGCCACGAAGGTCTTTCCCGCAGTTTATCGTTCCTTCTCAGATACCTTGTTGGTTTTCATCGGCAAGCCATCCATGTCATGGCAAGATTTATATACCCCCAAGTCATGAACATTACTTTTGGGATTAGCTAATAGAACTTTATTTCTATCTTGTAATCCTTGAGTGTATTCATGATCATGAATTGTTTGGAAAATTCGTTCGAATGAGCAACGCCACTCCATCAGGAAAATGTGCAGTATTATTTCATATTGATAGGCGATTAATAGATTTGTATATTTTTGGATATGATTATAGTTTTTTATTTGTCGAAAGAAGATATTTTGTGGGAGAAGTTAGAATGTTATGATTGGAAAAACTAAGACATTTATTATATAATTTAGTGGGATTTGCATTAATAAAGAAAGGTTTAGGCTATGTTTATTTATGTTTTCAAATCCCATTTTCAAGTTTTTAAATTCCAAAATTCAAAATAAACTTATCACACCAAATTTCCATCCACCCTTTTTTTCAATTTTACTTTTTCAATTCACTATATAAATTACCTATCAATCATATATACATTATTTCACACATTCATCAATCAAATCATTCATTATAATAATTATTTCTATTTTACATTTTTTTATATTTCATTATTTTTAATTCACATAATCATTATATAAACAACTAAAATAATCATTCTATACATCATTATCAACCTATCAATATTGATTTGACACATTTCACAACTTTCAACCTATTTTTAAAAACATAAACAAACAACTACAATTCACACACAAATTTTGATAGTACGCAATTCTCGAGAAAATCTTAAAAATTTTACTGAATAACATAAACAAACAAAGCCTTAATTGTTTGGTATTTATTAATTTAATAAGGTTGTTTTCGAATCTTGCATCATCGGCGATTTTAGCATGCGGTGGAAGGACTTGACGCATGATCCTACTCACACTGGCTAATGGCACGTAGTGATCCTTGTCGCGCTTGAATGATTGTTGTGCCAAATTGTTCAAGTTGTTATCATTTGTTTGGATGCTGGTGTTCTCAGTGGGCTCCCGAATAACTACACCTAAAAAGATAGAAACAAAAATATGACTCTCATATGCTCGCTTCTTGCACAAAAAAAAGTGTCTCTTTGAACATTTATATCATGAAAATTTAGTTTTTTTTTTGGATGACGGGGGAAACCCGCAGCCGCTGCCCTTAGGGTGCGCACTGGGTAAACCTCGCTCTTGTGTAATAGCATGCAAACCACACAAGAGATTTCAACCAACCAAGGTTGTCCATAGCTGACAGGCTTACAGTGGAGAAGGTAAATATACATTCCTACAGTGGGATACAAACCCTTGACCTATGCCACAAGATTCAGCTGCCCTACCAACTCTACCGAGGTTACCCCATGAAAATTTAGTTCTAATCACAAGCTATGCACTTCTAATTTATTATGCACTTCTAATTTATAATGTACAAAGATAAGAGAATATGATTTTTGAAGAATGGGATAAGAATTACATTTATTGGGTCCTTATCATTGATATCTCTTCAATAAGTTCGATGTTATCCCCTATTTACATTAGCTCAAGTAGTAGCATACTAAAGAAAGGCAGGCAAATGTAACATTCAACTTTTATCAAATTAAAATCTCTTAGAAAAATTGAATCATACATAAAAACACTTTTAGAAGTTGTAGTAAATTTATACAATAAATGTATATAAGAATTAAGAGCGTAAAGGTAAAAGTATTATGGCAATTGTAAGCAAGTAGTTAAAGAAATTATATTAGAACAATCAAGTAAGAGAAAACTTCTAAATTTCTCATAAAAAATGAGTTGAAAATGAGCAAAAAGAAATCATAGCTTTATTTTGGTAGAAATAATAGCTCTCAAAGTAATAGAATTACTATTTTCCACACCCATCTTAATTCATGTTTATCTATAGCACTGAAACCAGAATTTATTTGCTAGTTTATATAATTTCTATTAATTGTACACAAAATAGTGATCTGTAATTTGTTTTTTCACTATTATTTTGAATTTTCACATCATTACATAAAGACAATTATTAATATAAAGGTGTTAGCCTTTGTCCAATAGCTAACAAACTCGAAAAAAAAAAATTTACTTATTACATTTAATCAGTTCCAACTACAAGTACATACAAATAAATTTGCTTATTATTTTCTTAGTTCCCTATGAAAAATTTCAAATTTTAATATTTTCAGTTAATAAAAAATAATATCATTATAAAAGAGAAAATCAATTACTTTATTTGATTTTTATAAAATATACATTGACATACACATGATTTTTGATAAATTATTGAGTTACTCTTTTTCTAAAGTAATTTATTAGATTATAGACCGGATACTATATAGATCGAATTGTATGGGTCGAAGTGTGAAAATATTTTTTTTACATATATGATATGTAAAAGAAAAGAAAAAAAAAGGAAAAGAAAAGAAAAAAAATTACGACTCAATTGGTAATCATAGAAAAAAGCATTAATTTAAGTATATGAGCAAGATTTGTATCAATTATATTCGCAATGTCATGTATTCATAAGAAGAAAATGAAACAACATTAAATCGATAGTCAATTGTAAAACAAAAGCCAAAATACGAAAACGACAAAATATATATTTTTAATTTATTGATGCAACAAAATCCAAGAAGGATTTTTGAATATAAATCGACCAAGTGGAGCTCGGTGAAGAATAATTTTAAGTATTATAAGTAAATAAACTCACAATATAACACATGCATGCTTATGACTTACAAGATCTATATGAAAAAATACAATGCACATTGTTGTTCATAGGGATTTTTTTACTAGATTTAGGTGCTTTTTTATGGTGTAATTTTGTTGTTGGTTAGAGCTTCCTCTGGTTTCCATCTTCAAAATTTGTGTCGGATTCTAGTCTATGAGTTTTTCCTCTTCTTTGAACACACAAGGAATTCAATATATATGTTTAATACTTTCGAGAATGAGTTATCACATGAACTGAATACAGTATATATAGAAAAATGATTAAGCTCGCAAGGGCAAAAATGAAATAAATGGTTGAAAGTAGGGGGCAAAGTTGGCAAATTAGTAGTAGTTGTTAATACTAGAAAATGTGTACATGGGAAATGTAAATTAATGATGTTGGTCATGTAATAATAATATACATAAGTTAAGTGTTTTTCATTTGGTGAGTAAAATAAATTATCATAAAAATTCTTCCATAAATTAATATGACTTTGATTGCAAATATACATTTTTTTTAGTTAGAGAAATGTAGTTACTTTTAAGAGTAAGTAAATCTTTGAATGACATATATGATTTAATTTATTAAGTAATGAAATGTTATTTATAAAATCCCATCAACTTTGTCAAAGTCTTAGAATGAGTTGGAGAAACAAGAATTGCATTGGCAAATATTTGAAAGTTGGGTACTTTGTAAAAGAGTACATATATTTGTAGGACTGGGAAAAAAATTCGAAATTGCCCGAATCGATCAGCATTAAACCATTTTAAACCGTTACGTAAATCGCGGATTTGACTTAAAATAAATCTGCACCGCCAAATTGGTTTAGTGGCGATTTTGAACCAAACAGTACCAAATCGAACCGTCGTTATTTTATATAATATATAAGTACTATACATATATATTAATATGTATAGAATTCATATTAGTTTTGTATTTTTATTACTTAAAAGCATTTAACTGTTAAATAAAAAAAGAAAAACAAACAATATTAAAGTTGAAAATCATTCTATTAAAAAGATAATGTAAAGGCAGAAAACCATTACGTACTTTCACAAATATTGCATCTCTTCATCTCTAAAAATCAAGAAATATGGTATTTACTCACTAATCCTTTAATCTATCATTCTCACAATTTTATTGATTTTCTACTCCAAAAACTGAAGATGGGAAGGTAATAGTTGTGTTTGAACCTTTTCTTCTTTTTCACATCACCTCGTATATCAACTCTTTTAAATTCTTTTGCATTATTTCTTAATGAGTTCAGTTACACAATATTAAAAATAATTATAATTCTTATCCTAATATCATAAAGTATGTATATTAAATTTTATTTGACTCATTTTTTTTGTTAGTTAGAAACACAAACCGCCCCAGACCGTTCAAAACCACTATGAACCGCACAATTAGATTTATTTTGAAAATAACAATGTGAGATTATTCAAATAAAAAATCGCACTTAGCAATTCATAAATTAAAAAAAATAATCAAAAACCACACCACAAACAACCCTACATATTTGTATAATCTTTTCTATTAATAATTTTATACTTAAAAATATTATATTTTAAGTGACTATAAACAATCTTTTTAATATGAATCAATCCCGTCCTAAAAGTGATATTTATGTTCCAGATTAAATGAGAATGTTAGTCAAGGTTTCAGTAATCTGCTTTCATATGTATTCTAATTTTTGAAAAAGCAACATAAAAAGGAAAGGCTTTTAATTTAGTTTGTGAATACTAATTTAGTAGTGTATTCATGATGTTTCAAGCAAGAACAATCAACTATTGAAAACTAGAACAAATTTCAAGCAGCATTTTGTATAATATACATTGATGTAGAATTTAGATGCATCAAAAACATTTTTTAAGAGTAACGATCAATTATTTTATTTATTGTATCATTTATATCAAATATCAATTATATTAAGTCTTTAACATTTAATCGCATGCTCACTTATTTGTGGCATAGAATGTGATTTAAAAAATTGATATTTTATGTTTCAGATTTAATGAGAATGTTAGTCAAGGTTTAAGTAATTAGTCTGCAATAAAGTAAAGAAAAAGAGAAGGCTTTGAATTCTGTATGCGAATATTAATTTAGTCATGTATTCATCATGATTTAAGCACAAAAGAACAATCACAATTGAATACTAGAACAAATTTCAAGCTAACATCTAAGGCTATGTTTGTTTATGTTTTTGCGTAAAAAATTTAAAATTTTCTCGGGAATTGCGTACTATCGAAATTCGTGTGAAAATAGTAGGTGTTTGTTTATATTTTTAAAAATAGGTTGAAAGTTGTAAATATGTCGAATCAATACTTATATGTTGATTGATGATGTATAGAATGATTGTTATAGTTGTATATATAAAGATTATGTGAATTAAAAATAATAAAATATAAATTTAAAAATTGTAAAGTATGAAAGAGAAAGAAAAATAATTATTATAATAAATAATTTGATTGTTGAATGTGTGAAATGATGTGTATATGATTGATATGTAGTTATATAAAGGATTGAAAAATTAGAGTTGAAAAAAAGTAAATTTGGATGAAAATTTGGTGTGTTAAGTTTATTTTGAATTTTTGGATTTAATATCTAAAAAATGGGATTGAAAACATAAACAAACAAAGCCATATCAAAACATCTAAAACTATAAATTTGGAATATCCAATTAGTCAATACATCTGAAATAAAATCTCAAACTAAAACATTAAGACTTACAAAAATAATAAATATTTTATTATTTAAACTCGCTAATTAAATCAAGAATTAGACGATCCCTCACCACCGCCTTGATTGGCCGTGCTATCATCTCCTCTTTCAGGCAACCCAACATAATTGCCGCCCATTGGCGGTGTTAGTGGTGGTGGTTGAGCCAATTGAGCTTCAGGCTGGTGAAACAAGCCAGTGTTGCACCTGAAAAATGTTGGTGGGTGCATATGGTTGCGATATGGATTCTGAGAACGATATCTGTTCAAAAACAGCGTTAAGGGTTCAATGTAATCATTGAACCCCAGTATTCCCATGGCCGATATGATATCTTCGGCGCTGATTGTTTTGCGGTACTCTTCTTTACATTTATCATTAGCCTCACTTGTGATGAAGCTAATAAATTCAGAGACGCACTTTCGCACCGTCTCTTTTGCATCATCCGCAATTTTAGCATGAGGTGGAAGGACTTGACGCATGATCCTATTCACACTGGCTAATGACACGTAGTGATCCTTGTCGCGCTTGAACGATTGTTGTGCCAAGTTACTCAAGTTGTTATCATCTGTCTGGTTGTTTGTGTTTTGAGTAGGCTCTCGAATAACTACACCTGAAAAGATAGTGAGAAAAAGTGTCTCTTTGAACATTTATATCATGAAAATTTAGTTCTAATCACAAGCTATACACTTCTATTTTTTTTTTTGGATGACGAGGGAAACCCGCAGCCACTACCCTTTAGAGTGCGCCCTACCCTTTAGAGTGCGCACTGGGTAAACTTCGCTCTTGTGCAATAGCGTGCAAACCACATAAAGAAAGTTCAATCAGCCTAAGTTGCTCATAGCTGACAGGCTCACAGTGGAGAATGCTAATAGGCACTTCTAATTTATAATGTAGAAAAGGTAAGAGAATATGATTTTTGAAGAATGGGATAAGAATGACATTTATTGAGATATTTAATGGGTTCTTATCAGTGATATCTCTTCAATAAGTTCGATGTTATCTATAATCAAGACCTTATCTGCATTAGCTCAAGTAGTAAAGCGTACAAAAGAAAGAAATGCAAATGTAATATTCAACTTTTATAAAATTAAAATCTTTGAGAAAAATTAAATCATACATAACAACTTTTTAAGAAGTTGTAGTAAATTTAAAAAATAAATGTATATAAGAGTGTATAGGTAAGAGTATTACGGGCAATTGTAAGCAAATAGTTAAAGAAATTATATTGAACCATTAAGTAAGAGAAAATTTCTAAATTTCTCATAAAAAATGAGTTGAAAATGAGAAAAAAAGAAATCATAGCTTTATTTTGGTAGCAAGAGAAATAATAGTTCTCAATGTAATAGAATTACTATTTTCCACACCCAACTTAAACATGTTTATCCGTAGCACTGAAACCAAAATTTATTAGCTAATTTATATTAATTCTATTAATTGCACAACAAATAGTGATCTGTCATTTGTTTTTTCATTATTATTCTGTATTTTCACATCATTACATAAAGACAATTATTTATAAAAAATTGTCAGCCTTTGTAGAATAGCTAACAAACTCCATAAAGAAAAACAAATTTACTTATTACATTTAATCAGTTCCAACTACAAGTACATACAGATAAATATGCTTATAACTTTTTTTAGTTCCCTATGAAGAATTACAAATTTTACTATTTTATTAAATAAAAAGTAATTTCATTATAAAAGAGAAAATCAATTACTTTATTTGATTTCGATAGAATATACATTGACACATGATTTTTGATAAATTACCGAGTTACTCTTTTTTTAAAGTAATTTATTAGATTATAGACTGGGCACTATATGGATCGAAGTGTGAAAATATTTTTTGACATATATGATATGTAAAAGAAAAGAAAAAAAAGAAAAAAAAATGACGACTCAATTGGTAATCATAGAAAAATGCATTAATTTAAGTATATAAGCAAGATTCATTTCAAGTATATTCGCAGTGTCATATATTCATAAGAGGCTAATGAAACAACATTAAATCGAAAGTCAATTGTAAAGCAAAAGCCAGAATACGAAAGCGACAAAATATATCTTTTTTAATTTATTGATGCAACAAAATCCAAGAAGGATTTTTGAATATAAATCGACCAAGTGGAGCTCGTGAAGAATGATTTTAAGTATTATAAGTAAATAAACTCACAATATAACACATGCATGCTTATGACTTACAAGATCTATAAAAAAACACAATGCACATTGTTCATAGGGATTTTTTTACCAGATCTAGGTGCTTTTTTGGTGTAATTTTGTTGTTGGTTAGAGCTTCCTCCGGTTTCCATCTTCAAAATTTGTGTCAAATTCTAGTCTATGAGTTTTCTTCTTCTTTGAACACACAAGGAATTCAAACACACAAGGAATTCAGTATATATGTTAGATACTTTTGAGAATGAGTTATCACATGAACTGCATACAGTATATATAGAGAAATGACTAACCTCGCAAAGGAAAAAATGACAAAAAAATGTAGTTGAAAGTAGGGGTAAAGTTGGCAAATTAGTAGTAGTTTTTAATACTAGAAAATGTGTACATGGGAAATGTAAATGAATGGTGTTGGTCATGTAATAATAATATACATAACTTAAGTGTTTTTCATTTGGTGAGTAAAAAGAATTATCATAAAATTTCTTCCATAAATTAATATGACTTAGATTGCAAATATACAACTTTTTAGTTAGAGAAATGTACAGTTACTTTAAGAGTAAGTAATTTTGAAGGACATAATTGATTTAATTTATTAAGTTATGAAATGTTATTTATAAAATAATATCAACTATGTCAAAGTCTTAGAATGAGTTGAGGAAACAAAAATTGTGTTGGCAAATACTTGGAAGTTGTGAACTCTGTAAAAGAGTACACATATTTGTAGGACACGGCAAAAAAAATTCAAAACCGCCCAAACCGAACTGCATAAAACCATTTTAAACCATTACATAAATCACGATTTTAATTTTAAAATAAACACGCACCACAAAATTGGTTCGGTGGCGATTTTGAATCAAACCGCACCAAATCGAACTGTCATTAATATATATAATGTATAAATATTATACATATATTTTAATATGTATATAATTCATATTATTTTATAATTTTTATTACTTAAAAGCATTTAACTGTTAAATAAAAAAAGAAAAACAAACAATACTTATTAAAGTTAAAAATCATTCTATTAAAAAGCTAATATAAAGGCAGAAACCATTATTCCTAAACTTTCACAAATACTTCATCTCTAAAAATCAAGAAATATTATATTTATTCACTAGGCCTTTCAATCTATCATTCTCACAATTTTATTGATTTTCTACTCCAAAAACTGAAGTTTGGGAAGGTAATAGCTGTGTTTGAACATTTTCTTCTTTTTCACCACATCATTTCATATATCAACTCTTTTAAATTCTTTTGCGTTATTTCTTAATGAGTTAAATTACACAATATTAAAAATGATTATAATTCTTATGCTAATATCATAAAGTATGTATATTAAATTTTATTTGACTCATTTTTTTTAGATAAATACACAAACCATCCCAAACCGTTCAAAATTGCTATAAACCGCATCATTGGTTTTATTTTGAAAATGACTATTTGAGATTATTCTAATAAAAAATCGCACTCAGAAAATCAATTTTAAATTAAAAACAAAAAAAAAAACCGCACCACGAACAACCCTACATATTTGTGTGTTCTTTTCTATTAATCGTTTTAACTTAAAAATGTTATATTTTAAGTGACTATAAACAATCCTTTTAATATGCATCAATTCCGTCCTAAAAGTCATACTAATTTAGTAGTGTATTTTGAATTCTGTTTGCGAAAACTAATTTAGTAGTGTTTTCATGATGTTTCAAGAAAGAACAATCAACTATTGAAACAAATTACAAGCAACATGTAATATATCAAAACATCCAAAACTATAAAATTCAACCAATATCCACTTAGTACATTCAAAATAAAATCCTAAACTCAAACTATAAAACACACAAAAAACAAGTAAAAACATCTCATAAAAAAATTACTTTGAGCATTATATCCATGCAACATATTTTATTACTTAAACTCGCCAATTGGATCAGACGAGCCCTCACCACCGCATTGGCCATCACCTTGATTGGCTGAATCATGGCCTATTGGTGGTGGCGGTGGTTGAGCCAATTGAGCTTGAGGCTGGTTAAACGAGCCTGTGTTGCGCCTAAAAAACGTTGGATTCTGAGAACGATGCCTGTTTAAATATAGCGTTAATGGTTCAATGTAATCATTGAACCCCAGTGTTCGCATGGCCGATATGATATCTTCGGCGCTGATCGTTTTGCGGTACTCTTCGTGGCACCGATCATTAGCCTCACTTGTGATGAAGCTAATAAATTCAGAGACGCACTCTTGCACCGTCTCTTTTGCATCATCGGCGATTTTAGCATGCGGTGGAAGGACTTGACGCATGATCCTACTCACACTGGCTAATGGCATGTAGTGATCCTTGTCGCGCTTGAACGATTGTTGTGCCAAATTGCTCAAGTTGTTATCATTTGTCTGGTTGCTGGTGTTCTCAGTGGGCTCCCGAATAACTACACCTAAAAAGCGAAACAAAAATATGACTCTCATATGATTGCTTCTTGCACAGAAAAAAAGTGTCTCTTTGAACATTTATATCATGAAAATTTACTTTTTTTTTTGGATGCCGGGGGAAATCCGCAGCCGCTACCCTTAGGGGGCGCACTGGGTAAATCTCGCTCTTGTGTAATAGCATGCAAACCACACAAGAGAGTTCAATCAACCTAAGTTGTCCATAGCTGACAGGCTCACAGTGGAGAAGGTAAATATACATTCCTACAGTGGGATACAAACCCTTGACCTATACCACAAGATTCAGCTGCCCTACCAACTCTACCAGAGTTGCCCCATGAAAATTTAGTTCTAATCACAAGCTATGCACTTCTAATTTAAAATGTACAAAGATAAGAGAATATGATTTTTGAAGAATGGGATAAGAATTACATTTATTGGGTCCTTATCATTGATATCTCTTCAATAAGTTCGATGTTATCCCCTATTTACATTAGCTCAAGTAGTAGCATACAAAAGAAAGAAAGGCAAATGTAACATTCAACTTTTATCAAATTAAAATCTCTTAGAAAAATTGAATCATACATAAAAACATTTTTAGAAGTTGTAGTAAATTTATACAATAAATGTATATAAAAATTAAGAGCGTAAAGGTAAAAGTATTATGGGCAATTGTAAGCAAGTAGTTAAAGAAATTATATTAGAACAATCAAGTAAGAGAAAACTTCTAAATTTCTCATAAAAATGAGTTGAAAATGAGCAAAAAGAAATCATAGCTTTATTTTGGTAGCAAGAGAAATAATAGCTCTCAAAGTAATAGAATTACTATTTTCCACACCCATCTTAATTCATGTTTATCTATAGCACTGAAACCAGAATTTATTAGCTAGTTTATATAATTTCTATTAATTGTACACCAAATAGTGATCTGTAATTTGTTTTTTCACTATTATTTTGAATTTTCACATCATTACATAAAGACAATTATTAATATAAAGTTGTTAGCCTTTGTCCAATAGCTAACAAACTCGGAATTTTTTTTTACTTATTACATTTAATCAGTTCCAACTACAAGTACTTACAAATAAATTTGTTTATTATTTTTTTAGTTCCCTATGAAGAATTTCAAATTTTAATATTTTCAGTTAATAAAAAATAATTCATTATAAAAGAGAAAATCAATTACTTTATTTGATTTTTATAAAATATACATTGACATACACATGATTTTTGATAAATTATTGAGTTACTCTTTTTCTAAAGTAATTTAATAGATTATAGACCGGATACTATATAGATCGAATTGTATGGGTCGAAGTGTGAATATTTTTTTTACATATATGATATGTAAAATAAAAGAAAAGAAAAAAATGACGGCTCAATTGGTAATCATAGAAAAAAGCATTATTTTAAGTATATGAGCAAGATTTGTATCAATTATATTCGCAATGTCATGTATTAATAAGAGGATAATGAAACAACATTAAATCGATAGTCAATTGTAAAACAAAAGCCAGAATACAAAAACGACAAATTATATCTTTTTAATTTATTGATGCAACAAAATCCAAGAAGGATTTTTGAATAAAAATCGACCACGTGGAGCTCGTTGAAGAATAATTATAAGTAAATAAACTCACAATATAACACATGCATGCTTATAACTTACACGATGCTTTTTTGTTGTAATTTTGTTGTTGATTAGAGCTTCCTCCGGTTTCCATCTTCAAAATTTGTGTTGGGTTCTGGTCTATGAGTTTTCTTCGTCTTTGAACACACAAGAATTCAGTATATATGCTTGATGCTTTTGAGAATGAGTTATCACATGAACTGCACACAGTATATATAGAGAAAAGACTACGCTCGCAAGGGCAAAAATGACAAAAAAAGTAGTTGAAAGTAGGGGTAAAGTTGACAAATTAGTAGTAGTTATTAATACTAGAAAATGTGTACATGGGAAATGTAAATTAATGGTGTTGGTCATGTAATAAAAATGTACATAACTCAAGTGTTTTTCATTTGGTAAGTAAAAAGATTATCATAAAATTTCTGCCATAAATTAATATTACTTTGATTGCAAAAATGTTTTTTTTAGTTAGAGAAATGTACAATTACTTTTAAGAGTAAGTAAATTCTTGAATGAAATAATTGATTTCATTTATTATGAAATGTTATTAATACAATAACATCAACTATGTCAAAGTCTTAGAATGGAATTGAGGCTACAAGAATTGTGTTGGTAAATATTTGAAAGTTGGGTACTCATTAAAAGAGTATACATATTTGTAGGACTGGGTAAAAAAATTTCAAAACTGTCCAAACCGAACTACATCAAACCACTTTAAACCGTTACGTAAATCACGATTTTAATTTTAAAATAAACCCGCGCCGCCAAATTGGTTTGGTGGCGATTTTGATCCAAACCGCACCAAATTGAACCGTATATATAAATATATAATATATAAATATTATATATATATATATTAATATGTATATAATTCATATTATTGTAGCATTTTTATTACTCAAAAGCATTTAACTGTTAAATAAAATAAGAAAAACAAACAATACTTATTAAAGTTAAAAATCATTCTATTAAAAAGCTAATGTAAAGGCAGAAAACCATTATTCCTACACTTTCACAAATAGTGCATCTCTTCATCTCTAAAAATCAAGAAATATAATATTTATTTTACTAGTTCTTTAGTCTATCATTATCACAATTTTATTGATTTTTCTTCTCCAAAAACTGAAGTTGGGAAGGTAATAGCCGTCTTTGAACCTTTTCTTCATTTTCATCACATCCCCTCGTATATCAATTGTTTTAAATTCTTTTGCAGTATTTCTATAATGAGTTCAGTTACTCAATATTAAAAATGATTATAAATCAATGCTAATATCATAAATTATATATATTAAATATTATTTGACTCATTTTTTTTAGATAAAAAATAAAATATTATTTGACTCATTGTTCAAAATTACTATAAACCGCACAATCGGTTTTATTTTGAAAATGACGATTTGAAATTATTCTAATAAAAAATCGCACTTAGCAAATCAATTTTAAATTTAAAAAATCAAAAACCGCACCACGAACAACCATACATATTTGCATGTTCTTTTCTATTAATAATATTTTTGTACTTAAAAATATTATATTTTAAGTGACTATAAACAATCTTTTCAACATGCACCAATCCAGTCCTAAAAGTGATATTTATGTTTCAAATTAAATGAGAATGTTAGTCAAGGTTCCGTTAATAATATGCTTGCATATGTATTCTAATTTTTGATAAAGCAAATAAAAAGGAGAGGCTTTGAATTCTGTTTGTGAGTACAAACTTTGTTGAATTATGGAGATTGAAGGACTGTAAATCCTGGCTTGGCAGCGCTCCCAGACGTAGTCAAATTCTTTTGATGTACTGGGTAAACAATTCGTGTGTTCTTTCATTGTTCTTTTCTTTCGTTTGATTATTCATTAGCATCATATTCATAATATAATTTAGTAACACATTCATGATGTTTCAAGCAAGAACAATCAACAATTGAAAACTGTAACAAATTTCAAGCTACATGTAATATATCAAAACATCCAAAACTATAAAAATCAAGCAATATCCACTTAGTGCATAAAAAAAAAAACTAAAACTAAAACTATAAAAACACACGAAAATAAAATAAAACATCTCATAGAAGAATTACTTTGAGCATTGTATCCAAGCAACATATTTTATTACTTAAACTCGCCAATTGGATCAGACGAGCCCTCACCACCGCATTTGCCACCACATTGATTGTCCGAATCATGGTCTATTGGCGGTGGCGGTGGTTGAGCCAATTGAGCTTGAGGCTGGTTAAACGAGCCTGTGTTGCGCCTAACAAATGTTGCATGGTAAACATGGTTGTGATTTGGATTCTGAGAACGATGTCTGTTTAAAAATAGCGTTAAGGGTTCAATGTAATCATTGAACCCCAGTATTCCCATGGCCGATACGATATCTTCGGCACTGATTGTTTTGTGGTACTCTTCTTTACATTTATCATTAGCCTCACTTGTGATGAAGCTTATAAATTCAGAGACGCATTCTTGCACCGTCTCTTTTGCATCATCGGCGATTTTAGCATGAGGTGGAAGAACTTGACGCATGATCCTATTCACACTGGCTAATGGCACATAGTGATCTTTGTCGCGCTTGATCGATTGTTGTGCCAAGTTACTCAAGTTGTTATCATTTGTCTGGTTTTTGATGTTCTGGTTGGCTCTCGAATAACTACACCTGGAAAGATAGAGAGAAAAATGTGTCTCTTTGAACATTTATATCATGAAAATTTAGTTCTAATCACAAGCTATAGACTTCTAATTTTTTCTTTTGGATAACCATGAAAACGCGCAGCCGCTACTCTGTAGAATGCGCACTGGGTAAACCCCGCTCTTGTGTATAGCATACAAACCACACAAGAGAGTTCAACCAGACTAGAATATCCATAGCTGACAAGCTCACAGTAGAGAAGGCTAATAAGCACTTCCATTTATAATGTAGAAAGGTAAGAGAATATGACTTTTGAAGAATGGGATAAGAATGACATTTATTGAGTCCTTATCGGTGATATCTCTTCAATAAGTTCGATGTTATCTATAATCAAGACCTATTTGCATTAGCTCAAGTATTTAAACATACAAAAAAAAGAAAGGCAAATGTAACATTAAACTTATATAAAATTAAAATCTCTTAGAAAAATTAAATCATATAGAAAAACTTTTTTAGAAGTTGTTAAAGAAGTGCCTTGAATTGACTATAGTGCGCTTCGCAGGGAACTCGGATTTGGGCCTGCAGATACGTGATGGGCTGAGCCCAAGTTAGATTAGTCTGTTAGTATTATAAATAGACCTGTTCGCAGGTTATTCTGTATATCTGTAATCTGAAAACCTAGCCTCTAATAAAATCGTTCTTCCTCTGCCCGTGGACGTAGCCAACACAACGTTGGTGAACCACGTAAATTCTGTGTCTCTTATTTACGTTTTCTGTTCTTTCTTTGATTGCTCTGATTAATCCATCACAACAAACTGGTATCTAGAGCCAGGTCAATCGATCAGGCAAGAATTGAAGATGTCTGCGTTTAACGTAAAGGTTGACAAATTCACCAGGAGAAACAGTTTTGGTTTGTGGCAGATCAAGATGCGATCTCTTCTGAAACAGCAGAGCTTATGGGCTCCGCTATCTGCAAAGACGAAGAAGGAAGATGTAGACGATGAAGAATGGAGTACTCTGGAGGAGAAGGCTCATTCTACGATCATGCTATGTTTGTCTGACGACGTGATCATTGAGGTCGCTGATGAAGATACTGCGGCAGGTCTCTGGTTAAAATTAGAGAGTCTCTACATGACGAAATCTCTAACCAACAAGTTGCTTTTGAAGCAACGCCTGTTCCGATTACGTATGCAGGAAGGTACATCCCTTCGGGACCATCTAGATAAATTGAATAAAATTTTGCTAGATCTGCGTAATATTGATGTTAAAGTAGAAGATGAGGATGCTGCTTTAATTCTGTTGGTATCTTTGCCTGAATCATATGCGAATTTTGTGGATTCGTTTATTGTTGGGAAAGATAGTTTATCTCTGGAAGATGTGAGATCCGCTCTTCACACCAGAGAAGATCGTTATAAGGCGTCTGGTTCCAATACAGAGAATCAAGCATCTGGTCTGGCTGCAACAGTTAAGGGAAGTGGAAAATCGAAACAGAAAAAGAATAAAAAGGATCCAAAACCTGATGATATTTGCAACTATTGCAAAGAAAAAGGGCATTGGAAATCTGATTGTCCTAAGAAGAAAAAGCAGTCGGACAGAAAAGAAGGTCCTAGTGGGTCTGCTGCTGTAGCAGAAACTGATACAAAGTCTGAAGAGGATTTGGCCTTAGTTGCAGATGAACAGTCACATCGCAGGGATGTGTGGGTTCTTGATTCTGGGGCATCGTACCACATATGTCCGTACAGGGAGTATTTCTCGACCTATGAAAAGACAGATGGAGGCAGCGTTAACATGGCCAACAGTGCTGTCTGCAAAGTAATCGGAATTGGCTCAATAAAGATCAGGACACATGATGGTTCGTTCTGCACCTTGAATGACGTCAGGCATGTCCCACAGATGACTAAGAATCTGATTTCGTTGAGTTTACTCGACAGCAAAGGTTTCAGTTTCAAAGGTGAGGATGGTGTTATGCATATCTGTCGAGATTCAAAGGTGGTTCTGACAGGCTTGAAGCGTGGTACCTTGTATTTTCTGCGAGGTTCTACGGTGATTGATTCCGCTGCGGTTGCATCGTCTGAAGTTCAAGACCAGGATATGACTAAGTTGTGGCATATGAGGCTTAGTCATATGAGTGAAAAAGGGATGCAGATTCTATCTAAGAGAGATCTTCTGTCTGGGCACAAGATGCAGATCCTTAACTTCTGCGAACATTGTGTGTTTGGGAAGCTTCATCGAAATAAGTTTCCAAAGAAGGGTGTCCATCAGACTAAGGGAACGCTTGATTATATTCATTCTGATTGTTGGGGTCCTTCACGTGTTGAGTCTCTTGGAGGTAACAGGTACTTTATGTCTATTATTGATGATTATTCGAGAATGACTTGGGTAATTATGATGAAGCATAAGAGTGAAGTCTTCAAGAATTTCAAGCAGTGGAAGACTATGATAGAAAATCAAACTGGGAAGAAAATTAAGAGACTTCGAACTGATAACGGTCTGGAATTCTGTTCGTCTGAGTTTAATGAGTTCTGTAAGAATGAAGGAATAGTTCGTCATCATACTATTAGAGATACACCCCAGCAGAATGGTGTGACAGAGCGCATGAATCAGACATTGCTGGAGAGAGCAAGGTGCATGCTCTCTAATGCTGGATTATTTAGAAGATTTTGGGCTGAGGCTGTTAACTTGGCGTGATACCTGATCAACCGTGGGCCTCACACTGGCATCGATTGCAAAACACCGTATGAGGTATGGTCAGGTAAACCTGCAGATTATTCTTTGCTAAAAGTTTTTGGTTGCACAGTTTATTATCATGTTAGTGAGGGTAAATTAGAACCAAGAGCAAGAAAGGGTATATTTGTTGGCTTTGGGGATGGGGTGAAGGGGTATAGAATCTGGTCTCCTTCAGAAAATAGAGTTATATTAAGTAGAAATGTTATATTTGATGAGAACTCTATGCTTAACCTTCCTGTGAAGCTCACTGTTGCAGAAGAAAATAGTAGTGTTGATAAACAGGTGGAGTTGCAAGATACTCTAGATGAGAGTAAATTACAGCACCAAGGTGGAGAAGATCAACACACTCAGCCAGAGTCATCTAGTTCAGAAGTTCATCCAGCAGCTCGTCAACCAAGTATAGCTTTAGATAGAGCTAGAAGGATTGGCATCAAACCTCCTGTGAGGTATGGTTTTGACGATATGGTGGCTTATGCATTTCAAGTTGCCGAAGAGGTGGACATTCATGAACCATCCACTTATAAAGAAGCTGTATCTGGCAATGAGTCTATTAAATGGCTTACTGCAATGGGAGAGGAGATGGAGTCACTTGAGAAAAATCAGACTTGGGAGTTGGTCAAACGACCTAAAGAGAGGAAGATTGTTACTTGTAAGTGGGTTTTCAAGAAAAAGGAAGGAATAACACCAGCTGAAGGTGTTAAATATAAAGCTCGACTTGTTGCAAGAGGGTTCACACAGATAGAGGGAGTAGACTATGATGAGATTTTTTCACCAGTGGTCAAACATACTTCCATCAGAGTGTTACTAGCAATAGTTGCACATCAGGATCTAGAACTTGAGCAACTTGATGTGAAGACAGCGTTTTTACATGGTGAGCTGGACAAAAAAATTTACATGACCCAGCCAGATGGTTTTCGAGTTCCAGGAAAAGAAGAGTACGTTTGCAAGTTAAAGAGGTCGTTATATGGGCTGAAGCAATCTCCTAGACAGTGGTATAAGAGGTTCGACAGTTATATGGTTCATCTGGTATACAACAAGAGTCCATATGATTATTGTGTTTATCACAATAAAACAGATGATGGTTTCATGTTATATCTTGTTCTGTACGTTGATGATATGCTCATTGCTGCTAAGTCTAAGTCTGATATTCAGAAGTTGAAAGATCTTCTCAGTGCAGAATTTGAAATGAAGGATTTGGGTGCTGCTCAGAAAATATTGGGGATGGAGATCTATCGAGATAGAAATCAACAAAAAAACTTTTCTTGTCACAGAAAGAATATATTCAGAAGGTGCTGTCAAGATTTGGCATGTCTACAGCAAAGCCTATTGATACTCCGAGTGCTGCAAATATTCATTTATCTTATGCTTATGCACCGCAATCTGAAACTGAGAAGGAGTACATGTCTCGAGTCCCATATTCTAGTGCAGTTGGAAGCTTGATGTATGCTATGGTCTGCACTAGGCCTGATATTGCACATGCTGTCAGTGTTGTTAGTAGGTTCATGGGGAAACCGGGAAAGGAACATTGGCAAGCGGTGAAGAGAATTTTTCGATACCTTAGAGGCACGTCTGATGTTGGCCTCATTTATGGTGGAGATTCACAGTGTTCTGTGGCTGGCTATTCTGATTCTGATTATGCTGGAGATGTTGACAGCAGGAGGTCGATGACTGGTTTTGTGTTCACTCTTGGTGGTTATGTTGTTAGTTGGAAAGCAACATTGCAAGCTGCAGTTACTTTGTCTACAACTGAGGCAGAGTATGTAGCGCTGACAGAAGCTGCAAAAGAAGGAATTTGGCTGAAAGGGCTAGTTAGTGACCTTGGTCTACATCATGATCAAACTGTCGTTTATTGTGACAGTTTGAGTGCAATCTGTTTAGCCAAGGATCAAGTTCATCATGAGAGGACAAAGCATATTGATGTGAGGTATCATTTCCTGAGAAGTGAGAAGAGGATCAAGGTGGTGAAAGTTGGTACTGCTGATAATCCCGCTGATATGTTTACCAAGCCGGTTCCTCATAGCAAGTTTCAACATTGTTTGAACTTGCTAAATATCACAAGCTGTTAAGTTACCCTTTGGGGTAATTCTGAGGTGGAGGAAGAAGTCTGGCAATCGAAATGATGCGTCTGTTTGGAGGATTCAAGTCAAGGTGGAGATTTGTTAAAGAAGTGCCTTGAATCGACTATAGTGCGCTTCGCAGGGAACTCGGATTTGGGCCTGCAGATACGTGATGGGCTGAGCCCAAGTTAGATTAGTCTGTTAGTATTATAAATAGACCTGTTCGCAGGTTATTCTGTATATCTGTAATCTGAAAACCTAGCCTCTAATAAAATCGTTCTTCCTCTGCCCGTGGACGTAGCCAACACAACGTTGGTGAACCACATAAATTCTGTGTCTCTTATTTACGTTTTCTGTTCTTTCTTTGATTGCTCTGATTAATCCATCACAACAGAAGTTGTAGTAAATTTATACAATAAATGTATATAAGAGTGTATATAAGAGTATTATGGGCAATTGTAAGCAAGTAGTTAAAGAAATTATATTGAACCATCAAGTAAGAGAAAACTTCTAAATTTCTCATAAAAAATGAGTTGAAAATGAGCAAAAAAGAAATCATAGCTTTATTTTGGTAGGAAGAGAAACAATATAGTTCTCAATGTAATAGAATTATTATTTTCCACGCCCAATTAAATTCATGTTTATCTATAGCACCGAACAAAAATTTACATAAATTCTAATAATTGTACAACAAATACTGATCTGTCATTTGTTTTTTCACTATTATTTTGAATTTTCACATCATTACATAAAAGCAATTATTAATATAAAGTTGTTAGCCTTTGTCGAATAGCTAACAAACTACATAAAAAAAACAAATTTACTTATTACATTTAATCAGTTCCAACTACAAGTAGATACAAATAAATTTGCTTATTACTTTTCTTAGTTCCCTATGAAGAATTTCAAATTTTAATATTTTCAGTTAATAAAAAATAATTCATTACAAAAGAGATAATCAATTACTTTATTTGATTTTTATAGAATATACATTGACATACACATGATTTTTGATAAATTACCGAGTTACTTTTTTCTAAAGTAATTTATTATATTATAGACTGTGTACTATATGGATCGAAGTGGTGAAAATATTTTTTGACATATATGGTATGTATAAGAAAAAAAAATAAAAAGAAAAAATGACGACTCAATTGGTAATCATAGAAAAAATCATTAATTTAAGTATATGAGCAAGATTTGTGTCAATAATATTTGCACGTGTCATGTATTCATAAGAGGATAATGAAACAATATTAAATCTGTAGTCAATTGTAAAACAAAAGTCAGGATACGAAAGCGACAAAATATATCTTGTTAAAAATATTGATGCAACGAAATCCAAGAAGGACTTTGGAATATAAATCAACCAAGTGGAGCTCGTTGAAGAATGATTCCTATGTATTATAAGTAAATAAACTCACAATATGCCACATGCATGCTTATAACGCACAAGATCTATAAAAAAACACAATACACATTGTTCATAGGGATTTTTTACCAGATTTAGGTGCTTTTTTGGTGTAATTTTGTTGTTGGTTAGAGCTTCCTCCGGTTTCCATCTTTCAAAATTTGTGTCGAATTCTAGTCTATGAGTTTTCTTCTTCTTTGAACACACAAGGAATTTAGTATATATATTTGATACTTTTTGAAATGACTTATCACATGAACGGCATACAGTATATATAGAGAAATAACTAGGCTCGCAAGGGTAAAAATGACAAAAAATGTAGTTGAAAGTAGGGGTAAAGTTGGCAAATTAATAGTAGTTATTAATACTAGAAAATGTGTACATGGGAAATGTAAATTAATGGTGTTGGTCATATAATAAAAATGTACATAACTCAAGTGTTTTCATTTGGTAAGTAAAAAAATTATCATAAAATTTCTTCCATAAATTAATATGATTTTGATTGCAAATATATATGTTTTTAGTTAGAGAAATGTACAATTACTTTTAAGAGTATGTAAATTTTTGAATGAAATAATTGATTTCATTTATTAAGTTATGAAATGTTATTTATTAAATAACATTAAATATGTCAAAGTCTTAGAATGGAGTTGAGGAAACAAGAATTGTGTTAATAAATATTTGAAAGTTGGTATTGTTGATGTGCCTAAACCGCAAGCGCACGGCTTCGGTGCAGTACAAAAGATATCGTTCCCACGAGGACCGAACAATCAAGCACTAGTCTATCAATTATCAGTAATCTAAGCCTAACGAAAACACGAGATAAATTGTAAAGAATACTAAACAGAATGCAAGAGAATTGATTCAAGTTATATATGATTGGAAATTCCGTACTCAGGGTTCACCACGATAAACATTATCGACTCAATTATATTACCAATGAAATTACTATCGCTACTTATGCATTTTTTAAAAAGAATCATCATATTATTTTTTGCACATTTTTTCAAATTTGTGAAACAAATCAAATTATTTAAAAAGTGGAAATTTAATTTCTTAAGTACCATGCACACACATGTATATTCAATTTTCTGATCGTTTAATACGGGGTAAATGTATGTAGCTAAGCATGTACTTTTACATAATATATATTTTCATTTATAGTTTTAATGTTATTATACACCATATTATTATAGACACAAAATTTGCTACTTTTCATGTATAAAGAACTCATATATCAAAGAAGTATTTAACATGAAGAAAACTTGCTCTTTGTTCATGATTGTTATTTCTCTCATTGATTTAAAACCTCCTTTTGGAACATCTACCATTCGATAGTTGTTTTCTTTTATTAAAACTCCACAAATATGTACGTCATTGTAATTTAAGAATAAGAAATCTATATAAAACAGAATGAATTTTTTTTTTACCAATTGGTCAGCTATTATGAAGTTCAAGATCTTTAAACTCAATAAATTTATAATTTCTTTTGTCTTCAATTGGTTCAAAAGCATTCTTCACTGTGCTAAATTTATGAAGCACAAACTCCTTTTGTGGATGTGCAGTGCACTGTGGAACAATGGATGAGTCTTTATAATGTCTCCATTAGAAATGACACAAGTTTCAGCAATTCAAATACTCCATTGATTTGTTAAATTTTTTGTTGAATATTGTAACTCCAATTTGTGTAATCTGCAAGTAATGTTATTTTAATAATATTAGAATTTCTCAATAGTATAAAAAATAAAAGTTTTAAGCGTACTTGACTTATTTCTTCATCAACCATTATCATCTTTTTAAGCGTGTAATAAGATTTTCCCCACGACTTGTTTCAAATCCAATTCGTAAGGCCTTCAGTCATATTGTAAATACCTTTTGTTTTATTTGCAGACAATTAATTGTCATTTCTTGTTCCTTTTCTTTTGGTTACAATGGGAAAAGAAGTAAAAGAAAAACTACTCAGATTCGTGAATCAAATCCCGCGGCTCCTATAGCATTTGATCCCAAACCTAAGTTCCCTGATGGAGGGAGTTTTCATCTTAGCTAAAGTATCCACGCAAGCATTGCCTTCTCGTTTTGTATGTTGTAAACGACTATTCAAAAACATTCCAAGTAGGTGATGAAAATCCTTGATAATTTCGCCGAGCGGATGTACCGAAGTACCTACTTTAAGCACTAGGTTCACCACCACTTCTGAGTCAATTTCCACAATCATGTTGTCAAGTTGCTTATCCCTAGGGAGCTTGATCCCCCCTCTAACTCCAAGTAGTTATGCCATGTTGATCGTATGGGAGCCGTAGTTCGAACTAAATCCTCCAATCCAGGTGCCTCGATCATCTCTCAAAATGCCTCCGCCTGTAGTGAACCCTGTGGAGTTCCAGTAGCTCCTGGCCGTATTGAGTTTAAGCCATCCCATTGGAGGAGGAGCCATTTCAAATCAAATTTTCATGGTTCTGGTGTTTCTCCACCACTTTAAATCCAAGCTCCACGTCAAATGTCAAGCGCTTGATATAAAAAAAGGTCTGTTGTCTTTTCTGTTTTTTCTGTCTGGCCGGAGAAGACAAAGTTATTCCTAGCTTTCCAGATAGTCCAAGTCGTCGAAAGGAATATGGTTCTCTATGGTGTTCCTGGGATCACAAAATTATCAAAAGTCAGTTCAATATTAGATTTAATCGAAGAATCATCGGAAATAGACATGAACTCAATTGCGAAGGCGCAATAACCCACTCCCAAACTCTTGTTGATGCAGACAGTCTCTAATCGCATGGATAGAGGTTTCACACGCACTCGAATATCTGGTGCAAAGGCTAAATGCACATCAGCGTCTCAGACATGTCGAAGAGAATTGGTGGTCAATCCATCCAGACTAAGTAGCCAAATGAGTCATCTAGTCAGTCACTCTCGCTCTTTGATAGACCGGTTCTCGGTCTGAACTTAGCTAGTCTAAGATGGTTCACTCGGACTTGCACCGGAAAATCTTTAATGGATCGACTATCCCCCCAGCCAAACTAATTATTAAATAGCAAATCCGTGGTGAACCCGAATATCCAGGAAACTTTAATACAACCTTTTTTGATCCTACTGGAGGGGGAGACCCAATATTATACTCGTACTGCTCCTCAAGGAGTAGATCCCACATCCAACCAAGTCTTTGACCATGAGGGATGGCAAAGCCAACTTCTTGGGTTTCGGGCGGAGAAAAGCAGACGTGGAGACTTTCATTAGATGTGCTACATTAGATGGAGATGAAAGAGTTCATTAATATCCGAGCTCATTAATTTACCCCCATCTATCTGAATGATGGGTCTTAACTCAGGATGAAGAACTGGTAATAGAAAGTTCAAGACTATTTGAAATTGTTATTGGAAAATGAGGAGGAAGGCTTTCCCTCACATCTTTTTCTTCAACTAGAGATTCACTGCTGCAACTGAAAGTCATTTTCTATGAGTTTCTACTACTAAGTAGCACTGACGCTTGATGACCTGAACGAACAATGAGCCCTTCACATTTTCTTTGAAGGAGTGGCTCTTTATGCTAAGAAAGATTATTCTAGCCCTGCTGATGCTCTTTGAGGTTTTACACAATCGACAAGCCCCTAATGAAAAAAAATTGACAATCTGATTCTGGAGGAATGCTCCTCCTTCTCTTGAGAAGTCCCTCAGGCCCATTCATCCTTGTAATTATGTCTAAATGATATATTTCTCTTTTCAGATCGTCCCAACTAAGGATCTGTGGATTAGCAAGGGCATCCTGATTGCTACGAAAACAGGTTTTAGCGTCCTTGCGAAGCTCAACCCTTATCTTATGTAGGCATCGCAAACTCCATAACCACTTCCAGTTGGTGTTGTGAAGTTGTACGGGTCTAGTTCTAGCAGCAACAATGGAATAAGCCGATTTACAACTGAATTTACCATCATTGGAGCACACCAAATCTTTTTGTGTACATTATTCTTATATAAAGGAGTGACGCATTCAAAGATAAGCTTCAAGATGTTTTGGGGGATTGGGGTTTTCACCTTTGTAAGATTCCACGTGCCATAAGGTTGTAACACATTCGAGA
The DNA here is from genome assembly GCA_963669365.1 of Verbascum thapsus. Taxonomy (NCBI): domain Eukaryota; kingdom Viridiplantae; phylum Streptophyta; class Magnoliopsida; order Lamiales; family Scrophulariaceae; genus Verbascum; species Verbascum thapsus. Next base: position 11,974,193 of record OY770104.1, read on the forward strand.
CCATCAGGGAAGTGTCGTCCTTGTGTATTTATCCTTCGATTGTCTCCCAGAGACATTTATCTCTGAGTCATTTGTCAAACCATATTGAGATGTTGGATCCGTTACCCACTCGCCAACAAATTTTCGATTCTACTTGTTTGATACTACGATGGAAACCTTTCCATTGTGCCGAGTGTGTTGGCTTGATGTCGCACAACAGAATATCTTTGCCTTGAGGTAATTTTTGTAGAATAAATCTCGCCACAAGGTGTTGTCCTTTGTAAACAATTTCCACCTACTTTCACAAGAAGCTCATATTGGACGAACGAGTTTCTCACAGGCCCAAACCTCCCTCGCATTTGGTTTTCGTGACATCGTACCACTTGACGAGATGGTATTTCTTATGTGTACTATCCCCTCCCCACAAAAAGGTACGATTCAGCTTGTCGAGTTTCTTACAAATGCTCTCCAGGGAGCCAGGTCGTTTGCATGATGTGAGTAGGTAGCGCAAAGGAGATAGATTGAATCAAAGTGGCCCTACCGGCCAAATTGAGCTTTTTTTACTTCCACAGAGACAACCTAGATTGGACATTGTCAATAAGAGCTTGATAGAGGCGTGGGCTCGCACAATTAGGAACTATTGGAATTCCAAGATATCTCCCCAAATCGGATGTGCATCCCATGCCCATATATGAAGAAATGGCCTGACTAGTGCTTCGTGGTGTATTTTTGGAGAAGAATACTTTAGATTTCACGCTATTAATAGAGAGACCCGAGCTTGTACAAAATTTATCCAAATCTGTTTGATACAAATCGCATTATTTTGAGTCGTTCTAGCTAAGTACAAGATCATCAACAAAAAAAACATGCGAGAATGTAGGCCCTCTCCGACAAACAGAAGTAGGCTGCCAAGTCTTTTTCTCAACAACCTCTTCAATCAAGTATCCCAACTTTCCCATGAACGGACAGAAAGGTACGGGGAGAGTGGGTCTCCTTGTCTAAGACCACAATTCGGAGAGAAGGCTGGGAAGGGTTCCCCGTTCCAAAGAACACGAGGGTTTGCATTAGTCACACAGTGCATAATGAGTCGAATAAAGTGACTTGAGAAACCAAAAATGAAGAGGGTTTCTCTAAGGAAGTTCCAATCGATTCGATCATAGGCCTTCTCCAAATCAATTTTAAAGATCCTGCCTCCATTTTGACTTTTGGATTTACGAAGGGAGTGAAAAACTTCCTGGATCAAAATAATGTTATCATGCTTCCTACGCTTGGGAATGAAGCTACTTTGGAGAGGGGAAATGAGGGTGTTCGTCAAAGGTTTGATTCGGGTGGCGATTAATTTTTTAATGAATTTATATAACACATTGCAAAGAGCTATAGGCCGAAACCTAGTGATGGTTTTAGGGTTGTTATCATGCTTCCTACGCTTGAGAATGAAGCTACTTTGGAGAGGGGAAATGAGGGTGTTCGTCAAATATTTGATTCGGGTGGCGATTAATTTTTTAATGAATTTATATAACACATTGCAAAGAGCTATAGGCCGAAACCTAGTGATGGTTTTAGGGTTGTTCTCTTTCGGGATCAAGCAAATGAAAGTGTCTCCAATCCCTTCTCCAAATTTGCTCTTTCAACAAATGTCTGCTTCACAAATTCCGAAACTGAATTGCCACAATATCCCACATATGTTGATAAAAGAATGCTTGGCAACCATCAGGGCTCAGAGACTTATGCGACTAAGGGAAAAAACCACATTATAACCTCTTCATCAGTAGGTGTCGAACAAAGTAAAGAGCTCTCCTCATTTGAAATCTTTCGTTGGAGGTGGCTGCATGGAATATTGGATCTATCCACACCTTCCCTTCTAGTGAAAAGTCCCGCAAAGAATTTAAACACATGATCTTGAAGAATGTGTACGTCGGTGTGCCATCTCCATCAATTTTGAGTGTGTCAACTCGATTCCTACGTTTTCGAACCACTGTAGTCGCATGGAAGAATTTGGTATTATTATCTCCATGGTAAAGCCATTTTATACGAGATTTTTGAAACCATAACATCTCCTCTTGATGAAGAATAGTGTTGTATTCTTTAATGAGGTCATTTTCAAGACGAGAGAGAGATGGGCAATCCCATCTACTGAGGCAGCGTTGGACACCTTGTATGCGAGCTAGGATCCTTTTTTTATTTCCAAAGATATTTCCGAATATGTCTCTATTCCATTCTTTCATTGTATTGGGAAATCTCTCGATTGTTTCACCAATAGTAGCAGCCTTGCCCCAAGTCTCCTTAATAATAATAACATCCTAGCAAGAAGGGTGTGTAACCCAATCAAGTAGGAACCCGAACGGAGGATAGCGATGAGAGGTAGTTGAGTCCCCCAAACAACTTGTGAGAATTGGATGGTGGTCCAATTTAGTACGAGGGAGGTGCCTAACCATTCCTTCAGAGAATTTAAGGCGCCATTCACTATTAGCCAAAAATAAGTCGAGCCTCTCCCCGATCACCACAACCCCATCGTGTTTTTGATCCATGTAAACTTCGGACCTTGGAAGCCCAAATCAAAAAGGTTACATTGATTAATCATTTCATTAATATTAACACAACGAGTCATATTAGGCGCCCTATCGTCTCGTTTCTCATGGGTTGCCGAAATGTCATGAAGTCCCCGATGATAAGCTAAGGCCTACTAATATGCATACTGAAATTCTCTAGGTTTTTCAGAGTCTTTCCCTAATCCCATTTTCAGGGATACCATAACATCCAGAGAAATACCAATGATCACCTAATATGTTCCCCACCCGAATGTGGATTGCTTGAGAGATGATCTCAACAATATGAATAGTGGTGGATTCTTTATGCCAGAGCAACCAAATCCCACCTTCACGCCCCATAATAGGAGCCTGACACACCCTTGACAACCCTAAATTCATAGACACTTGAGTGGCTCGGGTATCCAAAACTTTGGTTTCAAGAAGGAAGACAATATCTGGTTTATAAGAAGAGACAATTCCTCTAAAGTTATTACGAAAGCTTACATTCCCCACACCCTTACAATTCCACGCAAGGATCTTTATAGGAAACATAGAGATGGTTAACTGATGGCAGCCAACCCCTATTATGGAGATTCCGATGGGGAGGGGATTGTCATGAATTTATCCATCTCCACATTTTCTGAATACTCAAGGGAACGGTCATGGAACCCCAAATTCTTTGGACTCGGACTTGAGTCCAGTCCTTGGTCAGATTCCTTATAATTTGTAGCTATGAAAATGCTCATAGTTTCCATAATGTGGAGATTACCCTATTTACCTTCAACGTTAAGTCGTTGTTTGTGAAGGATTCACTTTGATTTTTTAAAAGAATGATCGGCTGCGAACATTGAGGAGTAGCTAACTTATTGGGTTCAAGGCTTGGAGAGATATCCATATGGGTACTAAGCGTCACATTGGAGGGAACCGACAAAATAGTGGCCTTTTGAGCCAGACTAGCCTTTTTTCCATTTTTTTGGGGGTTGTGTGTTTAGTCTGGCTGCGGTTGACTTCACCTCGGAGAGTGGTTTCCTAGGTTGCAGATGTCATTTTTTTGGATTCATCGGCCCGAGGTTGGATGGAGGTTTAGCAATGTGGCTAGCAGCAAAACGGTTTGAGACATGACCAAAAGTTCATTTTGCTCATAGACTCATTACTTTCAGCTAAAGCGTTAAATGGATTTTTTTTTGTCCTTCAGCTATTAATGTTTTACTGTTAGTTTGTCTTCTTCCAGCAGTCCTTCGTACTATCATCCATTCGCCATATTCCGAGGATAGTTTAGAGCCTAACGGCTCCTTGGTCGGAGATTCCTTTTTGGTGGCCGTTGTTTTTATCATTTCAGGGTGTTTTGCGGGACCATTCTGAGAAGTTCACTCAGAAATCCGATGACCCACGCGTCCACAACCAAAGCATAGAGCCGGTAGGTTTTCATAAGCAAGTTGGTAAGTCTTCCCGTTAATTTCCACAGAACTAAGAATTGGGGAGGCCAAATCAATCTGAACACAAAATCTCGCAAATTTCCCCCTCGAGGCTGTGAAGGTATTGTGATCAATTTTCATAGGAACACCCATAGCTATCGAGAAGATGATTTCTTGTTGGTAATATTCCATTGCCAATTCTTAAATCCGAACCCTTGTGATCGCTGTGGAAGGTTTATACTCGGAAGCTTTGAAATTTGGGAACCATTTCCTCACTCCCAGGTAGTAACTAAAAATTCTCCATGGTCCCTTAGTTAATATGTGTTCAACCTTGTTAACATCGGGTATTTTGAGGAAGTAGCAGTTGCAACCCACATCCATAAGTTCAAAATTTGTTGGGAAAAATTTAGTAGAAGCGTAACGGGCGGTGTTTATGAAGATGCAAAATGAAACGTCGAGGCATGAGTTTTGATTACTCACTCTCCTTAAGACAATATTGCCCCGCTCTTGGTGGTTACGGAATATGATAATTGTCTCTCAAGATACAACGACGACGTCTCGGCAATAATACCACTACAAATTTCCGAGTCTAGCGAACAAAATATTGTTCCAAACTCTCTTTATGGACTCGTATGAATTAAATGCATCTCTAGACATTTAATATGCAAAGAATTCTCAAAATACTCATATTAGTATTTAGGAGAAAAAGTGAGAAGAGAAAATAATTTTTGGTGTGTTTTAATTCCACAAATGGAGGGCCTATTTATAGATAATGAAGAGTTTTGGGTCAAGAGTTGCAACTTTTCATATATTGTAGGAGAGTTATGTCTTTTAGACAAACCCCCTCCATAAAAGTTGCAACTATTCATACCTTGTAGAAGAGTTATGTCTTTTAGACAAACACCCCTCCATAAAAGTTCCAAAAGTTGCATTCATTCAAAAACACCCAATTAGAAATGATTTGGTGTGAACGGGTGCACCGTGCACCATCTCATCAACCAATCACATTTCTTTAAAATTTGGATCTAATCACATGCATCCGGGTGCACCAACAACTTTCATAAATTATATTTTGACCCCAAAACTTTGAATCTTGAACAATTACGTCCTTTTAAATTGGTCCCTCAAATTTTCAATCTGAACATTTTCGTCCTCGAACTAAATGAACTTTCTCTCATACAATCGCGGCCGTCGATTGTATGATTTGTGATCATTTAATCGTAAATGTATCAATCGACAAATTGATTCCAATTATGAACAACATTTTAAGTGACATACTTTGTTAATTAATTTCTCATTCACCTGAAATTGGATTTGAGTAAATACTCTATATTTATCTACTCGAAACGTAGAATGAATTGAGCCAAAGACATTTCGCTTTCGACATACGAAATTCACTTAAATATTTAGATAAATCGTGCTAGAACACAATTTACTCAATCAAGATTTCCAACAAAATTTTCCTTTAAGTTCCATAGGGAAACAATCTTGGCCGATAAAATTGAGAAATGAACGGGTTTACCATCAATTTTTAGGATAAGAGTGTATTTCCAGGTTTCGCGAATTGAACTTGCTTCGTCTAGGATCACCTTGGCATGGGAACAATTTTGGGAAGGGATACCTGGACACGCTGGAGATTAGGCATTTTTTCGGTGTTAAATCGAACATCTTCCCTTCTCTTTGAAGTGCCCAACAGCTTTTGAAGGTAGGAGGCAAAAGTAGTGTCAATGGAGTTGGCTTCGTGTTTTTGTGCATGTGAAAAGTAATAAGTATAGAATAATAATTATTCTGAATAAAAGTACTTCATGTAAGAAAAATCATAAGTAAATATTATACATATTGATATTTAAGATAAATAAATAGTGAAATCGATTATAAGAAGGCATACATGCATTAATTTACAAGTACTGGAAATTTTTACCGTGTTCTTATTAATGTCTACGAATATAATACGAGCTTTATTGTTTCCCCAAAAAACATAGTAAATAAAACTCTAGACTATGTATTGCTGCAGAAAAGCTACCTAATGTTAATTTTAGGCCAACTGATATTTCATATTCCTTAAATTCAACTATACAAATCAATATACTGAAATCAATTTTCAGAAGTAAAATCAATGTACTAAAATCACATTAGGCAAAAAGAATAAAGCTGATTGGTGACGAATTGCAGTCAAAATTAAAACATAAATTAAATGAATAACATTAAATACTTACATAATATAATGATTCAAATATATTGAAAGTAGTTAGTGAAAGCCACACAATAGTATGTACTTAAGTGTGATTTGTTTGTAAAACACATATATTTATATAATTGTTTATAAACACATATTTTTAGCGACTTATGTTTCTCCTATATCTAATCAGAATATAATTGTACACTATTCCTATATAAAATAGAATTGGAGGTATATACTTTTAATTCAAATATAATTGTTTACTAACCTTACATAAAAAAAAACTAACAGATGAAAATAAATCCTATTTATCTGCGAAAATATACAAGTATGTGTACTCTTAAATTTATTTTGGATTTGAGAAGCATATAATTCATTATAATTGTTAATTGTGGACTAACGACAATGATGATTGTTTGATACGGGAATTCATTAATTTTTTATTACAAGTCAATTGTCTTTGTGCACTTACTATTGTGATTAATTGTTGACTTGTAATTGTTTGTATACGTGGGATACTTGTCCTATTATAATTATAATTATAATTCATTCTAATGGTGAAGTAACGGGAATCATGATTGTTTGTATATATGGAATACATTGGTGTTTGATTACGAGTCATCTTAATTGATTTGTTTTTTAACTTGTAAAATCTTATATAAATATAATATTTTAAGGGTTTGATAGAAAATGCAATTTAAAATGGGAATCAGATTTCTTGTAAATTGATTACTATAAGTTCAATTTCATTAAATAGAGTTTGGTTGTTTACATAAATTTGGGCAAGTAAATAGATGTCATTGTTTTCTATGTTTGGTTCAAACGCATACGATAAATAATGAAACTCAAAATTAAATCTTTTGACTTAAATACCCTTTCTTTTAACTATATTTGTATAATCTAATTACAATTTTCAATTATAGTAGAATATTTTATATTATATTTTCTTATATATGTGTGTATGAACATATATATACCAATATTAATCAAAAACAACAAAGATAACAATTTGATTCAATTGCATTATTCTCTTTCCGAAAAAATGATAAATTGAACATGTTTACTCGCATGTTGTTTGATTTTTAAAAGAAGAGACACACAAACGGATTTTTCGTATTAAATGGATTGACATAAACAAGTTATTCTCAACAGTAAAACACATTATTCTCAACAGTAAAATACATAAACACATTATTCTCAACAGTAAATACATTTCTTGTCTGTTGCCAACAATTATTTTAAGATATAAACACATTCTTCTCAATAGTAAAATACATTATTCGTATGTTGCCAACAATCATTTTAAAGGAATAATCACCAAAACCATATGAACAATATTTCAATTTCATTTAATAAATAAATATCACATAAAATATAAATCACGATCTATTTTGACAATAAAAATATTTTAGATAAATTAAAAATAATCAACTATTCCTTCATAAATAATATAAATGCAAGTGAAATTAGATGCATAAAGAAATAACTTTTTTTTGTTGAATTTATATGTATTTGGTTGAGGGGGTAGCGAGTACAATATTATATTTATGATTATTGTGATTCTTTATTTGGGAAAATAATTCCCATATTTTATGAATCAGCATTTCATAATATCAAATAAAAATTGCCAAACAATGCTATTTGATTTTAGTCTTTTTGTAAATATATATTACCTATTTTTATTGTTTATTATGTGACTATCCTGGTGAATTGTTTAAGTATGTTTTAAATTTATTAATTATTTTAAAAAGATAACCATACTTAAATAATAGAATATATAGATTATATAAATTACAAATGAAAATACAATGACAGGAAGAAAAGATATACCCATAGCCATAATTCATTTTGGGTGCGTTTTTTCCCAGCCTCATCTTGCAGTTCCCTTTATCTCCAAATAAAAAGATAGTGTTTTTTTTCTCAATTATGATAAACATGTGGATAAGATTCTCTTAATTTGTTCTGAGATGATTGAATTTCAAGGAGTATACAGCTGATTCTCGCATTCTATACGTTACATTCTTTTTGAGGCTAAAGAACTCGGTACAAAGTGAAAAACAGGTATTGTGTTCTTCTTCTCTAATTCGAGGTACTCAATATTACAATCGAAGTTTGATGTTTTGAAATTAGTGGAGAAGATGTTTCTGTGGGAGCCCATTTCTTGATATAGTTACATTTTGTTATACAAACTTCGAACGATTACAACAAACTGTAGCACAAACGATGCAAACGAACAGGAATTTCCGAGGCGAGATGAACTATGTCCTTAACACGAAATTGCCCCGCTTCTGGTGGTATGGGTGATGCACACGTGTCCCAAGATACAACGGAAACAGCTATATTGTAGAACCACTCCAAACGAGATAGCAACGTCGAACTTTACTTGCTGCCTCGAGCTCTCAAGAGAAGAGAAGATTATATGTTTTGTTGTGTATATTTGGGCTCAAATTTAATTAAAGAAAAAAAAAACAAACAAACTAAATGGGTAGTCATTTCTGAGCCCAAATTTAATTAAATAAATTTGGCCCAAAAAGATAATATTTTGATCACAAAGCCCCAAGCCCCAAGCCCAAGCCCACGACCCACGACCCGGCCCAGCCCCGTCCGGACGGGCGGGCGGCGCGAGACGAGCCAAACGGACCATAGCTACGTCTTCCCTCCGGTCAAAAACTATTGTAGACCCAAGGGTCCAAACCCATATGCCAACTCTAGGCTATATACATAGACTTAGTTTGTTTTATTTTTCCTATGTGGGATAGGCCAAATTCAAACCCCTCACTTCAACCATTAATTTCTCATTCGTTATAAACCCGAATCGAGAAATTCGAAAGGCTAAGTTCATCTACTCCCGGAGTAGAAAAAGAATAATGCTAAAATATTTCGTATCCCCGATACGTCTATGATTCGAATTTATTTAGCAAAATGACACCCCATTTTGCCCCCCACAATAACAAGCTGTTACCAACAACTTTTTCCAACAATCCCCCACACGAATGAAAATTATGCAACGAAGAACCTTGAGAGCTCAAAAGAAAATTTATTACATCAGATAAGGTAGCTTTCGGCCTTGAACTTTTCTTAGTGAAATGTCATCGGACTCACTAGGCTCCCCAGTGAACATGTTGTCTTGAACTGGTCAGCCGTTCGTGCAAGCCCAGACAATGACATACACATAATAAATTCTCGACAGTTTTCAGTTCTCACTGTTGGATCCATTTTGGCCCTGGCATCCCATCTTGGATTCATAAGTGTTTACTCTTGCCAGAGTTGAGGCGGCCTACACCTCACACTTACATAGGTGACTTCCTATTAAGAGTAGTCTGCTCTACCCCACTTCATATAGACAGTATAGGAAACATTAAAAGCTTAGCTTAACCTTTGCTACAACTTTACAGAACGCACTTCTTTATCCTAGGCAATGGGTTAGAGTTAGAACTCTTAAGTGCCCCAAAACTCGCACAACTAAGTTTTCCCTTTGAACCAAGATCTTGGGATCTCCAGTCAACATGGTAGGGTTCCCGCTGTGTTCCTTCTTTACTTGTAGACTTTTAACCCCATTCCTCTAGATATGCAGTCTATTTGATCTCTAGGTAATCCTTTCGTCAAATGATCTGCTATATTCTCCTTTGATTTTATATAATCAATGGAAATAATCCCATTAGAGATCAACTGCTTAATGGTATTGTGTCTACGACGGATATGTCTAGACTTACCATTATACATGTTACTCTGAGCCCTACCAATTGCCGACTGACAGTCGCAATGAATTAAGATAGGACCTACTGGTTTTTCCCAACATGGAACATCTTCTAAGAAATGTCTTAGCCATTCAGCCTCTTCACCAGCTTTATCTAAAGCTATGAATTCAGACTCCATAGTTGACCTGGCTATACACGTTTGCTTAGAGGATTTCCAAGACACTCTCATCCTCCAATGGTAAATATATACCCGATGGTGGACTTAGAGTCATTAGTGTCTGAGATCTAGTTAGCATCGATGTATCCTTCGATCACAGCCGGATATCTTGAGTAGTGTAATCCAAAGTTATTAGTGTACTTTAGGTACTTAAGAACCCTGGTTAAAGCTTTCCAGTGTTCTTCACTGGGATTACTGGTGAATCTACTCAACTTGTTCACCGAATATGTGATGTCCGGATGGGTACAGTTTGTTATGTACATCAAACTCCCAATGACCCTCGCATATTCTAATTGTAATACGGGTACACCACTGTGTTTGCGGAGATGAACTGATAAATCCACAGGTGTTTTTACTGGTGCACTGTCCTTAGGAAGAAATTTTTCTAAGACAGCCTCCACGTAATGTGATTGTGATAATACAAGTCCATCAGACTTTCTAGAGATCTTAATCCCTAGTATCACATCAGCTAGACCCATATCCTTCATGTCGAAATTCCTTTTCAACATTCCTTTAGTTTCATGATCACCTCATGATTACTACTCGTGATGAGCAAGTCATCGACGTATAGGCATACAACGACGTAAGAACTTTGTGTTTGTTTGATGTAAACACACTTGTCACACTCGTTAATCTTGAAACCATTTGACAACATCGTGCTATCAAATTTTTCATGCCACTGTTTTGGCGCTTGTTTAAGCCCATATAGTGACTTCACGAGTTTGCACACTTTGTTCTCCTGTCCCGGAGCAACGTACCCTTCGGGTTGTTCCATATAGATTTATTCTTCTAATTCTCCATTCAGGAACGCAGTCTTAACGTCCATTTGATGTATCTCAAGGTTATGCAAAGCTGCAATTGCAATGAATACTCTTATGGACCTTATTCTCGTTACTGGAGAATAAGTGTCAAAGAAATCAAGACCCTCCGTCTGTCGGTATCCTTTGACTACCAGACGGGCCTTATACTTATCAATAGATCCATCAGTCTTATACTTTTTCTTTAGTATCCATTTGCAGCCCAAAGGCTTACTTCCAACAGGAAGATCAACCAACTCCTAGGTATGGTTGTGCATTATTGACTGAATTTCACTATTGATAGCCTCTTTCCAGTATTGAGCGTCTGGACTCGCTAAAGCTTCCTTAATCATTCTCGGTTCCCCTTCTAATGTATACGATACAAAATCAGGACCGAACGTTTTAGGAATTTTTATTCTTGTGCTGCGTCTTAGTGTTTCGTCCCCGGGACTACCACTTGTAGACGCTTCATGCATTCTTTTAAGAGGATTCTGAACACTTTCTCCTTTCTTGAGAAATATGTCCTCAAAAAACGAAGCATTTTTTGATTCCATGATCGTACCCTCATGGATATCAGAGATTTCTGACCTATGTACCAGAAATCGATAGGCGCTACTGTTCAGTGCATATCCAATGAAAATGCAATCAACAGTTTTCGGCCCTATCTTGATTTGTTTGGGTTTTGGTACTTCTACCTTAGCCAAACGCCCCCCACACTTTCAAGTGTTTGTAAGAAGGCGCATACCCTTTCCATAATTCGTACGGAGTCTCACTCCTATGTTTATGTGGGATCTTGTTATAACAAGCTGTGAGTATCGCCTCCCCCCACAAATTCTGTGGTAAACCAGAATTTAGCAACATCGCATTCATCATCTCTTTTAGAGTGCGATTCTTGCGTTCTGCAATGCCATTTGACTGAGGTGAGTATGGTGTCGTAGTTTGATGAATAATTCCAGAGTTGGTACAAAACTCATCAAAAGGTGCGCCATATTCTCCACCTCTATCACTTCGGATAATCTTTATCCGTTTACCAAGTTGGTTTTCAACTTCGGTTTTGTAATGTGTAAAAGCCTCAAGCGCTTCGTCTTTACTTCTTAGTAAATACACATAACAGTATCGTGTGCAATCATCAATAAAAGTAATAAAATACTTTTTCCCACCTCTAGTTTGCACGAACTTCAAGTCACATATATCAGTGTGAACAAGTTCTAGAGGTGCGGTACACCTTTCCACTGAAGGAAACGGTGGTTTGACTAGCTTTGCTTCTACACAAATCTCACATTTGTGTTTATTCTCAACTTTAAAAGTTTGCAATAGGTTTAAATGAACTAATCTTCTAATGGTATCATAATTTATATGTCCTAGTCTAACATGCCATAAATTAGAATACTCAATCAAGTAAGTAGAAGACTTAGTTTTATTCATAGCATTTTCAGTTACAGCGCGAATTACATTCATCTTGAAAAGACCATTCTCTATATAGCCTTTTCCTACATAAATTCCACGCTTTTCCTACATAAATTCCACGTTAAACCCATGCTTCACCAGAGCCGATCCCGAGACCAAGTTCTTGCGTATGTCTGGAACATGCAGAACTTCTGTCAGAGTGAGCTCTTTCCCAGATGTCATCTTCAAAACCACTTTTCCTATTCCTTGAACCGGAGAAGTAGCCGAGTTGCCCATAAAGAGCTTCCGTCCTTCAACCGGAGTGTAAGATGAGAACGCCTCCCGATCAGAACAGTTATGGCGAGTCGCCCTTGTATCGACAAACCATTCTCTTGGGTTATCCACCAGATTTGCCTTGAACACAACCGTTGTTAGGTCAAGCTCAGACAAGTCAAAAGGAACCCTCTTGTCAGATAGATCATCGATCATTTGGTTGATGCCTTGCATGTCATCAATCGCCAAGTGGGCTTGATTCTGCGCCTGTTTTCCTCGATTATGGCCAGAACCTTGCCTTTGGAAGTTATTTTTCTTGGGCTCTCTGCACTCCCTTGCCCAATGCCCTGTACGCCCACAGTTATGGCATTTGTCATCGGGCTTTACCAGCCCATTCCCAGCTTGCTTTTTCTGAGAAGTGTTCCGTTTGGCCTTAAATTTTCTTTTCCGGCCATCCGGAGCCTCAGCCACATTGGCCATGGCTTTCATAGGAGCCTTCTTGTCTGTAGCCCTGTTGTCTTCCTCAATCCTGAGTCGAACAATCAGGTCCTCAAGACTCACCTCCTTTCGTTTGTGTCTCAGATAGTTCTTGAAGTCGGACCATGACGGAGGTAACTTCTCAATCATGGCCGTTGTTTGGAACTGATCAGTCAAGATCATGCCCTCGGCATGAACCTCGTGAATGATGATCTGAAACTCTTGAGCTTGGCTCATCACTGATTTGGAGTCCACCATTTTGTACTCCAAGAACTTCGCGACGACAAACTTTTTCAGTCCAGCGTCATCCGTTCTGTATTTTTTCTCTAAAGCCTCCCAGAGACTTTTAGCCATATTTTGTGTCGAATACACACTATACAGTGAGTCGTCTAACCCACTGAGCAAGTAGTTTCGGCACAAAAAGTCACAATGATGCCAAGCTATTCCCTCCGCCTGTTGTTATCCACCACATCTTCTTCCGGGGCGGACGGAGGATCCTCCTGTAAGAATCTTGCCAGATTCAGAGTGGTGAGATAAAATAGCATTTTCTGACTCCACTTTTTACAATCAGCCCCGCTGAACTTAGGTGGCTTGTCAGCCGGAGCTGGAGCGGGCACCACTGGAGCATACGATGTATTCGCACCGGCGAGAGGCCTCGAACCTAGTCCGGACCCCGACCCAGTTGCGAAACCCCCACCGTTTCCTCCAGACCCAGAACCAAACCCGGACCCAAAACCGAAACCAATACCAGCACCAAGTCCTAGACTCGGTCCAGACGTTCCCCCAAAACCAGAACCTGAAGCTCCAGCAAAACCACTAGTACCGAGTCCCAGACCCGAACCAGTATTTCCACCAAAGCCGAAACCGAGTCCTTGACCCGACCCGGAGCCAAAGTTGAAACCGAAACTGCCACCGGGACCAAGACTGAAGTCAAGAGTGGCAGCATCATCATCACCGGAGTTCGCCATAATCAGAATTGAAGGTTTGAAAACGAAAGAAACTGTTTGCGTGTTAAGTTTGTTATACAAACTTCGAACGATTACAACAAACTGTAGCACAAACGATGCAAACGAACAGGAATTTCCGAGGCGAGATGAACTCTGTCCTTAACACGAAATTGCCCCGCTTGTGGTGGTACGGGTGATGCACACGTGTCCCAAGATACAACGGAAACAGCTATATCGTAGGACCACTCCAAACGAGATAGCAACGTCGAACTTTACTTGCTGCCTCGAGCTCTCAAGAGAAGAGAAGATTATATGTTTTGTTGTGTGTATTTCTGTTCTGCAGGGAACCCTTTATATAGGTGCAGAAATCAGACAGAAAATTAAATACATTTAACCATTGCTATAAATTCTTTCTGTAACAGCAAGGAGTTACCTGTAACAGCTGAGAGTTACAAGCTGTTACAGAAGAATTCAAAGACTGGTTTTAAAGACAGAAAAACGTGGCTTTTGTTTTTCATGTATGTTATGTATTTTATATACATTTTCTATTTCTGCTGCTGGAATGTTATGGGCTCAAATTTAATTAAAGAAAAAAAAACAAACTAAATGGGTAGTCATTTCTGGGCCCAAATTTAATTAAATAAATTTGGCCCAAAAAGATAATATTTTGACCACAAAGCCCCAAGCCCACGACCCACGAGCCGGCCCCGGCCCCGTCCGGACGGGCGGGCGGCGCGAGACGAGCCAAACGGACCATAGCTACGTCTTCCCTCCGGTAAAAAACTATTGTAGACCCAAGGGCCCAAACCCATATGCCAACTCTAGGCTATATACATAGACTTAGTTTGTTTTATTTTTACTATGTGGGATAGGCCAAATTCAAACCCCTCACTTCAACCATTAATTTCTCATTTGTTATAAACCCGAATCGAGAAATTCGAAAGGCTAAGTTCATCTACTCCCGGAGTAGAACAAGAATATGCTAAAATATTCCGTATCCCCGATACGTATATGATTCGAATTTATTTAGCAAAATGACACCCCATTTTGCCCCCCCACAATAACAATCTGTTACCAACAGCTCTTTCCAACACATTTTTAGGGTTGGTTTCAAAATAATGAAGTATTGATTTATGTTTAATGTTCTTGATTGGGTTTGGTGATCTTTGAGATAATGGGTTCATTTGTTTGAGCAGATATCTGATAATATGGGTAATTTTGTTGGATATTGTGCTTGGATTATAGGACTTTTATGAATTTTATAATCATTTGCTAAGAAATTAGTGAATATATATCCACCTCTCTTCTGATTGTGTACTTTCATTTCCTTTCGTTCATTTGGACATATGGAATCATTACTGATTAATTGCTCTTTTATAATCTAGTTCATGCTGGAGAAGGGTGTGAATTCATATCCAAGTATTTAGACAGAAAAGATTTCCTTGTGTTCTTTTCAATGATCTCCGGACATACAGGCAGGGTATCTACAAATTTCTTATGGTCATATTCTTGTTTGTTTCAAATTGCACCCTCCAAACATATCGATGAAACTGATTTTATGGTACCTTTTTACTAATCATCTTGATGTTGATCTTCGAAAACACATAATCATGTCATAGTCTTGCTACAATTTTATTTTTGGTTGAAAATTACAATTACATTTACGGCCCCATTTTCATTTCAATAGGTTCTAACATTGATGGAAGAATTTGGAACCAAACCAAATGTGATTACTTTTAGCACCATAATGAGTGGATGGTTTTCTTATTTCACCTGAAGAATCAATAGAAAATGAGGATGATGTTAAGTTCTGTTGTATATCAATTTTGAAAAGCTTATTTTAACATTCTACTTTCTGTACTTGGTTATCTGCTGTAAATAATAATATGTATCATCTAAATGCATGTTCTTATTTTCCGACTATGAATTAAGTGGTCAAAATAATATGACACCTGATTTTTTGAGCTATCCAAACATTTTGTTCCTAATAATATATATATATATATAATATATATATGGGCCTTTTCGGATCCATAAACCATCATGAATTGAATTTTTGCATCCAAGTTTTAGGGTTTTCATGCATTGCTTGTTTTCTCTCTTTATTGTAGGTATAAACCCTATAGGGCATGATTAAAAAAATAATAATAAGAGAGAAAATGGAAATTGTCAGAAGTGGGATTTGAACCCACGCCCTCTCTCGAAGACCAGAACTTGAGTCTGGCGCCTTAGACCACTCGGCCATCCTGACTTTTATGTTTGATTTGTTTTTTCGTTTTTAATGTTTAAATTCATTTAGCAACTAAAAAATTTCAGCATAACTTACTTTTTTTTTTTTTTTGATTTCTCACTGGTATCCGCAACATGCGACTAATCCAGCCGAGCCCTGTCGGGCCCTTTTTGAGGGGGGCTCTCCCAGCGGTGTTTTTTACATCTACAAGACTCAAACCCAAAATCTTGCTTAAGTGAACTCAAGTCCCTTACCATTTGAGCCAAACCTCATGTGTCATGTGTGCAACAATATTTTATTATTAATGAAATTTTTTTAATATGTTTTGAAATTTATCAAACTAATTCAAAAAATAATACAAATTTAAGCGATATGTAATATTTATTTTCAACAAATCAAATACGGCCAAAATCACATTTTGCTGTTTGATAAGATAAAATCAAGATAATCATATTGTATCGCATCCATTATAATCAAATCAAAATATCATATGAATTGATTATGAGTATCTTTAAGATGTAACATCAAGCCATGCAAGTGCTATTGAGATGTTCCACCTACATGCATTTACAAATAGGGATCACGGAACTTCATATTTACTCAATAATTAGAAAGCAAAAGGCTCCCCATTATGATCCAAATTGCAACTTATGAGACTTCAATCTCGCTATGAAGATTCAGGTTTATATAGCTCTTCACCCTAATAATTAATTTTTAGATTGTCGTAGCATTTAACTTCTACGTCTTCTTGAACGCATCAAATTTTCAACAAGTATTCAATTGCTCAAGCTTTCACCAATCTAAAAATGGTTGTAAATACGATACAAGATCAAGCTACAAGCTTTTAAATCAATTCACTAGGAGGAAGATTTGAAAAGAATCTTCAATAATCTGAAACATGTTACTCCTAATGCATCTTAAGAGCTTGTTTTGATGCTCGAATCACCCCACCCCACCCCATTCGTTAAACGACATTCTAGTGATAATAGCCTGCTTTACAATCAAATCACATCACAACTCATAATTCACTTTCTTTACCTGATTAGAATTACTCCCGAAGACCCAATATTTTGACTAATAGAAACAAGGAACAGGTAACCAATATTATTAGACACACAGATTTTGTAAACATGGACTACACATAAAGGCCAGAAAGAAAATGACAACCGAACGCAATACTACACCGCTTCATAGCACAAATAATAGGAAGAAAAGTAATAGAATTCCTCGGTCACACGAACAGCCATGTGCGTCCAGCAACAGAAATTGCTTTCATTGCACTGTGGATCTTGAAGGATAGTATAGTCATTTGCATCATCTATCTATCTGCCAAGGCCTCTTGTTTGACGGGTGTTATAAGACTTGCAATTCGGGCATTTTTGGGCCACTACGTGATATTTTACTTCCGAGTTGCTACCACAATCATTGCAGAGAATCCAAACCTATAATCAAAAGTACCGTTAACTTTCTGCATAGTACACGTATAGCATGTACACATGGAAACGCATTTAAGAACAAAAAGACTTGAAACCAACTTATTAGTCTCATGGTAAAATCACATAAGACACTCCCTGCTTCATCATGAAAGAAAGCCCAGATTTGAGAAATTATCACAATTTTCTTGACAGTAAATACATACTACAATTTCTCCCCTTCGATTAAAGCATATTTCAATTTCACCCCCTATTTTTTGCCAGCATTTGAAGTGGTATCTTGGTAACTTACAAAATCCGAGGCTCATTGTAATTATTCACAAGTAAGAATGTGTGCATCTAATTATCCTTTAATCTCACATATGTTACTTTGAGTGAGTTGCACATGTGTGTGTGTGTGTGAAAGAGAGAAAGAGAGTGTGTGAAAGAGAGAGAGAGAGAGAGAGAGAGAGAGAGAGAGAGAGAGAGACCAGCTTGTTATTACAATCAGGTGGCATGGGTGTAGAGAGAGAGAGAGAGAGAGAGAGAGAGAGAGAGAGAGAGAGAGAGAGAGAGAGAGAGAGAGAGAGAGAGAGAGAGAGAGAGAGAGAGAGAGAGAGAGACCAGCTTGTTATTACAATCAGGTGGCATGGGTGTAGCTGCAATCTCCAGGTCGAACTTCTCCCAAACTTTTGACATGTCACATACGGACTTGGAGCAGATGGGGCAGGCATACCTAATTAAAACATCATGTTTATTAAACTGAGAGATCTAAGAGAGAGAAAGAGAGATTTTTCCACTTACTGATAATGTTCCTTCATCTCATCCAAGCATATCTTATGAATGGTATGGCCGCACGGCATAGCAATGACATCATTTCTCGATTCAAAGAGATACTAAATACAATGAAGAGGTTGTACGTCAGTTTGTGTTTGGAAAATTAAGTACTAAACATATTGACAAGTACACCATAAGTGGAAGTAAATTTAACACCTCAAAACAAACAGGACAGTCCTGGTGCATAGCCCTCTCCACGCACGGATGACTGTTTTTCAGAAGCACAGAGTAGCAGCAACCTGAATCGCAATGAGAGAACTATGAGATCTGTGTGTTTAGAAACTGCATATGAGCATGCGACAAGTATACAAGAGGAGAAAATACTCACCGCATTTATCACAATGGAAAAAATTCTTGGCACCCCCGATCCTGCAACAGCATCAAGCAAGCAGAGTAAATGTCATTACAGGCAAAAACATATCAAGATATATTTGAGACAACTTGCAGGCTAAATTTTTCAAATAAAATTATGTTCATGCTGCAGACATTTATATGAAATTTCATCAGCACACAAATGAACAAGTTCCTGTATTTTTCTGTTTTTTTCCCCCCACACAAAACAGTGTAAATGGGGTTCCTGTTTGAGGATAACTTGCAGTAATTCCTCTTCTTTTTCCCATAAAACATAATGGCCGTATTGTTAGAAACGGGGACATACCTGCAAATGCCACATCCGTCACAATGATACTGCTCTTTAGAGGTCTGCAAGATGAATGCAAATCTCTGTTAATGATTGTAATAGACATCATTAAAACATGTTCATATGAAATTTTCTAGGTAAAAAGTGTATGAGCAACATATGTATCTTTTCTCATCAAATTTTCTCAGTATGTAAAAAGTGCCACAATAGTGTACATCTCACTCACCTCATCATCAAATAGCTTGCAAATTCCACAATAATATCTTCCCATACACACACCACAACTCTTGCAAACTTGTCGAACCTGAGAGTAACAGCCAAAAAACAATACCTGAGTTTGGAGAGCAACAAGAGAAAAGTAATTCTACATATTGAATCTACTGTCTCATCAAGTTCTCATCAAGTTCGTTCACCATCATAAAAGATAAAAAAATACAATTGCAACCTCAAATTATCCCTCATCTCTGACAATGCACACCCACACACAAAACACAATTTTTTGCAAATACTTGGACTTGGTACAAGAGAATTCAACGAATCCCATTTTATCAACAAATAGTAACTTGATCAAAATAAAATTATACTAACCTCTTGTTCAGTGTCACAAAGTGAGCATATAACCTGCAAAGTAGAGATAAATGACTTTGACTATTTAGAGTAAACAATTGAAATGAAAAATTTAGACCTATAGAGAATAAAGCACCTAATATAGATAAGAAGAAAAGAGAGAATGATCCTAGTTCAAGATTACCTTATCGACCAAGTGACGAGGTAGATCGTGTCTGAGCTTTTGATCAATGCTAATACTGTTCTGGTGACAAAGAAATACAAAATTCAGCTTCATTTTGAGTTATCACAATATTTTAACCGACATAAAAGATGGAAAGAAAACCAAAGAAATCCTGCCTCACACGCCCTACCATAACCGAAGATCAAAATCAAGTCAGATAAAAATGGGTCAACCATATGAGTATTTTATGTTCCATAGCCCCAAAGAAGTCAAGGAAATGAAGCAAGCTGTTATCAGAAACAGAATGAATTTGCGGACTTACTTTTGCCTCGTTATGGCAGTGACGGCAGTCGAATATCTCGTTACAGCAAGGAGCTCTAATGCGGCACCTCCGACGATAATGAGGACATCTGTCGATCAAGCAAGAAATATTAGCAAAAAATCATTGAATGTAATATCAAACAAATTTAATATATAAAAAGCTAAAAGACTATACCCATATTTCAGGTATCCTTCATCTAGTGTTTTAGTGCCAGTGACCTCCTGCCACATAAATTTGTCTTCTGGAATGTGCTCTTCATGGGAAGGCAGCAAGTCCAAATCACTAGCCTTCGTGCTATTTCTAATCTCACTCTCTTCAATTGCCATTTTTCCTGATGTTTTTGACTCAACAAGCGGAGTGCTAGAATAATCGACAGCCACACACCCCATTGGACTGTTTGTACTTTGTAGTGAAAATAACAAATAACGTGCAGCTGGGCAATGGGAAAAGCACCTGCATTCAAAGACAAATTTAGGAAGAGCCTAAACCTATTCATGCATTCTAATATAGTCGCCCTCCAGATGGGCGAACACTGCAGATCATGTAGATTTTCTTGCACATTTGCTCCAGACCAATAGATTCGGCAACAACAAAAATCCAACAAAGGTTGAACAGCTCCAATCAGGAAACCATGGAGAATGAGAATTCATCAAAAAGGTTGGTCTACAAGAAACCCAACTAACAAAATCATTTCGCACTCTGAACTCCATAGCTTCAAGCTGCAGAAAGTAACCGTAGCGTGAACTTTTCTTGAAGTCGGAACCCATATAAAAAGACACCATTAAAGAACTGCAACCTATGGTCAAAGGAATACAAAAAATCATGTGTTCTAAAAGTCAAAAGGGCTGAAGCCTGAATAATTGTAGGGATGAGTTGTAATCCTTGTTTTGTACAGAACAGACCTACCTTAATCCAGGATTCTGCACGATCACTTCGTCACTGCGTGATAACTTAAACAGAAAAACCACCAATGTCAAATCCAGCATCTTCTCCCAATTAAGAAAACCAAGTATGTTAATGTAATTCTTTACCCATGCCTTCTAGCTTATCAAACAACTCTAGCATGTATTATCTTCTTCCTTGCCTATTCCCACTCTTCTAGCTTATGTAAGCTTAACCCAAGGTAGAGGCAACCCATTAAATCTAAATAATAGCATTTAACCTTCTTAAGAGTTCACTCACTTTATAATTGTGGACCTTGTCTTAAATTACTATAAACTACTAGATAATTCCAGGCACCCCATGCTTGGAGTTCGTTGATGAAGAAGATGTGGTGGCAGAGAAAATCCCAAGATATAATGGGATGAATATTGTCATTTTCAAGTCAAACCCCAAGAAAGTTAGGCGGGGTTGTGACACACATGAGGTGCGACCAAGTTGAAACATAGATAAACCTAGAAAGACATGCCAACCATAGACATCTCCACCATAACTCTGTGGTGCATACTATTCTTTGAGATCTCTATGCCACTACCTTTGGACCATGAACTAAGAGAAAACCTAAGTGTTCATTTCCACATCAACATCAAAACACATAATTATATTTTTCTTAAAAAGAAAAAAAAAAAGCCTAAATTACATCGACCCCACGACCTCTAGCCAGATGGATTGTGCAAAAATAACCGAAGACGATCCCTAGTTAATTATATCCAAATTAGGCAAGGGTGAATAAATCCTTCACGATCAACACATTATGGTTATTTTCCCCATATAAAAGAAGCCACCACTAAATTGCAATGTGAAATTGGTTAATTCATTCAAGTCATTGTCTAGATCATTAAATGATATAAACATGTCACAGAATACACCACCATACGTTTCGGGAGTAATGACAAAAGAAAGATTCCTATATGTGACCAAAAACAGAACATATCATAACTAGCCTCCACCAGCATTATCCAAATGACACGAGAGACACGCAGGTGCCAATCAATATCAGAGGGCTCACACTATACAGAAGACACAAGATAATATCACAGAAAGTGATGCTTCACAACTAGAAAGCATAACAAAAGATCGTGAAATTATTATATCTAGCGTCAACATTTGGTTGGCCGCGATCCAACTGATTTGTCTATCTATATATATTCCCTAATAAGTTCCCTTAGCTGCTAAGTATACGCAAAAATCATGTTAGAAAATCTAAATTAAAAAATTAAAACAAAAAAAAAGGTGTGAAACGACCTTTTATTGGAAAGCAACCTATAAACAAAAAGCAGCCACTCAATCACAAGTAAATCAATCAGCAATTTTGAAGTGAATTTCACGTCAAAGATAAATCACAAGTTATAGTCAAAAATTTCAAACAAAAGATGCATCCAGCACATGTATTTATCAATAAACTTAAATATCAAGCATGCGAATCGATAAACAGACACCTTTAGATGCAAATAATAATTTTACAGTAATTAAAATTGTCAATTAAACACCAATTCAACTACGACGTAAAATTTACTTCTTAGATTAAGATTCCTAGCTCTCACATAATAAAGTCCAGTAAAATGAACTTTCCCTATAACTTCCAAAAGATCACCAGAATTTTCAGATCGAAGCTTGTCAAAACTGACAACACAAATTCAACACGTTCACCAAAAAAAACAACACAAAATCACCAGAATTTCCAGAACGAAGCTTGTCAAAACTGATAAACGCAAATTGAATATGTTCACCAAAAAAATTAACACAAAAATCACAATAAAAAGAAAAAAATGAACATAAATACTATCAGAATAACGAACTTTAGGTCCCCGATCTCCTCTGCAAACAGCTTCTTGCGTTTAACTCCTCCGATTTCTCTGCAAATTGCTCGCAAATAGCATATACAGAAAAATATACAAAGGAATATATATGTATAAACACGCAATGCAGCTCCGCGTCAATTCAACGATGGAGATTTTTTACAACTTTTTTCAATCTTGTTGAATAATGAGGAAAATTTATGATCAGATGAAGAGAGAAAAAGATCGGCCTTATATATGGTTAACGCGGTGAAGAAAAGCTGAAAGCTGTAAGTTGGAAAAGCTTAATATATTAATTTTCTTTTGTTTCCAGAGGTTTCGAAAATTCTAAAAACACGGTGAAGAAATGAGTCACACACTGTAACTGTACATGATTTTGACGTTGATAATTGGGGTGATATTCCATACATAAAAGTCCAACTAAGTTATTCAATATATGATTGAATATTATTGGATAAAAGCTTGTTTAACCTCAATTTATTAATTTATTAAATTAAATTTTGAAAACATTTTTTTGTTTTTCATAAGTTCGGCTCAAATTTGGATTGAGTTGTGAAAAATAATGAAAATAATAAAATTATTCAAGTTCAATTTGTTTTTGACTTAATTAAAATTCATTTGACCTCTTAACTCGACTCATTTACCTCACTACTCCTGATCCAAAAAAACTATATAATATATAGGGTGTTACAAAAGCTTGAAATCCATAATTAAATATGTTATTAACATATTATTTAATTTGTAATTTATCTGAGAATTAGACTTTTAACTAAGCCATCAAATTTCATTGGATATTAGCTAGAAGATAAAATTCAGTAGATAACGTGTCATATTCTTCTTCTTTTAGTTTTCTTTATCTTTAAATGTTAGGATGTGAAAGTTTTTATAATTTTTTATTTATGTTTTTTTATTCATATATAATCAATTAACACAATTATTCTATTCATTATCCACCTAACCTATCACTAATAGCTTAACACATTTTGCAATTTTTTAGAAACATAAATAATTAAAATCTTTGTGGTGAGAAAGATGTAGGTCCACGTGGTCTGATTCAGACTGTTCATAGCCAATTGAAAATTTAAAGTTAAAGCATTATAAGTTCAGATCAATCATTCAACTAGATCACGTTTGATTATTAGGTCGTAAAATTTGAGTATCAAGATTTCTAGGAATTGGAGAATTCTAAAATGTTTGTTTAAGAAAAAATTAAGATCATAGAAATAGATATAAAATCATTATATGCATAAAGCCTATATCTTTTACATATAATATATATTATATATATTGCATGATAGGGAAATTACATGTGAAGCTGATTGTAATTATTAAACTTATAACCGACCTAAAACAAGAAAGCTATTTCTAACATGTTAAATATAATAATTAAATTGTTGTAGTTTTTTAGAATATTTTTCAGACAAGAAAACTTTTAAAGATCGTGATGCAAATAATTGCCTGCCCATTAAATTTAGTTGTACGATTTGATTAAACCTAAATTATTTTAAAAAACAAGTGAAATAATCTAATTATGTAATTCTTTTTTTTTATAAGCTCTTGTGATGTAATTAATATATATCAAGCTATTGAAACCCGTCCCGAATCGATCGGTTCGGTTGCTCGAAATCAGAATCAGTCCTCAAAACGAGTCGGTCAGACTCATAAAACTGTTTGGGCTCAAATCGCTCAATTTTATACACAACCGTTCGACCCACCGGTGACCTGATAAATCGGTCATTGGTCAACCAAACCGTTCAGTTTTTATGAATACTAAAATTTAAACTTAAAACTTAATTCGTCTCTCAAAAATCATAAATGTTTCCAACTCACATTCTACTATTTTGCTCATCATGAAGTTCTCTCTCTTTCTTAAAACCCTCTTTCGATCAATTCAAAACATATTATTAGTAATATTCTAATGTTTTTCGTTTTAATTTTTGTTGGTTTGTAAATTGTTAGCGCTCTTTTAAGTTTGTTTTTCGAAATTATTAGTTTTATTATACACTGATATAGTATAATTATGTCATTTGCACATTTGATATTTTGTTCCATGAATTTGGATATTATATCGGAACACAATTTCGCTTGTTTACTAAAAAAAATCTTCATTTATATTTTTCATCATTTTGGCATAAATTTACATAGTAAAAATAATTTTAAATTTAGGAAAACACTTACAGTAGAAACTCGATAAATTAATACTCGATTATTTAATAAACTCTCTAAAATAATATTTTTGGGCGGTCCCGACTCGGGGATAGGGTGCTTTAATAAACTCGCTAAAATTATAAGATAATACATTTTTGATAATTTCTATAGACCCCATATAAAATATAAATTAATAATTCCTCATATACTACATATTACATGAATGATTTAAGATGGGAAGCCATGTTGTGTGTATGATTTGTTTAGGGAAAAATGCAAAAAGCTCCATATGTTAATTCAAAAATGCAAAAAAAATCCATGTGTTAGTGAAATACGCTGAAAGGCGCACCTTGTGTTATTCAAAAGTCTACAAATAATACCAATTCCGTTAGAAGTTAACATGATTGTTGTCCACGCGCTGGTGTATTAATATGAAGTTTTAAGTTAAAACCCTTCATTAATATGAAGGTTATAATGGGCATTGCAGATTAAAAATTAATAGCGTAGAAATCTTTGACGAAATGAGCGCGCATGTATTATTTGCAGACTTTTGAAGAACACAAGGTACCTTTCAGCCTATTTTATTAACACATGGGTTTTTTTGCATATTCGAATTAACAGGGCTTTTTTTGCATTTTTCCCGATTTGTTTATGTTAGCATATTTTGATCTTGTATTTATATAGATTTTTTTTTTAATGTCCATAAAGTGATACATATTGAACCAGCATAATAAAGTGGGAGATTAAATGGTTCTTTGATATATGTACATGCATTGTACAATAATTAAGTGAAAGTTTGAAAGGTGTTTGTAAATTGAGTATTTCACTATAAATTAATAAAATATTAATTAATATATAAATTAATAATTATTAATTTATCGATTAATTAATAACTCTTTTAATTAATAAATTTTGGTGGTCCCATGAGTATTAATTTATAGAGTTTTTACTGTATTTTTATATTTTAACAAATATTAGTATTTTTATTAATATTTATTGCATAATTATAGCGTCATCGATTCGACCGGTGTTTACCTGACGGTTGAACCCGTGACTCTATCAATTTTCCAGTTCGATGAATGAGTAACATTTCAAAACATTGATTTACATTCAAAAAGAAATGAACAACTCGTCAGAATGATTATTGTAATATTTATCATGTGATTAATTATTCTCATTATTTTTATACTCATTAGACATTCGGTGGAAATTATTTTTCATGCATCGTCTTTTATTTTCCAATTATAAAATACGGTCTTAATTTACCGGAACTCATATTGACTAAGATTTCTCAAACTAACCCAGAATTACCGACTTATCAATAAACAAGCCATTCTCAAAATATAATGAAATTTCGAATCCCAATGCAATCACAATTTGTGTGAACAATAAAATTCTTAATATAGTAAATGTGGCCTCGCGGAAAATAACAATTAATTCAAACTCCTAATTTAATAGCTATTAAAATGATTTATAGCAATTATAAAAATTATAAAAAGGAAAAAAAGGTAGAGAAATACAAAGATGTTTATTGATACGACACAAAATTCGGAGTAAATCCAAATACAACAATAATGTTACATTTTTTTATGTACCCAATAATATAATACGTACTTTTCACATATATTAATATAAAAGAGACGAGCACAAAACAAAAATAAAGACGTTTTAAGATATATTATAATGTAATTGTAATTGAACTCGATCGAGAATAGAATTATGGGACAAAATCTCCATCCTAATGTACCATTGCCATATTAGAGTACAACGTTTGTGGACGGATAATGTTTGTTTTGGATCAAAGCCACTGTACAACGACGCGTGTCTTAGTACACGTGTCCAATGGGCCCCCACCTCTATTAGAGAAACTTCGGCTGGGTGCAATGAATGAATTCTCGGATGGTGACGTGTACGGATTAACATTATCAAAAAAATCTGAAAATCAAAAACGCCAAAAAATGCCTTGCTATTTGTTTGTCTTTTAGTAAATTATTTTAAATTTCGCTAAAATTGCGTAATTTTAATGAGAATTGTAGGTATTTGACTGTTTGTTTATGTTTTTAAAAATAGGTTATGTTAAAATCAACAATGATTAATTCACAGATAATGTATAGAATAATTATATTAATTGTGTATATAATAATTATCTCTATCTCTACTATTATAAAAATACGAGTTATTTTTTTATATTTTTTGAACTACCTAAAATATCCCTAGCTAATTTAATATTTAATGGCAAAAGAGTCAAATATAAATTTTAGACATATAGAAGAGTAAGAATTATAATTATATTAAAACTACAGTAAATTTCATGTAGATGTAAAATTACATAAAACCATCATCAATTATTTATTTAAAAAAATAAGATAAAAAGAAAATCTTTATATATAATATCATGCATGGCCAGCAGTAATAAATTCATAATAATTCTTTCTCCAACAAAGTAATGTTTAACTCTTATAATATTACTACTAGGGGTGGCAAATTGGTTCCGGAACCGTGGGTCCAACCCGACCCAATTAGTTTTGAGTTTGGATGGATCTTAAAAAAAAGAATTATGGTTCCAATTGGTTTTGTATTTATTGAATTTTCAAGACTTTGGTTTCTTATGGTTTTTGATTGGGTCCAAATTGGTTCCAATAATGGGCCTATTTTGGTTCCCAAATGGATCCAATTAAAAAAGAGAGAAAGAATTCTCCATTTTTTCTTTCTTAGACTCAATTGGTTTTCTTTATTTAAAATTTCACTTGTAGAGAATATGTGATTGCTTAACAACTAAACCCATACTTGTTTTAGTCATTTGAACTTATACTTTAAACAAATTTTTATAATAAAATCAAAAAATTATTTTATATTATTTTTAGTCATTTGAACTTTTTTATTTTTTAATATATATTATATTTTTATTATTATATTAATAAATATATATCAAATAATTAATAAATATATATTAAATAATTAAAAATAAATAAAAATATTTGGCTCGGCTCGAGTACGGACTCGAGCTCGCGAGCTTGGGCTCGGCTCGAGCTTGAACCCATGCTCGCGAGCTCGAAAATTTTGGGCTCGGCTCGAGTTCGAGCTCGAGCTCGCGAGCTTGGGCTCGGCTCGAGCTCGAACCCATGCTCACGAGCTCGAGTCCGAGCTCGAAAATTTTGGGCTCGGCTCGAGTTCGAGCTCGAGCTCGCGAGCTTGGGCTCGGCTCGGCTCGAATCCATGCTCACGAGCTCGAACCCGAGCTCGAAAACTTTGGGCTCGACGAGTTCGAAAAAAATGTCAAACTCGGCTCGTTTACACCTCTATTCTGAGCGACTAACTTTCAAATAGTAACATAAATTATAACTTAGTATCAATTAATATATCTTTAATTTCTGTAACCGAAAAAAAAAATTATATTTTTAATTTTTGTAACCGAAAAAAAAATTATATCCTTAATTTCTCTACATTAATTTTTTCGTTATAAATTAAAATACATTAGTTAATAATATATTTTACATATAAATTATTACATTTGTATAATATAATTGGAATTTTTATAAGAAAATTAAAAAAATATAATGTAATAAGTTAGTTAGTGAACAAGAAAAAAAAATTATTTGCATTATATTGGATTAGTTGGTGAACAAGAAAAAAAGATTAGTGATTAGTATACAAATGTTTGCATTGTGTTGGATCCATAAGTCACCAACCTCCTATTTTGGATCCTTTATGGTTCCTAAATGTATCTTTGTATAAGAACCATTTGGAACCAATCAAAACCAATAAGGACCCAATTCATATTGAAAAGACATTTTGGTTTCTTGTTGGTTCCAACTTATTTTTTTTACAAACCCAATTGGACCCAACCCAAATCCGATCCGATCCACCCATTTGCCACCCCTAATTACTACTATAATATTAGTAATAATAAACAGATGTGCTTTGTTAACATTTTAAATATTTTTTCTTAATACATAATAATATTTAATTGTGACATAATTATCAATTGATATTAAAAACTTAGGACTTTTATTCTCTTTGTATTGGTCTTTTACAATACACAAATTCATATAAAGAAAATAATTAAATTTAAAAATACTAAAAATACTAAACTATATTCATTATAACTAAAGAAGAAATATAAAAAAAAAATTCATTCATTCATGCTATGCAATATGTTGAATTTAAAATTTAAATAGTAATTACATAATGAATTATTTAAAAATTAAAAATTCGTGGATGTAAAATGATGAATTAATATTTTGAGAAACTAGGTAAAATGAAAATTAAAGTTAAATAACTTATAACAAAACAAAAACTAATGTAGATTCATAGCTTTTTTTTATTTAATTATGTAAATTCATAGTTCTTTTTTTTTCTTATAAAGTATAAGTTATTTTCTTTAAATATTTGATTTACCTAAAATATTCTATAGAATTAATTTTAGTAATAAAAGAGTCAAATAATAAATTATATAATTCATTAGGACTCTACAATTATATTCAACTATATATATATAGGATTAAAATACAGATTATATGTTGACTCTACAACATAGTCTGGAAGATTAATAATGAACTCCAAAAAGATTTGTAATAAGATCTAAATTTCATCAAATTACCATATATATAATGTCGTGTAACTTACGTGCAATGTCGGAATGAATGATGACAAATTTTGTAGTAATTGGAAAGATGGGGATATGTAGCTAATATTTCATGCAACACAACAAATAATATAAAAAAATGTACAACTTATAAGTTATTTTTCTAATTTTTATGTATTTAAAATATTCCTATAAAATTTACTTTTCAACAATAAAGGAGTCAAATTATACGATATATAATTTAATTAGAATTCTTCATTATTTTTAAATATAAATAGTATTAAGATATATAATTTATGACAACTCTATAATATAATCACAAAATAAGAATAAAATTTAAAAAAATTCCTAATAAAATAGAAACTCATTAGATCACATTATATATAACACCATATAACACATATGTGATGATGGAATGAGTCATGACAAATTTTGTACTAATTGAAAAGTTAGGAAAATGAGCTAACTTTTTACAATTAAAAAAAAGGAAAATAAGCAAATTAATTTTTATAATGTACAAAGTTTTTTTTTATTATTTTAGGTTTAGATAAATAATTTTTCATTTACCATTTATAAGGGTAAATCACGATATTATTTTGAAGGTAAATCACAATTTTAAGACGATATATACTATTACATATACAAAAAATAAAATTTCAAGTTTGTTGCATAAGTGAATAGTGACTTCTAAGTTAGAAAATCATTTCAAATTATCAATTTAATCTTCACAAGAAATATAATTTTTCTATTATTATTCAAATATAATTCCACAGAAGTTGAATTATTTAATATGGTGCTTTATAAATTTATTTTTAAAAATCTTTTCAAAACATATTATTTAGACCAATTAGGTATTCATGTAACAAAATTATTTTAAGTTTGATACTTATGGTTATGGTTAGAAGACTAGGGAGTATAAGAATTTCATATACATAATTTATGAATAATTAACAAATAAAATTAAAATAACTTATTTAGTTCAATTAGCAAAGTATAATTTTCTAATATATATTTTCTTCAAGCTAAAATTTTAAATACATCAAACATATTACTCATAATTGAAATCACATATCCTTATAGAATACCTACTTAGAACATGTAATGTTTAATAAATATGTTGAATTTTAAATAAATATTGGATAATATTCTTCATAACAATTAACAATATTAAATTAATGAATTTCACATTCATAACAAAATAATCGTCTCAAATTCTAAACTATATCTCAAAGAGTTCATTAACAACCCAATAACTATATCTCAAAGAGTTCATCTACATATTCCATTCATTTGATATATTATTATTTTGTGTTTATTGACAAAATGAGTTTTTTCATTATTCCAACGAATAAAATGCAATATTAATGCATATTTTATACTATTGAAACTTTAATCTCATTATTTTTAGTTGCAAAAATAGTCTCCAAGATGTTTTTTTTTCTTTCTTTTTACTTGGTCCAGCCTGTTAAGAAAATTGATAGAGTTTTCACACAAGTGTCTTGAACATGCATTTAAGGGTATAGGATAAATTCGAAAATAACATAAATACACGCTGGCTTTTATAATTGTACCTTAAAATGTTAACAAAAAGGTAAGATTTTTGCAATGTGCAAGACAAGTGAGTAGACTAACTATTTTATTTATTTTTAACAATTAAGAGTAAAAGTGGAAACACATTGTCATATGGACTATTGCAAATTCGAAAATTATGAAATCACGAAAATTATGAAATCAAAATTGCAGGGGATCATATCCTATGAAGCTATTATTGAAATTTTTCTGTGAAAAACGTTAAAATTATATTTATTTAAACAGAGTTATACATCTTTTTGACAAATAACATAAAATCTACACATCATATAACATAATTTAAAAAATATTTGATACTCTTGGTTTGCGAATTCATTTTATTTCAAGAGTTCATCAATTAAAGAGAAAAGAAAAACACCATCAATAATAATATATCAAATGAATGGAATATGTAGATGAATATTCATGAATATAAATAAACAAAAATATCATAAAACAAAGTTAAGAAATAAAACAACAAGTTATCAGTATCAAACAAGATAACTTTTATAAACATCATTATAATATACTTAATAAGAATTTACTAAGTTAAATTACAATATTTCCCATTATAATCCATCACATGCAACATAATATTCTTTTACTTCTACTAAAATTATATCAATTTAATTTGATTTTATTAATAGAAATAAATTCAATAGTAGCAAATTAAATACTCTTCAAACCCTATCCCAATCGGGATTTAGAAATGAATATATTGAGTTCCAAACTAAATATACTTCGAATAGTTGGAGAATAAATACAAAACAGTTTCTTTAAAAAGTAATAAATAATTGAGAAGCTACATAATTATCAAATTTCTTAGGCATAATGAAGAGGCAATTGCAAAAGTACTTAAAAAATCCAAATGTAGAGAGAAGAAGATAACACAATTTATTAGTAATAACCTAGGGATTGAGACAATAAGCATTAACGATATAATATTTTATGCATTTACCTTATTATATAAGTTTTATTTTCCATTATATTAGTTTGATTTTGTCTTTTATGGTTATCGGGTTTTTTTATTAACACCAGGATAATAATCCACTTAGTTAAATTACTGTTTAAGTTTTGAGTAATTTTAGATTGAACAATATTTTTTCTTCATGAATGTTTTTTTAACACATTAATATGACTCACGTGCAACGCACGTATTACTTATTAGTATAGATAAAAAATACAAAATAAAAATAAAAATTTGTAAATTATGAAAGAGAAAGTGAAATAATTATATTATAATAAATAATTTGATTAGTAAACATGTGAAATGCTGTATATAGATAGTTATATAAAAAATTGAAAAAATTAAAATTTGAATGAGTTTTAAATTTATTTTAAATATTGTGATTTTAAAACTTGAAAACACCATTTAAAAGCATGAATAAACAACGTAAACATAGTTGAAGCAATTGAGTTGAGTTTAGGTGGAACTGAATGATTAGATGATTAGATTGAACATACGATAATTTGATCACGGAGCCTGAGAACATGACCTCCCTCCCTCAGTGTAAATAAATAAAAAATTATTATCATTGTTTTCAACTGTATTTCCTCTTGAAACATAAACTCAAATGAAAACCCATATAAAGCTTAACAGCACAACATATAAAACCACCAAGATAATCTTCAGAAGAGATGCATCAATCAAGCTCTAAAAGACTAAGTCTAATAAAACAGAGCAAAGAGCCAATTCCACGAAATTATATACACAGCCAAAATTCAAGAATGCCCCTTACCGGCAGAAGATCATGTATCAAAATCAATGTGGTCTTTTTCAGAGAACTTCTGTATCAGACTAGGCAGGAGATAATACTATTAGTCTCTAATATCTGCCTAGCCATCATTTGACCAAAATAACATTATATATTTATGGCCGAGAAAGGTCATCTGAATCGTTTTTATTACAATTTGAATTGTCATTAGCAGCTTTGATTGCATTTGCAGTCATTAGCGCAGTCGCAGCTTTCTGGATGGCTACATCTGCTTTACATGCCATTTTCTCAGCTTTCTCTCTCTTCAGCTTAGCTATGTGGTGTGCACGTTGTGCCGCCCTTGATGCCTCACGGGCCTGAAGATCCAAATTGTTCAGTTGCATGTTGGGCCCATCATGAGAAAACTGAATGGGCAATTCAGTCAAACCGATCTGGACTCCATTGGATATTGATGAAAGCTTCCTCGACTTGTTTCTGTAAAAAACCGGTTTACCCATTGTGAAATCGGCATCTTGTGGAGGAAATGACCTCGTTAAAGCCTGGAGTGATGGCGAAAGATCAGAAGATTCATGTACTGTGTTTGTATACAACACTTTCTCATCTATAATAGCTCGCCTGTTTGATCTTCGCCCTATGAGAGTGGATTGATAATAAGTTAGCAACAGTAGAAAGAAATACAAATTTATAAAAGTAAAGGGATATTTACATGCACAATTCACTTATTGGGTTATTACCAAGACACCACCTTATCAGATCCGGTCCTGACAACTCAAAAACGTTTATTTACTTTTTACTGGCACGGGAGGTTATGATAATTTTGCAAACCTCGTGGCGTACTTTGCAATTAGATTCTCACGCAGGGGGTGTCTATGTACTTTACTCCATAAGAAAAAATAAATGAGATTTAAAAAGAATAGAGAGCAGGATTTACCAAAACCGAGATGACTGTTGTGATGCCCATTAACTGAAAATTTCCTATGAGACCGTTGTTTTGAAACCTTGTCAAAAACCTCCAAGCCCCGTGGCTTTAGGCAGAAAGCAAACATGGGTGGTTTTTCGGGAGGAAACTTCTCGTGATTACCAACAGAATTGCCTCGGCCAACAGTACGCTCCCATTCTTTTAGCTGCTGCTGATATCTCTCCCAAAGAGGAGGCTGTACACAAGAAAGTAAGCAATATATATGTCTGAGGCTGCTACGGACACAGCAAAATGAAGTGTAATTTTCTGCTAAGTGCCTTCAGACTAGAGCGATAAAACTTGCTCAATAATTCAATCAAATAATTAATGGAAAACAATAGAACAAACTATGCTACCAATAATATACCAATGTTAATATCTGAATGAACTAAGTATGACACAACAAAAGATGGGAATTACAATATGATATAGAAATTATCTTATTTGTATCAGTAAAATCATCATCAATTTAGCAAACCTATGGGCATGAGTTACACCACCACAACATTGACTTATAGACCAAACATCACTTCTTTGACATGTTTTCCGTTACAAACTCAAGCATCATAGAGTACATAGTAAAGAAATTAGGAAAACAGGGACGCTCTCTGGTCAATTTCAGTCAAGCATCTGAAGAAATTTGCTAACAGTTTTGTTTAAAATACCGACACTTCACAGAAATCAGTTTTAACTATACAATGGACTTCATCTGATACATACAAATATATCATGCCACATTCTGTGTGAAACAAAAATATATCACTTAATTAAAGAGAAAACATTGAAAAACAGTAACAAGTACAACTAAGCTTATATTGCACTTAAGAGATCAATTTGAAGCAGGAATGTTATCATAAAGCATTACACCTTTTTGAAAAGTTTGGAAACTGTGTGCTGATTCTACACGGATATTAAAGACACAAAATATTTTAATACGTTCTTTCACAACAAATAGCGCAGGATTATTAGAGATCTACTGAACTAAGATATGATCTACTTATCCTGCTTAGCCACAGGTTCTGATATGATATACGGAGGAAAATAAGAAAAACTTTCAAGAGAAAGACAAAAAGTCCATACCTGCAAATGTCGTATTAAAGGCACACACATCTTGTCCCTCTTCTCTCGCCAATATTCATATATGATTTTAGCAGCTTCAACTGACCCTACGCCCATCACAAGCTCTTGAATTTCATAATCACTGAAGCTATCGCGGCGCTGAACATAGGAAGCTTTTTCAAACATATCTATTATCTTCTCCAACAACTCATCTGATATCCCTACACGTTCACAATTTCTGTTTGTCATCAACCACTCCTCATCATCACTATCCATGTCATATAAAACACGAGAGGGGTCTATCGCCATTTCAGCATCTGTTTGAACCTGTCGGAAATATTTTATAGAATTTCGGACAAAAGGACCATCAATTCCACAATCATGGCTTTCCTCAACCAATTTAACTCCTGGGATTGGAATGTGCTTCACAGAAGCAGCACGAACATTCCTATTATAACACTCCCCGTGCATCTCCTTGAAAAGCATCCACTGACTCCTATCAGTAAACTCCAATGCCCAATCCTTTCCACCTTTCCACATCATACAATGTGAGTAGCGATTAGTCGTTCCAGCCTGCAATATATGTTTAACTTTATACGAATATCTTGTGACCCCTGAAATTTTAACAACCAATTTCCATTCGTTGTGATCAGCAGCTTCTAGAAGAATATCCACTCCACATTCTCTCCATCCTTTGTCCTCATGGGTGATTAAAACATTTGCACTGCAAGTTAGCAATTCAATATTTTTCTCATTACTCCTCTTCAGGCTAGCTTGCCTAATCCGTTTACAAGGTACAGATTTTTGGTTTTGTGTCTTCTGCTTTCCATTGAACTCATAACCTGCAGAAGGCAATGTGTACTGGACATGAGTGCGTGGCCTCTTCGGTCCATCAGGCCACACGGGAGAGAGATTTTTCAGAGGAGAGGAAATCGAGCTGCTTCTACCACGTCTCAAAGAACTTCTTCGACCAGTACTTTTGGGGCTACTGAAAAAGTCTTCATTTGCATTCCAGCTCACGCTGGAGGAAACCTGTCTAGATACAAGTCTTTTTCCATCAAAAGACATATCATCATGGTCAGAAGATGGAATTTCAACAGTAATATTCTGAAATTTTTTGAGAGCGGAAGAGGAGTCATCTTTATCGACAATATCTGAAGCAGCAACCACACTGGAATTAAATTGGGTGAACTGTAGAGCAGATCCATTAGAATTTTCTGGTGAGGACGGTGCAGAAGGACGTTGTGGGTTGACCCGAGCAAAACTATTTTCCATGACTGACTGAAGATGACGAGTGAGAAAGGAAGTTGGGGCACCAAAAAAGGAAATAACAAATTGAGGAACTTTTCCAGGCGTTGCAGTTGTACTTAAAGTGGACTGAATATTCCTTGTATTACAAGCTTCTCGGGATATTCCCATCGGCAAAATACCCCGCATAAAAATCTTCTCAAAACCCTGGTCATGACACGTATACAGAAACCAAAAGCCATTAAAAGAACAGGATAAATAACCGAAGTTACCAATTTACAAAATTATTACTGATATAACACAAAAGTTCGTTTACAAACTACCGTCCAAAATAAATATAATATAGAAGAAGACAACATAATATGGGTTACATGAGTAAATTAATTTTCGCTGGCATGGCGAAACATGCAAAAAGTAAAATACTTCAATCCTCCAAAGAAAGAAGTGCGTGTTTGAATTGGCTCAAAGTTTTAGACAAAAAATAATTTTGCCCTCCAAATGAATGGTCGAAAGTTGGTGGGAGCCCCATCATTACCTTAGAAGTATCTTTAGAAAGTGAATCACACATTTTTAGGAAATAAAATTTTGTTTTTGAACATTCCAGAGACTTAATGAAAGCATTCATTTCTAGAGAAAGGGAGCAGTATCGGAAGCAAGTACAAAGTTTCATGTCGAAAGTTGGAAACAGAATTTATAGAAAGCACAAATAGCTAACAAATGTTGGTAATACCAAATGCACTAACTAGAAAAGGGTATTTTACCACATATGAGGAGATTTCCTTAATGTTGTTGTATGTGCATTCAGAGACTGGCAGTTGTTTAAGAAGCTTACAGTCTGCGTCGAGCCACTTTGTACTTAACACTGGTGAGAAACTATGAAATTCAAATACATGATACTTTCTTACATCTTCAACGCTAGAAAGTCTGAACCTTATTGAGGTCACAGGTACGTGCATGTCTCCATTCCATTGTTCACCAGGTTGAGTAAATGCATTAAGGATTGAGAAAACAAATGCTAAAGCCTGTTTCATGCAGCCTTCAAATAAGAGAAATCTGATACCTTCGTAACTATCAACGAAAAGCATCTGCAGAGTAACCGCAGGGGAGATAGTCACCATCAACCCCTGTTGAAGCATCAACATGTTATGAAG
The DNA here is from genome assembly GCA_963669365.1 of Verbascum thapsus. Taxonomy (NCBI): domain Eukaryota; kingdom Viridiplantae; phylum Streptophyta; class Magnoliopsida; order Lamiales; family Scrophulariaceae; genus Verbascum; species Verbascum thapsus. Next base: position 12,011,431 of record OY770104.1, read on the forward strand.
CAACCGAAAATTTCCTCTTCCAAATGAAACCTCCTTGAAAGGCAACAGTGGAAGGCAAATCTGGAATCTGAATCCTCTAGACTCCACCGACACAACATCTAATCTCAACCGTCCGTTATCATCAATTGACCAGAATTGCTTGTCAGAATCTAGAAATCCATATCGAAATTTATCCTCCTTTGCAATAGCTGTAACAGGTGCAAGAGGACTAACATTCCATGAAGCAGCTTCACCTTTCTTCAGATTTTTCCTCCTGACATAAACTAAAGTTATACCATCCACACATCCGTTCAAATTATTGGTTGATGCCGATTCATGGTCTGGATTACTTCTAGGTCTTGTTGAGTCAGACACACTGCTATTTATGATTCCATTCTTTTCAGACGACAATGAAGGGACGTCAGATGGTTGCACGTCTGAAATTCTCTGCAATTTCAAAGGTTTTGTAACAGATTTAACACGTCCAGATGAACGCGCCAACCATAATGCTATAGGCTCTGAATCGAGATCGATTCCCATGCAGCTATCATCATCTGCAAGCAAAACTGTCTCTTCTTTAATTACAGTTTTGAGTCTTTTCACTTTTCCAGAACGTTTTCTAGATTTTAATTTTTCAGGAACCTCACTAGGGAAGAGCGAGATTTTGAATTTCTCCTCTTTGAGAACCACCCATTCCTTTTTTTGGTCATCATACTTTATCTGGTGAACCATACATTCTGGGTGATACTCGTTCACAAGTCCGTAATGCCAACTCTGATCCGACGGCCAAAACACTTTAATTCTCTTGTTTAAAAACCAGACGGCGTCCATGTTCTCTGGGAGAATATCATAATAATACCGACGTTTCCTCGTCACCCCCTTGCCTTTATCTTCTGTTGTTGGTTTAAGCTCGCTGTCATCAGCTGGTGCGGGGTCCACACCACTAGATGAGGTAGCCTCCCGAGAATATGTAACTGGGAAAGAGAATCCATTACTCATCTGAGATAGTGAAGATTTTCTCTGAGACAAGAAACCAGTACAACTTGGATCGAAACGAGATGAGAGCATCCTTGCAGCGTTTTGCTCAAGATTCTCCTCATCATCGTCATCTTCATTACTAAGTAAATCAATGAGGATGCTATCTGGGACTGAACTACCCACAGATGGATCAGATTTCTTTAGGGCTTCTTCCCCGATTCCGTCAACTACAACCAAAGGCTCAAATATCTTTGAGGCTTCACCCACATCTCTATCAACCACTAAGTCCTTTTTTCTCTTATTGTTGCTCCGCCGCTTCTTCGAAGACGTGTCTTCATTATTTACAACTAAGTTGTCTTCTTTGCCATTCCTACTTTCCTTAAATTCTGCCTTCCGCTTTAATTTTATACCTGAATGACTACCTTTGCAGGTTGATTTTGAATCTGTATTCTTTTTAGATTTTGAATTTGAGCCACCGACTTTACTTACAGATTTTAAATCTGTCGCCTGATTTAATTCTGAACCCGGATCACTGGTTCCTCCCGTGGATTTTAATTTCCCCTTCTGCTTTGGGTTTACATCTGAACCACTGACTTTTTCTATGGATTTTAAATCTGGCACCCGGTTCAAATCAAAATTCCACTTCCGTTTTGATTTCGAATTTGAACCACTGACTTCTTCTGTGGATTCTAAATCCGGCGACTTCATGTGCAAAAAATCCAATCTCTGTTTTAAATTTGAACTTGAACCACCGATATCTTCTGGTGTTACTAAATCCGCCTTCTGGTTCGAATCCAACTTCTGTTTTGATTTTGAATTTGCACCATTGACTTCTTCTGTGGATTTTGAATCCGTGTTCTTCTTCAAATTCGCTTTCTGTTTTACTTTTGAAACCAAACCACCAACCTTTCCTGCTGATTTTAAATCCGCTTTCTGCTTTGATTTTGAATCCAAACTACTGATTTCTGCTGCGGAGTTTAAATCTGCCTTCTGTTTTAATTTTGAATTTGAACAATCAACTTCTTCTGTGAGTATTAAATCCACACTCTGCTTTAATTTTGAATCTGAACCACCAACTTTTCCAGTAGATTTTAAACCCGCCTTCTGTTTTAATTTTGGACCTGAGCCACTGAGTTCTTCACCGGATTTTAAAACCGCCTTCTTCTTTGATTTAGTATTTGAACCACTAACTTTCCCTGTGGATTTTGAATCCACCTTCTGCTTTAATTTTGACTCCAAACCACTAACTTCTCCAGCGGAGTTTAAGTCTGCACTCTGCTTTGATTTCAAATCAGGACCGTCAACTTTTCCAGTGGATTTTACATCTGCTTTCTGCTTTGATTTGGAATTTGAACCACCTGCTTTACCCATGGATTTTGAACCTGCATTGAGCTTTAATTTTGAATTAGAATCACCGACTTTTCTCATGGATTTTGCAAGTGCCTTCGCTTTTAATTTTGGACTTGAACCACCGACTTTTCCGGCGGTTTTTGAATTTGAAGCCACCTCATCACCTGTGCCATCCTCAATTTTAATAACTTTTGCATTAAATGCTCCAGCATGATCAGCGGATTTAGAAATTCCCAATGGCGCAGAATCTTGACCAGTTTCCAGCTTTACGCGTCCAACTGAGCCACGTGGACGTTTTGGGAATATAAAAAGATTGTCGGCATCGCTCAAAGCGAACGAAATACCATGCAACCCTTTAGTCCAATCACTCACTATTTGTCTGTAGTCTACCTCTGATTTGCCTCCATTAACATCCTCCTCCTTACTTTTCTTAGCATCAGACACATAACCACTCAAACAAACCTCCTTCCCACTCTTCCTCTTCTTCTTTTTAACATTTTGCTCGCCATTTTCCTCCATAACCTTCTTCTCACTCCCTCCCACCTCATAAGCCCTAGATTTGTCAAATATTTTAAGATCCACAGATCTTTTTTTCTTAGGAATTCCAACACCAATTTCAACACCACCACACTTCTCACTGCTATTTTCCATCAACACTACCTTAATTCAATCACTCCAACACAATTCCAGTTGTTTTCATGTCGCATTCAGATCTGCCAACACAAATGCACACCAAAAGAGAAAAAATCAATCATCAACAGTCAACAGCCACACCAAAATTAACAGCCAATCACACCAAAAACAACTCAAATTCTAAAAAAAATGCGATCAAATGACGAAAAAACAACACGGAACACGAAAAACAGTACATGTAAACAAATAAATTACGCATGCATATATCCTCTGATCATCAAAAATTGTACATAAAAACACTCCTTACCTGTACTAGAATTGTGGTGACAACCTCATTGGAGAAGTGGAGATCGAGTATGAAAATGATTTTGATTTGGAGTGAATTTTGTGCAGAGGAATTTCAATTTTTTCTGATTAAAACCCTAATTTGATTCCACTGATTTTTCATTTTTGGTATAAAACTTTTTATTTTTATTTTTGTAGAGACAAAAAGTGAAAAAGCAAGGGGTTTGTTTATATGAGACAAAGTGGTTAAGTTTTAGTCAAGGGTTTATTACAAATTTTAGGGCAATTTTGTAAATTTAAGATAAAAATTGTACACATGATGTGGCGAGATCTAAAGCATTGGGTATATATTTCTATGGTAGAGATTGATTTTAGTTGTAACAAAAAAGAAATAAATATCCCGTGTTTTTTATTTATAGTCTAGATTAGGGTAATGGCTTTTTTCTAAATTGTCGATTATAAAAATCTCAAGTAATGTTGATCTTTTCTTTCCTAAAATGTATATTTTACTATGTATTCACTTTAATTTAATTAATAGGTATATTTATACCCGAAAAGTATCTTAAGAAAATGAACTTCAAATTCGCATTTAAATCGCAAAACATGTAATATTACATGAAGATCTCAAAGTGAATTTGGAAAAGCTAGTAAGTTGGATTCTGATTTTCATGCTTTGATATTTCATCATTATGCCTATTTTTGTTTCTAATTCTAAGAATTTAACTAAGATTTATTTATTAATTTATGAAAAGTTATATGTAAACACAATCAACTATAAGTATTGTAGTTTTTTCTGAAAAATAACTCATTCAAACACAATTTTTAACATCACCTTTTTTTTTTATCCCAAAGAAAGATTTTTCTCTACTTTCTTATGTACAAGCATAACAATTCTCTAAGATGGACATATTATCCAATTAGACCCTTAGTATCGAGTTACAATTTAAACTCGTAGTTGTTTTTTACTTTGGATCGTATATTTATCGTACTCGGTATTTTAAAGTTGTACTATATGTGATTTGTCTTGATTCTTCTTGGGGTTAGACCAAATCTATTTCTAATTTATAATCGATCAAAAAATCAACATATAGCTCAGAAATCAAGTTTTAAAAACGTGTCTAAGCCAGATTGGTGGGATCCTCGTAAAACATGTTTGTTTAGCAAATATAACTACGTGGTAACGGTCGGAGTATTTTATTGAACGGGTAGCACTGGTAAAACATGTCAAATAACAACTTCCTAATGTGATAAGTAGTAATCTTGATTGCATTTGTCAAAATTATACATGATAAAAATGTGAAATCACTATTTGAAAAAGAATTAATTTAATTTTTTTTTGAAAAAACTTTAATTTACTTGGTTGTCACTTGTGCATATCTTTTATCACCTTGGAACACATATCTTTTATCACCATGGAACACTACAAAAAAGAATCCCTAATTTGCCTAATCAATATTTTCCTGATTAATATCCATAATTTGATTTCACTTAATTTTTCATTTTTCATTTTTTTTCCTAAAAACTTAATTTTATTTTTGTTGAGAGAAAAAGTTTAAGTAAAAGCTAGGGTTTATTTATATGAGACTAAGAGGGTGTTTGGCTAAGCTTATTTAAATCATCTTATAAGTTCTTACACGTTATAAGATGTTTTAAGAGCTTATAAGATGTTTGGTCTTATTTAAAAAATAAGCTCTCAAGTGTTTAGATAAAATAAGTCTATTGGACTTATAAGATGTTTTCAAATGTTATACGAGAGAATTTGTACAATAACAAAAATAAAATTTTTTCGGATACATGTATTATTGGAAAGTAGAAAATTAACTAGGGTTGTTTGTGTCTTTTAAGAATATAAGCGACATCCAAAATTTAAAATTTTGAAATAAGGTGGGTTTGACTAACTTAATTTTTTAGTTGCTTATAAGACCCAAATATTTTATTTTTTTGATCTTGTAAGCTCTTATTAAAAAAATTATCCAAACACTTTTAAAGAGCTCATAAGCTCTCAAACATCTTATAAGATGTTTAAAAGAACTTATAAGCTTAGCCAAACACCCTCTAAGTGGTAAAGTTTATGTCTAGGATTACAAATTTAATGTAAATTTATATATTTTAATGTGACGAGATGTCAATCACCGAGAGCACATTTGTACAGTGGAGATAGGTTTTGGTGGTTGGAAGATTAATTTCACTGTCCAGATTATGGTAATCGGGACACATAAAATTCTGAATTTGAGAGCTTTGTAATCAAATTAATCGATTTTGACGAGGCATCACTTGTCCTCTTACGAGGTGGAGTTGGAGCAGACGATGGAGTTTTGTTGGGTTGAGCAATAAGAGTTGAAGTGTTTCCCTCAGATGTTTTAACTGTATTAATTTGGGGATCATTAGGGTCTACAATTATGACCCCTCGGTCACTTTGCCTCTTGAAAAAAGCAGCTCCCTTCTTCTAAGCTGCCTCCATGTCCTCAATCATTTGCATCTCCATACGAGCAGCACGAGTAGCCATAGTTATACGAAGAAGAGCAACAAGTCAATTACAGAATGCGAGAAAAATATGAATACACTTATTGAAGCAATTCCTATACATATGTCACTGCAGGTTTCAACAACAGCATCACTAGCCCGCAAGCTCGTAATATGGACTCGTTCATAATTTCGGAGCTATAATACCAACTAACTCTTTTAAATCCCTCCCCAGAATAGTAGGATTTTCTACCCTAGAATAATTTATTGGAGGGTCTAAATTCCATATACGACTCACAGGTCATGCCTCCAAATAAGGTTGTGCAATGAAAATGAATTTATCTTTTCAAGCCCCGTACGAATAGTTCGAGTAAGGTTGAAGACGACAACCTTACGAGGATAGATATAATAGAATCCTATTTCGGTTATATTCGAGCATCGATTAACGATAAATAGTTTGTTAAAATTCTGGATATTAGGCTCGGATCCATAAGCAAACATCAAAACTACGAAATAAACTAAATGATGATTCGAATTTGGCAATAACTGGCTCGGACAAAGATGGAGTTTATTTAAAAGGAAAATAAAAAGGGATGCAGAGGGAACCGCAACCCTGGCCCTTGCCATCAAATGAGCAACATGGAAGGTCCGAAAATTAATCGGGGGAGGAGTGTGGATACAATTCCCAGGCCTGAATTAATATCTGAAATTCCGAAGGAATATGATATTTCTTCAAAATTTGTAAGACGCAACCCACAGTAATAGTAGACCGTACTCCTAACCACCTAACCCTCTTATTAGAGTCGAGGATAGAGGCGAAAACAACACCATTAACACTACTACTCCCCTCTAATCACTAGAAACATACGATCCACTATCTGATTCATTTCCATCGTCAGAGCTGGTACTATTAGAATTACTACTATGGTCAGAAAGATTCGAACTACGACTCATATCTACACTCACTATAGGGTCACTATCTATGTGACACCCCATTTTTAAAAAATCTTGCATAACATATTTTTGCATATAACTACAATTTTTATTTATAGTTTATTATTGCTAAATTCCTTTAATGTTTTAGATGAGCTTTACGTTTAATCAAAAATAACGAGCTAATGTTTCCTTAAATTTGAAAAGTCTTGCATGATAGCTACCTGAAGAAACTGAGTTCGATCATGATGCACTCGACATGCATATGTAGTTATGAACGAACGAAAAATAGATAAGTTGCATATGAAATAATTTGAATAATTAGTATATATATATGTTGACTAATTATGTGTTCTATAATTAAGTAGATTTCTTTTATTATGTGGTTTATGTGCAATAATTATGTGACCAAGATGATGTATTAATTTGATTAAAAATGCATCCATAACTATCATAATCACATTTTGATTACATTGACACATTAGATAAAATCTCACTCAACCTCCCATGTCTCCATCAAATCCACACAAGGATCAAGACTACTAATCATCACACATCTTTAAATTTATACTTCAAGTGGTAGATATACATGTATAATACATGTATTGTACATTTACACACTATAAATAGGCACAAATGATCTTTAGGATCATTTGCACCCTTCAAATTCTATCTCTATATGCAATCTCTCTCCCTTCTCTCTACCACCTAATTTCTCTCAAGAAAACCTTCCAATTCTCCTTTAGAACTCTTCATTTCTAAAGGACTAAAGAAGTAAGAGCATAACAAGTAGAAATGAGAAAGTAAGCTCAAGTGTAGTGGTCTTCAATCAAGCATCCAAGAACTTTTGCTGAGCTTTCAAGAAGTAGTTTTCCTTGTTGCCAATCTTCATCCTATTTCTTCTTTAGAAACATGATTAGGTTGCTAAATTTTGTATTGCATGTATGATCTAAAGAGGATGTCTACTAATGTGATGAGTTTGGTTGCATATGTTGATATATGTGGTTGATTGTCAAAATATGTCTTTATTTGGAGTTAAAGGTGTCAATGCATGTTGAAAGAGGTATTGCATGTATGATTCCCTTATCTAAACTCAGTGCATGTGTGATCTAAAGATGAATCTCCATAATGTGAAGAGTTTTTGTTGAATAGCTTGTTTTGTGTGGTTGATCTCCAAATAAGCGTCATTCTAAGTGTTGATGGTGCAAATAGATGTGGAAATAGGCTTTGCATGTTTAATTTTCTTACCAAAATTATTGCATGTATGATTTAAGAGTGATTTCCTACAAGTGTGATGAAATTTGTTGGATCTTTTGTTCAATGTGATGAATTTTCAAAAAAAATGTCATTTTGAGTGTTGATTGTGAAATTACATGTTGAAATAGACTTTGCATGTTTGATTATCAAGTCTAAACTTCTTGTATGTGTAATAATCGAAGTTAAAGTGGTTTTATAGGGGATGATTGGTTATAAAACTCGAATTTACATTTTTATTAAGGAATTACGTGAGTTTGAGCAACTTGTGAAAATTATGGAAATTTTAGTCCACTTTGTCGATTTTTATAAATTTTATACTTGGAATTTTAGAAACAATTTTTTAGTATATTGTTCTATATGATTTTGGGAGTCTATGGTTAAAAATTTGTGATTTTTGGAGTAATACACCAATTACAGTGAATTTTCAAAGAAAGTTCAGTTTTGAGTTGGACTCTTGTGATTTTAAATCCAAGAAGAATAAGTTTATAAACTTGATCGTTTTGAATCTTTCAAAACTATTTTTCTATATTTTTCTACATGATCTTAAAAGTTTAAATTATAAATTTCAGAATGTTTCAGTAACTATACGATTTATAGTGAATTTTAGAAGATTAATTGATTTGAGAGCATTTCCGAATGAATTTTGGTTATGATAAATATTTTATTAAAGCTTTTGTGGTTTGAATTTATATCCACTGTTTTAATATAATTAAATAAAAATTTTCTAGTAAATGCATGATTAATTTAATTAAATTTGGATGAATATATGAATTATGGAAATTGTTACAATGAAGAAATTAGAAGCGCGCGCAAACACACACAAACACATATATGTATGTACATATTTTGAAATGTGTTTTAAAATCTAAATGTTGACGAACGATCGAGTATAGTACGAGACAATCGGGCACTTCAGGAGCTATCCCCGCACCTAAGTATAACGTCAAGTGGGTAACATTTATTTTCAGTTACATTGATTAGAATCTCTTATGTTGGATGAGATGAAACGACATGATAAAGTACCAGGTTGACGAATCTTGGAGTAGACCAGATCTTCGAATCTTGGAGTTAGGCCAGGTTGACGAACCTTGGAGTTAGGCCAGGTTGACGAACCTTGGAGTAGACCAAGTCTTCGGACCTTAGAGTAGACCAGGTCTTCGGACCTTGGAGTTAGGCTACGTCTTCGGACTTTGGATGATGCTCTCGACGTATTGTTTAATCTCTTCAGCATAACAGTTAATAACTGTTATCCACTCAGATTTTTCAAATCTTACGTTGCTACATTTAATCTTTTTTAGGTCTATCTTACAACGAAACGAATGTGTAGCCGGCTGTATGGACTTCCCTCTAGAAGCATATATATGTTACGTTTTTAATAAATGTCGATTAGTATAAATCTGATGATGCTTGATGTTTTTAGGTTTTAGTGTTTTCGGTTTAAGTAAAAGTATTCATATGTTCATAACAAAGTTTTGATTTGCAAATGTGGGTATAACACGAGTTAGTTTTGTATGGTTAGTTTTTAAAGTTAAGAAAAAAGGATATACCCGTGTTTTTATAATGAAGTCTTCCGCTGAATTTATTTATGAAATATTTAATATTTATTTGGAAAATATCTTTCTCATGCTTAAAGTCATGGTGGCAACTCAATTCCTATTAAGTTGGGGTTGGGGTGCTACAATCTACACCACCTACAACATCTCTGATTTCATTAAACCCTTCAAAAGCAATGAATTAATACGTGAATAGTAAAAAAAAAAAGCTTTACTAAGAATCAGAGAGAAGGAGATATACCGAGAATAAGGTCTAAAATTGAGGGTCTTCTAAGTCGTATGCACGGGGTGATCTGAAAACGAAGCAGCTTAATTTCATGAAGCAATGGTAAAATAACTCTTTTTGGAGGCACTATTTATAAATGGGAAAACCCCTAAAAATGGACGATCAGGATTATTGGTACATACCAGATCTAACGTCTGTAAAAGCGCGACGTTTGAATATCCTAAGTCAACCGAAGTCATGATTACAAAGCACATATTTCGTGACTCTAAAAATGCGACTATAACTACTAAAAAATTATTATTTAACGCTTCTAAGATCGTGTAAAGAATAAACTTGGGGGAGTAGTTGATATGGAGCATTAGGTCATATCCTTAGTAGGCTCGATGAGTCGTCCATTTATGGGTCGTGTAGGCTGATATTGCATCTAGACCCTTATAGGCCTCAAAATTGGATTACACTTGGATTACACTACAAGATCCACGTGTTATTGGTGAACCGGTCGAACTTTATTGAGAACCCGGAAGATCGTCTCCCCAGATCAACCACGTGTACGGTGCCCCCACGTGCTCTTCATTTGTCCATACAGCGTGCCCTTGCTATAAATACAACCTTCACCTATCAGAAAATGGACTTTTGGAAGATAGATGTAATAGTACGATACCACTCTACTACCGAGTTATTAAGGCTCAATTACGCTCCCTATTTTATTAGTTGAACTACGTATAGACTTGATTCTAAAGAAAGGTATGTAGGCAGTTTGGGTTAACCCCAAGTACAGTCTATAATCTCTCTTATATAGGGTCGTATTGTCGCTGGCTCGGCTTGGCTTGAGTCGTTTATTTCGACCCAAATCAATAAGTAACAGCAAGTCTTTTTTATTAAAAAGAAAAAATATGAATACAATATTTCTAGTCTGGTAATTGACATTGAAGTAAAAGGAAATTACGGGAATGACATTTGGTTATCAGAAAAGGCATACAAACAATTAAGAAAATTTATTTATGAATGAGGTCATAAAAATAATATTTTAGGCCTTCATTGGTTGGCATATTTTATTGTAAAATATTTGTGACAACACTTCGGGATTAGTGTATTTAGAATGTGTATAGTCGAAGCAAGAGTTCTACTATTTGTCTTTGAAACGAAAATGTCCCGCTCTCGATGCTTACGGGTTGACGGCAATCATTTCCCAAGATTCAACGACTAGTGTTTCGAAATAGTAGCACTACAAATTTCGAAACTCGGCGAACAAAACTTTGTTTTGAACTCTCAAATTTTATAAGAACACACTAATATTTTTAATGCAGAAAAGAGAGAAGAGAATTGTGAATGGAATGATGAATTCGGATTTATGGGGACCTATTTATAGAAAATAAAAAGATGTGGGTTAGCAAACACATCTTTTCATTTCAACCCCAAAGACACCTTTTCGGACAAAAAGCCACCTATTCGAATTTGAGACTATATCATTTCGGTCCCAAAAAGTGCATTTTAGTCCAACGGGTGTACACAGATGGGTGCACCATTTCGCATGCGATCTTGGCCACAAATCGCATTTCAACGGTAATCACATGCGTCCGTTCGCGTTTGAACTTCATCCAACGGTAAAAATTAATTGGGAATTAAAAATTAAAATAAAAGAATTATATTTGAATTAATATTCAAATAAATTTTCTCCAAAAAGATAAATGAGTTCAAGCCCAACCGAACCCGCACCCGTGCTCAGGCCGAGCCGAGCCGTCCATTCGGTTGGACGGACGGCAGCGGCGGCATCACACGTGTGTGTGCGCGTGCGCGAGGCGACATGGGCCATGGCTAAGTCTTCCCTCCGGTCAAAATCTATTGTAGACCCAAGGGCCCACACTACTATCTCAACATTGAGCTAAATAAGCTCTTTTCTTTTTGGTTTATCTTCCAATGTGAGATAGCTCATTTTAGTTATCTCATCCCCAATTAATTCTATTTGAGTAGCTTACTATGGACATTAATTTCTCATTCATCCCTAATTGGATTTGAAAATATAAATATACCAAATTAATCTACACAAGATGTAGATTAATATTATCCATAGATATTCCAATTTCTACAAATGGAACTTACCCAATCATTAGATAAAGTTATATGAAAATACAAATTCAAATTCCAATAATCCCCCACATGAATAAAAATTATGCAAAGTTTTCATGCAGATGTTTAAGAGAGTTCAAGCTAGAAGCAATTGCATCAGGAGAGATAGTTTTGGCTTTAAACCTTCCCTAGTGTATTACCATCGGATATACTTGCTGAGCAGTGAACGCGATGTCTTGAACTGATCAACGTTTTGTGTAAACCAAGACAATGATACACACACAATAACTTCTCTAACAAGTTTTAGTTCTCACTGTTGTGTCCATTTTGGCCGTGGACCATCTTGGATTCATAAGTTTTTACTTTTTGAAGTGGCCTCCACTTCACACTTATATAGGTGATCTCCTATTAAGAGTACCCTGCCTTACTCCACTTTACTACGTCTCACCATCCTTGGGACAGTATAGGAATCATTAAAAGTTTCTTCAGCTTAACCTCACCTACGCTCTGCAGGTCTTTTTTATTAGCACTTGTCTATTCTATGAATGGGTTGGAGATTTATCTCCTTCATGTGCGACACTAAATCTAACATAATTTGTTTTTCTGTTTGAACTTAGATCTTGGGATTTCCAGTCAACAAGGTAGGGTTACCCTTATGTTGATCCTTAAGTTGTAGAATTTAATCTCATTCCCCTTAATAGGCAGTATACTTGATCTCTAGGCAAAGCTTTTGTTAACGGATCCGCAATGTTCCCCTTTGATTTCACATAATCAATTGAGATAATACTACTAGAGATCAACTGCTTAATGGTATTATGTCTACAATGTATGTGTCGTGACTTACCATTGTACATGATGCTTTGTGCTCTCCCAATTGCCGATTGACTATCACAATGTATAAGTACGGGAGACACAGGTTTCAGCCAGCAAGGAATATCTTCTAAGAAATTACGAAGTCATTCAGCTTCTTCACCAGCTTTATCCAAAGCTATAAACTCTGATTCCATTATGTAACGAGCTATGAATATTTGTTTAGAAGATTTCTATGACAGTGCTCCACCACCAATCGTAAAGATGTATCCACTAGTGGACTTGGAGTCTTTCGTGTCAGATATCCAATTAGCGTCACTGTAACCTTCTAATACAGCTGGATATTCTTATAATATAATCCATAGTTCTAAGTATATTTTAAATATCTTAGAACTCTAGTCAGTGCCGCCCAATAGTCACTACTTGGATTACATGTAAATCTGCTCAGTTTGTTTACTGAGTAAGCAATATCCGGACGTGTGCAGTTTACGATATATATTAGACTAACAATAATCCACGAATATTCTAATTGTGATATGGGTTCACCATGGTTTTCATCTAGATGTAAGCTTCTATCCATAGGTGTCTTAGAAGGTTTGCAATCAAATTGATTAAACTTTCTCAATACATTTTCAATGTAATGAGATTTTGATAGAACAATTCCATCGAATGTTTTAGAGATTTTAATCCCTAGAATAACATCAGCTATTCCCATATCTTTCATTTCGAAATAATTTTTTAGCATTTTCTTAGTATCCATGATAATATCATGATTACTAACTATTATTAACATGTCGTCTACATATAGACATACAATTACGTAAGCTTCAGATGTGCCTTTAATGTAAACACATTTGTCAAATTCATTTATTTTGAAGCCATTTGACATCATTGTTTTGTCAAATTTCTCATGCCATTGCTTTGGCGCTTGTTTAAGTTCATACAAATACTTAACAAGTTTGCACACTTTTCCTTCATGTTCAGGAGCTACAAACCCCTTCGGGTTGCTCCATATATATTTCTTCATCTAACTCACCATTTAGAAAGGCTGTTTTGAAATTCATTTGATATATTTCGAGACTGTGCAATGCAGCGATTGCTATCAATACTCTAATGGATGTTATCCTTGTCACCGGTGAATAAGTATCGAAGAAATCTAGGCCTTCAGTTTGTTTGAAACCTTTTACAACCAAACAAGCTTTGTATTTGTCAATAGGACCATCAGCTTTATATTTCCTTTCCAGGATCCATTTGCAACCCAATGGCTTGTTTCCCTTACGAAGATCAACTAATTCCCAAGTGTTATTATGCATAATGGATTCTATTTCACTGTTTATAACCCCCTTCCAGAGCAACGCGTCTAGACTGGACAAAGCTTCTTTAATTGTCCTAGGCTCATTATCTAACATATAAGTTAGAAATTTAGGACCAAAACTTTTTGCAAATTTTGTCCTCTTACTATGTCGTGGTTCTTTGTCATCTTGACGTGAATCACTTATAATTTCATAAGTTCTTTTATTTGACCTTACTTCTTTCCTTCCCTTGCAAGGAAAGATTTCCTCGAAAATACTGCATTTTTCGATTGTATGATAGTATTTTCAGGTATATCAGAAATGTCAGATTTATGTACAAGGAATCTATAAGCACTACTATTATGTGCATATCCTATAAATATGCAATCAATAGTTTTAGGCCGAATTTTAACTTGTTTAGGTTAATGTACTTTAACCTTTGCTAAACACCCCACACTTTAAGATAATTATAGTTAGGTTTATGACCTTTTCATAATTCATACGGAGTTTCACTCCTAGTTTTGTGAAGAATTTTATTTAGAATGAAGTTAACCGAAAGAATTGCTTCCCCCCACATATTTTGGAGTAAGCCCGAGCTAATCAATATAGCATTCATCATCTCCTTTAGAGTACGGTTCTTACGTTCAGTAATGCCATTTGATTGAGGAGAGTATGGTGCGATAGTTTGATGTTAATGCCAAATTCTTAACAGAATTCATCAAATGGTGCTCCATATTCACTACCTCGATCACTTTGAATACTTTTTATTCGACTGCTAAGTTGATTTTCAACTTCATTCTTGTAGTGTTTAAATACTTCAATCGCGTCGTCTTTGCTTTTCAGCAAATATACATAACAGTAGCGTGTGCAATCATCAATAAAAGTAATGAAATACTTTTTACCACCTCTAGTTTGCACAAACTTAGATCACATATGTCGGTGTGAATAAGTTCTAGAGGTTCGGTATTTCTTTCCATCGAGTCAAATGATGTTTTAGCTAATTTAGCTTCAACACAAATTTCACATTTTTCATGTGCATCAACTTTAAAAGTTGGTAATAATTCCAAAATCACAAGTTTACGTAAAGTATTAAAATTCACATGTCCTAATCTAACATGCCATAAATTTGAATACTCAAGCAAGTAAGAAGAATTATTCTTTATTTCATAATCATCAAGGTCATGTTTGACCGTCATTACATTCATTTTGAAAAGGCCCTTATCAAGGTAACCTTTTCCTACAAACATGCCACGCTTAGTGAGTGCTACTCTATTAGCCTCAAAGACTATCTTAAATCCTGCCTTAACTAAAGCAGCTCCGGAGATCAGATTCTTGTGAATGTCTGGTACACGTCCCAAACAAACAACTGATAGCTTTTCCCGAGGTCATTTTCCCGAACCACACGTCCCAAACAAACAACCGGCAGGTAGAAGAATTTCCCATCTATAGCTTTTTTCCACTGATAGGAAGATACTTCGAGAACATCTCTTTGTCTGAGCAGATGTGGCGAGTAGCTCCAGTGTCGATGAACCATTCTTATGAATTATCAACCATATTACACTCCCACACATCAACGCTAAGATCAATTTCAGATAGATCCACGAGAACACTCTTATCTCCAATTTCAGCTAAATGTGCTTGGTTCTTTTCTACCTTCGGTTTCCGGCAATCTTTAGCTCAATGCCCCCGCTTTCCACAGTTGTGACAGTTCCCTTTGAACTTCTTAGCCTTTGCATGCTTGTTGCCTTTGTTTGTACGTTTCCGCTTCCTATCAGCATTTGGCTCCACTAAGTTTGCTCTCGCCTCCATAGACGACTTAGTGTTTTTCTTGTCAGTTGAGCGGTTATCTTCTTCAATTTGAAGTCTGACAATCAAGTCTTCAAGACTCATCTATTTACATATATGCTTGAGATAGTTCTTGAAGTCCTTCAACCCCGGTGGTAGCTTCTCGATCATGGCTGCTACTTGGAAGGATTCACTGAGCATCATTTCTTCAGCATGAATGTCATGCATAATGAGTTGAAACTCTTGCACTTGACTCATTACCGTCTTAGAGTCAACCATCTTGAAGTCCAGAAATTTTTTGATCACAAATTTCTTGAGTTCGGCATCCTCGGTTCTGTACTTCTTGTCCAAAGACTCCCAAAGATCCCTTGCCATTTTGAACGCCTTATACACATCGTACAGTGTATCGTCCAAGCCATTGAGGATGTAATTGCGACATAAAAAGTCACAATAATTCCAAGCATCCCAAGCACTTCTTGTTTAGGTGTCTGTCTCGTCCTCGGACATAGTTGGAGCATCTTGAGTAAGGAACCTTGCTAGGTTCAAAATCGTGAGGTAAAACAACATCTTTTGTTGCCACCTCTTAAAATCAGTACTGGCGAACTTGCCCGGTTTTTTCCCTTGAGCTGGGACATGGGGAACCGTAGTTGGCATAGCAACAGTCACATTGGATGGAGGAGTTGAAGATGACGCGATTCTCAAAGACACAAAAAAATTCGTTTCAAAACTATTGTAAAATATTTGTGAGAACACTTCGGATGAGTGTCTTTAGAATGTGTATAGTCGAAGCAAGAGTTCTACTCTTTGTCTTTGAAATAAAATTGCCCCGCTCTCAGTGCTTACGGGCTAACGACAATCGTTTCCCAAGATTCAATGACAAGTGTTTTGAAATAGTAGCACTACAAATTTCGAAACTCGGCGAACAAAACTTTGTTTTGAACTCTCAAATTTTATAAGAATGCACTAAAATTTTTAATACAGAGAGAGAAGAGAATTGGGAATGGAATGATGCATTCGGATTTATGAGGACCTATTTATAGAAAACGAAAAGAAGTGGGCTAGCAAACACATCTTTTCATTTCAACCCCAAAGACACCTTTTCGGACAAAAAGCCACCCATTCGAATTTGAGACTATATCATTTCGGTCCCCAAAAATGCGTTTGAACTTCATCAAACGGTTAAAAAATAATTGGGAATTTAAAATTAAAATAAAAGAATTATATTTGAATTAATAATCAAATAAATTTTCACCAAAAAGATAAATGAGCTCAAGCCTAAACCAACCCGTGCTCGAGCCGAGCCGGCCGACCGAACGGCGGCAGCGCGCGTGTGTGCGATACAACATGGGCCATGGCTAAGTCTTTCCTCCGGTCAAAATCTTTTGTAGACCCAAGGGCCCAAACCACTATCTCAACATTGAGCTAAATAAGCTCTTTTCTTTGTGGTTTATCTTCCAATGTGGGATAGCTCATTTTAGCTATCACATCCCCAATTAATTTTATTTGAGTAGCTTACTTTGGACATTAATTTCTCATTCATTCCTAATTGGATTTGAGAATATAAATATACCAAATTAATCTACACAAGATGTAGATTAATATTATCCAAATATATTCCAATTTCTACAAATGAAACTTACCCAAATCATTGGATAAAGTTATATGAAAATACAAATCCAAATTCCAACATATTTATCACCAAAAATTGTTTTTAAATAAAGTTCTTTGAAAAATATATTTCAATGACATGCTCGAAAGTTTTCATAAAAAAAGATCTCAAAGTTTGTATTTATATTTTGTTAAATTCGGAAAAAATAGCTAACTTATGAAAAAGAACTTGCCAAAAAAAAGAAAAAAAAATATTATTTATAAACACAATCAAGACTATTTTTCTACATCAATAATCATATCAATTATATAGTCTAATATAAGATAATGTTTATATGCAAATATACACGAATTTCCCATGTCTAAATTTATAAGTTCGATTAAAATATCCATATGAAAAATTATATCTGAACACAATCAACTATAACTACAGTAGAAACTCGATAAATTAATACTCGATTAATTAATAAACTTTCTAAGATAATATTTTTGGCCGGTCCCGACTCGGGGATAGGGTGCTAAATTAATAATTCGCTAAAATTATAAGATAATACATTTTTGATAATTTCTATAGGTCCCATATAAAATATAAATTAATAATTCCTTATATACTACATATTACATGAATGATTTATGGTTTTTTTTTTTGAAAAATGATTCAATTGTCTTTTGTTTTTTTGTTGAAATCAATTTCACATTGCAAATCAATTTGCAATTGTCCTTGAATTATCCTTGTTGTGCTTGCATAATTGCTAACATCCATTTTTACAATTGCCTTTGAGTGAGACTTGGATTATCCTTGTTGTGCATGCATAATACTCTTCGAATCTCGTCGGTCATTATTGTTTTTTTCACAGCTTTATGATTAGAAGGCATGTCGTATGTGTATGATTTATTTGTGTTAGCATTTTTACTTGTATTTATATAAAAAATATTTTTTAATTATTGTACATGCATTGTACTATAATTAAGTGAAAGTTTGAATGGTGTTTGTAAATTGAATATTTCATTATAAATTAATAAAATATTAATTAATGTATAAATTAATAATTATTAATTTATCGATTAATTAATAACTCTTTTAGTTAATAAATTTTGGTGGTCCCAAGAGTATTAATTTATAGAGTTTCTACTGTATTATCTAGAACTCATAAGTGCTAACTCTTGGCTATTGGAAAGTGCAACATTTATTATATAAACACAATCAACTCTAATTAGTGATTTTAGGGGCGACAATTTGGGTTGAATGGGTTGGGTTTGAGTCAGGTCTAATTGGGTTGGGCTTAAAGTGGGTTGGGTTCAATTGGATCCAATGTCAAAAATATCCATTATAATTGGACCCAATAGGAACCCAAAGTGGATCCAATAAGGACCCATTATGAATTAAAGTGGTGTAAGGGTTTGTTGGAAAGTGTAAAATGTAGATTATTAAGTTAAAGTGAAAAATAAGTTGGACCCAATTTAAATAAAAAAATTGGATCCAAATTGGGCCCAGTTTAAAACCCGATTGAATCCAAATATTATTAAAAGTCAACCCAATTGGAACTATAATTCTAAAATGTTAGGACTCAACTCATTAGAAACATAATTACGTTTGGGTCTAAATATATATATGAACCCAAATTATCACCCCTAATTAGTATATTGAATTCATAAATGAGTAATATTCCTCATTTGTTGTTTTTTTTTTCATTTTTTGAAACTTTCATGTACTCTCTTTAATCTATTAATAAAGGGTCGATCTCTCATAATGAAAAAAAAACTAATTATTATATATTTTTTTACAAAATAACTCATTGAACACACTTTTAATACTACCTTTTTTTATTTCTAAAAAAAAATTATTCTCCACTTATGAAAAATAAAATCTCTAAAATGTACATATTATCCAATTAAACCTTTAGGTGTTTAAGGCACATTTTAAACAGTAGTTAATTCTTTTTTCTTGATATCCTTCTTTTAGCGAGACATTAGACATTGTCGGTATTGATTCTTCTTTTATCGAGATTGAGTCTATCGATACACATTGCATAAAATGTCTACTAAATCTACAAGAGAAATCGCAGTTATTGATGCTTATGTGACATCAATCAAGAAGCACTTGAACCAAAAAATTATGTTTCTGTGGGATAGTCCCATGAAAGAAGAATAAGATCAGGAGGTAACATGATATGCCCATTATCCAAATCGGCCCAACCGTTATAAGACAAAAGCCCAATTAGCTAAAGCCCAGTTAATTAATTCCTTGAATTAGTCGTAGTAGTGCTTGGTTTCTATTGAATTAGTAGTGGTAATAGTTCTGTTAGTGGAGGAATAATTATCTCAGATAGTGGGTTGTGTTTCCCCATTTTTAGGATCCATTATTTCTTGTATTTATGTACGTGAATTTCTTTTGAAAATTATGAAGAAAAAATATTTCAGAGTTAATTTGTAGTTTAATTTTTTCTTTTGGAGTGTGTTCCTCACTCATATTTAGGAACTTATCAATTGGTGCTTTCGTCGATTCGAACATGCCTTCCCGTCGCGAATCCGAAAACCCAAATCCTTCCCTTGAACATCATGTCTCTCAACTCGCAGCCACCATCCATTCTATGAAATCTCAACTCGACTCCACAGAACAACTCGCCAAGCAGCTAGCCGACGATGTCAAAAACCGCGAGATCGAAGACATCAAACGTCATGAAACATTGCTTTCCCTTCTGTCCAACTTCATGCCCAACCAACCACCCGCCATGGAAAATTCATCTCCAGCAAAAGTCCTGGGCACCAACGCTATTGGCCTTGCCAAATTGGTGGAAGCAAAATTACATTCTACCCATTCTCGGCCTCCTTCGTCCCGTACCCCTTTTCTCACTTCCCCACAACAACAGACACTCACTCCACCCATCTCATCAATCGATACCAAAACCACAACCTCATTGATTACAGGCCCACCGGCACCAAAATCAACTCCCTCGTCCCTCCCTTACCCTCACCTCACTAGCGCCGAGATACACGACCGCCGAACTAAGGGTTTATGTTTCCATTGTAATGAACGCTTTCAACCGGGCCATAAATGCAAAAGCCCACACTTTCTCGCTATCGCTACGCCTTCTACTGTTGACCTTATGGATCCCGATTTCCCTATTGACATCCAATTCGAGCCACCCGATCCCGAGATTTCAGCCACACCTGCGCTTGGGCGCCGATCACAACTTGGTCTTGAGGACAAGACCAAATTTGGGGAGGGGAGTATTGATATGCCCATTATCCAAATCGGCCCAACCGTTACAAGACAAAAGCCCAATTAGCTAAAGCCCAGTTAATTAATTCCTTGAATTAGTCGTAGTAGTGCTTGGTTTCTATTGAATTAGTAGTGGTAATAGTTCTGTTAGTGGAGGAATAATTATCTCAGATAGTAGGTTGTGTTTCCCCATTTTTAGGATCCATTATTTCTTGTATTTATGTACGTGAATTTCTTTTGAAAATTATGAAGAAAAAATATTTCAGAGTTAATTTGTAGTTTAATTTTCTCTTTTGGAGTGTGTTCCTCACTCATATTTAGGAACTTATCATAACAACTTCAAGACGGGCAAAAGTCGTGTTCACACAATACCAGATAATAAATTAGCCAACTCAAACCAATATGAAGCACGAGAAAACTCGTTATGCTGAAAATGCAAAAGACGTTACTAAAATGAACTCGTTGCTTCAAGAAAGATGATGAAGTTCTACAAAAAAATTCATTAAAACAAAAAATTGGGCAATAAAAGCACATATAAGAATCAATACTTCTAAGCTCCAATATTAGATGCCTTGTTGAGAATAACACCTTCATATTTCACCTGGAACCACTTCATTGCATCATCCTTGGTAACCCTGTGCTGGATCCCAACACGAGACTTGCATCTACGACGTCGCCCCACACGATAACCAGGACGCTCCAAGACAACATAGAAATCCATACCATAGATACCAGTAGATGGGTCATACCTGAAAACATTAAGGAACAACAATTGATTTATTTCTTGTAGAGTTTTATTTTTAGATTAAGCAACAAAACTTTGGTCAGTGTTTCTCTCAGTGGCTTGCCAAGTTCTACAAGACATTGTCAACTAAAGTCCACGAACTATGTTCCATACGTCAAATCATAATTTAGAATATCTAACATAGTGATATACGATAACCAATTAACTTAAGTGTATTAAAGGAGGTTAATTGTTTATTCAATTGGTGTAAGTAGCAGATCTAGCTTCACATAACGTAAAATATAGTATATAATTGATGGGTGGTATTATTTTTCAGGACATTTACAGTATTGAGTGTGTCATCAAAGAATTTGCTAAAATCAGTTAAGTGCAGGCAAGTAAAATTGCTTACTTTATGCCGAGATCGATGTGCTCCTGAATACCAAATCCAAAACAGCCAGTGTCACTGAAATTTCTCCTCAACAATTCATATTCCTTAACCTTCAAGCCACTCTCAAGAAGCTGCATTGCCTTATCACCTCTGACAGTGACGTAGCATGCAATCTTTTCATTACGCCTGATCCCAAAAGATCGCACAGTGTATCTTGCTGTAAACCACAAAACAGAACAGTAAAAAACTCATCTAAGGCATTTGAGAACAAAAGGTTGAAAACTATAATGAAATGCTCCCAAAGCCTTCCAGTTACCTAATTTTAAGGACAATATCAATGAAGACATGGAAAATATTGTGTGGAAGGTTTCAATAACAGTCCAAAATCCATTATTTTGAGTTTAAACCGCCACCACGGATAAATTTTGCAACGAAACAAATTCTGAACATTCACTACTCCTAGTCTCCTTCGTTAATCTGCACACTTACCAAGCAGCCAACAAATAACAACTTTACAGTATCCCATACATCATGAATGATCAAACCAATTCAGTTAACATTTCTTGGGTTACTTACAAGTTACAGCCGAACCAGAACATATTCGAGTTATCATCTACAAATTATTGAACTAAAAACAACTGCCTTCATGTAATAATAACAGAAACACACATTCACAAGTAATTCATTCTCATCGCCAAATATTACTGCAATTTTTAGCGTCCAATCTCTTTTACTATCAGAACTTACATTTGATACTAAAACATCAGACTTAAAAAAATTACCCTTGGAGAAAACAGGACTCTGGCCACTCAGTTGCTCCAACACCTGGAGAAATTGCAAAATTCAACATACGAAAATTTAAAAAATCACGAAAAAATTGATTTACTTCTTCTACAAGACTAAAATGGTAGAGATGCGTGGTACCTTAGCAGCTCTGGTGAGACGATCGCCACTTTCCCCGACGGAGATGTTGAGAACAAGCTTCTGAACCTTGATCTCTCTCATAGGATTCGACAATTTCTTCTCTGACGCCTTCATTTTTCACATTAAAATCCAAAAATTAATCAGTAATAGCAATTTATACCGATATAGCTCTTACATTGAGCAAATACGTACGAGCGCCAATCAGTTCTTTTTAGAAAAATGTAGAGAGAGAGAGAGAGAGTTTTACCATGGCTGGTGCGCAGCGCGGCGGCGACGATGAGGGAAAACTGAGCTGCAAACCTCTGAGAGATGAAGTGAGGAAGTAAGAGTCAAACTAGGGTTTTGTTTTGCACTTTGGGATGTATCCAAATGACAATTATACCCCTGTATTTTATTATTTAACAAGGTTTAAACAGTCAATCAAAATTTGATGTTTTTTTCTTCTCATGTTGTATGTATTGGGCCAGGCCAGCCTAGTGCTATTCGAGTCTTGAACATCCATAAACTCGGATTAACTCGAACCCGAGAACTATGGTTAAGAATTAAGATATATTTTTATTTTAGTATATATCTGTTTTAATACCTTTATAAGTCAAAGATATTTAAAATTTAATGCTTAATATGTATTGTTTAAACACATATTCTGAAATAAATTCAATTTAAAGAATCATTAACTTTAAATTTAATTATTATTTGTTAACAATTACATAAATTAATGTTTGAGAAGGAGTAATATGCAAGTATATTTCCATTTATATATTTGAATTCAATCGAGTACCTTCATTAAACAAATTTAATAACTGCAAATTGCAAGCCCTGTATATTTTATCTTATAATTATATTAGAGCAAATTTTTCTCTCGTGTTTATTTCTTCAAAATTAATTGGTATGATTCTTTAAAATAAGCTCTTCCTGAAAATGTCCAAACATGGGTTTGATAGAGTAGAAATTACTAAATTAAAACAAAGGTTTTAAAGTGAATGTGGATGCAAATTAAATGAAGAAAAGTGAAGGGAAAAAATTAAAGCTATTAAAAACAAACTTAAATGTATATTTTAACAAATTTCTGAAGATTGTAAACTTGTATCATATGTCACCATCGTTTCATGCCACTCACCTAAAGCAAAGTCAGGTTTTGAGACTCATCCAAACTCAATAATTTGAAGTCGGGGTTATAAACTACATAAGGGTTGAGTTGGTTTAACCCAAGGAAAATACATTGCTACTGTATAAAGCACATCAAATTTGTCTTGCTCCGATAAGATGGGAGCAAAAAACTTGTCCTTTGAAATTCTACAAAACTTTGAGCCAAAAAAAAAAATTGTAAAGCAAACAAAGACATACGGCTTGATAATCTAGTCTAAACCTAAGCTCCAATGTTGGATGCCTTGTTCAGAATAACACCTTCGTATTTCACCTGGAACCACTTCATTGCATCATCCTTAGTGACTCTGTGCTGGATCCCAACACGAGACTTGCATCTACGACGACGACCCACTCGATAACCAGGGCGCTCCAAGACAACATAGAAATCCATACCATAGATACCAGTAGAAGGGTCATACCTAAATAAATGTATAAAAAGAGATATTGAGATACAATATTATGAATATTTCTTCTGCAATATGATTTTAGATATTTTTGGCCCGTTCTAGACTTAGTGGCTTGTCACAGCTCAGAAAAACAGGACATTGCATTAACTTAAGTCCAGTTAATGTTGCATAAGTTGTACATCTATTTAGAATCTCCTCAAGTGAAAGATTGTGTACACTAGATGAATGTCATAATTCTAACAGGTGCACGATGCAGCATAGCAGAAATGAATGAAACCTATCAAGGACAGTCCCATAAATTTACTTACTTGATTCCGAGATCAATATGCTCTTGAATACCGAATCCAAAACAGCCAGTGTCACTGAAATTCCGTCTCAACAATTCGTATTCCTTGACCTTCAGCCCACTCTCAAGAAGCTGCATTGCCTTATCACCTCTGACAGTGACATAGCAAGCAATCTTTTCATTACGCCTGATTCCAAATGATCGTACAGTGTATCTTGCTGCAAACCACAAAACAGAACACATAATTAAGAAAACAATTTGATATTGCCCTCCCAATATCCTAGTTCTACTTTATATCATATAAGTAAAAGGGACGGGCCAAGCTTCAACAATGTTCAAAATTTCCATTAAACTGTATCACGCAAAATGGAAGTTGCTGTAAAAAAACAGAGTTATTGACTCGGTCAGTTCAGAAATGTGATGTAGAAATTGCCCCGGTGGAGGAGATTACAGGTTTCTTTCTACTTGGCCAACTAATATTCAATTACAATGCTAAAAAAAGAGTTTAATCACCAGAATATATGGATTTTTGGACTATGGGTAAATCATGAAAAGTCAATTCCATATCGTAATCTCTGCTTTCGTTCTAAATGCTACACAAAGCAGCCACCACTTTTCATGGTATTTCATACATCATTCCAGCAACTAAAGAAACCGTTCTTGGATTACTATACAATAATCAATACGAAACAAAGATTTCCAGTAGACTACGATTGAAAGTCACTTAACTAACAACTATCTTAATTACAGAAACAGAAACGAACACATATATTCTCAATAGCAAATACTAAGCCCGTAGTCTATTTGACAATTAAATGCATAATAGATTTAGGACAAAATTTACCCTTGGAAAAAACAGGACTCTGGCCACTGAGTTGCTCCAACACCTGGAAACATAAAAATAGGATTTAAAATCATGAAGAAGAAGAAAAATATGATTTAGCTCTCGTCTACATCGGGTGAGATCGAACCTTAGCAGCTCTGGTGAGACGATCGCCACTTTCACCGACGGAGATGTTGAGAACGAGCTTCTGAACCTTGATCTCTCTCATCGGATTCGATAATTTCTTCTCTGACGCCTTCATTTTTCACATTAAAATCCAAAAATTAATCAGCAATTTATGCGTAAACAAATCCACATTTTGTATATACAAACGTGCTTATACTTTTGTGTGAAAAGAGAGAGAGAGAGAGAGAGAGAGAGAGAGAGAGAGAGAGAGAGAGAGAGAGAGAAACCATGACTGATGCGGTTGTCGGAAGCGACGGCGGCGCGGCGGTGTGAAGGTTTGGAGAAAAATGAGTTTGGAAATACTGAGATTTAAGATATATGAGTGAAGCTAGGGTTTTCTTTGGCCGTAAATGACACTTGTACCCCTATAGTTTGTATGATTGTATTTATAATTAGTTTTAAATTAAAATTAATTGAGTTTATATATATAGTTTTAAATTAAAATTAATTGAGTTTATATATATATGTGGGATTTAGATGAATAAGATGTCATTATGCCACTATAGTTTATATGTAATGAATGTGTAAAGTCTTCATAATATGATTAAAAAAATATTATATGGGATTCAAATTATTAAGATGTTATTATTCTTGATTTAGCACGAATGTTGCTGGGTATTTAAAATAACTCAACAACTTAAGAGACCAATTAGATGGAAAATTATGATTGAACTTGAATTAATCAAGTTATTTATGTACCTAGTCGTTTGATCAAATTAATTTACAGTTTCGGTGAATTAAATAGGTCAAGTTCCGATAGCAACTTTCAACCTCGTGAGCTACCAAATTTATAAGGTTACGAGTTGAATTCTAAAATATTTTATATTATACTATCTACCTAAAATTATCAGTGATTAATGAACAATATGTGAGAATAAACGGTGATGTCAAAATAATAGCAGTTTACTGTTATAAATTATTTTGAGTGGAAGGATCGTAGGTCGGGCCTTGAGTTAATCTGACCATACGTTTTTATCGAGCGCCAATCAAAAACTAATATTTTAAGTCATTTATTATAATTTAAATATATTTTGGTTTATATTTATCCTACCTAGATTTCGACCTGTCCATATCTCCATAGTTGTACACTAGACTATTTAAATTCCTCATAATTCATGATAAAAAGGTATAAATATTTATATGGAATTTAGATTAATATGATTTAAACCCTCTACGGATCAATGCATTTTTTTATACTAATTTGTAATTTGTATGTGTACACGTGGATAGAGATTTCATATGATATGACTCATATATCATGGATAAGTTGTTTGTGATGAACTGAGCCGTTATGATAGTTGGAAAATGTTTAAATAAAGAGCGTCAGATGAAAGAGGTTGATGATTTGATCTGGGCCATTAAAAAAGAAAAAGGAGGATATTAAAAAGGGGCTGAAAAGGGGAAGTGACGACACCGTTTTGGAGAAGAAATCAGAAGGGAATCGAGACACTTGGCAATTGGGAATTCGATCATGAAATTGGGGGGATTTAGTTGAGTTTGTTATTGAGCTGGCATTCTGTCGTTTGAAATATGAGAGAACACGTTGTATGGAATTTTAATAAAAAACTTATCAATTTTCTCATCTGCAATTTCTCTATGCTCTTTCTCTCATTTCTTTATTGATTTTGCTATACAATTGCGATTTATTCAACATGTTCATTACATTTGGTAATCAGAGCCTTCGATTCTCGGAGGTATGGCTGACGGAACTCGAAACAAGGAAGTATTAGAGGCCTGTAAAAGGACGGAATTGATGTTAGTACAGGAAAGTGGAAAAAGGGAAGAAGGGGAGCGAAATAATCAAGTAAGAATGGAGGAAATGGCTCAAGCTCAAGGAGGATTGCAAGCTGCAATGGTGGCTATGCAGCAACAGTTACAAACCATTGCTAATCAGATTCAAATGCTAAACAGAGGAAAGTCGGTGTTGGGAGAACCTCCAGCATTGAGTGGTAACGATAGGGGTCCGACGTCACATCAGGGAAATGCAAGGGTGAACATAGGGAGTATGGAGAACTCGGGTTCAATTATTGGAACCAACTCGCTCCATAAGCTAGAATTTCCGAAATTCGATGGAGAGAATCCAAGGACATGGGTTAGAAAGTGCAATAGATACTTCCAAATTCTGTCCACTATTGCAGAGGAACACAAGGTGTCGTTAGCCTCGATACACTTGGAAGGAAAGGCGGAGATGTGGTATCACGGATACATGGAGGGGAGAAACGATATGGGATGGCAGGATTTTGTACAAGCCATGATTACCCGATTTGATGAGGTAGTACCGGAAATGGTGATTGGGGAATTCAATAAGTTGCAGCAGCATGGGAGTGTAACTCAGTATATCGAGAAGTTCGAGGAACTCAAGACACACATGCTCATGTTCAATAGAGATTTCTTTGAGGATTATTTTATAGCTAGCTATGTGAGTGGATTAAGGGATGATATACGAGGTGGGGTATTGTTGCTTAAACCGAGATCATTCCATCAAGCAGTAGCATTGGCAAAACAACAGGAGACCATTGTTGAAGCCATAGTGAAAAGGGCTAGCTATACTCATAAGACACAACCACCACCCAAACTTCCTTTTAAACCAAGTTCTAATTATACAGGGAATGCCTTGGGGAGTTTCACCAATCAGAATACTTATAAAACATCAACAGAACAACAGGGAGGCAGAACTTCTCACTGCTGCAGAGATGAGAGCTATGAGGGAGAAAAATTTATGTTATAACTGTGATGAAGTTTTTACACCAAGGCATAGATGCAAGAACAGATAGCTCGATTTAATAATTACTAAGGAGGAAGAACATGCTTATCTTGATGAATTGGAGGGACAAGGGCTACATGAGGAGAATATTATAGCAGAAGACATGACTGTGTCCCGTAATGCTATGGCATGGGGCTCTAATTTGCAAGCATTAAAGGTGAGGGGGGTATCATATGGCTAGGAGCTACAGAATTTGGTAGATAGTGGAAGCACAAATTGCTTCATAGATGAGCTAACTGTGCTAAGGTTGGGGTATGTACCTGAGTATACAACACCTATGATGATTAGTGTGGCTGATGGTAGTAAAATAGTTAGTAGAAAGATATGCTCTAAATTATAATGGAAGATACATGTGCTGCACTTTGAGTACCATGTAGGAGTTATAAAATTGGGTAGATGTGACATGGTTCTAGGGTTTGATTGGCTGAGGCACCATAGCCCTATAGAATTTGATTATGAGCATATGAAGATTACCATTACTACTGGAAATAAGAAGCTGTGTATGAAGGTCATCTGTGAAGGAGCTGAGTTACATATTATTTCTGCAGTGTCTATGGGAAAGATCACACAGAAAAGAGATTATTGGCTGTATGGCAGCTTATTTACTATAAGTGTTGCAGAAACAAAGAAAGTGAATTCAGAGAAGGGGCTGAAATTACTGTTGACTGACTATAAGGATGTATTTGAAGAACCTAGAGGTTTGCCACCTACTAGAGATATTGAACATGAAATTACTCTCAAACCTGATGCAATGCCAAGGAATCTGATGCCCTATAGGTATCCCTACATACATAAGAATGAAATAGAGACCATGGTAAAGGGTATGTTGGAGGTAGGGATCATTAGACTAAGCCAGAGTTCATTTGCTTCCCCAATTCTGTTGGTAAAGAAGAAGGA